>JAVJGI010000001.1:24126616-24158534 GCA_035590275.1 Ibycter americanus
GCTGCCTGGGGCTGCGGGGCCGCAAGCACTGGGCCCGATGCTGAGCCCTGTGGAACCTCACACCGCTGGCCTCGGCCCCTGTGCCCGGCCTGCCCAGAGCCCCCTGCAGAGCCCCTTGCCCCCCCGGCAGGTCAGCACTGCCCCCCCAGTTTGGTGTCGCCTGCACACTGCCTGGGGGTGCACTCGATCCCCTCGTCCGGATTGTTGATAAAGGTGTCAAACAGAGCTGGTCCTGATCCTGAGCCCTGGGGAACAGCACCTTTGACCAGTCGCCAGCTGGACCCCCTCCATTCCCCACCGCTCTTTGGGCTCAGCCGCCCAGCCAGCTCCTCACCCAGCATGGAGTGCACCCGTCCAAGCCGTGAGCAGCCCATTTCTCCAGGAGATGCTGTGGGAGACGGTGTCAGGGGCTTTACTAACGTTCAGGTACACAACATCCACAGCCTTGCCCTCATCACCTTGTCACAGAAGGACATCAGGTTCATCAGGCAGGACCTGCCTTTCATAAACCCATGCTGCTGTGCAGCCATCTCCTCTCACCTCTCATCGGTGAAGCCGGTGAGATGCAAGCTCCCCAGCTGTTTTCTCCCACTTGCCTGTGGTCAGAGGCTGTCCCCCCGCTGTACCAGCTGCGTTTTGTCTGTTTTCTACCTTCCTCCCGCATGATACAGCTCCTCCGTAATGGTGATGGGTCCATGTCGGTGAGGTGTCCAGGGCTTGGTCCTGCCAAAAGAAAAAGTGTCTGTTGCTCTTAGGGCGCTTGTGATGTGGTGGTGCACAGTGGCACCTGGTTAATGCTGCCAGGTGACTCGGATCATCACTTCTGATTGCAGTAGTGTTCCTGTTTGGATGAGATGCTCTTGGAAGTTAAGTTTTGAGCCATGTAAATGTGTTTAACTTGTAAAGGAAGAAAGGCTTTTTCCTTCTTACTTGTTTTGCTGCAAGACACGCAGTCTAGGTGAAATGTAAGCCAGAGCCTTCCTTACTCTCACTTAGTAAAATAATTCTTTGTTGCCTCTTAGAGCACATGCTCTGAATAAGTCCTTTAGACAGGGCACATCTTCGCTGCGCTTAGCCTGGGCTATGCTGTGTGGTCTTTCACTCTGACTTGGCTGATTTAGACACAGACTTTCTGGCCCCATCTTAAAGATAATCTTGCGCTGCTTGTGCACTGTTACAAGGTCTGTTGTGCTCGCAGACCAGCGTTAGAAGGAATTCTGGGGTCACACCCCAGGACTTCTCGTTGTCTGTCTGGCGTGAACCTGATCACAGCTACTCCAGGGGAGGGGATCAGGGAGATGCTGTGTTAGGATTTTTCTTAGTGCTGGAAAACCTGGACGCGTCAGGTAAGTCACCAGCAAGTGCTAGAGTGGACAGATTTTTGCAAATATAACTTGAATAAGTCCACCCGGGAGTATTTGAGACATGTGTGGTGCCTCAGCTGCTGGAGTTGTATTTTGTGGTTATTCTGCTGTTGCTGTTCATATGTGGGTATGCTGTTAGTGTGAAGATAGGTTATTCTTGCCTTTCTGATAGCTTATGAAATAATTAACTGTCTGTTACACTAGCACAGATGCAGCTGTATCGAGCAATCTTGGGGGGTTCAAAATCACTCTTAAGGGGAATGTTGAATCACTTGGATATTTTCATGTATCGCTTTGAAATAAAATGGGAAAAACATTAGCTGCATTATATGCAGTGTAGTTGAAAAATAACATGCTTACAGCAGTGATGTAGGGAGAGTGGGTTAAACAGAAAGCTTTTAACTGTTCTCCTTGTGTTCAATAAATAATGTTTAATGCCAGTTAATATCTTACTCTTGCTTTTAACTGTGTTTGTCTTGTCTGTGGTGATGGAAAAATATCTTTGCTTTTCTTTCCTGAACCTACCTTTTACTCAGCACTAATGTTACCTTGCTCTTTTTCTGCTTCCCGCTTGTCAGGATTTGGTGGGCTTGAAACTACAAACTCCACTGCCAGTGGGTTTAATTTTGGGGGTTTCGGATTAACTGCTAATCCTGCAGTGAATTTTAATATTGGGAATTTCGGTGTTTCCACTACCTCAACTCCACCATTCAATTTTGGTAACAGTCTGGCAAGTGCAGGTAGATAATGCATAAATACTTGTTCTGTAATAAATGTTAATAGCAGGGGTCCAAGAATTACATTCCGAACTGCTAATCTGTGTTTAGTACTAATCTTCGTATCCAGTGAAGGCTGGAGATGAAAGCTTTGAAGGTGGAATGGGTTTGAGAGCTGTAGGCTTGTAGGGGGTTTTGCCTGCTAAATTCTCAAGAAATACCCATTAAGGAGAAATAACCATGTACCAAATACTCAGTCTCTGAAATGGAAATGAATTGTGGTAACCTACCAGCCTGACCCAGTCTAAAATTGAGCCTTGATTACCTAGCAAACAGCAACATCAATTCTCCATTTAGATCCAGGTAATGACGAACAATTGCCGAGCTGGCCCCTAACGCCACGTTTTCCGACATGAGATTCTTGGACTACTGCCGTCATGTTTTTCATCTTCCCCTGTGTCTCCTCATTGGCCTTCCGTTGGCTGTCATGAACGCACTACACCTCAAGAGTTTCTGTGGAGAAACAAATTTTATACGATCAGCACAAAATGAACAGCCCTCACTGTGATCTCGGTTTCCTAAACGCCGTTCTGCACCCTGAAATAGCACACATCCCAGGCGCCCGTTAAGAGATTCTCTGCGCTTCTGGGAGGCTCTTGGGCGCGATGTCAGCGCTGGGTATTAACTAAGTTCATGGCCCCATGTAGATCCATCAGTTCTGAGCGATCAGCTGATATAATTTCAAGTTAAATCTTTTCCATTTCATATAAAAATGCGGAACTGCGTGGATTTCTAATGCTGTTACTCACGTAGAATTAGCCTGTGGGGTCTTGTTGCCGCTGCTCGTATAGGAATTCTATTCATTCCACAGTGTCATCGCTCCCTGTGTTAGCGTACTCTTCCCTGTTTTGTGCACTTGAGGGACCTGATTCTGGTTTTATTTGGTATGAACACTATTGGATTGTATTTCTTTAGCTGAATTGGAACTACTCCAGGGGAGAATTTGGATGCTTGATTTTGTTTAGCAGTTTGCACTCTTAGATCCTTTCTGAATGATGACTAAATTTGCTGTGAGTACCAAGCTACCTAAAAAGTGTGTCATCTGGTGGTACTCCCCTAGGGTTTCTCACTCGCCAGTAGGACTGAAACTTGAACGTTCCAGGGAACACCTTCTTATATCCCCTCGCGTTAAGATGTTTGCTGAATGAAAATAAAATATGATTGCATGTCAGCTATGGTTTAGGCTTTTTATTTTGTATGGAGACAAGAGGGTGGTAAGTGTAGTAGGTCTAAAGAGACATTTTGGGGGGTGGGTGTGGGGGTGTGTTAGCGTCTTTTTGACAAATCCTTTGTATCAGACTGTCTTTCTTCACTTGATTACAGTGTCAAAATGGCTTGAAATGCAGAGAACTTGGTTTTCCAGGGCTAGTCAGAAGTCCCCAGGCTGCACCTTGGGCCAATGGTACATTGTCACCACCATAGCAAAGAGATGGGGTGGTGGCATCCAGCACCTGACAGCCTGATGTTGGGGCCAGCAGTACCTGTCTTGGCACGGCCACCCTGAGTCGGGCATCTCTTTTAAGGGGGCAAATGGGAATAGGGATCTCTTGGCGCTTTCTCTGGTACCATGGAGCACAGGCCCTCAATTAGGTCTTCTCCTGCTAGCCAGTGACTAGTTTTCCTGAAAACCTTTGGAAGGCTGATTGCTTTTGCATCTGTCTTCCTCTGATAGTGGTTGAACCTCAATATGAGATGTAATGGGAAAGCAATAGGGAGCTAGGCTTAAAAAAAAAAAAAAAACCACAACAAAAAACCAAAAAAAACCACCTTGTAGAATTTTACCTTGTGTAGAAAGAAATTGTTGCTGTGACAGCATTCCCGTGCAAGCACAGCAGTTGTGTGCACCCTAAAGCCTCAGGCTTTACTTGATTTGTTTCTGGTTTTGTTCTGAAGAGGTTAGGAATGTTTAAAAAGCTCACAAAACATCAGATTGTTCATTAAACACTTAGCAACAACATGGCCTAGAAGTATTCCCGAGAATTAATCTAAGAAATACTATTATTAGTTGTGTCTGTCACTAAGGAAAGCACATCCTGCTGGTAGAGGAACAGGCCGTGAGTTAACTGCTGCTTTTCTCTTTGCTTTCTTGACACACCATAGATGTATTTGCTTTTTGATTCGTGTCTCCTCCCCCATTTCCTCAGACAATGAACTCGACACCCATGATCAATGTGAACTACATGCTTGTAACGTAATACATCCATCTGTCAACATCTCTTCTCATAACACCCCTCGAAGCGTGCAGTTTAGTGTCACGTTATGCACAGCTGCCGCTCACAACGTGCCGCCTGCCTTACTTGTCAACTTTGTTTGTTAGGTGCGTTTGGAGGATTCGGGACAACTGCCACCACTGCGGGACCAGCATTTAGTTTTTCTGCTCCCACCAATACAGGCACCAGCGGTAAGAGAGTACAAGCCTGAAAGTGTTTGCTTTAGAATGAACCGTAGGGCGTCAGCCCTTCACAATAGTGTTTTGGATTGCACAGGTACTGTTCTCCTCTTTTTCTCAATAATTATTTGCTTATTTCCCCAGGACTCTTTGGTGCTACCCAGAACAAAGGCTTTGGATTTGGTACTAGTTTTGGCACAGGAACTGGAACTGGCTTGGGTAGTGGATTGGGAACTGGGCTAGGCTTTGGAAGCTTCGGTACCCAGCAGCAACAGACCAGTAAGTATGGCCTTCCGTTGATTTACTCCCTTAGCAACAAAAACATAAGACTGCCACAGGCACACAAGTAGTGAGACGGAAGTGTATTATAAAAGGCGGCTGTTACACCTACCTCTTGATTGATGGAGCCTTCTCAGAAATTTGGCTTTTGAAACGCCTCAATTTGCAGCCCTCGCCTTTTTCTTAAACTAGAGCTCAGGCAAGTTTCTGAGCTTCACCCGTGAGTTTCTGACAACAACGTTTACCCCTTTGGTTTGGCAGTGGTAGAAAGCGTAGTTATAGCATTGATGTTGGCAGTCATGGCATTGCTAGAAAGGAGAGGAAAACAGTGTTGAGTTTAAATGTGAGTTGGATAATGATAGTTTAAAGAAAAAAGAAAAATATGTTCTAACTCGGCATTCAGGAACTTCTGTTGGTGGTGAAGATTGGGTGTAAAAAGACACTTTAAAAAATGTTGTCTGGTTTGGATTTATGTATTTATTCTGTGCATTTATTTTGCTTCTCAAAACGTGAAAAGAAGTGATACCAATGATAGGCAGATGGCCTGTGTTAGCAAGCAAGTCTGTTGCTGATAAAGGAGTCAATTTGTTTTTCTTCATCCAACACAGCATTAGGAGGCGGCTTGTTCAGCCAGCCTGCTCAGACACCTGCCCAGTCGAACCAGCTCATCAATACAGCCAGCGCCCTCTCGGCTCCGACACTCTTAGGAGATGAAAGAGATGCTATTTTGGCAAAATGGAACCAGCTTCAGGCCTTCTGGGGAACAGGCAAAGGGTACTTCAACAATAACATTGCTCCGGTGGAGTTCACGCAGGAAAACCCCTTTTGCCGGTTTAAGGTATGGAATTGTTCATCTGCCCACAAACAGTTCTGAAGCAGTTACTCTGCTTGCTGAGTGTCTGAGTGTCTCATGAGTGTTTAAATCAGATTTTTCCAGGTAATGTACACGATTCTGATACATGTTCATTAAAAGGTTTGAAGATTTATAGATGCTGGAGATCTGGGTGGTGTTGAGGTACTAGAGAACAAGTACGTATGTGGATTCTGAAACTAACGTTCTCCTATGACAGCATTCAGATTAGAGTGTGTGTGTGTAGTTTGAGCCAGATCTCTGGAAATGAATTTTAATGTGCATTTGTTTAGGTTACAATATTAAAGAAACTGTTTAAAGTACCCTTCACATCTGAAAGAAACTCTTAACATGTGGGTAAGAGCTTCAGGGTCTGTCTTTGTTGCTTTGTCTACATTAGAAACACCCTCTGTGAACCTGGCCCATGTTTTAAATACACCAGCCTTTAGATTTCTCCTGCCTTTATCCTTGCCAATGCTAAAGCTGACTCCGTTCCTTGGCTGATATCATCAGCAGTTCCAGATCTTGCTTCTCATGTCAACAAAGAACATGTAGGTCTTCATCCACTGCAAACCTCATGCCCGCTGACTTTCTTGCTAAGCTTCAGACTTGTCAGTGGATTTGGGTCAGGCACGGCAATACCCTCGTTTCCTGAGCTGATTCTTTGAAGTGCAAGCTTTCTAACCTGAATGTAGGTTAATATTTAAATAAGACTAGTTTTGATTGTGCGTATCATGACACTTTTATAAAATCTTTGCAGCAAATGAGTGCCTGCATAACAAATGTTTGGCTTCTGTTGTATTACCTTTTTAGGTGTTACCTTGAATATTTCATTGATAAAGCACCTGCAAGCTTACTTGAAAGAGCTTTAGAGTTTTCTGGGCTTTGAAAAATTGCAAAGTATAAGTTGTGTGATGCAAAATCAGTTATTTTAAGAGCTTCATTTACCAAAAGGGGAAGTTTTCCTTTCAAGTTAGACAGTGCCACTAGGTTTACTTTTATCCCTATGACTTGAGCATTACTAATGCCATTATGAATTCCCGTACCTTAAGTGAAGGACTGAAAAGTTCCATGTGTGCTGGCAATGGCAGATGCCTAAGAAAAATAACAGAGAAGTTGGTAGCACAGGTATCAGAGCAAAGCGTCATAAGCTAGTTGGGTTTATTGCCTCTGTAAGCATCAGACAGCTGATAAGAATGAAGCATTACCCGAAGGGTTTCACTGGGGTTCAAGGAATCCACTTGTACGCAGCTCCAGCTCTAGAACAAATGAGAAGCATGCAGCTCTTAACTAAGAAAAGCGTGCCTCTGAGGTCTGTGATAGAGGCAGTCATTTGAAGGGCCACAACAAAGTAAAAGATCTGTTACGGTTTGAAAATGCTTAATTGCATAAAATGTGAAAGATATATTTATTTAAAACAAATAGCAGAGGAGTCACGTATGCGCGGTCTTAGTACTGCTTTGCACGTAATGAGATGTAGTGTTCCCAGTGCTGGTAGGTGTTTCCCCACAGTGTGGGCCTCTTCCACAACTATGAAAGGCATGTGCTTAAAACCAAATTCTTCCTTAGCTGACACCGTTGTGCTTCACGACAGGATGGCCCAGCGGAAGAAAGCAGATTCTGCGAGGCTCACCGTGGCAGGGAATTACGCTGTGCTGACAAAGACCAAGCTCTTGGGCACATCCCCAACCCATTTCTTTCTTCAGCTGAACTTACACAAGGGAAAAGGCACAAGTCACCCACCCCCATGCCTTCTAAAAAGCACCTGCTGTCTATTTCACCAGGGATACATCCACTGACAGTTCATAGGCAAGATGAGATGAAAACGGCTGCTCTGCTTGTGCTTATAATGAGTTAACCGTTTAGATCTTTCTTACAAGCCATGTGGAGTTTACACCAGAGCTGGCAGGGTTTGTTCCTGTATTAGATGATGATGTTGAATTAAACATCTTGAACTTACTACAGCTTTATCACAGCAAGGATAAAGATAACATTAAACTTTATAAGCAATTGTACAAAAAAATCCATGACCCTTGCTAACACGAGGGAAACTGGCTGTCCTGAATTCTTGCGTGAGAACCTTACCTGGTACATGTCTTAGCTAGTAGAAATATTCCATGTCCCATGTTTTGACTTGTACTTCCAGCAAACTGTCCAGATCTACAGTAGGAAGATGCTAAGAAATCCATAAAGATTTATGGTTGGCTTATCTTTCAGTGAGGTTATGTCAGTAACTTTTCATTCAGACTTCTGGAAATGTAAAGTTGTAAAACTCTTCTGGAACTCTAGTAATTTTTCCGTATTTATGTCTGGTCCTCTGGTTCCTTTTGCAACTTGGGGAAAGTGTAACTTTGTACAATGTTCCTGATGGATATCGGCTCCTAAGTAGCATAAATACCCTACTGAGTCGGCATCTTGCAGTCAAAAAACAAGCTTTTCTTGTTTTAAGATGGGGAATGGATACTTAACGAACCTTTTGTGAGAGTCTGAACTGTTTCAAAAGCTACTGTACTGGTGGCCTTTTGAGAGAATTATTTTTAAAAGGGGATTGATTTTATGTTTCTGCATCTCTGACTATGTTGTAACTTAAATAGTGAACCCGTTGCTCTAAAAATTGAGGGGTTTAGCCCCTCCCCTTCAGGCCACAGAGATATGCTTTTGCTAAGTAATAGATCCCTGGTTTTTGTTTATTCATTTGCAGGCTGTGGGTTACAGTTTAATGCCCAACAACAAAGATGAAGATGGCCTTGTGGTCTTGGTCTTTAACAGAAAAGAAATAGATATTCGAAGCCAGCAGCAGCAGCTTGTAGAATCACTACACAAAATTCTGGGAGGAAACCAGACCCTCACTGTCAACGTAGAAGGTGTTAAAACGATGCCGGATGACCAGTATGTGAACTTTATGCAGTTTTGCCTTTTTATCTGGTATTGTATGTTGGTGCTTGCTCTGCTCTGTCTCCCTTTCTCCTTGATTTTAGATCTGTTCATCCTGAGTTTGATTTCGTGTCTTGTTCCTTCCTGTTGCTTTTTCTTAAGGTGTTAAGTCCGGTATCTTTCCTGTGTATGTTACTTGCTTTTGATGGAGTGCGCAGCTGAGGACCTCAGGTCAGGAAATAGGCTTCTCCAGACCCTGCTCAGCTGCAAAAATTGGAGATGAGGATGTTAGCTATGAGGGTGGGATAAATACTTCATATTTTAGGAGCAACGAGGTATTCCTCACTTGGTCATGCATAAGGTGGAAGAGCGCTGGGGTGTATAGTAACAGTGTCTTTGCAGTGTTCTGTATCGCAAATGTTTGTTTCGGTGGGAAGGCTCTTCCAGGGCTAGTTGAGCTGGCTCATTCTCTGTGTGTTATGTCAGCGTGCTGTCTGCTTTGACTTTTTGGGGACCTCAGGCTAGTCTGCCTGAAGTACTTCAGCACGCTGACATTTCTGCTTCTTTCTTTCCTGCAGTTTTTTTCATTCTGTTTTAAAAACCAAGGTTTTAGGTTATTCTTAATGTGGTACTAGTATCACCATATAATATGGTTGTTAAAACTGGGGGTGGGGGTGGGTGGGGTGGAGAATGTAGTTTTGTAGGCTATTTACAGCTTTTCGCTTTCTGCCTTGCTGTGTTGAACCCTGCCTTTACTGGTACTCTATATCTCCGTTAGCTAAAGGAACTGAACATTCAGTTGGGAAAAGCAGTGACTTTGATTTAAGGTTGTTCTTTATTGTGTTTAGTTTCTATACCCTGCTGACCTTTTTCTGACGGTACGCCTTTTGCCTTGCTCAGGACAGAAGTGATCATTTACGTTGTGGAGCGCTCGCCCAACGGCACTTCGAGGAGAGTTCCTGCAACCACCCTCTACACCCACTTTGAACAAGCCAACATAAAATCGTCCCTGCAGCAGCTGGGGGTCAGCCTCTCCATGGCCAGGACAGAGCTTTCCCCGGCACAAGTCAAACAGCTCCTGCAGAACCCTCCTGCTGGTACGGGGTCTGGGGCTGCGCAGGGGCACAGCTGGGCCTTCACTGGGGCTTTTTTGGGTGGCAGGGGGAAAAATGTGGGTGTCAGCCCGCTGGAAAACACCTTTTAAAACTACAAGAGTTTCCAAGGCGCTCTGACGTGCTGACATCGTTGTTTAATTACAGCCGGCTTTCCCACTGAAGTGCGGTGTGCTCTACCAAGATAGTTACTATTTATCAGTAATATGACACACAACACTATACTGTACAATTTGGCCATCAAAAATCACTTCAACTTGCCCAATTAAAAAAAAAAAAAGTGAAATATCAGAATAATCATGTCCTAGATTCACTTCCTAGTTTTCAGAGGGGTCGCTTAGCCTACGTGGCCACAGATAGTACGTATACAGCTTTGTTTTAGAGTAGTTAAGTGCTGTTCATTCCATTTCATAGGATAATGGTAGCTTATTCTCTATGTCTGTACAGTATCCCATGTAGTACTTGCAGTGAACATCCTGCAGTGGGTCAGGGAAAGCAGCCTGTGGTTTCCAGCAGACAGTACGTAGCGTGTTCAAGAAGACCATTTAAAAACACAGCAGAAGTTACGGTATCTGGATTGCAAAAAGAACTTGGCCTGCTGTTGCAGAAAAATCAGAGACAAGCAGCGGCGTTTTCCAGCCGCTGCAGCACTGGGGAGAAGTAGTTGCTCTGTGCACGAGCAAGTTGGCTTGCTGTAGTACTGGAGGTGTGTTGTAAGGCCTGTGTAACGATGGTTGGGTGCAGCTTGTTAGTCCATGACTGAGAAGGCAACTGAGTTTGTAGGCTGGCTAATCAAGCAGCGAGGTGCGCAAGAAGGGGTGTTAGTGCTGAGCGCTAGAGCAGCAGTCACACCCCGAGAGATGAGTTTTGGTATGAAGACAATAGTTTCAATAGTTTTTATAAGGAATGACCTGGAGTTGTTGTGCAGTGAAGAATGTTGTGGTAGCTGACTGTCCTGGTCTCCTTTTTAAGCTGGCCTGAAATGTCAAATTACTGGCACTTTTTTCTTTTTGACATGTGTTTCTCTGGTCAGAAAGTCGATTGCTTCCCATTTTTTCCTAGCAGACATAGGTATGTGCATTTAATACCCTGATGTGATTTGTAGTGAGGTTTGGAGAGTGTAATAACTTGCATGAAGTTGATGTATGTGTACAATTAGACTGCTTTTATGTTATGTCATTACCTGATGTAGCAGTTCATAGTAAAACAAGCAACTGTTCTGTCAACAGATGAAATCCTTGGACAAATCCTGTTAAGAATGATAATAATTCCTACTGGGATTATTTTGTACTTTGATCACTTTAAAAAACCCTAAAAAAATCAATAATTAATACAATAAGCAGCTTGAAGAGGAGACATGATGCAAGTGTAGCAGAGAGTGGAAACAGTAGGAAATTTTTCACCTTGAAGTATGGATTGTCCAGTTTGATCACCAATGGGTTGTTCCTTTCCCATGCTTTCAAACCAGCAGAAGTGCTTGACAGCCTTTTGGACTGAACTTACTGTGCCATAGTCCAGGATCAAGACTTTTAAGAACTACCTGTGTTTAATTAACCTTAATTTGAATAACATTCATTCAGGTTAGCATAGTTCATAAGGTCTGCGTGTTTCCTAGTATTTTTCCTGCTTAACAGCTGTGAGATGTGATACTGATTCAGATCTAGGCATACTAAAAACTTGTTGGTTTCTTTTTTTTTTTTTTTTTTTAAGGTGTTGATCCTATTATATGGGAACAAGCTAAAGTCGATAATCCTGATCCTGACAAGTAAGTCTAACAGTCTGTCCAAGTATTACAAAAAGAATTGGAAAGGGGAGAAATATACAATATTGTGTAATACCCTTCAGGTAACTTGTAAGAAACTTATTAGAGAATAACTTTAAGTGCTGATCTCATTTGAAGCAGTGAGAAAGCATTACTAGAAATGCCTGTCTAATCCCTTTACCCATTTAGGCACTTAAGGGTTGTCAGGATCAAGAGCCTTACTTTCTTGCATTGCTTCGAGTTGTGGTGTACTCCATTATAGGGACTAGCTTTTGTGACTTAATTTTTGCAGCCATCGTGGTTGTTTCTCTTTATTCCTACAGGTGGAAGTGATGCACCCTTGTACCCTCCAGTGGCTACAGATCACTTAGGCTGATTTTTTTTTTTAATGAAAAAAAAAAAAAAAAAGGATTGTTAGGAATAGTGAGGACTCTAGAACTTAGAAAAACAAGATATGATTATGTGTTACCTTAATTTATAATAGGCCAAGATTATCCGTAACTTTATATTAGATTATAGTCATAATTATTAATCCCTACCACGTGTCTAATATAAAAACCTGTTGTAAGAAATATTTGTATTCTTGTAGGCTTATTCCTGTGCCAATGGTGGGTTTCAAGGAACTGTTAAGAAGATTGAAGGTCCAAGATCAGATGACCAAACAGCATCAAACTCGATTAGATGTAAGGTTTCTCATCTCTGTCATGACTGCTTGCTGTTGACGACGGATGTGCTATTAAACGAGCCTCCCCCCGTGCCTCCTGTGTGTTGAAAATTGGACCCATGTGCATGGGTCTGACTCCTATTACTATTTCTTAATATATTCCATAATTATATCTTTTGGCCAGAAACTGAGCAGTGCGTTTTAGCTTTGGTTTTTTTCAGGTTCAAGCTTGCTGTGTTGTTACAGGCTAAGTCAAACCAGCTGAATTAAGTCGCACTGGCATGGAGGCTAATTTGGGCACTGAGTTTTCTGATGCCTTCTGAAAATCCCAGTCGCATATGAAAATAAGTAGAAACCAGAACAGTAGAGGTCTAGCAAAAAGCTTTCTGAAAGCATCTTTGGTGAGGATGCTGGACCGAGTATTGTTTTGAAACCATCAGGACTAATGTTTTCTGTTACCAGAAACTCTTAGACTTCCAACTAATTCCATCTCCTCTGCAGATCATATCAGAAGATATCAGTGAGCTACAGAAGAACCAAACGACAACTATGGCAAAAATTGCACAGTACAAAAGGAAACTGATGGCGCTTTCTCACAGAACATTACAGGTAACATGGATAGTGTAAATAACTTGTTGTGACGCACAGCCTTGTGCCAGAAGGCAAACTGAGAGTGGGTAGGATGACCTGTGCAATCTTGTGTGTGGCCAGTGTTGAAAATTAAATTACGAGTTCATTGAAATGGTATTGAGTTAAGTAACAGGCAGAGCTGGCAGAGAAAGCTTCAGGCGTGCAGCATGTCTTACCACTTTGGGAACCTTCTCTCTCACTTACTCAGAAGCCATGGGAGTGCCCTAAGGTCTTGGAGCAGCAGACTCAATGACAGAAAAAATCTGATGAGAGACATGCTGGAGGAAGGGCAAAAAGACATATGGATGGGCTAGTGAGGAAAGAGATGGGCAAAGTCTTCTCTAACGAACCTCAAAGGCTTCTTTTGTAGGTGTTAATAAAGCAGGAGATCCAAAGGAAAAGTGGTTATGCCATTCAAGCAGACGAAGAGCAGCTTCGTGTACAGTTAGATACAATTCAGTGTGAACTTAATGCACCTACACAGTTCAAGGTGAGTTGTTAATAGAACTTTGCCAACAACTCTGTTTCTTCCTCACAAGAGAATGTAAGTTTTCTAAACTGTGCATATATATTTATTGTGAAAAGCTCTCAGAAGAGAAGTCCAGCAGTGTTACTAGGTTGTAGCATCATGCTTTTTGCTGCATGACTGATAGGTATTTAAATATTTTTGAGTTCTTAGAAGTATCGCAGTTTCTTGCCCTTTGCATGTCTTCCAAACAAATTTTTAAAAAAATTAAAAATGGAGAGAATGGCAATGCTTCCTGCCCTGGTGACTTGAGGAGTGTTACATGCCAGAGCTCTGACAGATGTAAATGAGTTACGTTTGATTTAAGCCTGTTTCTCTTCCCAGGGCAGACTGAATGAGCTCATGTCCCAAATCAGGATGCAAAACCACTTTGGAGCGGTGCGGGCTGAAGAGCGCTATTACATAGATGCAGACCTCTTAAGGGAAATCAAGCAAGTAAGTCTTACTGGGGAGAATCCTGGGATACTCTTTGAACTTCAAAATTAAAGCCAGCTATGCACTAACTTGGGAGATGTACGTAGAACGTCATGTTTTTGTAATTGATGCCAAAGTCCTTTTTATTGTTCTCAGTGACAGTGCCTCAAAGTGTTGTACAAAACCACTCTATGCAGTTTAGGCTGTAAGTGCAGAAACTGCTGGTTTTGTGTCTTCCAAAGACATTATGCCAGGCTTTTCAATGTGCCAAGGCCACCAGCCATGGCACCTTTGAGAAACGTTACTTAAAATCTGTCAAGTTGACCTATGCTCATGCCAGTTTTTAAACTATCATCTACAGCATCTGAAGCAGCAGCAAGAAGGTCTGAGTCACCTAATTAGCATTATAAAAGATGACTTGGAGGACATCAAACTTATAGAACATGGGCTGAATGAGAGCATTCCCATCAGAGGAGGAGTCTTCAGTTGACGTGGTGAATGTTGCTGGGCTTACACAGAACACGTTACTTGAGTTCATGGGTCACCTTCCAAGGCTAAAACTGTTGAGGTAAAATAAAACACGTATCTTCTAGGAGCAATGGTATTTTGGCTGTTATCTTTAGAATTAGCAAAGCCTCTTCTAAGCTTTTGAACTTGACCTTTGGAAGGTTTATATTATATTTTATAAAGCTGTATATGCTTTAATAAAAGAAGGAAAACTGAATCTGTTCAGATACTGGTTTACTATAAAACTATATGTACTATTGTACATTTTTTCTTTTTTTTTTTTTTCCTTCCTTTTTTTACGACAGCATTGTCCTAGAAATGCAGTGCCGAGGGAACTGTCCCCCTTGTGACTTGGTTTGTGGAAAGCTTAGCCTGCTTCCATGTTTTTGTCAAAACAATCAAGTAACATCATTATGTAAACAGCTAATTTAAATCATTGCAGATATGTATGTTGCTGTAACTATGTCAGTCTCTGCAACACCAGTAGTTTACTGGCGCAAGCTGTCGCGAAGTTGATGTTTCCAGTTTCTGTCCTTCCTTTGGACTGCAAGGATCTGAAGGTTATGTTTTTTTCACTTTACGTATGTGAATTCTACAAAGCTTTGCTGCCCCTTTTAAGTAACAACAGAATGTCTAGACAATTGTCTTCTGCCTTTTTTTAATTGCCGGAGAGTAATAAATTCAGTCTGACTTTGTAATAACTTGTGCATGGTGTTGGTTCTTTCTTTCTCAGTTACATCAGCAAAGCAGTGAAACTGCTAACAGCTCCAGCGTCATGCACTTCACTCTCCTCCAGGCACTGCAGGCAGGTAATGGGCTATGAAAACCGATGCCACAGAGCTGCTTGGCAGCCTCAGTCCCCAAACCAAAATACAAAGTCACATCCCTTTGATCCTACCTGGTACCAAGTACTGCGAAGCTGGTAGGTGCTACATGCATTGGAGAGACAGCTTTCCCCTCCCCCCTCCTCCAAGTTGCCTTTTTTCCTCATTACAAAAGTCACAGAAAATAACTGAAAGAAAAATTTGTTGCAGTAGGAGGTTGTACGGCGGAAACAACTCAAACACAGTAGAGACAGAATCATTTTGTTCATTAGCCACAAAAAAAAATAAAAAATAAATTTCTGCTCATAAAATTTGGAAGATAGAAAAATAGAAATGCAACCTCAGTATGCTGGAGCCTGTATTGTGCATTTGAGAGAGCATTTTTGGAAGCATGGTTCCTCCATTACAGTTGAAAAAAGTGTATGTGGAACTCTCATAAAGGGGGAAAAGGATTAGTTTATTTTTGGAAGCGTAGTGCCAAGTAATAAAACATCTCAAATGTGCAATACAGGCTTTAGCAAGGGCTCTTCTGATAAATCAGTTGAGGCTAGAATTTTCTTTTTCAAAGGCTGGGGTAGCAGCCTATGTGAAGTCCAGATTGGATGTGGCTTGGAGCAACCTGTTGTAGCGGAAGGTGTCCCTGCCCATGGCAGGGGTGTTGGATCTTTAAAGTCCCTTCCAACCCAAACCGTTCTGTGAAGCCTTCTACCATAGCACCCCTGCTAGAGTGACTGTGCTGCATGTTTGAGCTAAATATGTTGGGTTTTTTCTTTGCCAACACTTCACACACACACACACCACTTTTTAAGTAGCAGTTGTACCATGCTTTGAAAATACCTTGAACGTGCAAGCAATAGGCACTCTAGCAGGGGGCTACTTGATCTACTACTGTGGCCTCTGTAAAAGAACTGGTCTCCATAGATTTCTTAAAAAAGCCCCCGGCTAGTGACAGACTGATAGTTTGTTCGAGGTGTTGCTCCACTGCACTTGTAGAACAAACTTACTGCAACAAAGGAACAACGGAGCGGGCAGTGGATATTATCACTGACACAGCACTGCTGTGAACAGTTGACAACTAGAGAAAGCATGAACAGCCCAGAGCCAGCAATCTGGAAAAAAACTTTATTAAAAGGAAAGCTGTGCCCTAGCAGTTGCTGCCTGGTTAAAACACTGCCTACAAAGAATAACTACCTCCATTTTACTACACTTGAGTAGCCCTGTAACATTCCATCGCATGCATTGACAAGATAAGTTGCATCTTCTCTTTGAGCAGGAATTTCTACTTAAAACACAGCTCCTTTTCAAAAATGGTTAGAATTGAAGTGCAGCTTCTCTATTTTACCCGTTACCTTCCTCAAAATGATCACAGCAGCTGGCTACGGCGCTCACTGTTTTCAGCCAGTAAGTGCTACAGGTACCTGCCTTCCCTTTCCCTGCTTCACATCTGCAGGCGCGCTCTGCGGTTAGGTAGGAAGCCGTACCCCCGGCTTTGCAGGCAGTGAAGGCATTGGATGTGGCAACACTCAGCAGGTCCTCACTACTGCGACTGTTTGACGAGGCGGAAGGCTTCTAGGAACTCATTGAAGTCGATGTTTCCATCCTTATTGAAATCAATACTGCGAACTAAGTCATTGATGCCGTCATCCGTGAGTTCAATGTTCATGTGGGAGCTGAACAGCTTCCAGGTTTGGCGGAATTCCTCAAATGAGATGAGACCTGTGGAGAAGGAAGGCACAGCCACCTCAGCACAAGGTCACCATGGGCACTGCTGCGTTCAGCACGCAAGGAGGGACCTCTGCTCAGGTTTGATCTCTCATCCCACCCCTGCTGCCTGCATATCCTAAAGGCAGAAAAGGAATCACTCATAATCTACGTGCTGCAACTAAATTTCCTAGCATGGAGAACACTGACTAAAATACAACTTAAAGCAGTAAAGAGACATAATACAATTTGGGAGAAGAAAAGAAGGCAGAGACACTTGTATTTTCCTCTTTACTGAAGTAATTAGGTGGAAATGACTGCTTGAAAGCAGGCAACACTCAAGATCCTGAGTGTGCTGCATTACTGTCATTGCTGTCATCACTATTTTTGTTCTGCTGAGCTCCTCCAGAACAATTAATTACTGATCGTCTACCTGGACTGCACACGGTCCTTCAAAATGCATCATGTTCGTGGAAACATGCGATGACATTTCCAAAGCTCTTAAGGGAGGAGAAAGACCCAAGCCTTAAACTATTAAATAAAAATGTCTATGTATATGCTTAGGGGAGCCCCAAAGTAGAATGGAATACAATGCAGCGACCGACACCCTCTGCACACCCGCTTACCTGAATGATCTCTGTCTATGATCCTGAATATGGTCTCCAAGTTGGATCTGTTTCGATAAATGACTTCCAGCAAGCTCGACTGGATGTGCTGAAAGACAACATGGTCACACTCCTGCCCTTCTGACAGCTCCCTGCTTTCCTTAAGCAGTTACTGCAGATCTTCCCATAAATAAAAATGTTCACTGCTCTCCAGAGTTTGCCAGCAATGCCCTCTGCATCGTGCGTACTTTATGACACAGGATTGTGATGACTGGGCCCTCTGTGCAGCTCTGCATTATAGCACATCAGCAACCTCTCGCTTCCAAACAAACAGAGCTTTTCCGAGCTAACAGAGAAGGCAGTGACTCGGGCTATGTTTTTTAACCATTGCAGAGTTGGTTTTGCTGGGTGTAGTTAAGAAACTGCAGCTCAGAATGGAATATGGCTTTCCTACTCAAAAGCTCGCATTCAAAAATACCTCCAGGTTTTGATTTCACATGCATCGTCTGTTTCTACAGTGGACTGAATGCCTCTGGACTACTTGAATTCATGCAAGTTTTTCCATTGACTTCAGCAGGATTTTGGATTATACAGGATCCAGCCACTCTCCTTTTGTACCATACTTGGTTCCACGTGCTGGGGATCTGGTGACCTGCTTTGCATCATGCTTTGATGGAAAGGGGTGAGTCCTTACCTCTTGGCTCCGCTGCTCCATGGCCAAGTCATCCAGCCAGGACTTGTATTCCAGCATGCCATCCGCCGTGCTGCGCACCAGCTGCGGTCTCAGCATTCGCCAGGGCAATCCCAGGTGTAAGACTGACTCCACTGCCGTCGCCCAGTTGCTCAGCGTGATCCTTCCTGTAAGGAAAAGAGAGAGCCATGGAGACCTCCAAGACATGGGCAGCTGAAAGCACATGAAGGCACGTAAAAAGCCTAGAGCAGTACACATACCCAGTCTGCTGTGCTGCCGACAGCAACAGCGTTATTTTTCCACGGCACACTTGAGTACTTTGGTACAGGAAAAAACCCTACGTGGACGTACCGACACCAGCCACTGCAGGCACAAGCGCACTCGCTGGTCCCCCCAGCCTCAGCAAGCTTTTGATCATTGCAGCACATCGGGGCCGTGGGACTGCGAACATCTGAACAACGGCGAGACCCTTAACTTTGGATATTTCATTATAACTTTGTGGCTTACAGCCAGGGTCACCCTGCAGATCGTGACCCACACGACTGCACTAGCACATCCTCAGTGACCCAGGAATGTGGAAAAGCCGCTAGTTTAGCAGCCACTGTAGCGGCTGAACTGGACTTTTGTGAACAATTTCACTGCCAGGGAAGAAAGCAAGAAAGCAGTTCCACTCACAAGAAAGCAGTTCTGCCAGCCACTGCGTCCCCTTTCTCCCCCTGCCCACAAATGGTCAGATCTCAGCAACGCAGCTTGGTCGCTGCACCAGCAGAGCACTCCTGCCAGCCAGAGCATTACCAACTCTCAGCTCCTTCCTTAACGCTCTGACAGAGGCAGCTGCCACAGAGAACATCCCTCGCTTTCCTCTTCCCAGTGATATTGGACTCCAGGGATGAAGGGGTCCTAGAGACCACCCAGCCTTTCCCAGGTGACACATGACAGATACGTTCCAGATTGTCCTTTCCAAGGCTTCATCGACACACCTGTTCTAAAGAGTTCTCCTAATACCAGGCCTAAATCGCTACACATCAGGCTAATCACCTCTTCCTTCTCCGACACCCCCTCACTATAACGCCACTCTGAGGCATTAACAGGTTCCCAGCAGGGACACTGAGTAACAGCAAAGGGGACCAATGCTCTGGCAAAGTGTGACACAGCCTCCCCCGTGACAGTCACTGACAGCTATCGGTGAGGAGTCTCCCAGCCAGCCACACACTCAGCTTAGCCGCTCCCACCCTGTCCTACCAGGGCATTAACCCAAGTGTCCCGTGGATCAGATTTACCCGTATCGTCCTTATCGTAGGCCTTGAACGCGCTGATGAGGGCTGAGGTGTGAGCAAAGAGCTTTTCCCGCAAGGCTCGAAAGGCTGACTCCTCTACTCTGCTGATTCTGGAGGATGCAGAAGAGAGGAGCGCGTTAAGGACTTGCCACGAAGTGCAAGAGAAGCTGCACCTTCCCAGTCCTCTGGCCTGTCCACGGATTGCCCGGACCCTGCACAACTGCTCTGCACAGCTACGGCTGCATCTCGGTGCTCATGACAAGGCACTGCACGCCTGGAGCACGGTTCCCCACAGCTGACACAGCAAATCCTTGCATGAGTTTGTGAAGTAACAAAGCAGAAAGGAACCTCGGCAAGGGTCAAAAGTTAAAACCTGACAATGAAAAGAGAAGCTGGAAAATCAGCAGTCTGTAAAAGAGAGTCCCCTTCCGATCTCGTAAAGCTCCCTCCTCGCCCCTTGAGCCTCCCTCAGTAATTTCTGCACACAGCTTGAATTCTCCTCCAGCCCTACTCTTTAGTAAAGCAAGTTGTGAGAGTTCAGCTCTGGAGTCAAACTTTCTCAAAGCTCCCATAGTTTTCCCTTCCAGAGTTTTCCCTGGGTGAATACAGAGCAACCGGAGAGTCTTGCCTTTGGGTCATGGTGAGAGTGAGGGCCGTCTTGTTGGCTTGGTACTGAACAAAATGGGGGACCAGGTCCGGTCCCAACTTCACGTAGGCTCCTCTGTTGCTGCCAATCTCATAGTAGTTCGAGGCTGAAAATATGGTCAGCACCTAAACCCCCAAAAAGAGAGGCATTTACAGTCAGTACATACACCCTGTATTAGATACACACGTATCAGTGAAAACAACACAACCCATCTGGAGTCAACAGACTGTGAAAGCACCACGTTTAATGGGGAAAAGGAAGAGTAAGGTGGCAGCTGGCCCAGCAGCCTTACAGGTGTGAGTTCCTTGAGGGCAGCGCTGGCCTCACGCGGATCCAGCCATACGCTGGGCTTCTGTGATTTCACTGTACTCTCCCGACAAATGTCTGCTCTCCGCTGCAGTGAGCGGAGTCAGAAGTGCTCCTGTTGAAGTCACCAAAGTGACTCTGAATCTTCTGAGAGCAAAGCTTTGCTGCAGCAGCTTAGCAACACGCTCCTGTCCGCCACCTTCAGAAACAGCTGCATTAAGCGGGGGCGATGGCACAAATGGGTTCAGATCCTTCCTCAGCTCCCACGTGCCAGGACGTGCTTTGCCTGCACAACAGCCACCCCCAACAAGGTAGGTGGCTCCAGACTGTCCTGACTTAAGACCTCAGCCGGGAACACACTTACTAACTCCCAATAAGGCTGTTGAACCGTTCTGTATGTACTTAACAAAGCCCTGTTGCAGAGCTGAGACAAGCCACCAGAGAACCCCACCCTGGCAGGAGGGGAACCCAAGCATCCTTCACGCCACCCCCTCACCGACCTTCCGGCTGTGACAGAACTCGTAGCCCTCTTGCTTGCACTCGTGGGAGCGGATGAGGAACTGCAAGTTGTGCTTCTCGAGGATCTTCTCCGTCACATCAGGCCCGAAGTAGCAGCCACCACCTCGCACCGTATTTGCTCTGCAGCCCTCCTGAGGCATGGGGTCACTCCAGAGGATGTCTAAAACCTGAAAGGATTGGAAAAGTTCACTGAATGAAGTGTACCCAGCAGACATTACCCCTCAAAGTTTACTAAGCAAATATAGCTCTGTCTCTGACTCCCTCCCTGGACTGCTGCTATTACCATAGTACAGGGAAACAGAGATGTCTCCTGCATCCCAGCTGAGCCACTGTGCTGCTCTGCAGGACTGGCACAGACCTGGTCCACCACAGGGGTGACAATATCGATGGCCTGGAGCTACAGGCACACCCAAAGCACCTGGGGGAAGAGGGGTGTCCTTTTGCTTTCCCTTTGCTGCCTCTAAGATTTCAAAGAGCCTTGCCCCAAAACACAGGTCCCAGGGCAAGAACACCCAGCAGATCCTGAGGCCGTGAGCAGGCTTAGCGTTAAACTCCTTTGCTCTCTCACCAGGACATTCTGCAGCCTCCAGAACTGCAAGTAAGTGCTGACTCAGTAACCACTCTTTGGATTAGAGTTTAATCTCTTTAACCCTGACCTCAATATATAGCTTTACACTGATCAGGCGTGCCACGCTGGGGTGCCATATGTAACGTGAAGTAAGTGATGATGGTTTCAAAGTGCCCAGAAGGGGCTTACAGACAGACTGGTCTGACCTGCCTCACAGTGCAGCCCAGTTAAAACCACACATTCAGGCTGCTCCTCGTGCCCAAGATCGCGACTTCCTCAGCAGCAAAGGAGACGTACTCATTCCTTACGGACAGAGCTGGCTTCATGTACTCCATGCATGCAGTAAGCAATATAACCGCTGGGCTCTACAACCATCTTGTCTGTTCTTTTCTTTCCCCTGCAGTGGATCACAGAAGCCTGTTGCCTCACTCCGTGCCTGAGCAGCGGTTTTATTTATACAACAGCAGGTGAGGGTTGTGCTAGGAGCAATCGCTGGGACAGAGCCTTGAGCACAGAAAGCAGAAAGCCCGGTGAAGAGGCTGACTCACAAGGATAGGAGAAAGGCGCCAGCAGGACAGCAGCTAGCACTGGTCTCACACGCAGCCTACGTGACTCTTGTGCACAGCTCTCCAATTGCTCGGGAACCGCGCCACAGGACAGGCTGGATGCAGCGCGGGTATCCAACAGAACACCCCTGAGCAGCAGAGGGTCAGATGCGCTCTGTGCAGCCCACCCTGACCGCTTACCGCTGAACGACGAACGCCAGCCTGCCTCGGTGTACCGAGCAGTAGGTACAAAACAGCACAAACCCCAGCATCTTGCCCACTGGCACTTCAACACGGCGTTGCTCTGTAACTCTGCTGTACAAAGCACAAAAGTCTCCCTGCAGAGAGGTCTGTGCACTGACCCATGTATTTTGTACTGAGATTCCGCATCACAGAGAATGCAGGAGGCACCCCCAGCCCACCAAGCTTGGGCCTCGCTTAGACCACTCGCCTGCTTCCAGTCCTCCTCGCGAGTCCTGCACGGCCCGTCCAAATCCGTCAAGGAGACCATGCTGGAATAGGTGAGCTCCTCCGACTCCGACTCGCTGATGTCCACCAGCCGGCGGCACCACTCGATTTGCTCCTGCACCGTCTGCCGGACCCACCGAGAGAACTCCTGCCTGTTGGTCATGCTGGGCGCGGGGGCTGGCCGGGGCTGCAGAGACAAACTGGGGGCTGGCTCCTTCTCTGCTGGGTCGGCCTCTGTTCTGCTCTCCCTGTTTATTTCCTGTATTTCCACATTTCTATTCGAATCCTTTCTTTTCTTCCCTCTTAATACAGAAATAAACTGAAAGAGGGAAGAGAGAAAAGAGAGCTGATTGCACCACTTGGGGCTTGGAAAGCTCCAGCTCCAGCTCGAGCATCTTCCATTGACAGGCTGTCAAGTGACCCCAGCTTCAATTCCATTTGCTGCCATCAAATGCTGATTAATTGTGGGAGATTACTAGTGCTATCCTCTTGGATGTGCCGTTCCAGGTTTGCAGCTGAGGCCCCACATCCATCCTGACTACAGATCTATCTATCTCTCCTTCATTGACTTTATGCTTCACAAAAGGTAGCGTACATGGATTTAATGTGCAATGGGAACTAGGCAGCAGAACGAGGGAAGGACTCATGACTAATGCAAGTGCTTGTCGTTCCATTTGGAGAAGGGAAGTAGCATTTCTCAACTAGAAGGTGAGGCAGAGACAAGTTAAATGACTTATCAAAATCCTTCTGGAAAGGTGGGGGAAAAACAGGCTAAGGAACTGTGGGACAAAGTCTCTTCATCACTGTGTTTTTACAGTCGGCACCAGCACATCCATTTACCCGTGCCATTACCCACCACCTCCCTGGCTATGATCCTTACATCTTCCAGAAGCCAAGAATGCTTCCTCTCTTCACACCCCCTGCACACGCGCTATTAAAGCAAAGCAATCTGCTCCAAGTCACTACCTAAACACAGTTTATCTAGGAAGACCATCCTTTAGATTTGTCTCATCATCAGCCAGGTTGACACGTAGGAAAATAAGCTCCACACCACAAATCAGCAACACTGTTCTCTCTTGCAATATCTAGGAAATAAAACCTACTTTGTTCCTTTGAATTTTCTCAAGCACGTCCAGGTCGGTGGTGTCAGAGATGCCCCCGTGTATAATGAGGACTTTCTGATCAATCAGGGTGGCCAGGGGCAGCCAGCAGAAGACATTCTGAATCATCTTCAAGATTTTCTTCCCGTGCACCTAGGAGGACAGGTCAGAACAGAAAAGATGAAGCATCAAGCCTTTCTAAGTCCACCTCTCATGTGGTAAAGGAGACAGAAACATACGCCTACCTTGTATTTCTGCATTACTTCCTTGGTGAAACCATAGCTAAAGGAACAGGAGAAAAGAAGTTCAGTGGGATTTCGCAGTGACATACTTGACATCGCGATCGGCCCTGCACAGAACCCATACCGTAAGTTGACCATGTGGTCCTCGTGGTTCCCGCGGTTGAGATGAACCTCGTTTGGATAGATCAAAAGGAAGGTAAAGAGGATGATGAGGATCTCGAGGGACTGTTTGCCTCTGTCTACGAAGTCCCCGTTGAACACGTAGGACTTGGAAGGGGAAGGAAGGCCATTCTGTAAAAGCAAGGAACAGGCGGCGGTTACAAGAGCCCTGCCCATGATGTCCATAAACCTCCCTTCCGCCAGCCACATTCTCGCTCACTCCTGTCCCAGGTTACCTTGTACAATTAGATCCTGACTCTTATTTTTATCTTGTAGGCTCCCAGTGGCAAAAGCACTGAAAAGTGAAAGCTGGCAGTCAGGAAGGATTGCCATTGGTATCAGCACTTAAAAAAAATGTCCACCGGCACTTCCCAAACGTACACATACATCAGGTATCAAAGTCAGGAATAAGCTGCTGCTTTGTGAAGCCATTTTAAACCAACAAAACTGAGCTGGAGAATCACATGTAGGGGCTCAGTTTTGCAAACAGTTCTCAGCATGACCCACGTGACACCTCTCACAACGCCTGGACAGCCTCCCTCTCCAAATACGGTGCCTACCTTATAAAATATGAGGAACAAGTCATCCAGCTGGCCATGCAGGTCTCCTAACAGGCACAAAAAGACAAGTCACAGTATGTTTAACTTAAGAAGACACCAAAAATAATTTCCTAGGAACTACCTCCTCTAGAAATTAATCACCACTGAAATACTTTGAGAAGCTCAAGGTACAGGTTTCCTTACACTGAGGCAGTGTGCCTGAAGGAAAAGGACACAATGTAAAGGCTTGAGCTGAAGCCTGGGAAGGACAGCAAAAAACCTACAACAGCTTCTGAAGACTGATTCAGAAGCTTTGTTCATTTATCTGTAACGATAACATAACATGGCACAAGAAACTAACTTTCATCATTACGTGGCAGAAAGCGTTGCATACAAAATAATAATCAAACTAAATTCTCAGCTCACATGATATTGGACAGAGAGGTTTGTTTTCCAGAAGCTGACTGCATGCAAAAGTCTGTGCTAAGTACCTAATTTCAGAAATATCTCAAAGTTTAAACATTAGTCCTAGAGTAGGAAAATACTGGTGAAAAGCTTTTTCTCTTTCAAATTTACTTGATCGGACGCAAAGACATGTTAGTAATCTGGATCTGAATGCACAGGCTGCTGCTGATGAAGGCTCAGCCAAAATAGCTCCAGGACTTTGTTGTTTAAATAATCCCAGGCCACAGGACAGAACAGAAAATTACTTGAGTTTTGAGGCCAGTCGTTGACTGGGTGCAGTTTCTGTGGTTTACTAAAACAACTCCAAGTTTGGGGTAACAGAACAAAGACAACTTTGAATCCAGTTGAGTAATTCTTTAAATCTCTGCTGTAATGTATAACAAATTTAAGAGCCACAGGCCATCATTGGCACCTTTCATCTTCCCGTAGACAAATGTACATCCTCTTCCATTCATACCTCCTGCTATCCTTGCATTTTTATGATCATGGTAACAGCACCACTGCTACAGCAGGCTGTGCAAGCCGAACGTTACCATCTAGGGGCAGGGTTTGTAAATGATGTATCCCAAACAGACCACAGATAGACAAAACACCTTCCCTCAACACCCCCACCCCATTCCAGACCAAGCAGAAACAGGGCCATGATGCAAACGTGCTCCTTCCGCTCTCCAGGCTGGTCTTTGCAGCAGCTCACGTACAGCGTCACAGGGTAAACCCCGATATTTTAGGCAGCCCCACTTGCCTCTCAACGCAACACGCTTTTTGCTGACAGACTGCATTTGTGTTCTGCATTCGGTACAGAGGAGGGCATCATGCACATGCTACCATCCTGTATCTTTCCCACCCCTCCCAGGTGAGTTTTCTGCTCCAGAGACCGCGCAGTGCCCTCCCACCCAGACGTACCGCACACAGTGACCTCCTCGCTGTAGCAGGTGGATACATGACTGATGTTTGGCAACTGCTTGAGATGCTTCCTGGTCTCATGCAGAAGGTTTAAGACATAGCGAGCATGGAGCTGCTACTAGGAGAAAGCGAAGGGATTAAAGCAGGAAATCAGTGACCTCTGAGCAGCAACGCAGCTCTGCCTGCAAAGGCCCCAAGGACGCACCACGATAGCCTGGATGGCAGAATCTCTCACTGGGATGATGCTCGGCGCTGACCTACGGGCTTACAAACTAGACGAGGCAAATACCAGCAGACAGCAGGATGGAAAAGGCTCACCCAAAGCAGCCCAGCCTCAGCACTGGTAGGGCTGGCAAGAGAACCCACAAGCCCTAGTACCCTGTGGAGAAGGCTATAGCTGCTAGGCAACACCACCTGCTAGAGCAGCAGAAATTCCAGCCCGGTATCACAGGTAAGAAGCTGCTCCTCTAGATCTTTATCTTTGGCTTTTCCACATTAAACCAGGCTGTGAGCAGCCATGTGTCCCGTAGAAATATGTTCGCTCAAAGCCAGGGAGTAGGCATTTAACATGAGTCGAGACGATAGAGACCTTTGCTTTAGAAGTCGTTTTGTTTGGAGAAGGGATGTTTTGGCCTATTTTGCAGTTCAGTGCCTTGACGGAGGGATGGCAGCAGAACACTGCAATTGTACGAGGACTTGTCTTGTTAGTGCTGCTGAATTGGTTCTGGGCTTCCTCATCAAAAAATTCACGCTTTAAATTTTAGATGAGTCAAAGTTGCATGGCACAAAACATAAATTTAATCAGCTGTTTCCATCTAGACCATCCTCTACTTTTTTACAAATTGAGGAATTGCAATAAGAAAATGACAGAATGGTTCAACATGGACTGTTGTGGGGTTTTTTTCCTTTTAAAATGAAATTCTGGTTAATATCAGTGCACACCTCCAAAAAGTTTTCCATTTTCTCAGAACTGCATTTTCAGGAGGGAAAAAAGTTCCTGTGGCAGGCGGAAATATCATATCATTTCCATCCCCCTTTGCTTAACAGCCTGCCAGCTCGTTCTACTCCAAGCAGCTTAGCTTCTTAGGAAGGCTAAAAGCAAATTATCTATCCTACATCCCTGCATAGAAAAAGGGAAAGCGTGGTTCCTTTTGGGATCCTTACTTGTTTCTGTTTGAAAGCTTCCAGCAAGGCAGTCGCCTGGTCAGGAAGGAGTGGGAAAGAGAGACGGGGTCCGGTGTAGGAGTCTGGCACCTCCATGGATTCATAGTCACAGTATTTTTCCAGCTCTGCCTCTTTGAAGCTTTCCCCACTTACAAACATGCGACTGATAAAATCCCCTGGGTGGCAGATTGGTCGGTTTGAATGTTGTTTTTTTAAAAGAGAAAGAGAAGAAAAAGTTAAGTTGGCTCAAAACACCATTCTAGTAATTTTCTAAAGACAAGCTGTGTTTGGTTAGGCTAGAGCCCATGAGCAATGGCAGCGGTGGAGGCTAGCTCCTAGTTTGACACCAGTAGAGAATTTGCAGTGGGGACAAGGCTGCAGGGAGAAGTTTCCATGTGCTCTGTGTCCAGCAGTGCTGGCAGCTACGCTCGTTTCTGCAAAACTCTGGTAAAGCCAGATGGGCACCGGTTGCCATGGCTAATCGAAATCTTATTTCCAATGACATGCAAAAGCAAACTTTATAATAAGGAACTGTCTTCTATGTCCCACTGTTTTTTCTAAGCTTGCACCTGCATTCTCAGCGTTGCACAAAATTTGTCTAAAAACACATCATATTTTATCGCTGTAGCATCTCAGAGCTTAACTCAAGGAACAGACATCACTGCTCTGTTTTATACAGGCACTGAAAAAAAATTATCTTCCTCAACAGAGCTTTGCTGTAAAATATGTGGGGTGGCTGTGAGAAAAAAGGTGCCAGTTTGAAAGAAAGAAGCGAGCACTTCAGCAGGTTATGATCAGCAAAGCAAACACTTAATTTCGACTTGCTACCGTCAGATTTCAGAGCTAAGCATATTAGCAAGTTCCCAGCACTAGCAAATATATATTTATATTTTATCCATTATATTATTATATTATAATGCTCTCTGCAGGTTCAGGAAAGTACCGTATTGGTTCCTACAGCCCTTCTCCCCACCAATGCCCCAGTTCTAAGTGAGAGACTAAATACAGTGTGAGACCCTAGAGCACAGTTCCCTGAAGATGGATTCTGTCGCTTCAGAAATGGACTCTGCAAAGCCCTGGTTACCAGAGATCAGTGAAAAAAAGGCAGATTTCTAATACTGCTCGTAGAAAACATGCTGAGCTTTTATTCTCCCTTCCAGTTCCTAAGGAGCAGGAATTGCCCCACATGCCTTGCACAGCTCAGACAGTCTCCAGACAATTCACTCCCTATCCAAATTCCCGATGCCAGACTCTCTCGGCCCCCTTTGTCATCCTGAAGGGCCAGCATGGGGCAACGAATGTATACAGGGGGCAACCTTCTGAGTCGCTGGTGCCGTATCTACAAATGGCACATAGAAACTTACTCTCTTTACTGCTGCTTGGCGTGAAGTGGTCCATGAGGTAACTGAAGAAGTTGTGAAGCTGTGAGAAGAGAGCGAGCCCATCATCATTCAGCCTGGAATGAAATTCTGCAGAGTGGCAACTTAACACGACCTTCTTTCTGGAAGTATTATCTATGCCCTTCTCATGTTGTTTGGTACGTACCACAAATCACAGCATACCAATTCTGGTTCTGAGTATCTTGTGATGAAGTCCAAGAAGCAGCTTTACCTTCAGCCATGCAGAGAGAAGTACTTATAAGCCCACCCTCTCCCCGCCTGACAGCAAAGCAACCATGTAAGAGAATATTAATCAAAGTTAAAGTATAACAAGCTAACCAGGCTTGCCTATTTTGTTCGGACTCAGGAAAAACAATGGTAAATGGTCCTTATGGCTTGCTTTCAAGACTCATTAGTTAGGGTTTCATCAGACATAAGCAGGCAGGAAAGCAATAGGCTAAAAAGGGGCGGAAAACCCAGTCCCTGGCCCACTGAAGCACTTGTGGGGTTACCAGCCAGCAGCCAGAAACGAGTGAGACTGTGGCACAAGAAACCACCCTGCTATGTATTTTCCTACATACTCTTTTCCTTGGCACTTTACCTTGATCTGATCCTGCTCACAAGCATATTCAATGGATTGAAAGATTCTCCAGGTGCAACGCCGGCGCATTTCCAGCCGAGCAACATAGCGTCGATACCACCGCTGGATCAAGACAGCTGCCTTGAAAGCTAGGGGACAGAAACAGAACCAACCCGCTGAGTGGCAGTGGCTGCAGCCGAGGTACCCTGCTACTGCTCCTTTCCTGACCCTGAAAACCAAAGAGGGACCTTTCTTGTTCACGAGCGAATTTTTAGGAAAGGTGTTCTGATGCCTAAATACTAAGGCTAACAAAACACCCACTTCTTTTCACCATATCACAAGAGGCTGATCTGACCCTGCTTGACCAGAGACCACTGAAACACTTCTAACCATCGCTGCTGGCTCCTCAGCACCGGCGTTACCAACAACTTATTAGGGCGTAAAGATCCAAACACGTTCTTCAGTATTAATAGACAATTTCCTCCCTTTCTATCTACCTTGATCATTTTCATGCCTCTCTTATAGTCTAGGTACTGGGGCTTCAGGGGACCAGAGATTTTGACTGAGGCCACACAAGGAGTTGGGGGAAAACAAGAAACCGAGTCCCCTTCCAGAGCCTTAAAAATACGGGGTTTGTCTGCCTGCCTTTAAGCCAAATAAATACCTCAGCTTCTGTGGTTTTGGACAAATTTCAGAAGGGATCTATTCTAGCATAAATGTTAACATACCGTTAGCCTGGAACAAAATAAAGACAAAATGAACATCCATAGTGAAAAGAGGGAGGCAGATCTTTGTCCACTGAATGACACAGAAGGAATGAAATGCCAGGAATTTCCAGATGCCTGCTCGTGGTTCAATCCACAGCCAGCACTGGCACCAGGCTCTTCCCTCCAAACGATGGCTATTTGCCCTGATCTTCAAACATAACCATTCCTCTGCATTTCCCCAATTCCAGTGTTTTTCATTAAAAGGTTACTTCAGATGGGGCACGTGCATATTTAAAGCGAAGTACATTGGTGCAGTTTCCCATTTCCTTTTCCAAGTTCTGCCACAGAACTTTAGGTACCTCCAGAACCTCTTCCATCCTCCTTAGCCGGTCTTGACCCCATTTGGACCACCTGGTTACTTTACAACACCTTGCCAACCAGCTCTGCTACTTGGCATCTCTCTTTTGATTACGTTCTGTGTTTCTTCCTGATCATATCTAGAGCTCTACCCTAGAGACCTACATTTAAAATATTTTCTAACAATGCTTCTCTGACTAATCTTTAGCTGAGGGAGGGAGGGATGACTGCTCTGTCTACAGGCTGGCCCCAAAAATCAAGTGGAGGCGACAGTTACAGAGCTAGCCCTGCTGCAGAAGCTAGCATCCCCTTGGCATCTGGTTTGTGGGAGCGCACTGCCGCATTCACCAAAGCAGGGAGAGCAATGGGGTGTGGTGGTGGTGGTGGTGCAAAAACTTTAGAAAAAAGAAGGAAATTCCCCACCCCTGCCCCAAGGGCTGCTAAGTGCTGGCAAGAGACAACGAGGTCACATTAATTCAATTAGCTTGCATCAATTATATAACATAAACCATCCTCCATGCACTTCAGCAGGAAACACTGAGCTTTAGCTAAATAAGATATCCTGATGGCTTATGTATTGAAAATAATAATCCTTCTAAATTATGCTACTGTTACAGTACTGGGAGCCGCAGAGCACAAAAAGGGAAGAGCTACTGCTGTTGTGCAGCTGGGAAACTGAGTCATGGTGAAGTCATGGGCAAGAAGGTAAGACCTGGCTAGCCTTAATTCAAGAATAACTTACGTATTCTTTGCCTGAGCCTCATATCTTGTTGAGAAAATGCTTACTGATCTGCTGAGCTATGCAAAAATAACAAACGCTGGCTTTTTTTTCAGCAGTTTGGTTCTCCTGATGCTACCTCTTCAAGCCTCCTTTATAAAAGGCCCAACACTAGTTGCCTTACTCCCTGTACAGTAATTTGGCTGGCATGTAACCAGAATCACAGTTGCAATCACTCTCCAAAATAAACAATTTTTAAATATCTTGCGTTCCCCTAAGAGTGGATAAATGCCTATTTACTGTGGTAAGAGTCAGATGCACTTCAAATGAATGCCGAGCAGAAATTCAGAGTTATGAATCCACACATACCAATGAAAACTAGATCCCTTAAAACAATAAAGTCTATGAAAGACTTGTTATCAAGTGCACAGTGAGCATATATACCACCATTCACAGCATTTTAAGCTCCGGATGGGTGAGGCATTGGATTTTTACACTACTTTTTAGAGAGTCTGACCCTGCAACTGAAAAAGCCAGGTATTCTAATTGACCAGCTTACCTGGGTGAGTTTCATCTGGCAGTGTTTGTACTAGTTTAGAAAAAAATAATAAAAAAGGAAGAGAAAGAGATTTATCCACATTTGATGAGGATCCAAGCAGTAAACTGAATCATACATCATCATATAAGCTACTGAAAGCATGCCACAGTGGCAGCACTCAAACCAAAATATGCCTGTTCAGTGTAGCTCATGCATCAGCTTACGGCAAAGAGTCTGCACCCTCTCTTGGGTTCCCCATCCCCTTTTTCACTCAAGTGCAGGGCCAGTTCAGCAGAGCTCTGCTGGCTATGTTTTCCATCGGGAACAGCCTCTGGGCCTTCTACAAGGGGGACAGGACAACACCTGGCATGTTACACTTGGGTGGAAAGTCCTAAGTGGCTCCGCGTCTGCAGATCACCAGATCTGAAGGATTTTGAGAATCAGATGCAATGAATTCAGAGAGGTTTTACTACCATGGGAAACTGTAGATGAGGTATCAGATCTAATGCAGAATTTCAAATAAGTAACTAGTTTTATGGTACACTTTGTTTGTTAGAGGCAAGCCATTATCATAAAATAGCCCTGAACTATGGAATCACAGACTCACAGAATGGTTTGGGTCAGAAGGGACCTTGAAGACCCTCTAGTTCCCACCCCCTGCCACGGGCAGGGACACCTTCCACTAGACCAGGCTGCTCCCAGCCCTGTCCAGCCTGGCCTTGAGCACTGCCAGGGATGGGGCACCCACAGCTGCTCTGGGCAGCCTGTGC
>JAVJGI010000001.1:24158634-24178880 GCA_035590275.1 Ibycter americanus
GGCCTTGAGCACTGCCAGGGATGGGGCACCCACAGCTGCTCTGGGCAGCCTGTGCCAGCGCCTCGCCACCCTCACGGCAAAGAATTTCCTCCTTCCATCTAATCTAAATCCATGGTTCTCTGGTGCTATAGGCAATAGACAAACCTCGCTTACTTAAATAAAAGGTGGAGCTTCTCAACAAAGAAAAATCACAAACAAAAAAAGACTAAGTCACAACAGTATCCCTGCTTGCTTTATTTCTCCATGCAATCACTTTTTTTCTTTTCAAAGCACTTGCAGGTTGCACCATACTGCTGTTCTGCCAGTGCTGATGACTGAATGATTCAAACACCAAAGTAATCTGTTTACTTTTTTACACTTCCTTATGTGTAAAGTCTCACTCATAAACTCCCTTTGTTCCACGGCAGACCTAAACACACACCCAGAAAATGGATACTATCATACTGAGGGTTTCATAAATACAAGTTATTGCATACATACAGAGAGCCATAAACAATAGATCATTAGCAGAGATTAAGAGCATTTTGCTGATGTAATTAGGAAAAAACACACTTTTTGCTTTTCAGCTTTTCTTAGCCACACCATCTTACCTTCTTTAGAGCCAGATTTATTCTGGCTTTGCTAATGCTTCTGCTTTATCAGTCCTACACCAATAACAGTTTTTTAAAAAGGAGCCCAGGGCGACAAAAAAATAAAAAATAAAAAAATAGCAGAGATTGCATAGCTAGGTACTGTAACTGTACAGGAGATGTATAGGAGCAGGGCGACACCGTCTATCTTGCTGTCAGCGCATGGCGACACACGCGTTAGCCAGCAACTGATTAATCCACTGGATGTTAGTTCAAAGAGAACTGCTTTTTGCTGCTTCATTTCTGGTCAGGTTTTGTTTAGTTTTAATCTAATCCTGGTCTGAATACCTGTTATTTTCTCAAGCCTGTTGGTCTTCGGTCTGACAGCTGAGACTCCTTGTCACAGGATACTGCAAGACAAAACCTCGCCTCAATACTACCAAGAAACCCAGGTAACTCAGGAAAGAAACATATCCACTGCAGACTCCCAACGGCATGTGCAGGAGCAGACAGGAAAAGATTACCTTTCCAAGAATCACTCACCATTTTCAGACTTCTGCAGGGAGTACTTGTAGTTGACATTTACAGAACTACCAGATCCCATGTTCTCCGACTGATGCTCCTAGGACATTGCAGGCTAGCCCAGTATCATCAAAACCACGAAAGAGATGCAGGAAACACCATTCGGTCACCAATCAAAACAGCTGCAACATGTCCCACACTGCCAAGAATCTGTAATTAAAGATATTAACACTTAAGACCAATGAGCAGATGACCCGTCTTGTGCCCAACTGTATCTTCCACTACCAGGTTTTTCCAGCTACTTTGATGTCTTTTAGACAACCTGAGATGAGGATTTCTGTCTCGCTGTTTCAAATTTCAAGTCAGCTATATAGACAGGAATCATTTCAGCACCTTTCCTAAAAAATAAAAAATAAAAAAAATAGCAGAGATTGCATAGCTAGGTACTGTAACTGTACAGGAGATGTATAGATCAGGCATTCGTGTACCCTCCCAGTGCTTCACATGCCTGATTCTGGGATCCCATTGCTTAGCAATATGGCAGTCTTTGACCTGAGCCTTCACTTCAGATGCTGTAATAAAATAATCTTGAGCTCTGAGAGCAGACTGCACCTCCGAATCCTCGTGCTCCCTCCCCGCTTCCTCATGCACAGCTGAAGCACCTGGACAAAGGTGCTAAAATACTGCACACGACCGCACACGGGAGGCAGTTGTACACTGTATAGGAGAAAAAAAAAGTTTTTCAGTACTGATCAGGAACTGTAAGAGTCATTAAGTTGCTTCATTAACAATCAGTATATGTAGACAAATCATCATGCATGTAGCCGTCTGAAGGATAACATTCATTATGAGAGATGAACACACAGATGGTATTTAAATCTATTTGCAGTACAACAGGTAGAGGGGAGGTAAGTCTAAAATAACAATTAGCTATCATAAGAAAATAATCAGCTTTATTAAACACTGCTCTCCTCGCCTCATGGATCTGCTGGAGTGTGAGAGCATATTATACCACCAATTGCTCCAATCCTGGCCAGTATAAAAGGACAGGACAGCCAAACTTTTGTCACTTCACTACTGTGGAAAGCTCTGGTCAGAGTAAACGGATCCTGCTTCGAGATGAGGTCAAATTCTGAAATCTCTCACTTTAAGGACAACCAGAATGTTGTCCACAGTCAAGACATGTTTCTTCTGCGAAAAAACCCCAGTCACGTACTACAGCCGAAGCGGTCCCAGGCTGTATCACATAAGAATTATATGGATTTTTATTCTAACCCAGAATTGCTGGAGGAGAAAGCTGAGAAAGGAAGGGAGGGTAATAAACACCTGTAAAACCGTTAAGCCTGGTGCTAGCAGGTGACTACAGCTCAAAGGACTTTGAAAGGTCAGGACAGTGTGACCACAGAGGCATTTCTCCCCAGCAGAGGGAAAAGCCCTGCTCCTTTACTAACTTCCTGCAATCCTTTTGCCTCCTTCAATCTCTTTCCACGTAACCCACGTCTTTCTTCTCAAAATAGCCACAGATCTGCACAAACGCTAATTGAAGGAAGATGTCCGGTGTTGTACAAGGTGCATACACGCAGTCTTGCCCAGGAAGATGAGCCCCGCTAAGCAACATTTCAGCATGGGGAGTTTCTAAGGCAGATGAAATACTGAAATTCCCTGCCTTGCCCAGGATGCTCAATTGCATGACGACATCTTCACAATAACGAGTGATGCAACAGGAGGATACATAGCAATGTTCTCAACAAAATACCAATCCCTCTAGTTTTATTCTAACAATGTTATTTCATATCAGTGTCAAAAATGGCCTGAAATCACTGCAGGATTACACACAATTAGATCTGGTGCTTTATGGCCTTTGTGGCTAAATAATGCAGGTACTCCGACAACCTCTCAGACCATTAAGTACTCAAACGGACAACTGGACACAAAAATCAGAATCCCTAGCACTTAAAGCACTTATTTGAAACCTCCTGGACAAGGCAAATCCCATTTCAGGAAAAACTAATTTTCAAGCTCAGAATTTCTGAGTGTAGAACTGTAACTCCCATCTGACTATCCACACAAAAATTTCTTTTCAAAGACACAGATCTGAAGATTTCAGCAAGTAGTAGCTATGCAGAGAAGCAACAGCATGCATGATTCACTCTGTATCGGGAGCTTGCTTTAGAAACAGTCACCCCCAAGCACCTCCACTTACTGCATTCTGGTATAACCCGGCAGGGTGGTCTGAAACAGCCCGACGCGGGTTCCTTTCAGATGAAATGACACCAGAAGACACGCTCCAGCTGCTAATGGGAGCTCAGTCCACAGGACCCAATTCAAGCCAGTTCCAAGAGAAATCCCTGAATGGCTGACCGCTGGAGGTCAATACAGCCTGGAGCACCTGGATGTATCTTCAGTGCTGCTCAGGAGCCTGGCAGTACCAGCTTCAGAGGCAGATGGGTGCTTCAGCTTTTTGGAAGAGTTGAGTGCCTTTAAAGATATTTGTAAAAAATCCTTTTTGCAGGAACTAGAAAACTTCCAGATCACTTTTAAAAAATGGAGAACAAATTTGAAGCAAGCACTTAAGTACAGAGTTAGGTACCTTGCTGGTTTAGGATGTGTTCAGGGGTACTGCCTATCTGTTCTGATAAAATGGGACCTTGGATTTGAGATCACCTTTGGAAACACAGAATAGAACTTTTCCTCTTTTCCCTCCTTCCCTGCAAAGCAAACAAGCATTTGTTATTTGGATGGCCCTACTTTAAACACACATTTTGGCCATCTGTACCGAGAGGGATGGTATAGTATTAGCGCTCCCCAGAGAGCAAGCACAGGCAACAGGACCTACCTATTTACATTACCGTGAACTGTCTTGTCAACAGATCTCTCCCAAGCAATTCCTGGACCTGCGAACTTTTTCACTTTGCTATTTTTCTGAGAGCCACAGCCTGAGCAAAGGAGCGCACAGCAGTAAACCAGGGACTCCAAGTAGAATCAAACCTGTTTCAAGGGTGGGAAGAGTGAGGAAGAAACAGAGCCAGTCCAACTGCTCAGCACCTCTGATCCTTCCTCATCCACGCAACAGCGATGTGCACCACTCCCCTTCCTAAAACCTTGTACCCAAGAAAAAGAGGAGTAACAGAGGCCCACAAAGACACAGCCTGGAAGACGTGATGAAGTTGAACAGTGATGAAGCTGAACCTCAAACACAGGCTGCATTAAACAACCAGGTGAGACAAAACAATGCATCTAGAAAACAGCCAGCTACCAACTGCTCCTTTCTCATCTTGTTCTTGGCCACCATTCCCCTCCTGCAGAGATATTTACATTTTCTCTGGTGCAGTGAAAACCCCTCTGAAACAGACTTTCCTCACACCTGAGAGGCTGCAATACATTCATATGAGGCTCTCCCCTGGTACGTGCCATTGCATAGAGCATCTGCTAGCAAACATGCATGTTAATTAAAGTGAGGTGATAAAACCTGCTGTATGCACTTACACCAGAGCAGAACTAAACCACCACCATAAAAGCATAACACAAGAGCTACATGTGGATGCAGACAACTAACAGAACAAGAAAGTTCAGTGCCTCAGTAGAAGACCACAGACGTAGAAAAGACGCACATTCCCCATTCACCCGAGGTAGCGTTACTGAAGGCAGGAGAAACATAAAAGAGCCAGACTCCACGTATGCTTCCCAAGCCAATGGATAACATACTTGTTTTTGCAGCTCTTAAAACACAATCTGCTGACTCATTTAATAATACCATATAATACACATAAAACTCATTAAAGGAAAACTTGCACAAATCCATTTGTGTCAACCACCCCAAAACAAGAACAACAAAAGCCTAAGTAAATCTCCTGACTTACTGTAAATATTACTTTAGCTCTGTCAAAACTAAAGCAGGTGACAGCATTTTGAATCAAACCCTACACACTCTGTCGCATCACTGAGCTTGTCCACATTACAGATCTGTGCAGAGTTTGGTGCTCCACGTCTGTGAATCAAAGGCTTCCTGCACGGAATGCCGAAGCGAATGCAAAGCTAACTCCGTAACAACAGGGCTCCTAGGAAAGATGACACACTTCGCATATCACATGCACAGCCGAAGCCCCACTAACTTGACAATTTTATAGACATTTGAACAACTGAGGGAAGAGATGAGCAGAACATGAAAGGCACAAGAGGATACAACAGACTCACCGAAAGTTTACTACAAAAATAACTGGAAGAGATGCCAGAAAGAAACAGAAATTTTAATTTCCGCTAAAAGAAAATCAGCAGTTTAAGAGCTACAGATAAATTAAAAAAAAGAAATAAAATCAAATACTTTGCCCAATAATAAAAATGCTAGCTAGCACTAAGGAAAGTGATGATCCTTGCCCTCCTAGAGTAAATACCTATGTATGTCCCACGTGTACATTAGACTCGGCATGTCCTGTAGCTGGAAACAAGGTGGTGAAGCTTGTTTTATTTTACACATGCACTGACCTCTGCACCTGCACAGTTACTGCAGGGCCAAGAAGGGGAATTTCAGATAGAAAACTCCCCACTGCAGTTTTATACAGTTTAACATACAAAAAGGATATTTCACCTCAAATTATGGGTGCCAAGTAACTACTTCTGAACACAAAACATCATTACAGAGAAATAAAAAAGCAACTTACCTTGCCACTGATTTCTACCTCATGGATTTATTAATATAAACACAATAGAAGCTCTCCACTTTAACAATATTCTTTTTCTGCTCAGTACCCAAAGTGATCCCTGCAGTGATTTGCTTGATGACAGATTCAGAAGCTCCTCTTCAGAATCTAAATCATCAAGCAAGCTGTTCCCTTGGGCATGCAGCAGAAAGCGCCGTGCTCTTTCAGCACCTGCAGTACAGAATGTGTGTGCCGTTCTGCAACAAGTGCAGACTCTTCGATTTATTTACTGCACAGTTGTTTTGAGCAGCCTTAAGGATCCTCTCCCATGTGACGCTTAAGAAAGGCTACAGATCTGAAATGGATTAGGATTACTGACCAGGATTATGAATGAGAAATACAGCATGTTGGCCTCTCTCAACTTAAGTCAGCTCTTACACACTTTCAAGTTGCCTTTTGCCAAATACAAAACTCCTGGAGGCAAAAGAATTAAAGGTTTCACCCGCTCCCTATGTTGGGCTGAAAAATCTTCTGGGATTTGTAGCTAGGGAATCTGTACTGCAGAAATGAAAGGGTGGAAGAAGCAAGGATAATGTATTTAACTTAGAATTGTTCAGTAATTAAATAGAACTAAGTCATGAATCTGACTGGGCTTGAGAAAGCAGAAAAGCTGTTTTACTTCCCAGACTCTAAAAAGCGAACACACAAAGCAGATGAAATCTCAAACAGAAGGATGATCAGCAAACAATTCAAGTAACAAGAAATGATCCTCCTTTTAAAAACAAACAGGACACCACAAAACACCCAAACCCTCCAAAAACTATCAGCTCTACGTTTTGACATTTCCAGCACTGTTAAAACAGTTTTATTTAAGGTATTAACAATCCTGTCACTCTGCATTTCTATCAAATTTCAATTCTTATACAAAAGCAGCTCAACACGTTTCACGGGTTAAATCATCTAGTGTGTAAGATGTGTCATTTACCATTTTCTTAGTGTTTATATTTTCGGCTTGTCATTAAACTAAGACCAGAAAGTTAGGTATCCTTTTGGTTAGCAAAAAATCCATTCAAGCTGGCATAAAGGCTTTATTTTGCTGGCAATCAGGATGTCTGAACTTTTATAAATGCATGAAATGCAAGGCCGTCTTTAAGAAAATAATTTAAAAGAAAAAAAGCAAAAGAAAATAATATTAAGACTTCTTCAAATCTAGTTTCCTTTCTTGTTTAAATCTCAAAAAAACTCACATTTCCATGATCTGTTCTGTGGCTGGGCCCAAGAAAGTTCTGAACAGCTGATGAGACACAAACACAACAGGAGCAGGCAATTGTTTCCTGAATATTCATAGATATTAAATACTTATACACTCCAGGCCTGTTTGTATACATTGAAACAAATACATTTGATTAGATTTACATACCTCTGAGAATCTGGGCACAAGGCTGCCAGAAGATAATCAGCCTAACACTGCTGAGGTCAAGAAGACAAGTCACACCTGTAGGGAACCTTTTGTCTTTACTTGTGGGCGGCTGTTACATAAAGAAAACCTGCTGGAATCTTGAGTCAGTGCTTGCTCTGTGAATTAAAGCAACATCGTTCTGAAATCTCAAAGATATTGTCACTGCTGTTATTTACATCTTCCTCCAGGAACTCTGTTTTTTCAAATTTATTGCTCTGGCATATGACTGCTAACATCATTGTACAAACTGGGTCAAGGCAAAGCTTGCAGCGCATTTATCCAGGCAGAAGTAGAGGATGCAAGTTAAGTAGGTTATGCCAGAGCCAAACTCAGCACAAGGAGATAAAGGGCCCACATCTCCAGAAAGCTCTCTCAGGAACAGTTTGCATAACCAGTGCACAAATACCACAGGTGACATTGCACGTATCTGGAAACGGTGCTCTGATCCAACACTCTGAGCACACCTTCTTCTCTCTGGCAAAATTCTCACTGGCATTAGCAGGAATTTTGTCCAGTCCAAGAATGGGACCTCTAAGCTTTACATGAAAGTATCCGCTGGTCTTGACTGGTTATATCCTTCAGTATTTCTGGGGTGCTCCCAAGAAGTGCCTGAATTCAATATGCAGTCACAGCACAACCCGACAAACAAAAAACCCTGACCCCTCTGCACCACAGAAATTAGTTGTAAACCTTCTGTTGAAGGCAACTTTCAACTACAGAAAAGGAAAACCACCCCTTTTCCAACCTCACTGCTACCCCATCACAAGCTTCTGTCATCTATTGTGGGGGGGGAAAGTCTGTATTATCACACCTCCTCAAACAGCTCCTCGTTTCTGATGAATAAAATCACGATCATCTACAGCTATGCATGCAGCTAACTGCTGCGTCTGACCCTGCTAGGCTCATGATGACAAGATCACAAGATCAGCGAACAGGATGATGACATTAGGAGTAACACCACAGGTCTTCATAAATCAAGTGATCAGCTGCATATTTTTATTTAATTATATTCAGACCTACAAGCCAGTCAAAATATATGAATTTTTTATTTATTAGTCAGCGCATAAGTACATTCAAGTTGCACAACTCTTTCCAAAAACAGTAAAAGCATTTTTAGCCATCAACATCTGCTAGAACGTCGATTACAATAAAATCAAACTTCCATTACAGCTCATTAACAGTATCATCTGCAACACCTAAAATTAACAAGTCATTACTTCCTGAATGGCTCACATAAGGTCTTCTCCAACCTAAATAATTCTATGATTCTATAATTAATAAGCCAAAACAACTGTCCTGCTTGTGAGAGTGATTTTAAAAGCATATACCAGTCTTGGAAAGCTTCAGCTTTTTACTCATTTTGTCTGTTGAGCTAAAAAAAAAAAACAAAAAAACGAGCACAGGTTTGTATTGAGTTAACAAAGAAACAAACAGTGCAGAATCTCTAAAAGAAAGGAATTACTCTTGCTAAAATCAAATGTCCAATATAACTTCTACAAATACAATACTAGTAATAGTTTAAAACACTATTCAAGCTGCATTGCAGCTTCTTGTGCTCCTGCAAAGACCAGGCAACCAGAGTTTCTCAGAACAGAAATAAACGTAACTTAGTATCTTTCTCCGAACACATTAAAGCTACCACGTGAGGCACCTTGTGAGTTCAAGCACTTTGACTTTTTCTTCAAGTTCACAGGACAAAAGCCCTCAAAGGATGCTAATGTTCAGTCCCCTGTGAGCGGCTGTCGCAAATTAAGTTGGATCTTTCTCCATGCCAAGCGCACCAACCCCTCTTGCTGGGCTTCAGTTCACTCTGGCTTCCTGTCTTGGTCAACCACCAGGAGACATGACTGTAGTAGTGGGGACTGGTAAAAGTAACAGCTAAAATGTTCACAGAGTGAACCTCTACCTTTTACGTTGCAACAACATCCACCTCTTCCTCTCTGATAAAGCACTTTTCCTAAGCTAACCTCCAAGAGTTTTGCAAAGAACGTCAATATTTAACTACCTCTAAACAACAAGGGAAGGTATTTATCCAAGGTCGATAAGCAAACCAAGGGAGAATCAGGAATTCAGACTAGGTCACTTGAGTGCCACTGCAGTGCTTTGTCCCTCAATGACTCTTCAGCTGGAATTTTTATTTAAGTACACATAGCTAGGAGCACCAGCATGCTACTTACAGCTCTTCACTTCACAGTTCTGATCCATGTCTGGTATTTATCTGGAAGTGCAGCGCTCATTAGTGTGGTATACACCGTGTTACTGGTAGGGAAAGAGGAAAAGAGTAAGTGACACCCCAAAGGCAAGAAGATTAATTTCTAAAACTAGCAAAGCAGCAGAACAAATTTTAGTGAAAACAAATGTTCTGCTTAGGTACACAACGGTTAGAAAGTGTGGGAGACTGATAAAAATGGAGGCCGGTGGCACAAATTTTTAGTATGTTTCCGCCCACTCAGTACAGCAAAGGAACTATATTTCTACATCTATTTTATCACTGTATTAAAAAATTAGTATTGCTAATCTTAGCAGTTACACAGATACAACCTTCTCCTTTCCAAATTTCCTCACATTTATAACACAGAGAAGAGGAAGTCCTGGTATTAACTCTGAAGAAGCCATTGCCAAGCTCTAACGCGAATGACTGATCCAGAGAATATACTGAGCTTGATACAGAAGTAAAACAAAACAGGATAACCTGCAAAGGTGCAATTTGTTGAACAATGCAGAACAATAATGGCACACTGAAATAAATCTCTCTTAGAAATCCAATAAATGGTACCTAAAAGCTATGTTCCCATTTACTGCTTTTTTTTTCCTTTTTACACATCAAGCAGAGCTACATCAGAAGCTCCGGAGAAAGCCATTCTCAGTGTTAATGCAAATGCAAAGGTTCCAAAAATGAAAGGCACAAATGACTCAGCAGAAAGTCCAGCTCCTCCCCTAAGCAGTCACTTGTTTCACTACTACAAAGGAACTTCCCATTACCAGTCCAAGCCTAACAAAGTGTAGTTTCTTGGCTAGAGTGGCAGACCAAAGAGGAAGAGTGCTGTGGAAGTGAAAACAGCGTGCCACGTGCACAAGCAGAAATCTAAGTTGGGAAACCACAAGATCTTTAGACAGACACATAGGAAGATCCTAAGGAAGTTTGTGATTGACTTTTAAGTGGTGCGAGGCATGGCGGGAGGCACTGATTAACATCTCTGAATCTAATACTTACTTGTTTAAGACTGGCTTCACTGACAACACCTGTACAGAAAGTTTGAAGAGTTGTCATTTTGGTAAATAAAGAGAGAATTAAAAGGCTATTTAGAAACAGTAGTAGAATGAAGTTATGAAAAGGAATCATGCAAAGTCAAGAATTTCTCTTGCTGTTTGTTTGGGGTTTTTTAAACAGCAGACTATTTTACAAAAATATTTTTTAAAAGCCCTCTAAAACACAGAACATTTAAGTTCTCAAAACTAACTGGTAAATAACACTCATGTCTAACACTTTATCTGCCTACTGTAATATTTGTAATTGTGCTTGAAATAAGGAACTGCACGAAGATGATGGCGATGGGATTCACCTCTTGCACTTTCCACTTGAATTGGCAGACTATTACAAAATGCCTATGCAAGGGCGTTCAAAAACATTTTAACAAACAAACTTAGCAGTCTTAAACTCTCCAGAGATGGTTGTAAAGTACGCCTTTTTCACCATGCCTTCCTTGCACAGCTTTTAAATCCCTGACAAAAATGCAACCGCAATTCTGCTTTGAAAAAGAACATTAAGTCACAATGCAGAATTTAAAAGCTTACCTTAAAAAGCGTATCAAAATTGATGTTCTGCTGTCCAGTAGCATTGAGAGCTCTGATGGCTGCAGTTCTGCAGGAAAACAATGTAGTATCATTAAACACAGCTTACTGTTCCAAAGGCTACAAAGCACCAATGTGAAAAATGTCTCACTAAATGCCTTTACACTGAAATGCTTGCTTTAGCCTAAAATAATCCAGAGATCTGCATGACTGAATCAGTCTCACACCGCTGAACCTACTCTGTTACTAACTACAGACCAACAGGAATCTGCCAACAGCTTTTTGCGTACTACACAGCCTAAAAACTGTGTGATGACTGCAAGCACCTTCCTAGTGCCAACAAATACTTTTGTCGTCATGAATCTAAACCCTTTAGCTTTTACTAAACTGCTTTATAAAGAAATTTTTGCTACATGCAAAATATCCTTGCAATTTCTCATCTTTTGTGCCACACAGACTTTCCTCTGGCACGTATGAATATTGCTCCTTACCTCATCTGTTCCCTTTTGAGTGGCATTACAGAAACCGAATAAACTGCCTGCTCAATGCACTAACACCCATTTGGGGAACACCACACGCAAGTCTCTAAGCTTTTTCAAAATAAAAGTGTTATCTCACCACAGAGCTCCAAACTAAATTTACCTTCGATCGTCAAAAGGAGGAGGGGTAGTCCAATGGTCATAGTTCGTCTCCACACGAAACCATCTATATATAACACAACACACAAACATAAACACAAACAAAAAGGTGAATTGGTAGGTAATTAACAAAGACAAAGAAAACAATAACTCTGTATTGCCAAAAGGAAAAAAAAAACTCCCTCAAAAGCCTCTTTCCCATGTCTCTTGCAAGCCCAGGGGGCCCTATGTTGATAAAAATAGCAGCCTTTACCATAAACTACTGAACACAAATGAAAAAGAAGAAACCTCTGAACTCCTGCTGGTGTCTGTGACAAAGCTACTACTAACTACAATAAAAGCAACATCAGATCTTTAAAGAGATGATCGGAGAAAAGACTGCAGGTATGCATATGATGCAGCCTGCAGCATTCTGTTTGGAGTACACAGAGCCAACAGGCCACCTGGCTGTTGCCATGCCGGTACTCACTGGCTGACTGTACGCATTAATTGCCCTTTTTCACTGCAGGGCAACCATTTAGGATCTCCTTCATATATTAAGCTGCTGATTTCACAAAATTGACAGGAACAGTTAATTTTCGAGCCACCAACCCTTCTACCACATTGGGTCAAAAGTAATTTTGAATTGCTGAATTTACTAGTACAATATTTGATATTTGGGAGCCAGACAGGAGAGGCCCTCAAGGCTTGTCTCCTTTGGAATCTGGCTAAAAAATAAACACATACAGGTGCTCCTTCTACCCTCGACCCTCTGGACTGCCCCAGCCTGACAAGGTGGTGTGATTCCTTCTCAAAGAGAAGGAACTGGTGTTCCTTTCAGAGACTTTCAAGCTTTCCCTGTCCAGCTGTAAGCATTAGTAAGAGACGCCCTGGATCTCTCAAGAATGTTGGGTCACTAAGCCTACCTATCACTCAGGAGGGAATACGAAAAACCAAAATAAACCGTTTTTTAATACTTACGCTCCACCTAAAGGATCAAGAGGCCAGAGATCTGCTGGCCCTCTTCTATTCCTCGTTATGACCATGCCTTCTTTGGGCGATACACCTCCTACAATATAGTAAACTTCAGCAATGATGGGAATGCCAGCTAGTCTGAGAACAGCTGACTGAAAGTCCTCTGCTCTGCTCAGGGTCTAATGCAAAAAGGAGACCACAGTGAAACAAAGATCACAGAGCACAGCCAAGCACAAAAACGAGCACTGGGACATCTTAAAAAGAAGAAAAGGTCCAGCTTTTTTGAAAATAGCAATTGACTGTAAGGTGCTACTTGAGACATGTTTCCAAACAATCATATGAACATGAAATGCTAACGACTAGTAAATTAACTCATTAATCCCAGCTTTGCAAATATTCAAAGAAAACAGTAAATATACATACACATATACACACCCATACATGTACACCTATGTATATGGTGATAAGTGAAAAAAGCTGGAAAATCTGCCATTCAAAAGACAGAGGCGTGTCCTTACTCTGCAAATTCAACCCCCAGCAAAGGATTTTCCTGAATCCTCAGAAAGACCCTCAGTCTTTCAATGTGAACAACGGGATAGGTGAAAAGTGGATTGAAGGAGGGGGAAAGAACCTACTCCATGTTTTTGTCTTGCCAGTGGTTTAAGAGGATTTAGGTAACAACGGTAAGGCAGAGGCATTGCTTACAGCAAGCCTGTGTTCTCCTGCCGCAACCAGGTGACTAACTTAGCATAAACTGACAGTCACTGCAGCCAATGAAGCTATTTTCAGGCACAGAGCCACAACCTACTGAAGTACGTCTTTAAAAGTGAACGCTGTGCAGGAACTAAAAACAAATATGGGGAATGTGCATCAAATAACATCGTTCAGAAAGACGGGGGAAACCCTGGAGAACAATTATTTCTGACAGCAACACTGCAGCTAGTAGTTTCAAGTCACAGCCTCAAGACACATCTCAATCTCAAAAAAAAAAGAACAATAAAGTCCGCAGTAGACATTCAGGTTCTGCAGGGAGTTTGTATACCTACAAACTGTATCACTTATGCTCACCGTCATTCAAGAATCTGAGAAGCAGCAAACCTGTTTTATCTTAGTAGTACACTAACACGGTATTCATAAAAAGTGCAATACAAAATACCAGTCTAACTCCTTCCACTCACCAGTGAACTCTGCATTTTTAATATGGTAATATATCAAATGTAGTGTGAAATAACCACTGGGTGAGACACTAACCATCTAAGAGTGCAGCTGCCTCAATTTGTTAAAATTACAAATCACAGCTAGCTGAAGTAGCCCCTAGGAAGGAAGTCTTTGTACAGCTTCTCAAGGACTTTTGATTAGAGATCGCCTCCCTGAAGGGCTGGAACTGCCTCTCTCATAGACATCACTGACGATTTGGGGACAATACCCATCCCCTCTTATGAAATGCATTTACTTATCAATTTATTGAATTTTCTGTGGAACTAAAAGTTGGAACATCAAATTTACTAGGAAGTTGGTAAGTACAAATGACATCACTGTGAAATATGAGACAACAACTCAGTGCACTTACATCTCGGACAAGCCAGCTGACAGGGTAATTCCGATTCAGAAATGCAGCTATTGCATTTTCCCACCACCTACCACCCGCTGGGGGAAAAAAATTAAAAAAAGTTACTATGTATGCACATTACGCACATTCTGTGAAATCTAGCCTCCTGCCTTCCTTTCTTCTCCATGTCCATCTCTAGCTCTACAATCTTTCCCTCTACTGTATTACAAAAGAGTGGTGCAATAAATTCTTTAAATTTATTTAAAGAGCAGCTTTATAAACAGGGCAGCTACCTATCAGCATAAAATGTCAACATTTCGGGAGAAGGGCTAGCAAAAAGCATAAAACCCAGGTGAAACTACAGGTGAAATATAAATAGACAACATAATCCCAGCGGAATGTGAACCACAGCGGCTGACTTAACACCCCTGCTTTCCAGAAAGCATGTCAGACCTATAATGTAGGAGCGATCATTATCTTTTTGCTGTCTTCTGAAAGGCACAATATTCCCGTGACCAGTGCCATAAGAGGCTGCCATAAAACAGCAGGGAGTCTGAGGTACGGTGGACAATAAAGAAGACAGTGTTCAACATTGTACAGAGAATACACAGTATCTCTCAGAACTTGCCAGTGCTGGCAAGTCCTATCAAAAACTACCACATTTCTTTCAGTATTGATTAACTTGCTACCTGCTCAGTTTTCAACCATTTTTATTCACAGCTGAATGACAAGCAATGAAGAGTCAAAAGGTGACTGTAACCAGGACTAAGCACTTTGTAACAAGTATTTCCAAAAGGAGTGCTGGTCCATTCATACAATAGTCTACATCTGTCAACTCAAATATTAGCATCAATCACCTCATTATTCATCTTTCTGAACTATTTCAACAACAGGAAGAATTACACAGCTAAAAAAAGAGGTAGTGATGGTGTTTTTGTGTTACTGGAGAAAATTAGGAGAACTAAGAAAAACAGAAGGACAAGTTTATAATTACTCATATGCCAAAACCAGAAAAAGACAGCAGAAACAATGTGCTTGTCACTTGACAGACCTTCACCCTAATTTAAAGTCATCCCCCTTTCCAGCTGTAGTTCACATGCTTGTTTCCCAAAATTTTTAGTTCAGTTGTAATGAACTAAATGAAGCAAGCAGCAAGCAGTCAGCAACAACTGATTTACAGGAGCACAGCATGTGTTGAGTGAGTGACTTTTGTCTGTAGTTAAAAAGTGACTGAAGTCGAGGCACACAGGGGTGGATGATAGCACATCAGCTGCTGATGGACAAGTGAGGCCCACCACACACGCAGGTTTGCAGTACGTGATTCCTCTATCAGAATCGGGAGAACAGAATGGGTTTGTGCGTGGACTAAACCACCTCACTGTCATCTCAGATGATCCTTCTACTGCAGGTTGAAGCATACTGCTGAGAAACAGCAGGGAAAGCAGGACGGCACTGGTTTTGTCCCCAGATCTGTTCACAGACATAGGACTTGTGTCTGCAAGATAATCTGTATCAAGCCTTTTGCAGACACTTGATACACTTAAGACTTTATTTCCAAGCTGATGTTAGTATGAACCAAAATCAGTTTGCACCTCTGAGTATCAGCCCAGGATGCTCCAGTTTTGAAAGGATTAAATACTTACACTAGCGTCAGAAGCAGGGTCTTTAAAAAAACGTAAGAGTAAACTATGGAATAATTTAGTGAATGCAACAAGGAAGTATTAACAAAGGGAACAGGAATCAAAAGGTGCATGCTCCATAGCAGAATCCCTACTCACAGAGATAATATGTATATAACATGTACAGTGAATAGCGTTTGCATAACATCTAAAAAAAAATTTGAAAACAAAAGATTGTCTAATTAAAAGATTAAAACGAAAAAAAATGCTTACCACAATCACAAGTGAAAAATAAACATTTATTTTAGGTGTTAGTTCTAACTCAGACTGCATTGCTTCCAGTTCTAACAAACAGCTGAAAGTATGCTTCTTAAAAAAAAAAAAAAAAAGGGTGCAGCAATGGAAGGGGCAAACCCAGGCTCTGAGTTGGTCGAAACTATCAATATCTGTGAAACTGAAGGGCTAATGGAAAAGACAGTGACCCTTCCTCTGCCTTCCTGACAGTTACCAGCCCTCCTATTGTCAAGCTTTAGTTCTCAGTAGTGACATCTGTCAACTTTCTTCTACTACTGGATCTGTCCTCGGCTGCCTTTCTGGTACCTCCACGCATTCTCTCCAGGTCTGCTGTCTTTCCCCTAGATCTCTCAGTCTTACACTTCTCTTCCCATCCTCTCTTTGAAGCTGCCTCATGGGGACAGAGAATTGTGGAATACAGAGGAAGGGACAGAGAACTAGGAAAGCAGCCATTCATTTGCTATACACAACTGCACCTTTTTCTCTCAGCCCCTACTCTGCTATCTCCAATAACGTCTCTTGAACAGACCACATTAATTTGTCTTTTATGGCTTTCCTCAAGGTTCTCTGTCTCCTTTGACACTTTTCAAGATCAGATGATGCTGGGCTGACAAACAAATACCTCTCTCCTACGTAGCAGCCAAAAACCTGGCAGCTTGTGTGCTTTCACTCACTGAGGGCAAGAGAAGTCATCCAACTTCAGCTTCTTCCTGGCAATCTGAATTACATTTTTCCCTCTAGGAGAATATGAGAGGAGGTCCAGAGCAGGTAACAACCAACTAAAATAGTGTACATAACATCAGGTGTGGCAGACAGATTTATTTTACCTCGTTCATCACCGGAGATTGTGAACTTGTGTGGACTTTGTCCAGTCCATAAGCCTACGTAACCAAGAAACGTGGTGCCTTGATACGCTATCTGAAACCAGAAACATGCAGTACTTTAGCATTCTGGAACAGAACACTAGTTAAAATACAGGCAACTTTCTGAAGCAGCATCCTGTACTTTTTTCTGTGACTTTCACAGAGGTTACTAGAAAACCCTTTGTCTTAAAACTACAGGAAAATTTGCAAAGTAAAGAAAGACTCTGAGGATCAAAAATTCACTACATTTCATTTGTTAATGATCACAGACTGCTACAAAAGTACTGCTGAAGTTAGCAAGTAGCCAAGCAAAAAACAAACAAAAAGTGCTCCATTTGCAAAACAGACTAATAAATATTAAGAAAATCACAGTAACGAGGACTGCACTAGCAACTAGTTATTTTTGGAAATTTTCATCTAACACACATACATTGGTCAAAAAAGTTAACAAGGCCTTAGAAAAAAAAGTCTCAAAATTGGTCCCTGCCAAAACTTATCTCTTTTCTATATTCTCTAGTACCTCTCTTCTTGTTTTTAGTATCTCAACATTTCCTTCTTTCAACATCTCCTTCCAAATAACGATCTTGAGATATTAGATTATGCTGTTCTATTTGTTCCAGTTTATCACCACAGACTGGATGTCCAGAAAGCAAAGAAAACCAGCATGCATCCCACACTCCTAGAGAGAGGGACGGTGGTGCTGTAATAATCCAGTAAACCTGGGATGGGAACCACATTCCTACGTTAAATCCTGCTGCCTATACAGCTGTACGACCATACCCTGTTCCTTCACAGAATACCACCCAGCCACCACAGATGATACCTGCCCACTTTTTATAAACCGCACATCAATTGTAATCTTGCTTAATATATCGACAAAACCGTAATCCAGGTTCCGACCATGGTAAATGTTTCCTTTGTCATCCTGAGCGACAATACTAGTACAGAACCTTCAAAAACAAAAAGGAGAAAGAATGATCTAAGAAAAAGCTATGACAATGTTTTCAATATACTTGAACTAGCTCAGCATTTCAGGAGGAGTAACTGAGTTTATCCTCTGCAAAGTATTTTACTAATGGAAGCATACAAATGAAATGGGAGCTTGCATTGTATCATTAACACTTACACTTCCCAACCTGAGAGAATAGTCTCACCCTATACTTTCTGACAAAATTTCTTACAAGTTTTAGCTTCAAATTGGAAAAAAAAAAGAAGGGGGGACAGAATGGTTTGACTGAAGTTCTGCGTAACCGCACAACACTACAACATCCTATATGACTTAGGCACAATACCTGTAAGGGAAAGTCCTTTCCCGCAGAGTCTAACGTACAAAACTGTACGATACTTAACTTACCAGGTCTCACCTGGCTCAGAAAATCAAAAGCCACGCTACCATCCACATCAGGTCAGATATTACTGACCAGGTAGGAAGCAGCATTTCAACTTGGGAAAAATTTCATTATTTCATTTTAACGCTTTTGTAAATCAAGATGAAAAGTGGTCTAAAAACATTCACAAAGCATCAGTCTGAAACTTTCTGGATTTCATTTTGACAATCATAGATTATTGCAATTTGGACCCTCTTTATATTTTTAATCACAACTAGATAAAAATTTCAAATAAAGTCCTTTCAAACTGAAAACACCCGCTGTTGTTAAAGTATCAGCCATTTCAGTAATATGCTAACCTCTTCTCTAGAACAGGAAGTGTGATGAAGTTCCTTTTATATTAACCATTTCAGTTTCTTGAAACAGGCTTTTCTATGAAGTATATTGAATCAGCAGAGAATTAAAAATTTATTTTCTGTGGAGTTATGAGTTTGTCATTCCAGTGATGCATAACACTGTCTTTCAAAACTGCAAAAGTAAAAAAATTCTGCAGACAAGTAGTTTGTTCCCAGTTAATTTTTCTTCTTTAATATTGCTGAGAAACTTAAAATTGCATGGGCCTTACCAGGGCTAAGAACGATAAGTGCCCTCCATGAAATACTAAGAAAGCTAGCATTTAAATGACTTTCTTATCTGATATTAATCCTTATTAAGAAAAAAGACCACCAAATACCACACATTAAGAAAAATAATAATCAAAATGCGTACAAGTGGCTGTATGCATCTGGTTTTTTATTAAAAACTATATGGAAAAATAATTCTAGAATCGTCACAGGCAATGCCGTGTTTATTATTCTCCTGCACATGCTTCTAGGGCAAAAAAAGACAAAGAAACTGAGTGGTTTTTCCACTGAGGTTTTGTTTGCTGTCATAAAGATACTACATCCATTTTCCACTGTGCAAATCAAAAAATGGCATTATACAGTCATTGTGAACACTAATCCCGAAAATGGTTCGGAAGCAACCATATCTCAGATGACTGGTTGAAATACTTAGATTGCAACTAATTCTTCTAGTTTCCTTCTTGGGGAAACAGGACAATTTAAATGACAAAAGTGCATTACATGATCTTTGATGATAAATGAACCCAAACACTTTGAATGGGTGGCCCTTCCTTATTAGCAGAAATTATTTTCGTACTTTTATACATTTACACAGATATATGTACACAAAAACATTACAGCTACGTGTTACCTTTATTGACAAATAAAAACACTGCTCTGCATTTCTCGTTCAATTCAGGACACAAACTTCCTAATGAGAATGAAACCTTCCAGCCGAACGCACGGAACAGGATGAGAACGAACAGTGCAAATCATCTGCCAGGTCTTCACCTGCCTTTTTGTGCGTTCTCCCATGCTGAACTAAAACACACCTCTATCCATTTCTACCAGGTTCTCTAAGCACCAGCCACTTACGCAGTAGACTCGTAGGCGAAGTTAAGCAGGACTCCATCTCCAAGACTTACTCCCAGGGCTTTGCACAGTCCCAGAATTTCCCCTGCGAAGGGCTGTGGCATAAAGAACTCCAACTCCGCTGCTATCGGCCGAATGACTTCGTGGACCCATTTTGGTACGCTTTCACTGCAAAATACGCTCAAGGCATTAGCCGAGAAAGAGACACAAAAGGTTTACAACACACGCCTGGCAGTCAGACACCCACCGAGCCTGCCGTTTCTCTGATCGGGCTGTCCCAGTGGCCACCCGTGAGCATCCCGGCCCTTCACCGCCTTCTCCACATCCCCACAGAAGCCTCCCAGGCTTCCTACGTGTGCGATTTTTTCTTATTTTTACCAGAGATCTCCCCAGTCTATCCCCTGGCAAGATTCCTAAGCGTATGAGGACTGCGGTAGTACTGAGTGAACGCTAAAAAAAAAAAACAAAACCACCCCAAACCCAAACCCCCTCAAATTTTTGAGCTGAGAGTTCAGCAGCCGTGCAGCACGGCTTCCCGCTCCCTCCC
>JAVJGI010000001.1:24179499-24201895 GCA_035590275.1 Ibycter americanus
CCCACTGGAGGCAGGGACGAGAGCGATGAAAACACGGTAAAAGAACAGGTTTAAACTCGCGGTGCACGTCGATGGTTCGTTTGTGAAATCGTTTATAAAAGGCAGCCCGATACTCTTCGCTTTTAAGAGACAGGCAGACGCTTGGCAGCAAGCGGGCGTAGCTCGCAGCTTGCTGGAGGGCACTGCAAGGCTGTAAACAGGAGGGAAAAAGGGAAGAGAGGAGACTAGACACCTGTGTTCAAGCCAAAGAGGGCAAAAAAATAATTGCCTTTCCCTCTTTGCCTCAGAAGTCATTCGGGTTTGGACACACACCAAGGGAAACGGGGCTCTGTTGTTAAGGAAAAAAAAGGAAACTGTAAAAATGGGTTTTAGATGTAAAAGTGCATGTCCTCCACTTGCTGTGGTCTCTTCAGCCCCTGCTCCACACTCAGTCCCCACACCAGTACAGCTCCTCTGCATCCATTTGCCTCGTCAGCTCCCACCTACACATCCTCCACAGGGCCAGCTCATGGCTGTCATTCCCAAGTAGCAATCCCTGCCCTTCCCTCAGCAGGAGCACCGAATTTCAATGTAGCATTCAAAGTTGGAGAAAGTTTCTACTTTTTTCTTCTATCTCCCTGAAGCCTCTAAGGTTTTTTTTGCTTTAGGAAGCAAGATGTGACAACAGAACAACAAAACCCCATCAGACAATCAGAATTAAAGTGAATACAATTGTGTATTCAACATAACAAACCCACCTAGGCTGAGTGCATTCCCATGTGGGATACAAACATCAATGCTGTTTCCTAAGAAGGGAAGAAAAAAGCCACCCTACCAAATGCTTTTCCATTATACTGTGTGCGTGGCACCTGTTTTGGCCACACAAGAAAACCCATTTCAAACACAATGTGACAACAGGTGCTGTAAGTAACTCCCTCAAGATTCCATTAAAGCAGGTGGCTGGGTAAGAACCCATCAATGGTCCCAGCAGAGGTCAAGGCTAAAGCAAGAGTCCTACCTTTGGCATAAAGAATCCACAGATTCACGTCATGTATACTTCAAAAATCAGATGCCAGCAAGTCCCACCACAAGTTGCACTGATACAGGAACATAAAGATTCCTTAGTTCTCCTACATGTGATGCTACCTTCCTATTTAAATGGCAACATGAAAACCATCTCTCATATACCAATGTTATTCTTGTTTTCTTCATAAACCATTATGAGACTGTTCTTCCTCCTAACTGTTCACTTGAATTTACCTGTATTACAACAATTTGGTTTCATTAAACAGGTAAAAAACAGCCACTTGGAAAATGGCTTAGTCTGTAAAATCACATCCTTAAGACAGGCACAGACATCATATACACACACTTTGTAGACCGAGCCAGAATATTTTTTCTTTCCAATTACCTATTCATGAATTGCTTCAAGTAAAATATTTTTACAATAAGGTTGTATGTTCTAATAATTACACATATAAAATCAGGTATAAGTAAATTATATTTAATACAAGATAATTGCCTTCTTCCCTAGAATGCTTTAAAAAAAAATATCCTGCAAGGACTAAGGCCTCTTCCATTTGCCCTATACATGCAATATCCAACAGCTTTGAAGTGTTCAGTTTATAATTCTGAAGAATAGAGAAATCCATAAGGCATTTCAAGTCCCTTTTTTCTTTTGGGGTGGTGGTGGGTGGAAATAAGCATTTCTAAGGCTACTTCTTCAAGGGCGATTAAGTATTCCTTTCTGTTACTGTTTTGTTATTTCAACAGCCGTCTTCTCTTTTTCAGAAGTGCATCCCGAAGAGCCAGCTAAATATGAAACAAGAGTGGAATATACAGGTAAGGAGAATATTAAGTAATGAGACAACAACACTGTCACATCAACAACCCTCTTCAATTTCTTCAGCCTCAGAGAAACACACTAATAGTTTATCAGATAAAACTGGGAGCAGTAACTGGCAAACGCTAATGACTACAGTGGCAGAAATGCAGTGATTATTTAATTGTATTGCCAAGCTGAGCTAAAGAAAGAGCTGGGCTTCAAAAAAATCAATGTATTTCAGTACCTCATTATATATAATATATAATGAAAAAGATTGTAGAGTAACATAAACTGTTCTTGCACTCACACTCATATTCAATTAGAAGACATCAAGAGAAAAACTTCAGTCCAGGTGAGAGGTAAGTAGGATTAAATGGCATTTTCTGAGAGAGTATTACAAAGCTTCTTTTCAAAGGGGAAAGGAGGGATGCTAGAATTTTTACAAGTGCCGTATCACCCTAAAGAGATTTTGTTGTGTATTTCAAACATGTTTTAGCTGGTAAGGGGATCTAGCTCTGGACTATAGACAACAGTCTTTTATTCTACCACCAAAGAGGGCAGCAGAACAGAATATCCTGCAACTATGGTACTCCAACCCACTTTCAACAATTATTTCCAAATCATGGTCAACAGAACTGATGCTGTGGGCTAACTGCAGTGAAAGAAGTATGAAAAAACAATTCTTTCACTGTTTAGCTGTTACATTTAAAATCAAAACATTAAGGAGTCAGAACTGAAACCATTTAAGATGGCTTTTTAGAAGAAGTGCACAAAGTATAAGAATCACGGTAAAGAGCAGTTTCCTTAAAGTGCCTGGATTGTTAATTTGTGGCATTTTTCGTGTGTTTTGAGAGCTGAGTTAGTGTGGTCAGCCTTACTTGGGGTGAGGCAGAATGACAGCAAATGAAAAGACTACAGAGGATATTACTCCAAGTCTTCCTGTTTAACAGAAACACTTAAGACATGTTCTCTCTATTGAGTCTATAAACACTTTCAGTCTTGCTGCTCTTAAGGCAACAGATTGCAGACAAATACACATTATCCTAATGATATGATCCTGGAAACAACTCACAAAGGAGGGTTTGTAAAAGAAGCATCTGAATGCACTCTAACACAAGACAGAAGCTAGCGAGACAACACAAAAATTAATGCCGCGCAGAAACAAGACCCCTGCATAACTGATTACTCTAGAAGTTTTTCCTGGAACCTGTTTAAAGGATTTTAATTTTATAACACCCTGTAAAACCCTGGCCATCTGCCAGACTAGATAAAAGGATTTTAAGACAGATTTTTGTTGTTGGCACAAGGTGAAACGCAGCAAGGTGAAACAGGGCAAGGCGATCTGCCTACCCCAATGCGCTGGCAGCAGCTGTCACACACAGCTCAGGCAGTAACGCCTGCTGGCACCCAGCTGAGCTGGATCACAGGAGCAGGGGGGCTCCCCGTCCACACTCCATTCCTGACAGCTCACCTAACCCCAGTCACCTGGTAGAGCTCTGTGGGCTCCCTGCCCAGCACCTTCAGGAGCAAAGTCATCCCCTGAAGTTTCTGCCTTGCCTTTTAGATATCCCTTCAGCTACCCTTGGCAGAGCTTTCCTGCAGGAACACAGTAACTGGACTGCCAAATCTATATTTGTAGCTTGTACGCCCTTTCACAAGGGCTGTGGCCAAGCTTATAGCTGAGAAAGCATACATTTGTGTCTGTGCTTTAAGTACGTTTGTGACAAGCTATTAGATGACCTCAAGGCCAGGACAGAGGAGTCCATAACATGCTGGTAACAGCAGAAAGGTCAAAGAACAAATATGGAGAGTGAAGAAACACGTTAAAAGCTTGTCCTGAAACACAAGTCCTCTGTATCAGGAAAACATTTTTTCTCTCACAGGATTACAGTCAGGGTTCTAATATGACCTTCTTGAATTTACATAAAGGAAAACAAACCACATTATCGTTGCCTTCCTAACCTACACATGACTTTGCAATAGGGCTCGGTCCCCAGTGCATGATAAAAAGATACAAGATTGACAAAAGCATTCTTCACCACCACAATCTCTGATATCCCTCCTCAGGGGTAAGATTCAAGGGAAGCCACTCAGCCCACAGGCCTTTCCAGCAATTAATCCATCAAAGCAAACAGCAACGACTTAGGGCACAGGATAGAGCACTTCACCTGCATCATAACGTAACTTGCTCAGACTTCCCCATCTATTTTCAACATTAAATATTACCTGTTTTTCCCTGAAAGAACGCTTATTTTTCGTCCGGACACTATGGCTATATCTCATCATCATGAAGTTCTTGTGCTTTTTCTTTTCTTTGTTGGAAGAGCTGGCAAATGGGTTAATTCTTGTTTTCTTTTTCACAAATTCTCTTCTGTCTGTTTTTCCAGCCTAGAATAGACAATGTAATATAATAACAGGGTCATTTCCCTTTCCCTACAGTTAACATCAGCTGCTAAGGTGACAGGTTCTATGGCAGTAACAATAAACCCAGGTTCAGTATGACTTTGTGTATGTTACATGCATTCTTCCACACTGGCTGTATTTCTTGAGTCAGTGAAGATTGCGTGTGTCTGTATTTTCACTGTCACCTGTGACCAGCAAGAGGCTACTTATTTTTTACAGCCAAAATGCAACAGCAAGACAAAACAAACCAAAACAAATACAAAACATTTCTCACAACACAGATGGCGGCTGGGCACCCTCTTACAGATGCAACCCCACCACCCCCTCCTCCTGCAGGAGACAACAATCCAAACCAATCCCACCCACAAACCCAAATTTAGAAAGACAGAGGATATGAAATAGCATAGTTTCTCACCATTGCAGTTGCCAGTCTGGTCTCCTTGTCCGATTTAGGCTTCTTATGCAGATGTTCAATATCTCTGAGCGAAAGCAACTCTCCCCTACACAAAAATCCAAGAAAAGGCCATCACACACAATGCTTCATCTGGCAAGAAAAACAAGGTTCCCTCTCGACCCTCTGCCCCTCACCCATCTCTTACAACACTGTCTTCCTATAAACTTTCACACAAGCACTTCTTTTTCTCTCTCAGGCTAATCCTCATGCTTGGGACAACCCTTTTAAAAGTCTCTCCTTACTGTTTTTCCAAGTCCTGCTTTATCCACAACGTTTAAGAAACTCTGGAGGTATAACCATGCAACTACTGCTACAAAACACACCCCACATGCCTATTGGTCTGAACAAGCAGAAGAGTCTCATAGTTTCCATCAGCCCCTCTTGCCTTTTCTCCCAGGTATAAACAAATCCCCGGAGGGGGTGGGCAGGATCCATTCTGGGCTGTGTGGCTGTTAGCTATCTGTCACCAGGGGATACTGACCAACAACAGAGCACCCTGTGCCCTGCTGCAATTAAAAGCTGCATCACCAGATATTACAGGGAAGAGAAAGCACTCATCACAATAGTCCATATCTTACCTTCCCTCCTCCTCTTCATCATCTATTTCAATATTTTTCCTCTTTGCAGCTTTGCCAGGTGCAGAATTAAGTTCTTTGGAAAGCTGGGCAAGACGTATTTTCTGGAAGTCTTCTTGAGTTAGCAGCCTGCTTGTACTGACTGCTGCAGCTTTGGCTTTTCGTTCCTCTATGGGCATGTTTTTCACCTTCTCTGCCTTTTGAGAAAAGTACAAAAGAAGAATCACCCAGGGCTTTGCAAACAATCCCTGTGTTGCGACCCATGATCCTTGCCTCCCAAATACCTATGTAGAGGCAATACTGTTGGGAAATGCTACAACCAGCTGTTAGGATTCCTCCTAGTTTTATATCCAACATATACTATTAGAATAAAGAAGTACATCCACTCCATATTTCAGAGTGAATAAAAGCACTCATGTAAATATCAGTTTGAAGGAATTGAGCCCTGGGATGGAATGCCCCAATCTCTCCCTTTCCCCCTAACAAGATGCATACTTCAGCACAGGTGCTCTATAGTACTTCAACCTCACTGACTCTGGTCAAGCTACTCCACAGCCCTGTAGAGTTATTTATGAGCAGCCACATCAAGGTACAGAGCAAGAGAATCTGGTCTGCTATTAACAATACTCATTTGTATTTGGGGTAAAAGACACTCACTACTTCTTGCTGCTCCTCATCTGAGGAGTGATGCACATCAATCCATTCTCCATCTTCATTATCTTCTTCCTCACTCAGACTAACACTTTCCCATCCATCTGCTCAGGGAAAGAAAGGCACAGAGCTGTTAAAACAGATTTGGCTTAACTGCTTGAGTTTGAAATAACAGGCAACCTGTAGGGTCTCAGCATCCCAGTCTTAGAGCTACACAGACATTACAAAGGCATAAGATACTTCATACATCCGATCCCTTTTAGTTAATGATTTTTTAGAAGACATCCACAGTTGAACAGACCGGTAGCTCCCATGCTTGCCCATCTGCAAGTTCAGCTACCAAATTCCATCTGGCATGCAACCAATTAAGAGCTGTGCAAAGAAGCCTCAGCTTTGATTTCTTGGCACACCCACACCACATGCACATTCAATTATGGACACCAATTTTTATAGCAATAACTGCATATGGCACCCCCTACAACAGACTGCTTAAAACAGCTTGTGTATTTTGCCATTACTGTGAGCTGCAGTTGCCTCAATGCATGCATTTATTATGAGCTTTCAACAAAGCTGGAAAAGTGGTGATAAAAGCCTTTACAGGAAATGCATTTACATACACCTCATTCACCCAAAACCAAGCCAACCACAGAAAATACCCAAAGCAGCTTGCAACAAGTCAGCATGGTAGCAAGCTGTACCATAATGCTAGGCTTTGCAAAGCTTAACTCTCATCTGAAGCTAGAGATCCTCAAAACAAAGCGCATGTGGGACAGCCTCTGAAGAAACAAGAGTAGTTTACAGATGCTAATCCTTATTACACTGTTCAGTCATGGTGTTCCCTGCTCCCTGCCATCTAAACCAAGGAGGGAAGCAATGCGATTTATAGCTAAGCTACTTTCTACAGTATATGCATTGCTGTTCTTCACTGTTGTTCAAACTGACTGATGTGCTAAAGTTATCAGCTTCAGAAACCGAAGCAAAGACAATTGTTATACTAATTGCTGTATTCACATGCATAAGAAACATGACATATCAGGGTGTTTACTCCTTCAGCACACCTCCACTGCACAATCTTGAATGCACCCAAGCTTGATCTGCCAGACTATTCCGGCTTGATTTTCAAGTCCCTCTCCGTCTTTTTCCTGATTTAGGCAGGGGTTCCATGTTGCGTGGAGCATTTACACAAGAAATGAATTAAAGAAGCCAAATACTCTTTCAAAGTACTATTTCAGTGTTTTATAATACACAACAAAAACTTTGCTTTAGGAAGAGCTGAACACATCAAGTTTCACAGCTGTACAATGTCTGTCCCTCTACTTTCCCATCCCTCAGTGTCTATCATGCAAAGCAATACACAGTAACAGACTTCGCCGGATAAATTGCACTTACTCAAGGACAGTATCAGTACTTCTTAATGGACAAATACAAACATGTGCAAGCCATGCAGCATGCAACAGCAGCAAATCAAATACGCAAACACTAAGTTTTATGTCCAAAGAAAATCTTCATGATAATGATGCTCAGAATAGAAGTGATAAAGAAAAAAATGCCAACCTTCCTCTTGGGTTCCTCCCTTTCCTTTTTGACTCTCAACATCCAGTACTTCTGCTCCTGGAATATAATCTTTGGCATCCAGTTCTCCATATTCATGAATCCTGGCTTCCAACGAGGCTTCAGTAGGCTTACCCTGTAAGTTAACATAAAACACATTAAGCAGGCTGCTATTTTAATGCCCACAAATCCTTGAAAAAATCTGGGGGAGAGGAGGGTGCAAGCAGAAAAGATAAATTCTGCCTGATGAAATAATACAAGTTCTTAAATTACTAAGCTGAACAAACTCTAGGAACACAGTCATGCTTCCGTAGCATGATTCTTCCATTAATGAGTTTCATAAAATTGAACTAAGGAAATCTTGAAATAATAGCACGCCATGTCAGAAGGCAGCAAGGGAGCAGGCAGGGAAAGAATGCAGGCATGATTCCACCTCATTCTCAAGGGGCTGTGAGACTAGTTCTCATAGTCCTTTTTGAGCACATGAGCCTGTGTTTATGGTGAATGCAATGCACATAAAACAACACTTACCCTGAATTTCTTCTGCAGCATCTCTGGATTCAGAGAACGGAAAAGGTGTATCAGAGTCCTTGCAGACATCATCACATCTACCCAGAAAAAGGAAAAGAAAAAAAAAGAGAGAGTCAGGATAACTACAAAAGAAGCAGAATTATAAGCAAACTGAGACTCCACTCAGATAAACAGTATTTACAGCCTACTTGTGCCTCTTCTGAAATCATAGCTCCCTCTGATTTCTCCAGTGCAGGATCCAGCTCCTCCCTAGGGCTAAATCTTTATTAGCAAGCAGTTTCCCTTCTTCAGTTTTGTCAATTAAGTTCCCCTGGCATAACCACTCTGTGTGTACACACACAAAATACAGCGAAATGCAGTAGAGACACTGAAAAGTATACCTCAGCACACATAAAAAACAATTAAGACATCACTATAACAATGGAGGACCAAATGATACAGAAGAAATAAAGATTTAGAAGTCATATCCATGTAATACACTTACTTTTGTTTTTATGAGTCTTGTACTGAACAAGGTCTTGGAGCAGATCTTCAGTCATGGCTAATGGACATCTCGCAGTGATTTCTTTTATTGCATTGATTCTAAAAATATTGGAAGTGAATTATTTTCTGAACACCACAGTTGGAGAGACTCCCACTAGCCCAGTAACAGACTGAATTATCTGGAACTTGAAGAACCTTATACTGCATTTATACAATATTTAGTGTACCAGAGGAGAACATCACAAGGAGCTCTCTGTGCCATGGTTCTCCCAAACCCTCCACCTTTGGCCCATACTCTACAGCTATTACTCTGTCTGATCCTAGACCTCAGGATTCTGCAACTGAAGTCTGGGTCCAGGCAGACAGGAAAAGCAGTCAAACAATTGCTAGGCTAAGGGGAAAAAACAATTAAAAAAAATAATAAATCAAGAAACAGTTCTGGAGTCAACCATGAGCAGGCTAAGGACAGCCTAACAGAAGTCTGTGGGCTGACATGATTTCCCTTTTAAACCGTCTTCATGGAGACACTCAGTATGCTACATACCTGGATTAACACCATGCCAAGAGGAAAAGGAATAGCTCACAAAACATTCACAACATGTCTACACACAGTAGTCTGCCTCTGTTGAGTGCTTTGTCTAAAAGGACATTTCAGCTCTCTTCTACATTTACTGATCATTCTCCAGTTACATGTGAGCTTTCACAAATACCTCTCTTGATTAGTCAAAGAACATTACAGTTTCATTAACAGCAACATTTAAATTTGTTGACAGTAGTGAAATTTCATCCATAAGACATCAAAGTTAGGGGTCCTGAACAGTGATGCTAGCCATTCACTGAGTATATACAAATGTATTAATTCACAGACAACAGGTCAGCCCTCAAAGCAGAAATAACAATATCCTGAAAGAAAGAGAAATACAAGACAGCAAAAAAACCCACACCATCATGAAATCCAGAAGAGTTAGTCACAGCGCTAAGCACAGAAACCCATCATTCTGGGGAATTTCAAACACTGCCGACAAAAATAAGTAAAGTTTATGCTGCGATACTGTCCTAACTTCTTTTTATTCGAGCAGGTTCTTGAAAGCGTAGTACAAACGACAGGACTGAGTTGCAGGTGGTTTAAAAAAGAAAAATATTTTTCCATGTTCAGAGAGTTTTACAGTTTTGTTAAGATTCTGTACCCACCCTACGGTCATGACCTCCCCAGAATTCTTGTCAGTGACAAAGTTGTTGGCAATTGTCATTAACACTGACTGGATAATCTGAAAATAAGAAAAAAGATTCAATAGACAATGCCTATTTAATCAAATTGTGAAAATTAGTACACATTATTAACAGACAACAGAGCCCTTTCCACAGAAAAACAAGAGTTCAGGACTTGTCACTTTATAGCCTGCAAATACTTTCTAGACACAAATTCCCTCACAGAAATTAAAACATTAGCCATGAGTTTGCGGGGGTGGGGGGTGGGGGTCCCCTTTATACCAAACAATCTCTTGGAACTTGCAGAAGTAGCCGAAATTACCATGAGCTTTGAAAGACAAAAGGTCTGACTAGATTCCCTCTCACTCCTCCCCAAAAATGCATTCAGTTATATTTCCATGGTGGCCTGCTGTCCATTTTTAACATCATCGAATATAGGTGTAGTACTGACCTCGGGTGGTACTAGCTGATGTGAAGCCTGTGCAGCAAACAGAAGAATCTTTGTCACTTCTGGAAGAAAAGTGGGAAAAAGATCCAAAGCTAGAGCGATAAACACATCTACTGAAACAGCTAACTCAACCAGCTGCTCGAAGTCTCAAAGCCATTTCAGTCTGAAGCTGTTTGGGACAGCTATTTCTCCTCTCCCACCAAGCATTAGGAACGCATCTGATCTCCACCCCAGCAGCAGTGCAGGCCCTCAACAGCCAGCTAAGACAATAAGAAACACTCTAGAGCTAGAATGCAACACCAGCAAAACAAAGCAGCAGGAGGCAGTCATGCTTTGCCAGGATTTGAAAGGAACTAGGGACTCAGTAGCTTCATTTTATTCCATTGCTGGAGTTTCTCAAATGCTCAGGTAAGGAGCATGGAGTGGACAGAGCTTCCATAGAGTCCAAATCGCTTTGCACTTCTGGCCGTCAGGGCCTTTTACTTTCTTCAGCCACACTCTCTGGACTACTCCTACTTGCTACTAAGCTACTGCTACTAATATTCATTTACAGCACCACTTCTAAGAACTGGCTGTATATGGGACATGATGGACCAGCAGCGTTATCTACTAGTAGCTACTCACCTCTCTGATGGGGCTGTAGGAATCTCTGAACAAAGGGGTAGAAATTAAAAAGAAAAAGCTGCAAGAAAGGAGTTGTTAACAGATTAGCTGCTTGTCTTTTAACTTGGTATCACCTTCACAGGCTGATACACTGTGAAACAATCAATGATTCTATACAGCGTGCTCTCCAAATGCCTTGGATTTTATTGCACGACGCATATCAAACTCAAGACAGGAGAATACACGGAGATAAAGATATGACTTGTACAAAGGAAATGCAAGGCTCAATCCCAAGCTCTGTGAAATCCAGAGTGGTTCTTGTTAAGACTGCACAGAATTCAAATTAGGACACTGCTGCACAATCCTACAACATGCCACTTCCCTTTGCCTCGGCAACACAATCTTCTCTCCCAAAACAGAAAGACTCCGGTAATTTTGATTACATTTTGGCTGCACTGCAGAGTGCACTCTTCATAAGCAATTGCTGGACTCCTTTGAAAAGCCTTTCTCCTTGCAAGAACCTCCCACGAGCACGCAGATCTTGAAAAAGACACGTTCTCCTCTTATTTGTTAGAGACAGCTCAGCTATTCCGGACCAAGAGCTTTCTCTAGCAGAGCTCACTTAGTACCACACAAATCTATGCCACTGCACCATTCCACAAGGCCCACTGGCAACTACCTGACCACACATCTGCACTTTTCAACTTCTAGAAAAATTAAACTTCATTTTCCAGAGGCACAAGGCCAGAGCATGCCATCACCCAACCGAGGCTAGCTACCATCAGACCATTATAAAATCATCAGAATATGTACCTCATGTATTCCAACTAGCCTAGATATTAGGTCCATGAGCATCATCTTCACTTCAAATCGTTCCTTACAGTTTTCCAGCTGCTTCAGCAGTTTTTCTGCAAAGTCTAGAAGAAACAAGAACAGATTTGCAGTACACTTTAAGAACACAATGCAGAGCTCAGCTGGGATTAGGTTAAAAAAGGCAGTCAGTTCGGTTTGGGTTTTTTAAAGACCCAGTGCCCCTAGCACAGAAGAAATTGAAGGTGACCGCAGCACTTCTCTCAATGAGTTATTTTTCTTCTCACATGCCTAGAAGGTCTAAAGCTGTGCACAGGCTTAGCAGAGAGGAAGACAAGCAGAAGTTCCACAACATCATAGCACAGGGTCAGTATTCAAAGCTAGATTATTATTTTTTTCAGATACATTTTGGGTTCATCTAAAAAAAAAAACAAAAAACCCAGAGATACACTAGATCAGACTAAGAACAAGTCAAGTGATATTAGACAAACAGCAGACTAGTAATAGAAATACATTTTTGAAGGGGATTAGCCAAAGAAACCAGTAGACAAACTACTCCCCGTTCACCAAATTATGGTCTTCACACATACAAGAAATGGATAGAGCACCATGTCTGGATCTGTACCAACCTAAGGATGACATAACATTGCTCCTTCCTTTTCTGACTATCTACAAGTGTTGCACTATAACAAGCACAACAGGATCAATCTCACTTTTTTTGAAGTGCTGTGAAACTCTAGCATAAAGCACGTTATGAGTATCACATTGTCACATTCCTATCTACTATTCACTGTCATTCTCCTTGCAGACTTGTGTCTAAGTGTCTGGGATTAACACATAACTTGAAAAAAGACAAAATACTATCCATGCTTACCTTGGGGATCATGAATCAAGTGAATAGCAGAGAAGTTGAACACCTCTGGCTTGCTCTTCTTCTTCTGTTTCTGCACGGCAAAAAGAATAGGAGACATTTTTTCTTTCCATGAAAAAGCTACAAGTGCTTCAGTTTCTGGCTGCTGTTAAAAGCTGCTATTTACCATTGCTCTCTTCAAGAAGAGGCACTTGAATTTTGACAAGTAAACTATCACTCTTTTCAATTGCATAGGGTTTTCTGCCACCTGACCTAAGAGGTAACAGGAGCTGCACTAAGTAGTAACTTATCAAGACAAGACATGCTTTAAAGTAGGGGACCACACAAAGGGTACCCAGAGGACAACTAATTCACAACTTAGGGTCTAAGTTGTTTCAAAACAGCTCTCTTCCAGGTAAACATGGCATACGTCTGGCCAATGGATGCTACAACACTTGAGGAACTTTACCTAGAAGAGATGACAAGTAGTAGCTAAGTCAACAAGGGTGCAAGGTTTCTGCACTGGAAGGATTAAGCTAAAATGCTGGCAAGTCAGACACCACCCTCCTCACCTTGAGAACCTTCATTGCTTTCTCCAGTTTCTTCTTGCGCTTGGTGGTTTTCTTGTTAGTTGCATACCGCATCATCAGATCTCTGGCTGTGGGAACATCATCCTTGAGAAAGAATGCAAGAACAACAAGACTCAGGTGACATGAGGCTTCAAATGGGAATCAGAGAAACAAAAAGTATCAATATTTTCCAGGATCATGTACTACACTTGAAAACTCTCCTTCTTCCTGAACTTCCTCATACAGAAATACTAGCATTTAAAATCCCAATTTCATAAAACCACCCACACACCTGCATGCAAGAAATCACGGAACGCTTAACAGCACATGAACAGAGGGGCTTTTACAGCCAATTTGAGAGTATTGTTCAGCCACAGACAAATAGCGATAACCTGTATTAGGATGTTCTAGACTTATATTTGTTAGGTCATCAGCCTTCTCAAGGTAACTGAATTATATTTGTTTGTACATAAAAGGGAAGTGGAGCGCAAAAGGGAAAACTGAAGACAAAACATCCAGCCAAAAATTTAAACCAGCCTCCAATACACAAGGTGAAAGCCTCTTCCCACAACGCTAACATTACGCATCTAGTGATGCATGACTTCATGATCTAGACTGACCAACCCCTGCTTAGGTCTTCAAAGTGAATTGCTTCCTTTACAAGAAGAGAAAAGCAAATGAGCTCTTAGCATTAGTCTTTAGACAGACAGCAAAGGCATCCTGCTATCAGTTGGAGCCAGGTGTCAAAAACACTGAACTTTTCTGTAAAGTGTGGAAAAATCTGGAGGAAACAAGATGGAAAACAAAGTAACACAGAAGCAGACAGACTGGCAGAGCCCGGGTCACTAGGATGACAGATCTTAATAAAGTTTGAAGAATGGAGAGGAGAAAGTTAATTACAACACTCACCTCAGATTCCGAGTCACTGTCTTGTTTCTCATCTTCATCTCTTCCAAGAAAGAACTTCAAACTAGCAACCAGTACCTGAAAAACAAAGTCAGTTTATGTCAGGAAAAATCACCCAGAGTATTTACAACAGCTCTACATCCACATCTTAGGTTATGCCAAGACTCTCCCTTCTTTTTTTTTATAGGTATGGATACGAACAAAAAGCAAAAGAAATCAGACTGAAGCCCACAGGTGTTTTTACCTAGTCAGTTTTTGCTGCCCACCCTCAACAGTCAAGAGGCACACAAAGAGTCAAAAAGCATCGGGGCTTCCACAATGCCTGGAGCAAGTTTAAAGATGCAAACGCTCTTCCTACCTTTCTGCAAAGCAATTTCAACGTAATTGCTCCACGCCACATTATCAGGAACTGGCAGCTGATACCTGAGCCAGTGCTCAGAACTACAAGAGTGTATACGAGTTTGTTGGTGAAGTTTTTTTGTTAGGTTTGGTTGGCTGGGTTTTATTGAATGGAGCAGCTTTTGGACCTTCACAGCATAAGAACTTCTCTCAAACCATAACACAAGTTTTTAAAACCTCCAGCACTGCAGAACTGATACAGATGACAGAAAGCCTAAGATTCACTCAAGCCCCAGGCAGGATAGCCACTCTCTTCGCATTTAACAAATAAAAGCCTTACAATGCTGATGATAACAAGACGATATTCTGACTGTTCTGAGTTCCAGTGGAAAGTACACCTACCCTCCCCACACCAGCCTGCACTTGTTATAAGCTAACTTCCAGTTCTGCTGCTTTGTACTTCAGAGCCAAATGCTGCCTCCTCTCACAACACAAGTGGTACTTTGAAAATAAAACAAGCAGGAGAAAAATTGTCAGTGAAGCTTGTTAGCAAATACAAAACAAAAAGTTGCATCTACAGAAAAAAGGTAGCTCCAGTAACATCTAGTTTTATCAAGTGATTTCTGTTCTCACCTTTGTCACTTTTGAAAAGCAGGCAGTTGTGATGACGTTTACTGTTTTGGCGTCATTCCTAGAATAACAAAACCCATCACCTTTTACTTCAAGTTTGGCAATTTCAAGTTATTCTCAGAAAATTAAGTCTTTTGAAATGTGACTCCTAACAAGCAGGCAGCTTCATTAGAATCAAGTCTCTCAATGCTCCAAGTAGATTTGCAAACCAAAAACTTAAGCTTCTGTCATTTTCTTTTATTCTTCTAACATAGCAGTAGCTTCATCTAAATGAACAGACACACCTGAGTTCCATCTAGTTCACGCTGTGACAGAAGGGATAGAAAGAATAACCTCCAGTAACGGAAGACAGATTACCACTTTTCCACTGGTATAAAAAACATAATAAATATCCTGCTTGGCAAAAACAAACAAACAAGCAAGCAAGCAGAATCCTCATTACTATTACAAAAGCAGCTAGATAGTTTTGAGATAAAGTATCCTCTAAACCCAAGGATTTATAAGAAATAAAGCCACAGAAATTAATTCTATTTTATACCAAGTCTCATATACTTAAACTTACTGTTTAAAACTGCAGAAGTCTTTTCCTTAGAGCAACACTGACTTTTTTTCAGCAGTCCCTGGTTTTTAGGGAAAATAGTTCTCAAGCCACTACTACACCAAAAAAAAAATCTTCACAAAGCTGCTGTGAAATTTTTAAATTCGTGCCACAGAACAGGCAGTATTTCTTTGAATGCTACACATGAAAATTCTTATGCCCAAATACACACCAGCACCACATCCTGTCTGCCAGAGGTGGTTTCTCTGCAATACATTGAAAGAGCAATGTTGCCATTCACACCCCAGCTTAACTCATGCAGATATTACAGAGACCCTCTCCCAAGTCAGAAATGCAAGAACTGCACTGTAACTGCTCTGCCACTGCTCTATTTTGCAGATACGTAAGAAGCAGTAGGCACGCTGCTCATCACCAGTATCACTGGCTGCATTTAAACAGTTCATTTCTGTTCAAGAACCAGGAAGAGCAAAGCAGTTGCTCTTAATTCCAGGCTGAAAGGATTGGAAGTCTTTCACATGTTTTTACAGTCAAAAAAAAGTGGTAGTGAAGAGACTGCCATCTCCTCATGCAATTTAACACTAGGTAATATCTGCTCTGGCATTTTGTAAAACATAAAAATTCAACAACATATTAGGTACAAGACAACAACTGACAGTACTCTGTGTGCTTCAACTCCTTTCAATACTTATCTAAACAATTTTTCAAGCTGCCATCTGCTAAAAACAGGAGCTATATTATAGCTTCACAATATAACCCCAAAACTCAAAACACCCATTAGATCCATCATCTAGAATGAACTTACAGACTTAACAAGAAAAAAACCAAAATTCCTCTTTCCACTGTAGAGCACAAGCTGTACGCTAATATTAGCGGCTTTTATGTGCAAAAGCTCAAAAAAGCAAGCTGCACACAGCTTCGGTTTCAAATGCACTACACACAATTTACATACCATTTTCAACTAAAATATCAAATATTCAACCTCAATAACTCTGAAGCATCACACAAGACTATTTCTTCCCAGATAAATTCTGTACCACAAAATACAGCTCCACTGGAACACAAATAAGTTAAATATCTTGGAGTCGCTGTCCCCTGCATTACATTTTGCACTACATGCCATGAGTGATGTCAGGATGGCTGCCCCAGGAACAAATGGGGAATCAGTATGAGCCTGCCAGACCTACCAAATATTCCTTCTGTAAAGTTCAATCATCACGTCTAGAGATATCTTGGCAGCAGTGGGATTGCTGTCTCTTAACATAGTGTACATGAAGTTCTGCAGTGTCTAAGAAGAAAATTTGGAAACATTTATTATTAGAGCTCTTTCACAGCATCAAAGGATAAATCAAAGTACATCTGAGAGCGAAAATACTTACTGTGTTTACTTTATTGTTTTTGTGTTTAGCATTGACATTCTTGATGTCCGACACAATGTGAGTATACAAAGTCTGTAAATGGAGAGATAATAGGGGGTAACCTATGCAAGTCATGCAGAAAACAGTGCAGATATGTTACTATTCCCACAAAGTCTCTACATACTCAAATGAGAGACCAAACTGATCACCCCTGAGATTATTACTCTCAGTTAAGTTATAGCTGTGAAAAAAACCCAAGAGGTTATCCTGTAAAGTCTCACGCATGCTTTATTTTTTGTATTTATTTTTATGTATTTGAAAAGTGTATTTAATTTATTGTACAGTAAGGCAGGAAAATGAACAGCATGAGGTATTGCTTAAAAAAACCCCCACCCCTGCTTCCTTCAGGCACATTCTGACAGCCAGTTTAGTAATTCTGGTGGCAGAAAGCAAGTATTTCCGCTTTTAGGGCAGAAAACCTGAAACAGAGCTTTAACTAGCAGCTGGCTTGGGTTTAGTTGTTTTACTCAGAAGTTCTCACAAAGAATTCAGTAATGCCTGCTCCAACAGCAACGTAGTTATGGTTTTCACCGGCAGACACACCTAAGCTGCTCAATTCCAAATGCAGGACAGGTCTACAGCCTGCAAAAGCACAGTCAAGATGTTTACAGCAGCATGCTTCATTACCAGTCACATACAGATTGGGTCTTGCCTCTGGCACTGTCAGCTGCTGAAAAATCAGGGATAATTTAAGCTTTCTTAATTTGTGACCCAGGAAAGGGGAACAGCTGCCCGCCAGTGCTGTATTACTTGTGGCAAGTGGGTCAAAACCCACTAGAAATCAAGATCAGTTTTTGTAAGCACGCCTTACTTTTCGCAGAAGCTTATCGTGACACCGCAGCAGTTGAAAGAAGAGCTCCAGCAAACTGGTCGGACTTATCAGATTCTTGTTTCTTAACAAGATCAAAGCCTTACAGAAGGTCTGTGAGAGAGAAACAGGGAATCGGAACCAAAATTTCATAATATTCTCCAGCTTCCAGGTTTGTTAAAAAGCAAACCATAAGTTCCGATCTCACACATAAAGGGCTTATTTTAACCACAGGACGCGGCCTGCCCCAAACACCTTTCGCCGTGGGTCTTACCATGCGCAGGTCTGCGTCCAGCACCGTGTGGTGGTAGGAGAGCAGCTCCTTCAGCTGCTGGGGGAAGCTGGCCATGTGCTCCGGGTAGCAGTGGGCAACCTGGGGAAGCGATAGACCCAGCACCAAACGAGGTGAAACGAGGACTTGTGGCTGGTGACAGGCTTGAGGCCCGCGCCAAAGTTACCCTTTGGAAGGGCTGCGGCTTACCTGCGCCAGGAACATCACCAGTTCGGCCAGCTCCTTACTGGGCTTGTCCGGCTGGAAGGTGAAGATCTCCACATGGGACTGGTAGTGGTGGTACTGCTGGAGGAACTGAGCACGCAGAAGGGTGGAGGCTGACTCAGAGGCACAAGCGATACGTGCCACCCAGGCCCACAGCCCCTCTCAGCTTCCATTAGTACCCCCCGGACAGCTCCCCTCCCCCCCACCGCTACAACCCCCCGCTCCTCCTGCTGCTTCCCCGGCCGGGCCTCCCTGCTCGGGCCGCTCGGCTCCGTACCTCTTCGGTGTAGGAGGTTGGGTCTCTCTTGATGAGGTTCTGCAGCTGGGGCAGGTTGCTGGGCAGCTTGTTTCCCTGGCGGCCCGACATGGCGGCACCCAGCCGGTCCCGGTACACCGGCCCCGCAAACCGCCACCCCCTCTGCCCGGAACACGTGAGCTACCAGCTGGGCGCCGCCATCTTGGCCCGCCCCCCCCCACCGACCGGCGCCGCCAAGGGACAAACTTCTGCGAGCGGCGCGTCCTCCCCACGCTGCCCGCTACGGTGCGCTCGCCGTTGCTTTCTTCCTGCTGTCAGAAAGGGAAAGGAACCAGAAAAACAGCTTCTTGGTGCCATCTCTTCCTCCCAACAAAAGCTTCGGGCAACCATGTCAACGTTAAACACGACACGAGTCCAATTTAGCGAACGTAGCTTCCTCCTCGGCAGTTCTCTGATTGATTTCTGATCGCTTATATCACGTCACTCCAGTGCAGTGACCCTGCCCTCGCCCTCCCTGGATCACATATCCTAATACAGTGGGGCAAAGTCCGCTTTTAAACACTAACCGCTGTCATCAGCTCAGCAGCGCTGCTGAGGAATTGAATCTGGCCCTTAACACATGACACATACCACAAACGCACGCTATTGACAGGCTGCTAAGACCTAAGTGTGCAAGGCAAGCACCACCATCGGCCCCAGTTCCCCACTCCAGTGCTTTAAAGCACTGCAGTGTTTTGCCTGATGCAGCCGTGAGCAGCGTGCACAAGGGCCACGAAGCACAGTCTATCTGCTGCACCCAGTGCTGCATCCAGGGCAATGGACATGTCCGCAGCCTGGGTAGGTTTGTGCTCATCCTATGATTTCCAGCTGGAGTGCCCAGGGCTCCTGCAGCCCAGAGTGCGACAAAGTGAACTCTTCAAGCCAGCCCAAGACTAGTAAAAGAACTTAAAAAAAACCCCTCAGCTGTTTATGAAGTAGGGCCCTTTCCTGCCTGAATTGGTGTTCAAAAGCATCTTTCCTATGCTGTTCACGTCTTTGTTGCACTAAAATGATGAAACTAAAGAAGCCCTACGCCAGGTATTGCCAGGTCATATTCAGCGTATCAATGATTTGATATTGAGCCTTGGGGCTCTAACCCTGTAACAAATTCCCTGACTGAAGAATAACTAATGACACAACACAAAGTCCTGTTAATGCTTGATCAGTTCTAACGCAGCTAAACCCCTGTAGCTTTCAAGCCCAGCCTTTGGGGATTTTTTTTTTCTAAACCAAATACCATTGTTATCCCAAATCTGGGCTTTTTACCTGGTGTGCAAGATCCAATCCACACACATAGTCAAGATCCTTGTTTATTGCATGTCTGCGCAGAGATGGGTGCTGGGAGGTAAATCCACAAAGCTAGCACACCTCTTAACACATAGTAAAACATTTTATACACTTTGAACAACTTTTTTCAATTACATTTAGTCACACTTAATTCTCATGGGTTCTTACAAGCCTTGTCTCCATTTAAAGGTACAGCTTCCGCCCTCCCCCTACCCCGTTCATTGTCTGTGGGGAGGAGACTGTTAGTAGGGTGCTTTCTTTGCTTGAGGATTGATCTTTTAGTGTACTAATTAGGATAGTTCACACATAGTCCAAGTAATTTTCTGTTTAGTCTCATTAACCATTTGGCTCTCCTCAGCTTATCTTGTATCTTGTTACTTCACAGCTTGACATATTTATGGCATGTATTCCTTCTGCCAAGGCCATGTTTTGTTAACTGTTTGTAAGGATTAACTAACATCCTGTTTTTCAAATTCTTTCTTGTTTTTCATTACAGATATTTACATTTATTTTCTTTTTTTTTTTAAGTAAATAATTCTTGTACCACCACGTTCAACACTTCTTATGCAATTCATGCAGTTGAAGAGGTAATGTTTGTACTCACATCTCAATACGTTCACAGGTAGTGCTGTTGAGAAACAGGCCTATTTTTTTATAAAATCTTCAGCTGGGCAAAATTGGATCCTTTCTGGACACAGAGACACACTCTTCCCTGGGAGTACAAGTTGCCTAGGAAAAAAGACACACCAGGGACCTTATCTTGTTCCAGAAAACATAGGTAGTTCCAACACAGACTTTGCTCCATATTTGTGACTGATGAGGCAGGTGCCCTGCCTTTTCACCAGGTGCCTAGATGCACACAGGAATTAACAAATAGAATGCTTTTTTCAACATAAGTTAAGCTTTAAAATTATAGCTGCTTTGTCAAATTAGTTTTTTTAAAAATCTTGCCCTATCATCAGCTCTGCACTCCTGTATCTTCTTACAGAAACAATTGCTTCTATTTCCACCCACAGACTGGCCAAGCAATCAGGTTACATATCGTGGAGAAAGGGGGGTGAGAAACTAATAACAGCCAATAAGTGGGGGTGAGGAGGTAAGTGCTTCATTAACCTGATTCCCTCACCAGGCTTCAGTTTTACTTTCCATACTGCTTAGGAAGGGACCAATTTACATTACCTGCTCAGACACTGAGCAGAGCCGTGCAGACAGACTCAGGGAAGAAACTAGCTGGAAGGCAATATTGCAAGAAAATCCCCAATTAATCACTACAAGAGGAGCAAAAGGAAACAAGAGCTGTTTCATCAGCTCTGCTCTTGTAGGTTGGAGTACTTGCTTTCATGTGGTGTTGAAATACACTGAAGATTAAGAATCAAACTATGTTAAATACTAAGTATGTACATGCATGGAACACGCTCACTGCTAACAATTCATCTATGGTTTAAAACCCAAAGGCAGGGTCACACTCATTCGTGGGAGCAGCAGTGCCTTTGCAGATCACTGTGCTTCACGTACGGCGAGACAAGCTGTACTTGGGCAGCAGAGAACAGTTACTACCTCTTCTCTTGAAGCAGCAGCCAAGGGATTGCTGTGAAAACAGAAAGCATCACTAGCTCTTTAAAAAAAGCTGGCTTTTAAAGGCTTTTGTAGGGATACACATACTCCACTTTACTGACAGTAGGCTAAATAAGACTTCAAGTGTGTCCTGTGCATGCCAGGAATGTGAATAAAATGCCTGGCATTAGTATTACTATTACTACTCCTGAGCACTGCTAAGTTACTCAAAGAGAAGGCTGCTTGATCCTGGTAAAACTTAACACACTTATAATGGAAATGATGTTTTTGATATAAAATAACTTCACGTCAGGCTCCAATAAGCTGCTTAAGTACCTACCTGTTTCAAGGCAATGAACAGTTGTACTGACCATATCTCTGCCCCAGGGGAAGCAGGGGTGCTGTTGCTAACCTCTTGATGGGAGGAGGCAAGTCTCCTCTTACATGAACCCCCTTGATAGGAAAAAGCTAGGCAGAGGCAGCCAACAGCCCAGTGCTGCACAGCCTCCACAGCACAAAGAGGGATTCAGCTTGTTTCACAAACATGCCGCAAAACTCACATGCTGCTCTTCCTTCCCATCAGGAGGGATTAGATCTCGTTCACCCTGGTGCTGGAAGTGATAAGGGCATTAACAAACCTGCTTGTACAGATGGCCTGAAGCAATGTGTGACACGTATCGAGTCTTTTCATTGAAGATTCAACATCCTTGCTTTTCCCATCTGAAGACTAGACTTACACAGCAGAAGCTGACAGTAGACACTTCTGGCAGTTACAGGGGAAGGGTTTGGCAGAAGTACACAGCAACACACAACAGATCAGGGTGTTTCTTCACACCCAGCATAGTCCCTGGGAAAAAATGGGCGGATTTGGGCAAGGGGCTAATACATGGGGCCAGCTCCAATGGACCAGATATGAGCCACATCAATCACAGTTTAAATAGAGCAAGATTGACTATTCTTCTGTATGAATAGTGCTCAACTACTGTTAGGGCTCAGGACAGCTGATGAGAGATACACACCCTGCTTAATTTAATCAAACACAGAGCAACATGAGAAACAGCTAAAAATTCAGTTGTGTTACCAAATGCTTGTGTCATGGTTTCAGCTGGGATGGAGTTAATTTTCTTCTTAGTAGTTGGTGCTGTGCTGTGTTTTGGCTGTGATGT
>JAVJGI010000001.1:24201995-24234886 GCA_035590275.1 Ibycter americanus
TCCCCATCTTTCTGGGTGAGGGGAGTGAGCGAGTGGCTGCGTGGTGCTTGGTTGCCAGCCGGGGTTAAACCAGCACAGCTTCTTATCCCCCCAGACCTTGCCTTTTCCCCTTCATCTGCCTGACCCATGATACACAGGCAAAAACACTCAGCCACCCTTGCTCTAACAAAGCGAGCAGCTGAATACCTTGCACTTGCACTCTTTCTCCTTCGCCAGCTGTTCACCATCTAATTGACAGCTGCAGGTTATTTTCCTCAGGCCCTCATGGTGCAGGATAAGGGAGGATGGATTCTGGCTTGAGCAGTGCAGGAGGACAGTGTTTAAAGCTCCCTAGAAGCAATATTCCCTTCCCCCTCCTGTTTTCAGGGAAATGATTTCACAATATATCTCAAATGATGAGCGTATAGAAATGGTCAGCATTAAGTGTGAAGCCTCAAGGACTAAATTTTCTAGTTCAGTGTCTTTTATTAGTTTACCTTTAAAATGAGGCAATAGAAGGCTTAGCTCTTCAATTGAATAGCTTATTATCTTTCCTTTAGATAACAGCTTCTTTACACTGTAGAACAAAGATTTACATTATTATTTTCTATAGCTTACTTATAAATCACTACTAAATAACTTCTATCCAATAATTAGTCTTACAATACAGCCAGATATTGAGTATCAAGACAAAATTAAGGATTAAACAAGGCATTGTTAGGGGTCCAAAATTATTAATATTACTTCTCAAGCGAGCCAAGACTTTCCTCACTAAAAAGCTTTTCATTATGATAGCAAGAACATCACAGCCAGCTGTAACGACTTAAGCACATATTTGCTAACCTTGCTAACAGTTGCCAGCAGCAACCTGAAGCCACTTTTTCAGGTCAGGTCCAGCTTTCCTGAAACCCTTAAAACAGTTAGGTTTCTGTGTAGGAAGCACATCCATGCACAGTGCCTGCCAAGACATGCTCTGGCTGTTAGGCACGGCTGATGTTGCAGGCACCAGCAGAGCCACGCTCGCTCACTGCTGGCAGGGATGCTGTAGACCTGTAATGGTAGTCCAACAGTTCTGTTCGCTCACTCGCCCACCGAGTTCTAGTGAAGAAACAATACATAACAGAAATTGAATCCTATCTTTTCAGTGTCCATTTATAGGGGAATTCACATGTTATCGCTTATGTCAAGTACAGAGACACTTGCTAGAGCACAGCCTAAGCCTGAGGGGCTGGATGATTGGCACTGGTAGCAGTGGATAGCAGCTTAACCAGCAAGGTACCAGCAAACCCTCCATGAATACCTTCCTTTTCATGGCTGCCTGCTGCTGCTGCTTGCAGAAGTCCCTGTCTGGCAACATCCAGACCTGAGGATTAAGGAGCTTAATCCTCTAGAGGTAGGGAAAAATAATCTGTTTTTTGCCACCTGCTCTTCTTCCCAAACACTTTGATAGAGCTGATTTCAAAAGGGACAATCTAAGCCAGGACAGCAGTTATGCCATACCTGAATAATGCTAATTAGAGCATAAAGAATACATCATCCCTCGCATACATACACAGCTGCCAAGAATTTTTTTTTACTTCAGTTTGAGCCTGAAATGACTGCAAAGATAAGAGCAGACCTGTACATGGGCTGTTATGAACTCACTAGAACAAAAGCAAGCTTTCTGCTACCCAAAAAAATGCTTTAGTATTTCACATATTGACCTTACTGTTTATTAATTAGTTCCTTCATTAGCATCTTCATGTGTTTAGCTTCTACTTTCAGGCACCTTTGCTCTATTGAGAGCTTCAGCACAGCACTGGAAAAAACAGACTAAATAACTCACTTGGTCCTGCACTTTCACTGGTGAATCTTCATCTCAGCACTCTTAACTCATATATCATGGATCAAATTTTTGCAAAAGCAAAGTAGAACTACACAGCTGGTTCTTTAAATTGGCAATCAGAAGAACAGGTGAACTTAAGACTAAGCTTCCCTAACACAGGAATAAGTCCCTGACTTACTGAAATAGAATTCTTTCAATAAGCTATCGTGTTGTTAGAAACAGCAATGCAAGAAGCCATCTTTACCCAGATCATCTTAAAACATTCACAGGATAAACAAACAATTTTCCCCCCAATATCTCAGTAGAAACAGTATTATAACTTGTGTTTCTACAAAGGCAATAACTCCTCTATGGGATTAGAGAAACTAAAAAAAAGAAACCTGTAAGTTTTTTAGTTGGAAACCAATACATAGACTTACCATTACTAGAAAGCATCTTGCTTGAAAAACCTTTTTTTATAATTCAATTGCTTTTGATTGTAAAAAACATCTATTCTTAAGCACCTAACAGAAAATCTTTATTACTGTTTTCAATGAGAAATAGCTTTACATGCCTTCTGTAAGAATTTTTATTAAGTAAACATAGAAGTTAAATTGTTATAATAATATTTTTTTCATTCATTTCACAATAATAGAAAACATCCAAAAATCCATTCTGTATACTTACATTGACTTTCAGTCAGCATAAAATAAAGCTTAGTTTAAGAAATCCGTTCATATGGAAACAACCCTAAAAAAATTTCTATTATCTTGATTGCTTTAAAGCAAAAAAAAGGTACTTCTATAGCAATGTGCCCTCAGTGAGCATTTATCTCCTAAGCCTTCTCCATCCTGCATACTCATTGGTTTGATTTGCGTGAGCTAATCAAGCCAGGAATGCTTAAATTCAGGGGTGAAGAACTATTTCCTTTTGCTTGTTGGTGGTTTTTTTTTTTTCTTAGTGAAATTGTTTCTCATAAGGAAAGAAATATTAGTTTTACATTCTGTGTTTTTTTGTGAGGAAGCTATAGAGTTTAATAGGTATTTGCTGTAATGTAGATTATTTAATTCATGTGATAGATAGGGAATTCTGCTGAAAGAACCACTAATGGTTATATTAGAGGGTGAAAAGTTCAGTTGTTTATTTTGGTTTATTTTCTGACCTGTACATTTATTTATTAAGCTTTAGCTTTTCTTTCTGAGGATCATGAGCTAAAGTTTTTTTGTGGCTTGTATTTAATACAAGGTGAACTGTTTTTTAAAAAAATACTTTAGTTTTATGTAAAGCTCCTACATGTGAGTGCAGCTGTTGTTGGGATCATGAGAACAAATTTGGGTTTTTTCCTTCTTTATTTTAAAATATTTTCTTTAAAATATAAAAAATTATAAAAATATTTTCAGTGATAACTTTTTGAACAGTTTTTCTTATTGTGCATAATTGTTGCAGGGGTTAAGTGTCTCCCCCCCAAAAAAACCAAACCCAAAATGCTTCAACTTCAAACAGTGTTTTCTCTTCTTGTGGTAAATCAGGAAATTAGATTCCATTAGAAACTAAAGCCCAGAAGGAAAGGTGTTACCTAGGTTGCTATCAGGGCACTAGGTTGTTTCTCTGCAGATTACTTTTTACTCACTTCTTTAATGAATTATGCAGCATTTGGGGTTGCAGTGTTCACAGATGGAATAAAATTTCATGTGATTGTAAGTCAGGAATTTGGAGATGAGCAGTTATTGGTTCTGTTTTGCCCAGACCTAGATTTCTCTCAACTTACCAGGTTATCTAGGTCAGTGGTTATCTCTGTAACGAATGTTTGTTCTGGGGCTTTTGCTTCAAACAAGCTCTTAAGCTGCATGGCTCCTCTTGCAAGGGGCAGAGCCTGCGAGCCCTTAGATCGATTTGAGAAAAGCACTTCTGTACTGGACTGCAACAACTGGAAAAGAAGAAACCTTGCTGCAGTCAGCCCCTATCTTTTTCATCCCATCAAGAGTTGTGGAGGTTTGAGTTTTCAGAACATCTATATATTCATATATATATATATGAATGTAAATTCGTATAGTGTATTTGATGGCTAACGTCACATGTAAACTCTGGGTAAATTCCTGGCCTTCAGCTGTTGCAGGGAATTTGTTTTCCTGGACTTAATTCTTTTTTGTAATTGAGAAGAGGATCAGTGCTCTTTTCCTTTAAGAAGTGAGTCTCAAAGCCCAACACAAGTATTTATTTCTGGATTATGTTAGACTCCTAAATTATCTGCAGACTGACACATAGTTGTCCTGTTGTTTAACAAAGTAGGGTGATGTTAGAAAAATAGCCTCGATACATGCTTGGTCATTTGCAGCTCTAGTGGGTGTATAACAATCCCAGTAGATTCTGCTGATGTGAAGTAATCTACGTGGCATTTTAGGATTTTTCATTTTAGCTTTGTATGACAGAGGCATTCCTTTGCTTGCAGCACAGATGTATTGCTGTATTGAATCACCTGAAGAGAACAGGTTTTTCGCAAATAATTTTTTAAAGGTCAAAACCAGTATGTGCTGGGTAGTAACCAAATAGGAAAAATTTGTTTGAAATTACAAACCGGTTTTCTAAAGGTTGCTTAAATGCCTCAAGAATACTGTTTTGAATACATACCTTTTGATGTCATATGAGGATAGCTAAGTAGAAGTGCAAAGCAACTCTAACTTTTCCTTCTCAGACTATACTTCCTAGCTGAGTTTTAAGTCTTTGATTTACAAAAACTAGCCCATGGCAGTGTAAACAATGCTGAAGTGATAGGTTTCTAAGTTGTAGTCAAGTAATTGTAAATCCTGTCTGGTTTTGTTGTCAAAAATGTGGAATTGTTCATCCGGTGTGCAAGAACCAGTCGACACACAGAGTCCAAGTATTTCTTTATTACAGATTTGCACAAAGCTGGGGGCTAGGTGGTATTCCACAAACCAAGCCCAAAACTCAGAAGAACAAGAATAATATTTACACAGTCTAGTTATACATATATATGTTCCACACTGTACCTCAAAGGTACTATTGGTAATTAGTTATGCACAGTAGTCTATATATCTCTTGCTTCGATTTAAAGTTACAGTGGATTTTTAATTTACTAGGCATGTTTGATGGAGGTGGGGAGGCTGAGTCTTTTAGTCCTGAATTGAGTTGGTGGTCACTATCTCCCCCCGCCGCCTTTCCCTTTCCCCTAGTTACAGTCTAATTCTGCTGACTTCTTGTCTTTGTGGCAATGAGCTGGCTGTTGGCACCCCCTGAGGCAGGATGTTCCCCCTTTCAGGCTTGTAGTTCTCCTTCAAGGGCACTGTCTTTTAATAGAAAGTTCCAGCTCTGTGACTAACCTAACTTCAGTAGAAGCAGAGAATCATTTCATGTTGACTACAGTAAGATAATGGGGATTGAATGCATAGTTAGATGTCAGTTTCAGTGGTTTTCCTCACCTCTCACGCTCTTTTTGTGTGATATAAACACGATGGCTGTTAAGAAAGTACCTTCAGCTGCAGCAAGGGTTGGAAAAGCTTGCTAATCCTGCATCCCAAGTGCTACATCTGGTAATGCCTTGAGCAGTTTTATTCAGTCTTGGATCCATGATATTAATTTAGAATCATCAATTGCTGAAAGAGTAAAAAAGATAGCATCTTGGCGTTTTGTTCTGTTGCAGGGCCAGGGTATCAAAGCTTGCCCCAAACTGTGGGAAAACATTTCCCAATACATGCTTTCTGGAGATTAGAAATGCTCACCAGACGTAAAAGCTGGTTTACACAGGAGTAATGCTAACAGCCTTTTCTACAAGGATGCCATTGAATATGGACTTGCTCTCTTGAAAAGGCAGAGAATTCAGTTCAAGAAACATTTGTGGGGTGGTGAGAACACAGCAGAGCTGTGGTAAACCTCCTCCCACCACTCCCAATTAAATTACAGAGCTGGCCCTTTTAAAGCATTTGCTTGGTATGAGAAGCATTGTATATGGTAAAAGCCACAGTGTCTTAATGGTGAGTGGCAAGCTAGCCATGCAGACAAACACTTGAGGTGTATTTGTGATTTCATTTTTTTCTTGTTTCAAAAAAAGGTGTTAGTGACCAGAAGTGACAGCTGTCTTAAACCTGTGCTGTGTATTATTCTTAAGCTGCTATCATCTTGATGGATAAGAGAATCCCCAAGTGTCTTGTGCCTAACTGAAACCACTTTAGTATGTCTTTTTTGGATTGCGCACTATTTACTGAGTCTATATACTTGATTACAAATATACCTTCTGGTCTGGCTGTTACTGACCAGAGTGATAATAATTCTGTAGGAAAAGAATGCAATGTCTAATTCTATGTAACCTAAAAATATAAAGCCAGTCAGCATGATTTGTTAGAATGAGGAGTAGTAAGAACACATGTTGTAGTTCATACTCAGGATGAGAAACCTGCTCATATTTACCATGAGACTTAGTTTTCAGGTTTTGAGATGGATTTGAGATTCAACAATTTAAGGATTTGAACACAGTGTATTCAAGCCCTACATGTGCTTAATTAAAACAAGATCTTATTGTCTAGGACTGTCTTGTTTCTAGACTTCAGTTGTCAGTCAGGGTTTGGAGGTCTATGATATTTCAAGATTTTGATACACCTTATGGGTGTCTTAACAATTACAACAATCTGGAGGATCTGAGGGGCAAAGCAATGCTTTTTTAACCTTGAGTTTATAATCCTTTGAAGTTGCATTGCACGCTTGCCTTTATAGCTGTAAAAGCATGAAAGGAATTCTTGTTACCTACTTCTATAATACTCAACCCTGCTTCAGATTAGTGGCTGGAACATCTTCCCAAGATTTTTCAGTGGTCTTGGTGTCATAAGACAAAGGAAGTAAACCTCTTGGTTCTGTTAGGAGCAAGACATTATCTGTCAATGCTGTGCTCTGTAAATCACTTTGTCTGTTTACTTACATCAGTTCAATTGACTGCATCTGATTCCTGGTCCATACATTTCAAGCTTCCCAGTAAGTATGGGATTGATAATTAACATGCCAGATCCTATGCAAAGGCAGCATCCTTTGGAAAAGATTGACATCATTCTTGCAGTGGGGGCAAATCTGTACAAGTGTTGCTACCCTGTGTACTGGGGTGGTGGTGGTGGTGGTGTTCTTTCACCAAAGAAAGGAGAAAGGCTTATTAGTGTTTTCAATTAAGATACAACAGGGGTTCCAAGGCATTTCTTTGTATTTCTGCGCTGTGCAGAAATGAAGGACTTGACAGGCAGTGAAATGGCAAGAAGGAAAATGACTTTGTGTTCCTTTGAGAGGAAGCACACATTAAATAAAGTTATATTTTCAGGCTTTGTTATGTCTGGGTGGTTTGCTTTGGTATAGCCTTCCTCTTGTTAGTTTCAACTTGTCAGAGATATCGTAGGAATGTGTTTTTCAGAGTTTTTAGTCATCTGCTCTGATGTGCCAGTCCCTGGAAATACACAGATCTGTCTTCAGTACAGGCACTGCAAATCTGAGCTGTAGATAACAGAAGTTAAGAGTCAAGACAACAACCTGGCTGTATTTAAAAAATAATTTTAAAAAATCTACCTTCAGACCCTTGTGTTTTCCATCAGGTACCTTGATAGACCTCACTGCACTTGATTAATAGAAGAAAGCTTTACACTACAGCAAGGGGTTTCTTAGGCAGATCCCCCCTGTCTGTGAGGGAGTCCCACTCCCCTGCACATACAGAACAGCTTCTCTGCAAGTGGCAGCACCAGCCGAGAAGTTCCACCATTCCTTGTAAGGCTGCTACATCTACCTGGCAAGGCCACTCATGCTGGAGAGCTTATTTCCACAAACCAGGCTGCACACCTGTGGTCCTTGTTTTGGCCCATGATCCAGAACTGCTGTTCCTGAATGAAGTCAGAAAAAGCACAAGCAAGAAAGCAAGAATATTTCCCAATCCTACAGTGAACTTGAGCCAAAACTAATACAATCTTAAAGATTGATCCCTTCTTCTAAGGAAGACTAGTCTGAGAAAATTCCTGTGACAGGCTCGCTGAAGTCTGCAGTTGGCTTGTGCTCATGACAGGCAAGACACCCCACAGACAAAAACTTTAATGAGTGGTTGTGCTGGATGGCCTGACAGGGACAATAGAACTGCAGTCCTGGAAAGCTGCAGTCAGCAAAAATCTTTATTCTGACTTACAAGTAACCTGGCTTAGAATAACAATTTTCTGGATGGTAATGTAGAGATGTCTTGTAGGGTTTATGCTCCTCAGTCAATTGTGGATATGTTCTCACCTGTTTTTGTTGGGTCAGATGGTAAACCATCTCTGAGAGTAGGCTTTGGTGCTGCAAACCTTAATAGGAGGTTTTTTTGCTGCTTGCAAGACCTACATTTATCATTGTTCTCATACCTCCGTAAATATTCCATAAAGCAAAAATTTCCTGTCTGAAATCAAGAAAGGAGTGGTAGGACAAGAGCTGAAAGTTGGGGCTTAATTCAGTCAGACAAGCTTAGGTATCTCAGGGTGTCCCATTTGGTATACAGCAGCCAGGGCAGGGTGGCACAGAGCTCTCCTGGTCCCTGTTGTGTGTCTGCTGGCCCTGTGAAGCATCTTTGTGATCATCAGATTGCCATGTTTAGGCAAAGAAAGTAGGACCTGAGTCTCTGAGCCATGGGGTTCTGGTGTATTTTAAGGTAACTCTCCTGTCTCGTCCAGGATAACTGTCCTGCTCTGCATGAAGTAATCTTGTATTAACTGAGTAGGCAAGAGAAATACTTAAGTATATCTAACTAGATATATATAGCTATGTATATGAAGTACTCATTTAACTAGGACCTGGGGTGCTGGGACTTCACTACTGCAAATTGAGTCATTGCTTCTCTCACCTACTCAGTAAATACATATATTAACTCCCTGCATGTGTGTATATATACATAATATGCCAAACACACTCAGCTTTATCTAGTCTCTTGAGGCCAAACTGATCACTTGGTTATCTAAGGGTTAACCATTTACCCTTTCTCACAGACTTGCTTTTTAGACTTATTTGTAGTTGCTCCACCCTTGCAACTTTGGGGGGCAAGTCATTTGGGTTACACTGGGCTTTGCCTTCACTGGTTTTCACCCCAAGATAGAGATACCTTGCTGCCTGATGCACTGTCAGACTAGAAAATACTCATCTTTGGTGTGTTAGTGCTTCACTATTTGAGGTGGAGGTTGGAGCTCACCTTAAAGCAGACTGCCTTGAAGTCACTCCTTTTTCTTCAGTGACTGCTTGTTCTTTCCCTGTATGACTGAAGAAATAATGCCCTAAGGCTGCGCTGAGCTGCCTTGAAGTGCTGCTAAGTTTGATTTGAACAGTTTTATTATTGTCCAGGACAGCATGGAAGAAAGCAAAACTGTGGGAGGGCTTTCATGTCACATTGCACAAACACATTTTGATGCCAGAAAGAATATCAACCCCTACAGGCATTGGGATACAATGGTGGTGCATCTTGCCCGCTTCCCTGGGCCACTCCACGCTCTCAGAAATGCCCATTAGGCTTTAGCCTCTGTGTAATGAGTTGGGCAGTTAAGCATCCCTTGACCGTACCAACAACCCTTGCACAGCTGAGGTGGGAAACCACACTGACTGTACCAGAAACATCCCTTTTCTGAACTATAACAACACCTGCCAGCCTTGGAGCATTCCATATCTGGACCATAACATCCCCTAGCAAGCCTGGAAATACTCTTCACCTGAATCCGAGTGGTATGGTACTGCTGTCACTGGAATTTTTCAGAATTCCAGTAATTAGCAACTTGAATTGCGGTCAGGATGGAAAATTACTGTTGACTAAAGCAAATCATCTCTGACCCTATAAACACTGGTCCTAGGTGAGGCCCTTTGAGCTCTCTAGGACTGCAGCAGGCTGCGAACAGCATCTCCCTCTGAGCGGGATGCTCTCAGAGCTCACAAGCTCCCAAGTTTGCCATACTAGGGGGACCGTTGCCAAAAGCTGATGACAAGGCCTGGGCTGATTTTCCTGCTCCTTGAGGCTCAACCCCTCATCTCCTGAGAAATGCAAAGGCATTTGACATGAGTATTTTGCTGAACTCGAGGGGAACTTTTAACAGGTATACCTTTGTACATTTATCTCTCTCTCTCCATCTATTCCTCTGTGTCCGTGTGTATGTGAATAGATTTAGGTAGCTCATAATAAGTATAGTATAAGTATTACCATCTCAGATCCACGGTTGAGTTAGTGTTGTGATTGTAGAAAATCCTGTTTGATTCACTTTGTAAATCATAAATTAGTCAATGATGAAGTGCTGCTAAAATCCTATGATCAGCCTTAACCTGTGAGCAAACCTTAGACACCCTTTAGATTTAAACTGTTGACCAAGTCTGAAACTAAGATTGGATCTAGTTGCACCTAAGCTCTATGAAGTGTTTAGAAAGCAAGGAGGTCTGTTCTGAACCTTGTGACTCAACAGGAGGCTCTCCCTTACCCTGTTATGTTTTTTGTTGCTGTATAAGTCATTCCAGCTTAATTTTAAATTTGATTCTTCTTTGTGTGGTTTAGCTATGTAATAAGTAATAGAGTGAACCTTGCTACTGAACTTTGTGAAGTCACACTCCCACAAATTCCTATTTAAACTGTTTCTCTCATACTTTTGATGGTGATTCTTTAAGCGACCTAAACCACTCATTCATGACAGATACCACCTATCTAAACTTTTTCATTTGAGCTTCCAGTGTGCACATAATTATCCAATATGCTTCAGTGCATATGAGCAGTGCAATGAGAACCAGATGAAGCATTAGCATAATGTATTCCACAAACTGCAAAGGAGAGCTACTCTGGTGTACTCTAGTTGTCCCAAGTAATTCCTTTCAACTTAATCTACCAGTCTATGACATCATTCAAACCCACAAGAAGTTAAGAGATAACACCAGGCCTGACCTATGTTTGCTTCTTATATTTTTCTTGGAGAGCAACATTAAAGAACACTTAGTAAAGGCACATTGAACGGTGTATTGCATCATCTTTCAGCAGCAGCAAAGGCTTTGATTGTTCACCCAAAGTGCTGGTGGTGTTGAAAAGATAAGGATATATGTTGCAGCAAAATTAAATTCTGCTTTAATTTCAGTATCTTCCTCCACCGTCCCCAGGAGTTCTCTGCATGTTTCTGTGTGTGAAGAAAGCCCTTCCTCTAGGCAGATAATGACTTGTGACTCTGGTTTCCACAACAACCAGCTGCAAACATGCCTAGAGTATTATGCCAGTAGGGACTTAAAAATAGTGCCTTCCTCGTCTGCAGTATCACTGCTGAAGTGTTAGCTTCTGCAGATTTTCTTGCAAATTTTTTAGTTTTTCAGATTTTCTGGAAATCTTCTTGCAGACTGCCATGGAGGTAACTTTTTATACAGCAGTTAATGCAGAATAAGATGATATTTTTTTCCCTACGGTATCTTCACTGTCAGAGCTGTAAATTATCAGGTATGTACTTATGTATACCTTCTTAGTTCTTAAAAATACCTTCTCAGTTCTTAACAATACCTTCTCAGAACATATTTTACCTCTGGATTAAGCAATTCCTGAGTAACTCTGTATAAAATATGTGATATTACAAATACTGATATTGCAGTATTTGATATTGCAAGTACATTGGTCATCTCTAAAGCAAACTTCTTAAGCTATTCATTTTTGTTATGCTTTAGCAAGCGAGGACTGTATTGCTAAGGCACTGAAAGTAGCAATTTTAAATATTTGTCAGTTGCTGCTTGATCATTTAGGCCAATAGAGGTGAAAAAGGAACTAACTACACAAGCATGGTGAGAAATCTGACCCGGTAGTACCATGTACAGCTTAAACCATGAAATCAATGTGGAAGAAGTGAATTCTGTGGATGTGAGAGCAAGTCAGGAGCAAGTAATAGCACATCAGAACAAGGGCAGATGGGGCTGAAGCAACAGAAGACTTCCTGAGTTTGTCTGGTCTCTGTGTCTTGAGTCAGGCAGCTGCTCCAAGCTCTGGAGGGGACATTCAGAAGTGGAAGTCCGACAAGTAAAAAGTATTTATGACTGTAAAATCATTTAAAAGGTGAGAAGAGTGGGTGGGGATTTCAGTCTTGCAGACCAGGAGCCATAGAGTTCACCTGAGCACCCAAGAACTTGTGCTGTGTATCCAGAACCTTTGTATACATCAGGAGATATATCAAAGGCCAAGGTATTGCCAGGGCTGTTGTGGTCATTAGAACTAGTACTAGCTCACATTAGTATGTAAACAGATAAAGCCCTGACCAGATGGCTCCACAGTGTCTGAGGCCATGCTACTTGGATATAAATGAGCGCAGAGGAAAGGGCAAAGAGTGAGCAAGGAGCACGCATGCACTGCCCTTCCCAGGCCTGGCTGCTCCTGCTGAGGTGGCTGTGGTGGTGGTTTCTGCAGCAGGATTTGGAGGCTCTGCTTACCACTTGGACCTGGAGTGTCTGTGAAAGACTGTCTGCCTGTGCTGTGCAGCTGAACATCTCTGGATCTGGCTTTGTATTGTTAGAGAGGAACATAAACTAGCCTGTGTGTGGCTTTGTAGCAGCATCTCAGCACTTACTGTAAATAGACAGGCTTCCCAGCTGCTGAAGTATTTTGGCAGAAAAAAGAAATGCCCTGCTAGTGTCCAAAGAACAAGTGAAACAGAGCAAACTAGGGTGAGAATATATTTAGTGTGAAATAGTAAAACTAAAGTAGGGTCAACACACGTGTTTCTCCATTAATACCTGATATATGCAAAATGCAGGGTAGCAGGGGTTTGGTGATGCCTGTCTTGGTTTTGCCATTAGCTTTGTAGCAGAGTCTTTACCTTCCCATAGCATAGACAATGTTGTTCTGGTGAAGACAGTAAGTATTAAGTCACTACTTTCTTGTCCTGCATTTAACCCCTACAGGTCAAAGCGGATTTAGATGGGTTTCATAACTAAATCACTCTTGTTACTGTGCTTGTGGAGTTCCTCAGATAGGTAGTGATTGGAGATATGTCATAGTGGGTTAACTCAGCCTCGGACCTTTTCAGCAAACAGTCAGAGGGTCTTTTATTCCAGTTTGCCTGCTCCATGGCCATGCCATGGCCACCCTCCTACCCGTGTCCCCTGCAACAGCCTGAGCCACCTTAGCAGCAGCAGGTTGGACACTGTGTCTGCCAGCTCTGGAAAAGGAAGGTTGGTTCAGCTACTGACTCTTAAGTCATTCTCTGAAACTGCCAAAGCCATTTTGCTCGAAACATTAAACTAATTAGTGTAGGCCACAAATGAAATGTGAAGTGGCTGAAAGCTGGAAAAGTTGTGGTTAACTGAAATGAGGCATTTATGAGGAATGGCCATCCTGAAAGTAGAGCTTTAAAATATTTTTAAGTCATTGAAGCAGTATACATATGTATAAAATAAATATGTCTGGAAACAGAAGCTCTAGAACATGATCAATTTTTTATTTAAAAACAAATTTTTGAAATTCCAGGATTTTCTGTGAGCTGGAAATGCTGGGGTTTGGTGGGTGTCCTTCCTACAGAATAATTCAGCGTTTTATAAGCTTTTCTCAAAAGCTGAGTAGCAGCAAACTGTTGGCCAGCATGGGTAAACATGCTTGGAATTGAATATCCACTTGTAGTCTAAATGTACTCCAGTCTTTTTCATTAGAATACAGCCTTTAAGCTCTGCTTAATGTAATTTGCTTACAGAAGGCAGAAAATGCCTGATAAAGACTTTTGAGAAAGCAGACTGAGGTTCTCAGGCTCCCTTAATGGTCAGTGCTGGATATTCCTGAAAAAAGGTCTAGAGGACTTCAGAGATGGCTTTCCTCCTTCATCTGATAACATGATTGCGTATGGTAGAAAGCGGCCTGTCTCAATTACCCTTCAAAACAGCACACTGAAATCTTTGTCTGCAGTTCCATGGAAGAAAAAGCAGCAGCAAACCAAAACAGAGGTCTGTCTTTCCAAGCTCAGCCCACTGCAGCAAGCCAGGAGGGATTGCGTTGCACAGGTAGAGTGCTGTCTGAACCAGCATCCCTTAGTGCTCTACGCATGCTTGGAAAAAAGTATCTCCCCAAAGGTAATGATTTTGTAATCCTGGTTAAACACTGTTTCTTCAGAGAGCTGGAACAGGAAACTAACCTAGTTCGCAGCTACTATTGTCAATTAAAAAAACCCACAGCGGCTTCTGTTTCTTTCCAAAGAAAAAACAAGGCAAATAATATTAAAGGTAACTTAGATTTAGACAGTGGGTCCAAATTATCAGCAAGTTAATTGTGTAACAATATTACAAATGGGCTAATTGAGGAACCTAGTGCCTGCCATCAACAGATTACAGAAAATGAGTTATCTGCTAAGCTATCAACAGGCATTGATACAAATGGACATTACAGAACAGGAAGCAAATCTAATCAGAATTTATGTTAGGCATATGTCCGAGATAGCAAGAGTATATCTCATTACCTTTATTTCTCAGCCTGTTTACAGAATCATCCCTCTTTTCCCAGTCTCCTGTTCTTCAATTTTCTCTGGTTCATGCAAGCAAAAGCTAGCAGGTCCTTGTCTATTGTGTGGCTGGGAACTTTGGGAATGTACTTGTTTGGATGTTGCAGATGGAGGATAGTGACCAAATGCAGTGGCAAAATTAAGATCTTTGCTTCTGGTAATTCTTGGAAGGAACAGGGGAGAGCTGGGAGACTTTTGGAAGGGACAGGCTTCATGCTACAGAAGATGGGGACCCCTGGGTGAAGCGCCTTAGTATTGTTTAGCTTTGTCTAAGGGGATATATTCACCTAAGGCTCGGGTGCAATAAGATGGTGGATGGGTTCACTGGGAGAAGCCTTACAATTCAGAAAAGGGAATTGGGTCTCTGTTTTGTGAGACCAGGCAACAGCAGAGCTCTCCCCGACCCCAGGCTGCTATTACTGGGGCAATGGGATCATGAAACAAGAGACTGTACTACAAGGAAGGAAACTTAAAAGCAGCTGAAGGAAAACTTTGTGGTACAGCAGATTGCCATGGAAGATGGCAGAGACTAGAATTTCAGCATGTTTCACAGATCTAGCAAGCAGCCTGAGTTGCAATTAATGCTTTAGAGATTTTTTTGAAAAGGGTCTACAAAATGAGGCTTCTGGACTATGAACTGCCTTAACTGCTAGCAGATCTGAGGAGACTTGCATGTTGGGCAGTCCTTGACACAGCCCCCAGGCAGACTTCCTCCAGTGAGGTTGTTTTTGAACACAGGCTGTCTTTTTGCTTGGCTTGCAGGTCTTGAGAGAAGTTGCTGGTGTCCTGGATCCTGAAATGCTTTTTGAAAGTGCAAGGCTGGCTACAATGACTATGAACAGAACCAACCCCTTCAGGAGGTGCTGGATCATAGGGAGGACGTCAAAAGCAAAGTAACAGCTTCCAAGACACAAGCACAGTGAGTACAGGACAAGACGAAGACAGCAACATAAATGGCTCTGAATGTCCCCTCCTCTGTGATGAGATGAGCGGAAAAAGGGATTTAGGCACTTGATTAAAATTTACATCAATCTGTCATGGGAGTAGTTTTCATTAAAAGATAGGTTCCTTTGCCTTCCTCAATGATACTGACAAATTAATTGAAGTTTATTAGATGTTACAGTTGGAGCTTCAAGAAGCCCTCAGCTCCGAGTGTATTTGTGGCACTGATGTAGGAGAGCAGGGGGGACTGGTGGAGGTGTGAACAAACAGAAGAAGATGAAGCATAGGGCAATGACCTCCCAGAGCCTGCCTTTCCCAATACCTGCTTTTCTGGCTCTATTTTCTTTTAATCATTGAATACATAATCAAAGGTCAATATGGTTGAGGTCAAAACTGAAGGAGGGTTTTAGGGAAAATATTTGCTAGAGGATTTGAGGTAAGAGGTTGAAGTTGGGCCAGTTCTGGCTTAATTGAAAGTTCGTGTTTCTCCAACCCTGTAGCTAGTTTTGTTTCCCATGTTCAGAAATTTGATTTTGAAACAGAAAAACATGCATTTAGCCTCCGCCTCCCAAAGTATGAACCTCACAGACTTCCTTCCCAGGTTCTCACAAAAAACAGTTTTTAAAAAAACAGATGGTCAGATGACTGGAGGGTAGTGATTCCCAGAAATAGTTTTTAATACTGTTTGTCTTTGTGGGGAAAATAGAGGAAAAAATTGCTAGTCAGACATTCTCATCAGTCATTGCCTTTATATTGTCTGCTTGTAGGGTACAAGATCATCCCTGGTAGACCCTTCAGAGGTGGTATTCAGGTTCTGCAACAGTGTCTGTACTGTCTATGGCATGAGGGACAAATGCCAACACGATGAAAGAACACTGCAACACTGTTTTTTTTCAGGTTCCTTGCCAAACGAAATGGCAGAGATCAAATATGGAGTGTGGTACCTTGATCCCAAAGCATGGAGAAAACAGAAAGTGAATGAACCATTAAAAGCTCCAGAGGCCATAATCAACAGCCCTGGGAATGCAAAGAACTGGTCTGAAAAGGTACTGTGAATGTAAAGAAAGTGACATAATTCTTTTGTGGCGTAGCTTCAAGAGAGATTATTTTCTGATGGGGAAAAAAGACATTTAGACGTGACACTTGGGGACCTGGTTTAGTGGTGGACTTGGTAGTATTAGGTTTACAGTTGGACTTGATGATCTTAAAGGTCTTTTCCAACCTAAATGGTGCTACAAGTCTATGTTTTCCAAGCTGAGAAAACCATGGTTCAGATAGGCTTGGATTAGGCTGTGGCCTCATGGCACCTGTATGTCAACAATAGCTCTAGAGGGCAAATAAGCACATTTAGTTGAAGTAACTGTTGTAAATCTAGTTCATTTAATGCTCTGGGTATCATATGTGGCCAAAATGCATTCATATGCAATTGACACCTCAGAATGTTTTAGGTTGCTTTTATCTTAGGTTTTTTTTACTGGAACACCTGTCTTGACAAAGGTGCTGGATTCAGCTGTGGTACAAGGTGTTATTAGGAGGAGTTTGAAGAGCAGGCAGGTGGTTCTTCAACTGATGAGTTTACTTAGAGGTAGGTTTAGTTTCCTCTTCATAAAAAGAGTCTACTCCATCTTCACGCTTACTACACAGTAAAAAGGGCAGACTTTGTTCATGCCCTAGAGGGCAATCCTTCCAAACTGAGGAGTTGCATGGGACTAAAATCATGCCAAATGCAAAGTGGCATGGCAAGCTGAATGCCAAGTGTCGCTCCTGGTTTATGAAGAAACACTGTAAGACAACGTTTTGCAGAGAGGTGGCCTGGGAACAGTTGAGCTCAGAAGAGCACAAGGGCAAAGGTTACGGTTTTGTTAACGCTGCCTAAAAATAAAGGCGAAGTTTACAGCTGAATGATAATCCATCTCACTTTGTCCAGCTCCTGCTGGGAACAGACTGCAGATTATCGTGGGCAGGTGCACTTACTGGGATAACAACGAACAACTCTTCCTGCCTTCCTTACTAAAGATGCTGGGGGAAATGACTTTGTGTAGCACAGGACATCAGATTACAGGATCGTAGGTTGTAATTTGCTAAAAATGACTTCACATTCACAAAGTAATCTCCTTTCTGTGAAAAGCAAAAATGAAATCTGAACTAGTTAAAGCTGTTAGCAGTTAAATATTTCTTTGTTCATAAGTTTTCATGAGAGCCAGACAGAGATACACTGTGTGGTTTCTTCAGGCATGTGGAACCTGTACATAAAAATCAAATGTGAATGTTTTATTTTTATCCACTGTGGAAATTGATACAGGAGATAGAAGTCGCACAGCTCCACAGCATGCAGCCTTTCAGGAATTCCTGGAAAGAAAGAGCTACAGAAAGCCTTGGGTAAGTCATGAGGATCTGCTGAGGGTGTTGTCTGGGTCCCCACGTTGATGTGCTTGTGGCTATTGCTGTGTTGTCCCAAGGTCCTGGCTGTAAAACAGCCTAGATCAGGGACCTCCAGTTCTTCTCTTGTATGCATTAGAGCTTTTGGAGGAAAGGAGCTGGATGTAATTGCAAATGGGGTTCAGAAGGCAGATGGGGCTCAGTTGAGCAGGGGGTCTTGAAAGTGGTGCTTGGATCCCCCTGTTCAGGCTTAGCATGAGGGACGAGTACCAAATGCCCTCCTGGGAGCAAGTGCAGAGGTATTTTGTTGTACATTTGGGACTCATGCAGCACTGCAGCATGTGTGGCTGACATTCTTACATGCCATCAGTGTGTGCAGAAGCCAGTGCTATGTGTTAACTGTGGGTGCAAAACAGATTTCAACCTCTGAATGCCCAAGAAGGGACTTCACTGAGTTTAATCGCCTATCATAAGCAACACCTGCAACTGAGCAATATGTGCACTGGATTTTTTACTGTTTCTCTTTACATATTTTTACTTTTCTTTGGTCGCTCACTTATGCTTACCTTTTGTTCCAGTTCCTTCCAAAAATGCTGGCTGGGGGAAATGATAGTAGACCTCCAGAGAAGACATCCAAAGCTTGCAAGGAAGTGTCTAAAGAGATACAACAAAATCAGAAAAGGTTCTTTCATGAGCATGAATTGATACAGATTTCTAAGTTCTCTTAAAATGAATAGAAGCTAGTAGCTGAGCTGCTCCTCAAAGAATATTCTTATATTAGAATAAACCTAAAGGTAGTTTTGAATTACTTCTGAAATGGCCAGATAGTCTGAAGATTGGATTTGGACTACTGAGTTCCAGGCACAAACAGCTTGGCTAGCTGAGCAGTGCTTGGGCTTGGCTAGGAGGCTCTGACGATCTCTCATGCTACAACACACTGGCTCAAAAGAGGCTCAAAGAACCTCATCCACAAGAAACTTACTGCTTTTTAAGCTTCCACTTTGTGCTTACTGCTTTACAGGATATAAATAAGTGATCTTTGAATTCTCTAAGGCATAACTGGCTGCAATCTACATACCTACTGCAAAAATACAACCTTCTACCTGAGAGCATACAGAGTAATACTCCACAGAAAGATCCCATCATGAACAAACCTTGCGCTGACAAAAGCAGACTTAACATAGTGAGTCCACTAAAAATCATAGCCTGTTATCTATTACTACACCAAAAATACCTAATAAAGACAGCTGAAGGCTTTATAGCACTGGAACTGGGCTGTCCCATAGCCCTTTGGCCTATTGGTGAGTTAAACCAGTTTCGCCTGGTTGATTATGCTCATAAGCTGTGTTCTTTGCTGAATTCCCTACTGTAAAAGAATGTCTTTGAGCTCAAGGATTTGTTTCGCTCAGCTTCGATACATGCTGTAGTTTCTGCTGCTAATTAAACTTTTTGGTCAAACTGATAACAGGATTATAAGGATAAATTTCCATGCTTTAAAAAGGACTTCTAAAAAAAACTAAGGAGAAATTCCTTTTTAACTCAGCATTGCATAAGCAACACAACAGTATTTAGGCAAGGAAGACAGACCAGGGAAGAATTAACTCTAGAAGTAGTCTATTAACTCTAGAAGTAATCTATGAGCAGATAAAATAGGTATTCCTACAAGTCTGAGACAATGAATTTAGCTTAAGTGCACTAAGACAAACTATTCAGGAAACATTATATGCAGGTAAAGAACCAACCTGAGCTGGAAAGAAAAAGATGGAGCTGGTAGGAAAGTGTTGCAAGCCCAAGTGGGAAGCTTTGTCCCACCAGTTGCTTAGAGAATGAAAGAGAAGCTCACATCAAGGGAGGCATTCTTAGCCCCAGCATCAGGACTTGCCAAAAAAATCCCGCTTGGAAGCCCAGCCTGAGAAACGTGATCTTTCACAGCAGGACATGGTTTTGTCAGCTCATATAACGACCCCAGCAAGGGGAATTTCTCTTGTCCAACAGCACCTCTTCCCCTGGCTGGAAGGTCCCAGACCCTCCCCAGTATGCTTTCAGGGATATGCAGACCTTGCTTGCTTCTGTTTCATCCTGGTCTTTCGGGTAAGGATTCAGAGCCTGATTTAACTTGCTGTGTTGCTTTCAGTTCATTTAAAACCTGGCTAACACAATCCAGTACCAAGGGGTGGGCAGGGCTGTCAGTGTAGGCTTCTCCCTTAGAACAGATGGGGGGAATGAATCCTGCTTTATTATAAAGCTGAATAGCACATGGGGAGTTTGCTGAACACTTTTTTTCTTGTTTCCCAGTGGCTGTTTGCTTTACCCAAGATAATCTAAGTATTTGTTCACAGCTGCTTGGGAAACTGTCTGTGCTTTGATTTCCTTTTTCCTGAGTGCCTCTCATGGGTAGGCTGTTGTGCTGGCATTGCTGGGCTCCCAAGATGTGCTGCAGGGTGATTTCCAGTCAGTTGTGAGTAAATGAATTTTCCTATGTCTCTACAACAGGATGCACAAACAAACGTGGAAACTTCACGTTTAGGCATGTGGTTCCAGAGTAGAGGCAGAGCCCCAAGGACCGGCACGTTCCTGGTGGCTGTAACCTGAAGAGCTGTGCTGGCAGATGAAATGCAGCCTCACCATGACCCATGAACTTTTAACACCACAGCACTCCCAGGTTGGTGAACACCAGGGCTTTGAAGATGAAAATGTCTTTGCGACAAATTTCAGTGAGCTTAGTACCTAACCATTAGAAATAATTCTAGCCATGTCAGCGCATGGCAGGAATCCTTTTGCCTCCCTTTGCATTCTGCATTTCTTTGAATTGGCTATCTTTTTCCATGAAGGAGAGGGGAAAAAAAAATCTTTTTCTGAGTTCATTTTCCATAGCTCCAATGTAATATTAGAATAATTTATATCGCGGTCCTCTTTACTCTTTTGCTCTTCAAAATTCAGCCCCCACAAGCTTGTTTTGTCTTTAGGATAGACACCTTGCATATGAATGACTAGCTCTGACATACCTGTGTTAAAGGCACTTTTTTCAGGGGTGAGGTAAAATTCTGATCTGCGGACTGCAATTTCAAGAGCGATTTAGGAGGTGTCTGGATTTTTAAAATTCGATTCTGCACTGACTCACAGGGCCCTGAAGGAGCTCAGCGATGCAGAGCTGATCCTAAAATCATAAACCAGTTCAGCCTCAATCTGTCATACTTTCTGCAAGTGCATCATAATATTTCTATCCCAGTATCTCAGGAGGCTTTGCCTGTAAGTATAAGCAGTTATTTAGGGAGAGCTTCTTACTTCACTGTGGAGGAGGAAAGAATATAATTATAGACTTGGCTTTTTCTTATGAGTTCTTAGTGAACCAGAACATAACACACAGACTGCTGCAGAAAAGTTTATTCAATGTTTCACTAAAAAAGCTACAATTACAGGAATAAGGGTTTTGCTGTTTTATGATTCCCATTACGTGTGAAGGCAGATATGGACTTCTCAGAACAGCCTAAGGCTTTAGAATCAACTTCTGACAACAGAGAGAAACACACCAGCCATCCCAAATGTAATGCTGGATGCCTTAAGCCCTCATATATATGATGTCTCTATGGGCAATACCAAGTGGAATGCATTTAAACGCAAGGTGCAATACAGAATCAGCGCCTTTATTTGGTGAGCGTTTCTTGTATGAAGAAAAAGACTACTGGTGTGAAAGAAGGAATGAATCTCTAACTAGGGTGCTGCTCTAGCAATTGATTCACCTTCATAGAATTTCTTGAAGCTTTAAACGCAAAATGAGGAACAAGAAAAGAAATTTGAGCCAGCTTGATTTTTTTTCATCAATTGAACTGGGAGCAGGGGTGGAAGAAGGCAGCAATATCAGTAAATAAGCGTGGAAAGTGAAATACCTAACACATCCTAGAAGAGTTTACTATTCCTGGCACAGCTGAAGTCCTGGCAACTTCGCAAAACACTTCAGGGTAGCGGCATCTTTTGATCTTCTCTAAATGTGCATGAAAGCTAGAAGCTTGCAATTGTCTAAGTGCTTAGAAGGGTCTAGAATGCCCAATTGTAAACTAACTTTGAAATCGGATTTCTCGGTCTCATCCCTCATCTTTTCTCTCAAATGTGATTGTGCAACAGCCTTCTAATAATGGCACAAATTCTTCTAATGTAATCAAAAGGTCTTGTATAAAGGTTGTGCAGAGGTTTGCTTTACATTGCTCAGGGAGGGAAGTACACGGACATTCCTGCTGATGTCCGTAGCAGCCTTGCTCAGATGAAGACCGATGGAAGATTGTCAAAAAGACAGGTTCCCCAGTGTTGTAAATTGGTGCAGTTCCCTTGACTTCAAGGGGATTACTGATTTATATCTGCTGAGGATCTGGTCTATATGGTGACAACATCTGAGACATATAATGGCACTGCAGATAGGTGCTGGGGATCTGAGAACAGAGTCTATGACAACCAAGAGCTGCTCTTGGGAGATGGCACTAAGTCTGATGTTATAAACAATACAAAGAGGCAAGCTGGCATTACTCAGGGAGGTGATATTTTGGACACTGTTATCCAGGTACTATGGTGCTATACATGCATTTTTTGACAGGAACACTGAGTACAAGGCATTAGTACAGCAGTGGATTGAGCTAATCGGCATAGCAGGATGCCGGCGTCAGAACTGCTTGAACTTTTTTCACCTCCCCGTGGTAGGAGAATGGGAAGGTTGTGGTGTAGCACTTGTCCCTGTTGTAGGTATAGCAGGTTTCAGGTTCATTGCAGGAGGTGCTTTGCTGGGCCTTGTATATCTCACCACCCAGCTCAACTTCTACGGGATCGCATTTTTTGCAGCTGGAAGAGACGGAGAATAGAACAAGTGTTAAAGAATTGTGATGAAAAGATACCCCTGGTGAAACCCAAATCTTCCTTGCTGATCTGCAGATGAAGCCAGGCGAGTGCTGTGGCTTTTCTAGCTTTTACACAGGAACTCCCAGCCAGATGCTTTGAGTGTTGTCAAACTGCTATTGGCAAGACTGGCCCCTAAAAGGGAGGGTTAAACAGGCAATGTGTAATTTGCTGCTACTTAAGACATTTGAGATGAACAGGGGTCAGAACGAAACATTCCCTGTAAATATGAGACCTTTTTATGTGAATTAATCATGTAAATAACAATTTCTTGGCTTGCAACAGAGTATGAAAGCTGGGATCCATGGGGAAAACTTTCCTCTGTGACCCTGCCTCATCTTCTCTACTGGCCTTCAAGCATGTTTTTGAGCGGCTGTGGGCAATGCTGCAGGAGAGGTTAAGTCTTAGAAAATGAACTTAGTAAATACAATTACTTACAGTTCGGTCATGCGGTAGACAAAAGTGGTTCTGAGTGGGGACATGGGGTCAGAGATGTTCTCTCGAGCCCGCAGGGGAACTCTGCAAAGGAAGGAAGGATTGAATCGCTCTTCTGAAAACTGCTTATTAAGCAGGGGACTGCTCTGCTGTGAACAATTCTCAGCTCTCATCTTGTTCTTCAGGTTGTTTCCATTCCGATCCTTCTCCATAGCCAAGCCCAGGAACAGCAGGTCTTGGCCGCTCTGTGCCCTCAAAGGCAACAACTGTCCCCAAGAGGACTGCAGCAATTTCTGAAAGTGCCACTTTAAAGGTGACAGTGCTGATAATACTTTTTTTTTCTTTAAAATTGGAGCTGGCAGGTGCCTGAGAAACTTGCAAGACACAGACAGGGATGTTTAATTATTGTTTCTCCTCTTGTGAGCTCTACCAGAACTCCGGCAGCTCTGAGCCTGAACTTGGTCCATGTTTCCAAAAGACACACCCACCCACCTCTAAGGTTTGTGTGAATAATAAGGACAAAATCCTACTCTTGAACTGAGATATGCCTCATAGGATTAACCTTTTCTGATAGTTTAGGCTTTAACTAGTTTTCCCAGCCTATAAAATAGCAAGCTTGCTATCAGATTGCTAAGTCCAGTAAGTCCATGGGCACAACCTGGTTTCAGATCAACTGTAGAAATATTACACTCTACCTCCTCAGCCTGTTTTGTAAAGTTACTACTGGACCACTTAAAACATGGAGATGCTTTTTGTATCTGAAGGGACAAACACCAGATAGGTCCATGTGAGCTACTAAAACATGAAGGAAAAGGAAATATTCCAGGATACCATAGAAAGCAGCCCATGAGAAAAACAATTCAATGCCAGGACATGGGAAACAATGCAAAGGAAAGGGAACTCCTGTAACACTTCATCTCCTGCTCACCGTCTCTGTGTAATACTTGTCTGTCACTTACAGGATGCGTATGTTTCTCTCCAGGACTTCTTCATCAGGATTTTCTTTGGAGGGGATGAACTTTGAGGTCACTGTTACACACTGACACTTATTATTGACCAGCACGCGCTCCTCATCCCCAGAGTCCTCTGGATAACCTGCAAGCAGAGGATATGAAATCCCAGAGTCAAGAAGAAAAACCTTGAAACTGCCTCTAGCAGAAAGCCAAGTGATGAGAATGCCACAAATGCACCATTATGACATCTGGGTTGGTTAAAGTCCAGGTTGCAACAGGTGCAAATGAGCCTCTTGGCATAGATGAGTTCAGCTGTCTTCCCTGCTCAGTCTACGTGGAGGTGATGGGACTGGCATGGAGAAAACAATGAACCTGGAGACACTGTGTGGCTGGTGAGAGGCAAACAGGCAGGGGTTTCTCATGAAATGGAAGGAAAGTCCCCTTGCAAGCTTTGAGCTATACCTAGCAGCTGAAGTGCTGCTTTTACCCTAATGGGGGAGGGTACCCAATTCCTCTATCATGTACCAGGACTATTCTAGCAGTCCAAACCCTCATTTGGATCTGGCCTCTAAACGAATGTCTCTGACCTTGCCAACGTGGCAAATGTGTTGGTTTTCCTTGACTGGTACGTCGCCCTTCAGGTCCCTGGGAGAACAGATGCCAGAAAGCACTACAGGACCCAGCGACAAGGCAGCCCGCTGACCTGGCAGTGAAAGGCAAGGGGCACTTGTGATGCCTGTGGTTCGCAAAGAAAACTCCAGTCCTGATTTTCTTACTCAAACAGAGAAGAACCAGCTTGGGTGTGACTCCCACACTTCTAGCATGATACTCAATATGAAACTCAGCCAATACAGGGTGAAATATCCCATCTGCCACACAGAGGCTTTCTGAATATTCCTGGTGGCGTGCAATGCCTTCTTACTGTGCAAGTAGATGGATTTGAAATAGCTTGTTCTTTGCTAGTTGGTTTTCCTCAACCCAGAGCCTCTGGTCTCTTCACCTACAACAAGCCAGCCTTGCTTTTATATGCACACGCAGTCATACCCTTCTTAAGTAGTTGTTTTTACATCCCTCTGTATTTCTAAATGCTGCTGACATCAAATTCACAGCCATCGCTTTGCAGCATCGCTCTTCCTACAGCACCTTCAACCTGCTTAGAAGTACGAAACCCAGTGATTTCTGTAAGATGAGGATAGCTTATGTTGGGCTCTAGACCTCAGTTCTGGGGACTCACCTACTTTGCTTGTCCCTTGGTTTAACCATGGAGAGAAAGAAGAAACAGGCTAAAAATGTCTGCGTTCATCATGTCTATGGAGCGTTTCAGACTCACTTTGACTTAAAAGCTTTGGTCCTAATAGCTGGATTTCTTTGAATTATGAAAGCATGGATCAGTAAGGAAGCAGACACCCACACTGCATGAGCTCATGTCTGGTTTTTTTTTTAGTCCCCATGTGCAAAGCTGCTGGGTTTTATCAACAACAGACCCTGTTGCTATAGGGTGAAAGGGATGGTGCTCAAAGGCTGTGGGAGCTACAGCAAAGCTGGGATCCAGGAGCAGCACACCGACTCTGAGTTGGACTGTAAGTTTTCTGATCGTTAGCTGCTATTGGCAACAGCTTAACCATCACGTGAAGCTGCCTGCAAGACCAAACAAGGACAGGTCCTCTGCAGTACTGATAGGCAGAGCCCCCACGTATCTAGTCCATACCATGTAATGCAAAGAGCATTCCAGGTTTTGTGTCCTAGGCTTCTTGGACCTTCCTTCCTGCCCTTACAATGTGCTGGTCTCATCTGCTTTCTTTCCACTGGCTTATTTTCTGAGATCCTTACAGGCCCCATAACCATGAGAAAAGGCACCAAAACAGTGTAAAAAAAAAAAAAAAAAAATGCCTTGGAGTGACCCTACAATTCACCTGCTGGTTACAAATGCTGTTTCTGTGATAACGGGCAGCAGAACACCTTCTGAAGAAGATTCACTGTGGAGTTTCTCGATCTGGAAGGAAACTGCTTTGGTCCCTTGCTTTGGGCACCTCAGTGGAGCAGGCCACTACAGGCATGTGGGAGACGTTTCCACTGCTTTCATGGGTTTCTTTCTCTATAGATAGCATATCCACTATACCATGTGCCCACTGAGCCTTTTAGCGCAAGGGCTGGCTTTCAGCATTTCTCAGAGCGGCATCCAGCACAACTGGCCAGCTGTACAAATGCCACTGCAAAATGTGCACAGAGAGTGTAAGTCAGGTCACACTTCTGACTGCAGTGTGTCCCACCAAGGCAGAAATACGTAATTGTATCTGACATGCAGAGATGGTCATTATTTGGCATTTAATGGTGCTTGCCTCTTTGTACCCCTTATTCCAATCTCTGTTGGTCTGCATGCTTCCTCTCTGCCAACCCATCGCTCAACAGGAACATCTTCCTCTGAAGCAACAGCTTACTACAAAAGCCTCTTTAGGCTCTGCCTCCTTAAGTCTTGGCCTTTCTTTTGTCTTATAGAAGGCCTCTAGCTTCTTGTCCTCCATCTAGACCTTCCTCTGGTGTCTGTCACTATTCTATGTAATGTTGTGTGCAATTCTTCCTAAGCTCTTAATCCAAAGCCACTGTTCAAGTCAGACCCTATTAGCTTTAGGAGTTGTCCCAAAAACCTTTGGGAGCAGGCTTTAATTAATCTTCTAAAATTATATTAACATATTCTTTTATGAATATGCAGGGGGTTTTTGACTCTACTGTAAAAATATTGTCCTGATTTAATTCCTTGTGTAACACTCTTGGATTCAGTAACCAGAAAAGTTACAGGAACTCCGTATGTTTTTTGAAAGTATAATTACAAACCCCCAAAGAAGATAGTTCTATCAGCAATGCTTCCACGTGTCACCCAGTAAAGTCGCTTTGGGGAGAAGGTAGTTAAATACAAAATTTCTTAATGCTCTTCTAAATATCTGTAGGTTGGATTTTTTGGTGCTTATTTACTGCAATATGGTGTTCGCTCCCTCCTCAACACCCATGCAGATATTTTTTTGACAAAATTTCTCATTTTCCAATATTGGGTTGTTCTGTAATACACTGTGAAGCCCAACAGAATCCAGCTGCAGCATAGCGAAGAAGCAAATGCATTCCAAAAATAGCTGTTCAAACTCTGCTGCAGGTCCAAGTGGCTACTTAATAAAGTAGGAAAAGGCTCAATTAGCCAAAAAATACATTAATTTCAACATAAGTAATACAAACAGCACTCCTACAGCTGCATGTAAAAAACCCTCTAATTGGACTTCCCCTCTAAGCTGCTTACGTGTGTGTGTGTATATATCTCTATATTTACACCTTAAGCCACACATACGAATGGGGAAAACCAGACTGGGCTCTGTGGTGAACTGACACAGTATTTCTCAACATTTTCTGCCTTTTCAGCTAACAGATTATACAGCTGGTCACTTTTCAGAGCAAGCAGTACATTCCAAGGACCTGCCTGGGTAGGCAATAAGACACCCTTTCTCAAAAGTTGGAGGAAATGCAGGGATGCTGTTGTCCATGCTGTTGCGTTATCCTTGAGCACTGATTTAATCCTGTGGACCAGCTCCACCATGTGACTGAGGATAACTTTAGGTTGTCGTATAGAAATCTGGCATTAGTCAGTACCTACTACCTGGGAACCACACTGAGGAGTGTGCTGGTATGACAGTCTCATCTCAGTCCAAATCAAGAGTCTCTAAGAAATTCAGTGGAATTACACAATAAACTACGGTTGAATCAGAAATAAGCCCTATGACAGGATTACCAGGGAGGTTTTGGAAGCCTTTAAATCTAGCAGGTAAGTCTTGCCAGCTTCCTAGCACTACAGAAAAGCAAGCATGCATATTTGTGGTTTGTTGCTTCAGAAACCCGATCAAAAAAGGCTAATCACAAAGTCTTAAACTTGCCCCTAGTCATCAGGTTTTTTAGCCTCAAGGCAGCAATTAAAAAAGCACACAGGTCTGTGGAGCAGAAAGACATTGAGGTGTCCAAGCACTACTGAAGCATGACTGCTTGAGCAGGCTTTGAGGTTTGATTTTTGACAGTTATAATTATGGATGGCTAATCACACAACCCCCCTCACTGATATCTGAAGCACAGTTTTCGATGCTCTTCGTTTCTCACCTACCTGTCACAAGGACAAATCCCAAGGAGACGGCCAAGGCCACGCACAGCAACAAAGAGCTCTTCATCTTGCCTTCCCTTCTTTTGAAGAACGCGAGTCAAGAGCCTGTGTCTGCCTATAAGGGCGTGTGCAAATGATATGGCTATTTGTTTCCTAAAATAAACAGCCCAGCCGGCTAGCACTGACACTGTGGAAAATGTGGCTGGGGACTGAAACCAGGCACGTCTAATGCACAAAGACCTCTGGCTGTCAGAGGTGAAGGGGGGCAGGGGGTTGCACTTCTACTGTGTGTTTTTATTTTGTTCAGCACCAAGCAGCATTGAAGCTGCTGAGTGCAAGAGGGTGCAAAACACAGGGGACATCTTGCCATCTCCCACCTGGGAGCAAGGAGCGTAAGGTAAGAAAGTGTCCAGACAGTCAAGGGGTCACAGGTCTGGCTCCTAGTTTTGAGAAATCAGACTTAAGGATCGCTTGACTTGTATTATAAAAACACTTCAGGCTTCAAGATCAGAATCCTGTTTGCACCAGATTCTGTGCAAACCTCTATTAAGGGCTCGACCTGCCCCCAAAGAGCTTGCAGTCAAAGCAGACAAAATGAGAGAGGGGAGGGGTAAAAGAGGTAAAGCAACAGCAGGTCTGCAGCAAAGCTGAACTCATCCTCCAGCTCTGCTCACTGCATCGAGAGATTTCTTGCCTTAAGAATGGAAAAGGAACTGCATGGGATTTGTGGGTTATGAAAAGTCCGGAGTCTGGTCCCAGGCAAACTCTGAGGCATTGGGCAAGCAGACTTTTCCTGAAGGAGGGGAGCACTGGACAGTACCTGGGATTCTTTCTTTGTCCCAGGTTTGGGATTGCTTGTGTAACTCTGAAAAACAAATGTTGCAATATAACTTGCAACCACCAGAGCTGTCTCTGCAGCATCTGTATGTGTCTTGCACAGAAAACGCCGCTTTTTAAGGGAAGCCCAGTCTAAGCAAGTGCCTCCAAGCACCTGCATCAGGGGACAAAGGGGGAGGCAGAGCAAAGTATGATGCTGGCAGGCCCATTCTTAGCCAGAGTTATTGAGTCAGTGTTTCCTGAATTTCTGCTACCTGCAACGTATGCTCCTCTCAATTAACGTTAGCAGCCCATGGTAAATCTCCCTGCATTCTCCTGCTTTTCCTTATGCAGCAGAGCAGCAACCCTGTGACCAGATACAGGCTTTTCACTTAGCCATGCCACCCTTGGCTCACCCGGGGCTGGTTGCTCTTGCCAGGCTCTCGAGAGGCTAAAGTCATGAGGCAACGCTGCCAGGCGTCCCAGTTCCTGAAAGGGCAGCCTGTCACCTTACAGGCTGTATTCCCTTTCTTCAGACCTTGCTGGCTGGGTCCTTAGCCCTAAAGCTGTTCAAAGACCCCGGAATCCATCCCCTGAGCTTCTTCTCCTAGCACGAACATCTCATCTGGCAAGTTGCATGATGCAATGAGCTTTTGTGTTGCATCAGCAGCACTCACAGGCAAGGTTTCCCCTGGGAGGTGGGGGGGATGAGCAGTGCAAGCCCAGCTCCTATCAGGGCATCAGGTTATGGCATAATTCTTCTTTACAAACCTTGTTTTCTCCCTAGGCTTCCATTTTCAGGAGGGCAAAATTTGTTTTTGTTTCCTTTCCCCCTCCCCAGAAAGTATTGCCAACAGAGTTTTATGTGGAGCTCTCTTCTGAAGCAGCAGCAAGATGTTCCCTGTGCCCTGTCTCTTGCAGAAGGTTAAAAATAAACCTGGCTAACCATGAGGTGGTAGGGGTGTCTATCTAAAGTACTATTTGTTTCAGTCACCTTTTCTGTAACTAAATAGATTTTTCTAAGAGATATACAAGAAGGTGTGATGCAGGCAGCAGAATAAAGCATGTGCAGAAGAGGCTGGTTCTGGTCTGTTTTGCCAAACTGTCCCGATAAAAATACAGCACTGGTAACATCCCAGCAGAGGCATCCATGAGTATTTTCAAACCTGAAGGGAGAGACTGAGCAGAATTAAATGCTGTGTGATTCTGTTGATTTCGGTGGTTTTCTCTGACTGCCGGGGCTCAGCATATCTGAATTTCAGTTGCTAAATCTACATGTGCGCATACAGTCCCTTTGGTCCGCGTATGGTGGCACGACAGCTATTTTTAGTTGCATTCAGCCACCTGCATGTCTCTGGGGATTTTCATCTAGATTGCAAGCTCTTTAGAGAAAGATTAATTTTATGGACTGTCCCCTTTTTACTGTGTGACATTTTGAATTACCAGAAAATTATCTGGGGAAGCGGGCATTAAAGTACTGTGGCAGTTTGGCAAGGGGCTAGCAAACCAGCACCCCAGGCTTAAATTCTGGGCTGAGTGGGGAATAATTGAGAATTTGAAAAGAAATGGGAACCAGCCTTGCAGTCTCAGTCTCCTTTTGCTTGTCCTGTGCATCCAGTTGGCCCTGGACAAGCTGAACTAGGATTTTCCAGGTAAGAAGCTGGGCAGGTGCCTGGATGAAGTGAGGCAAAATAGTTGTGTTTTTGTGTGTCCTTGCTATGCTGGGTGAGGAGTGGAGAGGAGGACAGCTGTACCAGGGCACAGGGTATCTCCAGGTAACACACCATCCACTAGCAGTCTGTCCTATGGCTTTCTTTGCTCCTCATTTCTCAGTCAGAAGCAAAGAAAACGGTGGATTAAAACAGACCTGCAGCGGTCAATGATTATTGTATTGGGAGCAGTGATTCCACTGATGCTTACAGCAAACAGGTGTGGTTTGGCTTGAGGAGTTCCCGGTAACTGGATGAACTAACTCACATTGGAGGTCATCTCCAGCTTCACCAGAAGTGGATGATGTTTTCAGCAAGTCCTGGAGGAGGTTCAAATGCCTGTAGGTGCTATTTCTTTTCTGCTCTTAGAAATTAACCTTGGATTGAGAGACAACATGTCAATTCCATTTAAATCCATGAGAACCCACGTGGAAGCTGGTCTGTTGTTAAGGCTCTGAATTTCAAAAGGGCAGACTTTAAAAAACATGAGGGCATTATTTTGTGAGAGTACTTAGGTGGAAAACATCAGGGTCAAGGACACATTGAAGGCCTGGGTTTCTGTAAGTCATGCTTGCAAAAGTTATGTGGAATTTTACCCAGGCAAAAATCAGCTGCAGGCTTCTTTGGATGGACTTCACACCAAAAATGGCAAGATTACTAGGCCTGATAGGCAGAGACGGCTGTATTTCAGTGGCCAACTGGTATAAAGTAAGAAATTCTACTGATGTGTGGCTAACAAATTAAATGAATGCTATGTCTTGCTTACCAAAACCAAATTACTCTTGTTGCTCTTTCTTATACAGGCCTGTATCCAGGGGAGCTGATATCTGAAAATTGGTATGGGCAGATTTGGAAAAGGTGTCTTAGCCTGAGGCTAAACATATCTTTGGTGCAAGAGCATATGAGGAAGACTTTGACCCAGAAGCGACTACGTGGAGAAGTTGAACACAACAGAGAAAAGGCTCCTAAGCGTGACTTGTCTCCCATTACATCTACCAGAATCCAAATGAGTCACCAAAAAGTGAGTAAAGTTGTGCAAATCCCCCCCCCCCCCGCCCCCCGTTTCAGTTAACTTTAAAATTTGCTTGACATGTCTTTTTCCACAAGAAGGTGCACAGAACTATTTATAAATAAAACTGCACCTGTTCTGCGGTGAGAAAAAAGCACCTGCACTTGTTCTCTGCAGAACGCCTCTTGCTGGGACAAGTGGCTGCTTAATTTATCAGGCTCTGGGTTTCTGATCTCAGACTTAAACAAATTACGGTGCCTCCCTCTGCTCTTGTGGCATGGCTGTCTGCCTTTTTTGAAAACAGACCGCTTCCATGCAGCTCAGTTTTAACGCGATTTTCCCTTTGGAAAGGTGGGAGGCTCGGCTGGGTGCTCCACGACAGACAAGACAGAAACAGGTAAAAACACAGGATGAATGAAAAGAGATTGTCTTAAAACCGTCCTGATGAGGGGTCCCCTGCTGCTGAAAATGAGAATTGCTCCTTTAGCAATGCCCTGGGCGCATCTATCGATGGGTGTAAATCCAAGGAGTGCGGGGGACTGTGGAGCAGCAGCCCAGCTTTGCAGCCTGCCTTTGCCTTGCAGCCCAAAAGCAGGCTGGCAGCCTTTAGGAACGGGCCCGGATCCTGCCAGGAGATGCCTGCATCCCTGTAAAAGTGCAGTTTATTTAGGGGAAGGACTCAAGAGAGCGTATGTACCTCAGATGCGTCCAAGGTGGTTTTCAAACACTTCTTTTTCTCTCTCAAAGTTTGATCTGATCACAGGGAACTGAGTAACAAGAAGTTTCGGTTAACAAGGGGACAGATGTCAGGTGCGCTCACTTTCTTTTTTTATTTTTCGTCGTTGTTGCAAGATTACTGTACAGACAGCACTTTTATGTGTCTGTGCTTGTAGATGAAGAAGAACCACTAAGGTGGGAAAAAAAGCACTTTTTTCTCTCCATCTGGCACTATTCATTGCCGATACCTGCCAGGATTGCAAAAAAAAAAGCTTGTTTTGGTGGCTGCCCACATCCCGCAGCTCCTTGCGGGTCTGCATTGCTCGATTAGACAGCTAACAGCAGGAATAAACTCACTGGCGCTGCAGGGCTGGCGCGCTGGCCGCTATAAATCCACAGCTGAAGGGGAAGAGACTGAACCCGAACGTGCAGCTGTTTGTGCCGGGGTACCCGCCGCAGCCGCAGCGCTCCCGCAGCCCACAGCCCAGCGCTCCTGCTGCCCAGTGCTCCCACAGCCCAGCGCTCCTGCAGCCCAGCACTCCTGCAGCCCACAGTCCAGCGCTCCCGCAGCCCAGCACTCCTGCAGCCCACAGTCCAGCGCTCCCGCAGCCCAGCGCTCCCGCAGACCAGCACTCCCGCAGCCCACAGCCCAGAGCTCCTGC
>JAVJGI010000001.1:24241637-24299362 GCA_035590275.1 Ibycter americanus
CCACCGCTGACCGTGTCCCCCAGCGCCACATCCGCGCCTTCTTCAAGGCAGCGGTTTGGATGTGAGCAACCCTCGCCCACCAGCTCAGCAGAACCAGCCTCAGAGGCTGCTCTCCTTTCTGCACCCTTTCCTCCGGGAAGGATTTGTGCCGCCCGTTGGAATGCCATGGGCTCTCTTTGGCTGGGTGCACAGTCAGGGCTCAGGCTTCCTCCCGGGTGCTGGCGCGGAGGGCCAGCTTCAGGCGAGGGCACTGGTGCTTGGCGAGGCTGGGCCGCGCTGTTACGTGCGTGCTCCTGTGGGGTGGGAAGGGGTTTTCTGCTCCGTAAGAGTCTTGGTAACGTTCTTGTGGTGTGTTTGGGTAAGCTGGAGTACTGCCAAGTAGTTGTTGCGTGCGTTTTAAAAACAAAAAGTATGTGTGTGGGTGTCTATAGAAGAGATCTTCCCTTTTCCATCCACCCATCTTTGAAAATAAGCCAGTAGCTTCATCTTCTGGGCTCGGGCCAGGGTGTGGGTGACCAAGCTTTTCACCCTTGCCTGTCTTCTGCCTACATCCCAGGTTAGCGTTCACTCACATGACAGCTGATTATTTTTGGGTGGGTATCTTTTTTGTGTGTGTGTGTGTGTGCCTTTCCCCTCCTTTTGAAGCTAATGTACTTTCTTTAAGCCATTACTCAGCAGAGCTATAAGCAGTGAGGTAAGAATTTGATTTCTGTAATGCCAAGAGGAGGTGAAATGACCTAACTTTGGTTTGAGGTCTGTGAAGGGCAGTCTCTGCAGACTTTTGTCCACAGTTCAAAACTCCCTCCCTGGCAAGTTGGTTAAACTAATAGCCTACTGTAAAAACCTTCATTTTTACTCCCCCTACCCCACCCAATCAGGACATCTTTATTTACAGTGGTCATGAGATGGGTGTGCAAGGGACTGAGCTATTTTTGATAGAAGAGGAGACTTTAAGAAAAATATTTAATCTTAGCCATCATGTTTTTGCTGTTCAGGGTTTGTTGTAAGAAGGCTTCTGTGTCGATGTGGTGGAACGGAGGCATTGAGATGAGCACGTTTTTTCACAAGTTTGTGTAAAAACTCATTGGTTGAGCGATGCTTTATCCCTCATGTTAGCCTTACACTCTGCAGTGGCTATTCATGTAAGCTTTGTGAAAAAGCCTTATAACACGTATCTAAAAGTTCCCTTGTTTTCGGTCTCAGAGGTAATAGCTGCCTGTACAATATCGTATGTCAAAGCCTGCTCAGTAAGTGACTGATGCAGCAATAGCAGTATGAAGAGAACAGGAATCATAATCTATTTACATGGTGTCTTGGACTCTTTCTCCTGTGACAAACTCTGTCTGTAAATCAATTTTTTTCATTGTCCCTCTTTTATTTATTTATTTTTTCTTAGTTGTGTTTTTTTTCCAGTTCTCAGGCTTGTAAAAGCAGCTTTTGTTTGTTGATCGTTGAGCAGCAGGAGCAGTGGATTCAGCTGCAAAGTCCAGCTTGTTCACCTGCTGCTTTGAGGTTGTTGTTAAAGCAGTGGGTAGAACTTCACTCTGGAGCTGAAAGGATGATGTGTCCTTCAATGCTGAACTTAATCCTGGCTACCTGTAGAGTATGTGACCTCGCAGGTGTCGTCACTTCTTGCATCTCCTCTAAATGATGGTTTCTCTGCGCAGCATTGAGATGCCGTGGTGTTAGTCGTGGTCTGGGTTATGAACGTTGTCATGTCTGTGCTGGTATTGTGGCCTGCGGAGCCCAGTTTCATGAGCTTTTCTCAAGTGTCACGAATTCAGGTTGCCATAACATGTAACAGCTCAGCATTGGCAATTCTTGATCTGCTTCTCCTTGTTCTGTACCTGAAGTGATTGTTCATGTCTGCTTCCCTTGATTCTTCTGTGCTGGAGTTATTTTTAGAGCTAAGATCAACTGGGGAGTGTGAAAAAGGCTATTTTTGCATCTTGTGCTTGTATTAGGAAAAAAAAAGGGATGTACTCTATGAATACTAATCCCTCTCTATGTAGCTGTAAACTGAAAGAAGTGATATAAGCGAGTGTTTCTTGCTGGATCATGGGTTCCTCCCTTCAGTGCCTGAAGGCTGTCATTTCCATGACTAGTAATGAAAATAATTACTCTGTATTGACATTTATGTGTTACAGTGGAGTTAGTGACCAATATACTGAAAAGCCAATATTTCAGAATATTTTAGAGGTTTATTTAAAGTAATCTTTTTCTTTTTTTTATCTCCCTGTTACGACGCAATCATTAAACCATGCTGTCTCTCAAGGTCTCACCACAGGATTGAAGGGCCCTGTACAGCTGTTTGATTTTACATTTGAAAATCTGGAAAAGTATATTGGCTGTTTGTGAACTGAGGACAGCCTTCATAGCTCTGTGTTAGGGTTTTTCTGGAGAGTGGTGACTTGATGGGATTTGGCGTGTAGCTATTGCTTCCAGCTGTAGAGATCAACCCAAGGGTCATTTGCACCCAAGTGCAGGCCCAGTGGTTGTGTTAGCAGGGCAGTGGTGCAAGCCCAGAAGTGCTGGTGACCTGAAGCCCAGCACCGAAGGTAAATGAAGAATACATGGTAAGAAAGAATGAAATCATAAGAATGCGTCTCTATTACAACTTTATTTTCTCTCCAGATTTTGTCTCGGACATGTTTTTTCCCCCCTCCAACTAATCTTTCTCCATCTTACCCAAGCTTTCTTTTTTTAAGAGGTAAGAGAGATGAGATGATTCCAAACATCAGGTGAAGGCGAGAGCCGCTAAGGGAAGGAGACTGCAAAAGCCTGTCATGCCGGCAGCACCTGCTTTTTTGATACAGATAGTTCCAGACAGACAGAAGGAACAAGATTTACTTAAACATGCTGAGCTGCAACAAAACCTTAGAATACTTTTTAAATACAGTAAAAGCAACTTGATTATGCTGTCTTAAAAAAGAAACACAACAAAACAAACCCCAAACAAACAAAAGAAACCCCAACAACCAAACCCATTTCTTGCTCCCACTGAAGGCCTACCAGACATCGTGATACTTCAAGTAGAATTTTCCTTCCTGTTTCTTAATTGTACCCTCAATTACAGGAGTTACTTGAATCCTTAAATAATACCTCTGTATTTCACAGTGAGTAGACAAAAACCAGTTGGTCACTTATTCCAGGAATTAAGAAATTATATCACTGGGTTTTGGGTTGTTAAACTTTCTTTTGGCCATTCATGTTTTTAGCGTGCAGGGTTCAAAGTTCCACCATTATTTGAGGTAACGTGCGTATCTGTGCTGGCAGAAGAGTCAGAAACAGGTTTTGCAATGTGGATGCTTTGTTACTAATTTTATCTTTTTATATTATGTTCCACGTAAGAGATTGCCTGGAGAGAGGCTATTGGAAGAATGTTAAGTGTGTGCTTTGCTTTGTGGAATAGCAGCTCTGTTGGCTCTTGAACCAGGCGTAGCCCTGATGGTGTTTTTCTCGTCGTCACACCCAGTACAGCTGTTGAGACGACTAAGGAGTAGGTGGATGTCATGTTGATGCAGAGTTGAAGCCAAAGTGAAGGAAAGAGAGGGCATGAGAGCAAAAGTCATGTTCACAGGTCTGCTAGTAGGAGGTTTTCACGTGTCGGTCAAGAGCATGGGCAGAAAATAGGAAGATCAGAATTGTTTTGCTTAGAAACGTGGGAGCTGCCTTACTGGACCAGACTGTCAGGCTGCCTCACCTGATAGAGCAGCTGCAAACAGGTTACAAGCTTTAGAAAAACTTGCAAGAACCTGCTGGTGATTCATGCTTGCCTTCCATATAAGGGCTTGTGTTTCTTCATAATATTAATCCTGTTTGCATGGATCCTGGCATTGTAGTCCCTCTCAGACACTCCCAGCAGCTATCCCAGAGCTCGGCGTTGCATCTGAGCTGTTGCTGTTGGACAGTTTCCTTCAGCAGTGGCTCCCATTTGTATAGTATTGATGGTTTGTTGTTTTTTTTTTTTTTTCTTTTGAAATGGTTCTGTGGTCTCCTGTGACTTTAAATAACCAGAAGCAGCACAGTCACCTGAAGCTGTAATCTCACCTGTTAACGTTGCCATTGTGCTGTACAGCTGCTTCGCAATCTCTACACGGTGATCGGGCAAAGTTTTCTCCTAATGGCTGAAACTCAGCTTTGCTCGCAGGCCAAGCTTGCTGGCACTGGAAGTAAAAGTATGCCCAAAGGTGCCCCGTGGAGTCTAAAAGGTTGTTTGAGAATTTGTTTGGGGTTTTATTGCTTAGATATTATAATTATTTCAGCTTTTGAAACTAAAAATACTTTCCAGTACAGCTGAGCTTTCAAATACCGGTGGCTGATGGAGTGCTTTGCTTTCAGGTGCTTAGCCTTAAAATTCCAACACAGTCGACTTCTGATTCTTTTCTCCTGAAAACATTTTTGCAAAAACCTGCCTTGTTTTGTAATCTAGCCAAAGCCTCCATCTGCTTTTGCCAAAGTGTGGCTAATATGAGGGTTTTGTAAGACCCGTCAAGGCTTCTGACTTGTTTGAGATTGAGAAAGTGGTTCTTTGTGAATAATTTCTTCATTTATACCTGTCGTTGGTTTTCTTTTGTCCATTGACCACTCATTGACCACTGATGGACTGTTGTCAGTTGACCTTGAGCTGCATGGTAGTTTTATCAAAGGCTTTATGAAAATTGAAATATTTAATACCTTTCTTTTGTTTCTTTATAAGATGCTTTGTCGCTTTATAATTTTGAGGCACAGGATGGGGGTAGGGGAAGGTTTGTCTTGTGTTTTCCAGGTGGTGATAAAAGGCTCACAGGTCAGTAAGTGGCAGGATAGTTCCTATTTGGGGAGTTGCTTTGGGTTTTTTTGTTTTCCTTTTCTGAGTAGAGTTTTTGTTTTCCCATGGTGCTGTAGCTGACATACGGACATTACCTGCTTTTGTTACGGTTTTGCTACTTGGCGTAGCTTACCTTGAAAGCTGTATTGGGAAAGCAAGTTCTCCATTTTTATACTGTAGGCATAAATTCAGCCAAGTACTGGAATGTGGAGATTACAGCATCCTCTGGGCAGTTGAAGAGGTTTTAGGTCTTCAAATACCCATATCAGAATGCTGCAAGAAAAAGAAAATCAGCTTGATAAATAAGTTCTGAACTTGTCATTGTTGTTTTTAAAAAAAATAATCAAATACAACTCATCAGAAGTTCTGAGTGTACGCATACTTCGTATCATTTTTGTTTCTTAGAGGAGTTAAAGGTACAGTTTTACAGCAGTGAAGTAGCTCAGTTTCTTTTAAGGTGACAATTGTTCAAAATCTGTTAGGTGGTATGTTGTGTCCAAAGCTTTGTTTTGGGCAAAACATATTAATAAATGAAATTAATCAAAGCTGAAAAATATATTTTTTGAGCACTTCAGATATCCCTACGGAGTATTTGCAGCAGGGACATTGCATAAAGGAGCCTGAAAACACAGCTGAGCTGGAAGGGGCAGACTGGCTTCTTTTATTTCTTTGTGTTAAGAAGAAGCAAATGGCATAAAAGAAAAACCAGTGTGAGTTGAACAGTTACTTAATTGTTTTTAACACACCTCCACTGTGATCCTGGTGTGTGGGTCACCTGCCAGTGCTGAGTTCCAGTGAAGACCCATTCTGTGAAATGAGAGCTGCAGGGTTACGCCTCATGCTGTTTGTATTTCTACTTGTTCCAAAACAACAAAATTAAACTGTCTGATTATTAGATGGGTTGGATAATAGCTTGCACAATAGCTTATGGTACTTTGTTGATTGTAAAGGGTTTGTTTTAATTATTTGATGTTTGTTTGGACCCTTGCAAAAGGTTAGCAAGAGTGAACAGCTGTTCTCCTGTAGCTGTTTGTATATGGCAACTTTCACTGGCTGTAAGAGTGGTGCAATGTGAATGCTAAAACTAGAGGTTGTCATTGATGAAAGGATGTATAAATATCATATGAGTTAAAATGCTGTCAGCATGATTTATAAACCCCATTCTCTCACAGGGAGAAGGAACAATAGTAACTGTTGTAGTTTGTGAAATAATTTTCCTTTGCATTGCTTTAACACTACACTGCATGGCTCTGTTTGTTTTAGTCTAATTGGGGGAAGGAGTTGCTGAGTCAAAATGTTATGCACCAAGCAGGAAGTTATCACTGAAAGCAACTGCTTCCTCTTGCCTGTTAGAAATAACAGCTCTTAACCGCTTTTTTCCACTTTTATGGGTTTTTTTACGTAACGGGTGCCTTTTTTTTCCAAAAGCTCTATGGATTGGCATGCTGGATTCTGTATGAAGTGACCCATTTTAGTATTTCACATCCCTGAGAAACAGACACACATCCTTTTGAGAATTTCTTTAGGGAAAAAAAAAGTACAGAGAATAATAAAGGTCACATCCATTAATCATTTATATGTTCCTATCAATATACTGTTCTGGTGAACACTCAGCCTTCTCCAGATTTGGGGGGTTGTGTGGGGTGGGGACAGGACATGATGGCGGGGGCGGGGGGATGGAGACACACTAGGCATCCATTTCAGATGGGTCCTACACATCTGCTCTCTGCAAATACACCAGAGCCATGCTAATGTAATGTAAAGTATCAAAAAAAATCAAAAGTAATCTAAGCTAATTTATTGTTGCCTGATGTCATAGTTGAAGTGGGTGGTGGTAACGTGTCTGTGCCCTGGTTAAATAGGTTAATAGGCATAAGAAGGGTGGCTGTTGACCTGGGACCTTTTGTCCCCTCGAGTTGGGGACACGCAGGAGGTTCAGCCAGCTGCGAAGGGACAGGGCGACACAGTGCTGTCATCTTATTCTTAGGAGACTGAAAACCTGTTTCTCTGCCTGCTGGGAGGTAATACTTCTTCATCAGTCTCGCCTAAGCAGTACCGATTTTCAGATGAGCTTTTAGAAGTGTAGGGTTCAGTCATGCAGCTGCGTGTGTTTGTGGTGTTCTCCCTCATTGTTCTTCCGTGTGCACATGCCCTCCTAAAAGAGCTTAATCCTCGATCACTGAAGTGCTTAGAGCCAGATCTTTTTTTTTTTTTTTTCCTCGTTGTTTCCCTGATAAATCCATTCTAACGTGTTTTTTGTATGTGGGAAATTTTACCTCAAAGGTACCCTTTGAGAAGGTTGCACAGCGAATAAAACACAAACTGCGACTTGCAAACCTACTGTGAAAACAAAGGTACTTATTTAATTTATGTAGTGACATCCAGGCACGTGAAAGGAATACAGATGTCTCTTTGTATTCCTCGGGCTGCTCGTTCCGCGCTCCTTTGTAGTATGGGGGCGACCGATGAGAAATGTGCGTGGTGCGTTATGTGTGCTCGCAAATTGACTAGCATAGCCTGATGAGAAGGTGCTGTGGATGATGAGAGCCTAATTGCCGTCCCTGCATCAGCAGCGACTAGGAAGCATCCTGGGAATTGCTTGCCCTACGCTTGGAGCAGCTGATCACATGAGCCTGAATTTTCAGTTCAGTTCATTAGTCAGCCATTTTGGTCAACACCCTGCTTACTGCGCACAACCAATCCTGTCCGCACTCGCTGTCCTGGCTTATCTGGGAAGAAAGGGACCAGCAGTTTGATTTCAGCAAACCTGGATATCTGTCTCTACATTCTTCCTTTGTTTTCGCTTGGGTAATCATCAGAAGAAGCCATTCTTTTTTCTCCTCCTGCATTTTTTTTTTTCTTCTTCTTTTTATATTTTCTTTTTACCTGTTTTCCTCCCCCCTCCTGTCTTTGATGCAGAAGCCAGGTTTTCTGTGGTTGCTTAGGATCAATAGCCTCTAGCATAGCTGAAGACAACGACAGTTGGCGGAGAGGAGGGAGGAAGAGACGAACGTGAAGGAGCAGCGTTTTTACCTTGCTTTATATATGAAAAGGCCAGAGCAGTCTGTGCGATCCTGAGCGTATCTGTCCTTTAGTAGCAAGGTATTTCTTATTTTCTTCTTCAGAAAGCTTTTCTTCTTAGTTCTTATTTTTCCCCCCCTCGTTGTTGTTGTACCAGCTGAGTCATCATGTCTGCTCTGACGCCTCAAAGCGACATGCCAACCCCCACCACAGACAAGATCACTCAGGCTGCCATGGAGACCATCTATCTTTGCAAATTCCGAGTGTCGATGGATGGAGAATGGCTCTGCTTGCGCGAGCTGGACGACATCTCGCTGACACCCGACCCAGAGCCTACCCATGAAGGTACGGTCCGGTTCCCTGCCTCGGGTTCACTGCAGCCATCGCATTGTTAGAACCGCTGCCCGAGTTGGGAGGGGGTGTCTCTGGGACGAGATGCTCTTGTCCTGCCTGGAGAACCTGGACGCTATTTGACACAGTAGAAAGCCAAATCGGTGCTTCAGATTGCTGTGAGAATTTGTTGCATCTTTTGTAATCCATTCCTTGAAGAGAGATTTGTGCTTAATTACTACTTTTTAAGATGTATCCGAAAAGATCAGGTTTGTATATCTTGGGAAGGAAGACAATCACTACGTGTTCTCAGGGATACATTTAATCATGATTTCAGTCTTAAAACAGGGCTTACAGCTCTGTTGGTCAGCTGACAGCTTTTACAAATGGAGTGTACTGGCAAAACACAGATGTGTGTCTGCCTACAGTCAGTGGGTAGTTTTTGGAAAGCCCCAAGTGATTACATGGTTATGCCTATTGTCAGATGATCATACTATCACAAGTCTTCCAGCTCGCTTCTGTGGAGCGTGCTGTTGTTTATAATGGCTTGGAAGCCTGAAAAGTGGAGGTGTAACACATCTTGCTTTTTGAAAAAGAATTTGTGACCCGGGTTGATGGTCAAAACAGTTTAATGCCGGGTCATGTAAAATGCAGATTGAAAGCTTTGTGAGTGATAAAATCACAAGAGGATGCCCACACATTGCTCTACCTGTAAAAAAAGCAGGGAGGGGGATGAATTTCTGCAGGAATTTTGCACAGGAGCCAGTGCTCCCATGGCCACCAACGTTGCCAGGTCCTGAGTGCGCCTGCCTGATGCTGAGCATCTTCCGGTCTTACAGCGAGGGGGCTCCATCTTTTCATGCCTGACCCCTTTCCAGTAACTACTGAAGTGTGACTCCACCAAGTAGTCTCGCTTGACCCGTTTGATGCTGGCTTGTCGAGTCAGTTAATCTCTTAGTATAATGTTGTCTTGCTGGATGAGGCAACTTAAACTGCACTGAGGATTTGAGCTTTAAAATTAATTCCCAGGCGATAATGAATTTCCAGTGATGGCTGCTTTCAGCAGCCCTTGGGTTTGGATTTGTTTGCCAAACACTTAGTCACACAGTGGGATACTAGACAGAGGTTTCAAAAGCAGAGGCTAGCGCTCCCTCTGAAGCAGGTCCCAGGGTTTTCCGAGAGGTGCTGTGGACTCAGGAAAGCAGAACCAGAGTAGGGAGTTCATGGTGAGCCAAGGGTGCAGTATGTCAGCTGTCACTTCCAGTTCCCATGTTCTTGCATGTGGCACAGCCTTATTCAGACTTTGCTCACTCATACTTGTCTCTTTTTGGACTTCAGTGTTTGGGGTTTTTTAACAGTATGTACTAGTGTAGGTGGGTTGATTTTTATATATTCATTCTTTCATAAATAGTAATTACACGTTGACTTGTCATGTTGTAGTCAGTAAGCCATCTAGGGCTCTTCTCATAGCATAGCCTAGAAAACCTTTCAGTCACACTGTGAGTCAGTACTTTAGATCCTTATTTTTGCATGTTTCTTTCCTTTGTTCACCTTCTTGCTCTGAGCAAACTTCTGGGGAAGGTGGGCTTGGATGAATCCAGTGTCTGTAGTAGAGCTTTTCTGGGTTGCCTTTCTGAAATGTGCTGAATATGTGTCCTTACAGTGTACAGATTGCACTCGTGCCTGCCTATGTAAAGAATTCAAAAGCTAATACTAGACTAACCTTCCCCAAAACTAGAAAAAGAATTGTTTTTAAAGCTGTAATTACAGCCACTCTCTTGCAAGTACCAGAAAGGGTTAGAAAATAGTATTTGCTCATTTCATTGCCATATTATTTAATTCGTATGTCAAAAATGAGTAAAAAAAAAAAAAAAAAAAAAGAGAGCTGTATCATAGTGACCTTTATGGAGATGTTTATACATTGATAAATTATGGTTGCTTGTTGAAAGGCACAAAGACTGGGTGTTTGTGGGGCGGGGGTGTGTGCGCGCAGTTTTGGACCCAAGTCATATTTTTAACAGAGATATAAGGTCAGGAAAAAGTGTTCATAATAGAAAAGCTGACACAGCTTTATCCCTAGCGTTCAAACCGATGCTACTGCATCAGCACTGCTGCTGTGTCCTCAGTGCATGCACAGGTTGAGGGGACAGGGTGCTGGTGATTGCAGACACCAAATGCTTGTCTGAAAGGAAAAGCAGGAGACCTGGGAGCTGGGGCTGGCCTGTCCTGTAATATCTCCATAAAACTGATGTAGGAAGGTAGGGATTATGAAGAAGAAGAAAAAACCAAAAAGGCTCTAGAGTTGCTGCCAAAGGCATAACAGAAGGTTGCATTCTTTTCCTTACATATCAAGACACATAAAAAATAATGTATTGCAGTAGCGAATCCAACAGCTTGTTGAAATGAGGATTTGAAGCCTCCAGTTGCTGTCCCTCAGCTCTTGCTGCTTCCCAAGAGTATTTTACCTCTGGCCTCTCTTCGCTCTGTGATCTGCTATGCCTGCAGCCCACGAGCAGCCATCCTGCCTTCCTCCTCCTCCTCACTGTGCGCCCATCGTGCTGAGGATGAACAGAAACCGTGCTCCTAGCCTTGCACTGTCGGGGTCTGCACCCATTCTTGCCTCCCAGGACTGCCAGCCAGCCCGTGGTGTCATAGCAAGAAGAGGAAGAGAGCGGTGCTGGGCAACGAGGAAGTAAGAATAGAAGGCAAAGGGTCAAGAACAGAACAGCTTGCAGGATGGGGAAGGTTTAAAATGTAATGGGGAAAACAAGATTTTAGTCTGTAGAATTTTGCTGTACACTTCTGCTGGGCTGCTCTCGTGTAACACCCTACGATGACTCAGTTGTTAAATTATATGGGAGGCTAGCGGTCCCTAGCTTCTCTTCTGGCTTCCCAGCTTTTTCATCTGAGTTGTTTTACAGGCCTTACACCTTCAAGCTTTTCTTCATACGATTTGCTATGGTGTGAATTTCAGCTTTGCTGTTTGCAAAGATGCCTTTTTTTTTTTTTCCTTGTAGCTATACCAAAGGTAAGGCAAAAAAAAGTAAAATATCTGGGAAAACCGAATTGCGCTAAACAACAAGTTGCAGTACTTTCATACTTTTTTTTCCTGTCCAGTGGAAGTACTTTGTTGGTAGTGGTTAATTTTATTACTTCTGTTTTTTGTTGATTTTTTTTTTTTTTTTTTTTTAAAAAAGACAACAACAGATTACTTAGGAAAGACAGTTTAAACATACAGGAAGAGGCTAAAGTAAGTGATTCTTAATCTGCTCCAGTTTGATATCCCCCACTGGAACACTGTGTTTTAATTCCAGTGAGAGAGAGGCATCAGAAGAAGAGTTTTAATGGTGCCAGACCTTAGAATTGGGATGTGAGGGGAAGCTAGAGGCTGATTACTGTGCTGTCTGATTGCACTCCAAGGGCTCTCCAAGCAGAGGCGCAGAAACTGCAGCTGGTGCTTATTATTTCTGAGGCCAGACCGGCTGTCAGCCCTTTCCTCAGGAGTCTGTTTGCTGTAGCCTTCTCTGGAATAATCCCACTTGAGGCCGATTTTGTGATAGGAGCTGGAGGGGTAGAGAGGGAGCTAGGAATGTCAGAGTACAGTGGTAATCGTGGTGTTACTGATGTTAAAAACGATAGGCATCCTCCTGTGCTGGTGATGTTATCTAGCAAAACCAAGCTCAGTTCTGCTACTTTTTAAGCCAAAGGCAATATACTTCATTGGGAAACAGATACTCATCTGAGATGAAACGGTGTGGATTTGGAGTTACTCCTTTCCTGCCATAGAGTTGGAGTTTCTGAGTGTAACTCTGAGCAAAACTTAAATTTTATTCAATTTAAAAGTAGCCTGTAGCAGAAGGCTAAATGCACTAGTGTAGTTACTGAGTTTCTTGCAACTGTATGTATTTAATATAGCATGTAGCATGGATGTAAATTTAACAATAAAAGGAATTACTTTTTCAACTGTTTGGAACAATTTGGTGTGTATGAAAATAAGCTGATTTCGCTATATACTGTAAATCCACTTGACTTAGAAAAAAAATTGTTTTTTAAACAAACAGTGGTTCTTAATTAGGTAATCAGAACTTTGCTATGCAGGCATGACAAAATGAAATGTGACACGAGTGGCTATTAAGCTCTTGTTTGCAATTTGTATAATGATCATTGAGGCACCTTTAGGGACTGAGGTATGAAAAACATCTTGACTGTATTTCTGTTGCACATTCAAGAGTGCATGTTTATATGGGGTTGAACACTGATCTCAAATTTTGGGAGAAGTCATGAAATGCAAAATGGCCTTGCACGTTTTACTGGATGTTAGATTTCTGCTTTGAATAATCAACAGGAGCTTCATGTGAGAGCAATGGAAGTTTTAATCCTCATGGGATCAGCTTGTAATTGAGAACAGAAGTACACGTGATAACTGTATGATCCGAATTTACTTGCAACTGTCAAGAACTACAGTATCTCTCTTTTTTTTTTTTTAATTTAACATCCTGTTCTATTTGCACGAAACTGGGCAAATGGAGTGGTATGTTTATAACATGCAAAGATGAGATTATCTTTTCCATGGTGTAATTTTTGGTAGCTGAGGTCAGATTATTTTTTTCTTTTTTTGACCAGTAATTTAAAAGTTTTAGTTGCAGATGCATGCTCGGTAAAATGCCCTGAGTAGAAGTTGTGCAGCTCTTCAGAAAAACCAAATGCTCTTCTCAATGCTGAAATACCTCTTGCCCTGTCATTTATTGCACTGTCTATTGCATCATCCTTCAGATTGCACCTTTTCTCTCCGTTTTCTGTTCAAGTATTTTTCCGTGTTTCTTTGAACACTTCAAAACGGTTTAAGGAAGCAGCATGTCCTTATGAGTTATTTTTTTGTTTTGCAAATTGGCAGCCTTTTTGGCACTTAAGTTTGCATGGAGGAGGTGAGAATCTCCCTATTTTTGGTGGGGAGGTACAGAACCATTTAGTTGTGAGGGAACTGTGGGACATGAGGGCTCATCTGCTGTACTACCGGGGAAACTGGGATCCTGGTATAAAGCCTCATCAGTCTGTAGAGAACACCTAGGAGGAAAACCTGGTCACTGTGACTTTGGTTGAGGTTTTCTCTAGTAGCGTGGAATACAGAAAGCAAACTGTTGAGAGAGGTGAAATTGCTCCATGGATCGTGCCTTTCCCATTACAAAACAAATCTGCTGTAAACACTGTACTGAGAGCAGCAGGGATCGTTCACATGTTGACAGAAACTGCCTGAGATAACTCACTTGCTAGAAAAGTACCTCTTAAAATACGTGTGGTGGCAGAAACCCCGAAATGGGTTGAAAGCTTGAAGGAGCTGGAGACCAGATTCAATAGAACAAATGCGAAGTCAATAATAGGCAAGATAAATTAATTACAGTGTGTTAATGGTCACAAATCTTTTGACTAGCGGTTAGGTCCCATAATCCAGACAGCAGGTGCTGAACAGTAACATAATGAAGATGGTCATCTCCCCAGGGACGAGATGTCCTGCTTACTGTATTTACACTGAATCCCATCGCAAGCCGTGCAGAAAGGGAGATGACCAAGAGAAGATGGACACTTGACCCTGAACCAAAGGGAAGGAAGGATTAAGTTTTAAAAAGCTCTTCAGGGACATTTAGCACAATGTGCCAGCCCTGCAGCTGATTTCAAGTAATTCAGAGAGAGAGCGAGTGAGCGAGTACACTGTAAGGCTAGGGTGAGACCTATGTCAGGGCTACTCTGTAATTTTGGTTTATGTGTTAAAGTTTTAACTTCTGTAAATATTTTCAATGCTGTAATTAAGACATTACATTTGAGAGTTGTTTTCTTTGCTCTCTTAAGCTTGTCCAGTCTGAATGAAGTCAGACCTGGGAAATGTGGGAAAATGAAAAAAATATGTATTTATCTGGGAAATTAAAAAAGAAAAAAAAATTTCCCTTGGAGATGATGAATCAAAAGGGTTCCAGAGAAACCTCTTAGGCATCAACTGAGATAGGAGGTGAGAGATTTGGGGGGGAGGCAAGTAGGGGTTTGTTGTTTTTTTTTCTTTGTGCAAACTATCAAGTGCCAAAATAGAATGAGAGATTTCCCATAGCAGTTACTCGTGCTTTTCCCTCTGGAAAGAGGCTGGTTGTGAAGAAACATTCTGTGTAACTCCATGCAGTTGCAACATGCAGAAATGCCTGATGGTAAGCATGTGGAGACAGAAATAAAACTTAGGGTGGGATTAATTACACCATTAACATATATGATGTACGTTTGCTGTTTTCTTGCCCTGTGTGTGTAATGGACACAAGTCCTCTGTACTTTTTTTTTCTTTTCTTACTTTTAATCTCCTCTCAGTTTGCTGTAGCTTTGTGACTGCTATTTCTTTTGGTGCAGTGCAAGCCTTAACTTATGTCACAACGTCCATGGCGTAGGAACGATGGTCGTGTCAGTCTGTGACCTTGATGCTGCCAGATGGGTGATGACAGTGACCTTTAAAAAAAAATAATCTCATAACAGTTCTACACTAAAAATATTGCAGTCAATTGTCATGATTTATAATGAAAGCGCAAGCTATTGGTACTGTAGTGTGAAGTAAAGCAGCTCTGGGCTGTTGGATGCTGGATAAGGATGCGTTTACTGAGTGAACAAAGAAGGTAGGCGCAGGATAGCAGTGCAGGGATTGAGTCGATACGTGTGCTGCGGTCAGAGGAAATGGGTAACATTAATGCTTGTCTGCAAGGAGCAGATAGCGGCAAGGTCAGTAGTGTCAGCAGAGCGCAGCTGTAGGCGAGGGTGGAGGCTCCCTGGGGCAGCAGCAGTAGCAAAGCACTCTGTGTTCTCCTTGTTGCTCTCCTGCTCTGGATGTATAGCTGGGACTTGCTGCCAGGCATGCGTTGGTGCAGCAGTACTTGCATGGGAAAAGGTGTGTGTTAAGTGTTTTTAGTATCTGTTACTCCAGCCTTCCTGTTCTGAAAGCAACTTTGCCAGACAGAAGTTGCAGGGTGAAATGGACGGGCTTACTTTTTCTTCTTTATGCGAGGTTCTCTCTCTATACATGTATATTTGGAGATGGGATTTTTATGTAGTGGGTTTTTAAAAAAGTTTTTGCTTAAGCTACTTGGAATGTTCTGAATAGATTGTTCCTGGCATTCTAGACTGCAGGCTCTCTGGTCGCTTTCTTGGTTTTTGGATTGCAAGGTGCTTGAACATAACACTGAAACTTTCTTCGCTGGTCCCTTTTCTTTCTCAATGTTTCATGATCCACCTGATTTGCAAGTCTAATCTGAAAAAAATTCATTAAATGCCTCCGATGATGTTAACAGCATCTAATTTTCTTTCTTGACCACTTCAATTATTTTTTATTAAATGTATTATTTATCATTCCTAAGGCAACAAATATGAGATAATGTTTAAATTAATACGATAACGTGATGATAGGTTTCAGTTTCATGATAAAAGTAGTATTTTTCCATACAATGAAGGAGAATGTGTTAGCCTTAAAGAAAAAAACTGACGTGAATGCAATTTGTCATGCATGTTCAGCATTTCTCAGTAAGCTCCTCCACCTTTCCCTTGTGTCATGGGATGCTTTGGCCCAAAAAAGAACAGCAAGTGGTTAGAGCAGCAGACTGAAAGTTAAAATCAGAGAAATAATCCTGTAATTAACCTTCTAAAGAGCACATGTCAGCATTTTTTCCATTAGCATCCTTCTCTAGAATACGGACAGTACTGTTTCCGATGTAGGGCATAATGAGGCGTAACTGGCAGGGAAACTATCAATTAGTTATCCTCATGGCCGCTGTAGAATTTCACTTATAAACTTGGAAGTGCCGTTCAGTGAATGTGAGAAGTGCTGCTGTAACTCCTGGGGCTCTGACTTGGGCGTGGTGATGAGGGACGGTGGAGTGATCTTTCCTTTAGGAGGAAAAAGTAAAGAGTTCCTGGACTGCTTTGAATATTAGGGCTTAGATACAAGAAAGATGTTGAGTAAAAAAGGGGGGGTTGGGTGAAAGCCACCCTTGTTGCTTGGCGTTTTTGTTTGCAGTTTGGTTTGGTTCGCTTGATCATCATCCCGATTCCTGCGTTTAGTGTTCAGTTCTAACTAACTCAGCACTTTTGTAGGTCAGATTTTAAGTGTTGGTTGTTTTTCCTCTTTCCTCAGAACTTTTTTCAGTCATGGCAAACGACCAGGCAGGAGCAGAAGGGATTTAACACTAGTGCCTTGACTGAATACGGTCTAGTTGTCTTTGTTGGCGTTGGCGTTCAGCTGCTGATGTGTTTAGTATTTATCTTGACTGCTGTTGTGGGCAAGCTTTAAAAATAACTCCTTACCTTATCGGTAAACAGAACATGGGTACCCTGGTCTTGTTGAAGTTTTGTTTGTTAATAACTCCTCAACAGACTTAATGTCTTCTGTAAGCATCTGTACAAAAATACTTTACGGATTTGGGTTGAGCCTTTCATAGCAGCCAAAGCAGCATAACTCATAACTTGACGTTTCACTGTTGCTGAATTTCTATATCAAGCTCGGTTTTCACTTCCCAAAATTGGTGCGGGGTTGGGGTTATTTTGGGTTATTTTACTGACTTCTCAGCTCTTCCACATGCATTTGTTGAGAACTTCTGTACTTTAAAAAATAAATAAATAAATAAATAAATAAATAAATCCTGACCTATTTAATACGTCTTTGGAGGAACTTAATTCTCATACCGTGCTTGGAAACTAAGAAAAGGATGTGTGGATTCCTTGCTTTGTTCTGAGCATCTGTCTTTACACATGAAAAAATGCCAGGGCTATGTAAGAAGTTTGGAGTATTCCATCCTCCTAGTTGCACTTGCAAGATATTTCCTAATAAATGTAAAGAGGACGTAAACAGAAAATTGATGGCCTAAGAAGCTGTGTGTGCTGGGGAACTTGCAGTGCTGCTGCTCAGTTTGCTGTGAATCGTGGGAGCCTGCTTGTAGGCGGTATCCCGGTATAGGCTAAGCTGCTGTGTTTGAGGTGATAATGCTCACTGCACGTGACTTCTCACTGAATGCATTCTCTGTCGGCAGTTAGACTGGAATATATAGCATTTTGTGCAGCACTGGACTACGGGAACTTCTCAGCGTTTATTAAAGGGCACGTGTTTGGTGCTTGTTTAGGTTTATTTAAAATATCACAGGGATAGTTCTGCTGTATATTTGGGAATTTTTGCCAGTTTCTGCTCATGAGACAGCTGTTCAGAACCCCCATAATGTGATTTGGATGCTGTTTTTATCCCTGTCCTGCCCACAGTGTAAGAAGCCACAATCTTGACTTCCCCTTGACGTGCTCAGCCTTTGCATGTAGCATGTTTTCTCAGCACCGTATAGTAGTGTGGCACCTCGCTGCTCAGCTGTGCTGCCTTTGGACTTGGAACTTTGCACAACCGTGCTGGGGCAGCCCAGAGGTGTAGGAGCATTGTATTGCAGTGCATAGATGGATGGGAGTTGGAAAGGTATGGTGGTAGTCTGGAATACGCATACAGGTTTCTCTTCCCAACCCTATTTTAGGCTAATAACTTCAGTCTTAAGAAAAAAAATAGTGAAGCACTCTTTCTACTTAATAGTGGCATGAAATAATTTTAATGCTGGTGCGTTCTCCCAGGGTTTATTTTAAAAAGCTTTTATTTGCATGGGAAAGAGTATCCGCTGGCAATACGCCTTATTGCTGCACGAGTTGTTCCAAATTTCAGTGTAACTTAGGTATTGCATATGTCTGTGAATAGAAATACTAAACCGAAAATTAAGATAGGAGCAAATTCAGGAAGATCAAGTTAGGAGGGAGAGCTTTTGTTTTCTTACTGTATGTAATCATTCAGCATTCATTAATCACCACCTCTTTTTAAGCATTCTTGTTAGCAGGAACGAAGTCGTAACACAGAGAAGCTACTTATTCATATACTTTAGTATCCCTGCTCATTAAGATGAGTTTTTTGTTTTGTTGTAATTGTTAGCAAAGGCTAAAATGCCTGGGTAACCTTTATTTTACGTTGGATTTGAAAGACTTTGTGGTTGGTTGTAAGAGTGTCTAAACTTGCAGTGCCCTACTGCAGCTGCAGTCGCTTTGCTGAGGCTCTGAAGGGGTTTCTTGCCCCAGTGCTAAATAGCGTAAATCAACCCAAACGGAACGCTGGGCTGCTGCTGGGCTGTCTCTTGCAGGCAACCAGGTGAGAACAGTGCCGCTGTGCCAGCGAAGCGGAGGAAAGAGGAACTTAAACTATTGTTAAAATAATGGATGGGATTTCCATGATTAATATATGAGTGAGAATATGTACTCCAGTTCCTTTGTAAAGAACTTGCTTGTGTATTTATTCCTTCCAGTGGAATATTCGATTCCACAATACTAATCTTCCTAGGAATCTAGTTGGAAAGAGGTAATCATTTTATGAAGACTTAAAAGTCTTGATCATCCTGTTCTCTAAACTTGGTATACATCAGTTACAGACCTCAGTATTTCTACAGTCTGTAATATTTTTCCATAAAGATCAAGAAGCATTGTGTTTGTCTTAGATGTACCATGATTAGGAGCACGGAAACTATCAAGTTGCAGATCTTTGTGATTTTTTTAATTATTATTTCTTTGTGTGTGTGAAGTTCCGCACCCCGCCCCGTTGTTTGGTGGAAATTCCAGACAAGTGAGAAAAACTGTACAATGTAAAAGAAGAAATTAAACATACACAAATGGCTTTTAGATGCATGAAGAAATGAACGAAAATATGAAAGTGCTAATATGGGTGCTTTTGCCTCTAAATCTGTACAAATCTCATAGTGCCTTTGTGCCGATATAAATTCCTGCAATTCTTGCAAGCATTTCTTGCTAGAAAGAGGGTAGGATTATTGCCTGTAGAGATTTGTGACTCTGCTGGATGTTTGTCTTTAAGCTTTACATGAATCACTTGCAAAGGGTGAAAAGAGAAGACATCTCAATGCTTTACGATGAAGTGGGTAGCAGTTGTTCAGATAGAGCCAGCACAGCTGCCTGAGGTTCCTTGCACCTTTCTGTGAAACGTAGCCCAGATGTTAAGTGAGGTGGGGTGCTGGATCGCTTGGACCATGCTGATCTGATGCAGTTAGATGATTTCCTATGTTGATTTTTAAAAAAAAATTATAATTGAAGTGATGAGAACGCAAAACCATTTCTTCTGTCTATAAGCCTCACTACCTGTTGTTTAACAGCTGTCATAGGTTGGAGGTCCTGGGTGTTTTTTGGATATGGAGCTGAGCAAAGAAAAAGAGGCTTAGAGGAGTAGAGAGCTTAAATAATTGGAGGCTGCATGGTGTATGTGGGGAGGACTTTGAAGTGACAAAATCAAAGAAATATCATGTGAAAGATCAAGTGAAGCCTGACAATTTTTTCTGTCCCTGTTACCAAGCTAATTGCAAATCTTTTTTTTCATTATGAGATGGTCTTCACTGTTCAGATAAAGGAAGAAACCCAAACCCTCAGTATTAGATAAAAGACCATTCGGTGATTATGTCTGGCTTAATTCTCAGTGTGCAGGGAGGCATTCTGGGATGATCAGAATCTGGTTCTGATCTTTGCACATGATGAAAACTGCTGTTAAATAAATCATTGCATGTGCAGCTAGGTCCTCATCGGATTCCTTTTCAGAAATCCTAGAAATACAGGTGGAAAATATTAGCCATATTAGCTGGTTTATGTAGTGTTGTTGCACAGAGCATTTTTTACAAATACAGAATTTCTCAATCATGCTAACACCTGCATTTTAAGTCCTTTAAAAAAAAAAAAAAGGGAAAGGGGTTGAAAGTGACCCATGAGTTATGGAGTGCAATTTGTGGCACTCCAAGGTAAGAGTGCAGTAGGGTCCAGGAAGGCATCAGAGACATCAGTCCACTGCTGCACTGTGAGCTGTGATAAGTCTCCTGAACCTTCAGGAAGCTGTAACACCTGTAATAAAAGACCAAAAGCCCTAAGTGTAGTGCGTGGGGCTTCGTTCTTGTGATAGCAGGGAATTCCTCAAGTGGAACGGGTTGCCCAGGGAAGTGGTGGAATTCACCATCCTTGGAGGTATTTAAAAAACACGTAGATGCAGTGCTTAGGGACATGGTTACTAAACCGTGGTGGGCTTGGCAGTGCTGGGTTAGTGGTTGGAGTTGATGATCTTAAAGGTCTTTTTCAACCTGAATGATTCTATGATTCTGTGAAACTCCCTGTTGCTCCTAGCAAACAGGAGTAGGCGAACCTGACTGTGCTCATTGTCCTTCACCCTTACAAGGACAGGAGAAATCCCTGCTGATGCGAAAGCGGTTGATCACTTCAACCTCGGTATGTGGGCAGGACCCAAGGAATGGTGGTTTTCTGCTGTTCTTGGTATTAGAATCATAGAATCATTTAGGTTGGAAAAGACCTTTGAGATCATAGAGTCCAACCACTAACCCCAGCGCTGCCGAGCCCACCACTAACCATGTCCTTAAGCACCGCATCGGCGCGTTTCTTAAACCACCCCCAGGGATGGTGGTTCCATCAACTCCCTGGGCAGCCTGTTCCCATGCTTGACCACCCTGTCCGTGAAGAAATTTTTCCTAGTAATGCTTAGCTGCAGAGGAAGAGGTGAACTGGTTCAAGAAAAATGATAGCTAAAAACACATTACATGAAGAAAACGGTTTCAAAGGATGAGAAGACTGTTGGTCAGTGGTATTGCAGCATAGGAAGCTTTTGGGGATCAGTTGAATTGTTAGTTGTACTGCTATTTATACTGGGTTTAATTATTTTTTTTTTTTTTTCATTAAATGTGACTGTGAATATGCTGTTGGCTAGCCAACACTGGCTCCTACCGCCGCCGGAGGCTGGCGATAGCGTGGCTGTGGGAGGGAGGAGGTCCTAGCAGCCTGTGTACTTTGCTGAGGACTTTGGCCCGTGAAGGGGAATAGAGCCTTCCTTGTGCTGCTGACGTTCAACCGATTGCAAATGAGTGCCGGGAAGAGCGGGCATGTAAGTAGGGAGCTGAAAATCCCACAGGGTTCAGACCCTCCAGGGCTTCATCTGGCTTTGTTTTCTGGGTTTGAAACCGAAGGATCAGTGGGTGTGCTGAAACAAGTTTTCTTTGTCCTGCCTGCTCCTCTCCAAGGGCACCTGCCTCCTCCCCGTGCCTGTCAGCCATCTGCAGGCTCCCGGCAAGGAGACAGAGATCTTGTCCTGATCGAGGCCTTAGTTGTCACCGGAATGATGGCATTAAACCTGTGACTGGCATCCAGGTTCAACTGGATCACCTCTGCAAGGTTTTGCATTTGGAGTGATGGTCGTAATGGAGTTAAAACTCTGTTTATTTTAAATGTCCTCAGTATGTCCTTTTCCTGAAACACCCTTGCTTTTTGTGTGTTTGGCTTTGGGGGGTTGGTTTTGGGGCTGGGTAGGAGGAAATTGAAGCAAATGCTGACACTGCATAAGTATCCAAAATTCAGTGCTTTGATCTTACAAACAAAATAATACTTGTGTTGCTTTTCTTTTTAGGATGTGCTTTGCAAAAAACGTTGCTTGTCTTAATGCAGAAAGAAACAAAGCTTCTAAAGCTTTACTGAAGCCTACCTTAATTTGACTCCCAAGGAAAAAACAACGCTTTGCTGTATTCTTTGTGCAGACTAATAAAACCTTTTGACTTGCAAATCTCTTGCCACTGTGAATTAAGTCTTGTATTATGCAAATCTCCCTTTCAGTTATCCTTTTCTTATACCTTGATTTTGAATCTTTCCTTTAGATCACGGCTTGCATGACATTTTCTTTCTTTTCCTTTCTTTTTGCTGTTTGCAAAGACTCTTGGGAGGATTTGACAGATGTGGTGGAGCAATTGCGTGATGATACTGAAGGTGCGTGCCACACCAACATCTTTCAGCTATTATTTCCACTGATGATTGGCTTTTGCCTTATTATTGTGAGCCTGAGTGCGAAATACAGTTTTTCTTTCCAGTGCCAATAGCTGTGCCTTTCTAAACGTGCTTGTCTGGTTCAACCAGGTTCGCAGCCAAAACATGCTGTACTAGTTGCACTCTGTGTGGATGTTTGGTTTCTGCTGTTAAAGAAAATGTCTTTGATCGCTAGAGTGTATGTATTGCTCTTGCAATTGTGTTAATTTACATTTAAAATGGATATTGTGAAGGCTTTTCTTCTAAATTTTAGCAGCCCCTTCATGGGTTCCATGTGATTGCTTTTAGTTTCTAAACTCTTACTGATTTCTCTTTTGAAAATACATGCATACAATGTTGCTTAGAGAAATGTTTCAAAAATTTTTGATTTCAAGTGGAGGTGGAAAAAGTGAATCAGCAAGTGGCTGGTTTACTTACATTAAATGCTTTCTGACGCATTTATTTTCCCGAGCCTGATATAAACACAGCTTAAATGGTTGCAGTAATATATGGAAGCTAAATTTTAAAAAATATTTCAAAAATCCTCCTGAAGCTTCAGATTTTCTGAAATATTTCCATTTATCAACTTGAGCCTTTGCACAGTTGACCCTAAAACTCATATTGCATATTTTGATTACAACTTGTGAAGTACTAAATGAGATTTTTTTTTTTAATAGAGCTTCTTAACAGAGTCTTAAAAATGATGCAAACATGAAATAGTTGAATCCCAAATTCAGCATGCACTCAGGTAAATTTGTAATTTGATGACTAAATGCAACTGTTCATGCTTGGGATGAAACTGTTTGCAGCACTAAAGGCTAATACCTTTTGGAGGCAAGGGAATAAGAAAGGAATTTTCCTTTAGTGGCCAAGAAGTTTTAAGTGCTCATTGTTAGGAAGAATATAGCTTTCAATATAGAAGGATGGTTAGGGATATTTATCTATACAGGCCAAATTCTTTTGAAATGGCAATCTCAAATCAGAAGCTAAAGCTAGGGTTCTTGATATCTGGAAGACTTGGGAGCATAAATTCCATTACTCTCATACGGATAATCCCGAAGCAATAAGGTCGGCAAATGCATTTCAGCTCTTTTTGCCAGTTTGTGCATTGAGTGTTTTGGAAGATGTTGGCGATTGCAGATCCACGGATTGCGGTGGGTGGTTTCTTACCAGTGTTTTATTCAGGTTTGGTCTAATTCTCAGTGGTAGGATGTTAACCAAAAGCTGCATTTTTTCTTTATAGCTCAGATAAGCAATTGAAATGGGAATTGGTAAAGCAAAATGGTGAAATTAAGTGAAGCGGGTTTATGTTACGGACTCAGGGTTATAAATAGGGGGTAAAGTATGAGCAATACCACGAAGGATACATCTGTCTTAAAATATGTAGTTGCAATTATTGCTAGAATAATAATGGATAGTTAAGTAATAATTATATACTTGGCAAAGTAATGCAGTTACATTTGGGACTCACTTAGGAAAAACCTTCCAGTGCAGATAGTTTTAAGCACGTTTCTGGCAGAAGAAAAAAGCAAAATCAACCATAACATAGCAAAATTTATTTTTATTTATATTTGGAAACTCAAATGGTATAAAGAGGGTGTGTTGCACACAAAGATTAGTTTTGATGCATTAACTACACCGATCTGTTGCTGGTCAACTTCTGTGGATGGTGCCTTCCTTAACTGCTGTACTTGGTTACGTGCCTGGCCTTCTGCCCCATGGGCTCGTATACAGAGCAGGCTCCTCATCAGCCGTGGGAGAGGTTCTTTTTCCTGGCACAACAGCTAACACTGCTTCCCCATCAGCTCCAGCTGAGGGACATCCAAGGTAGTCTTTAAGGAAGAAAAACCCAAGATTTGAGCCTTCCCCCGGTGCTGCCCTCCCCATCCCCCGCCCCCCCCCCCCAAAAAAAACCCCCCACACCAAAACCAAAAAACATTGTACATGGTTTTTTGCATTCATTTTGTTGGGGTGGGATACATTTGAAATGTGTGTTTTGTTTGTTTGCATTTATATCTTTGTTTCCCATGACCACCACCCCCTTCTGGTTTTTTGAAACTCTTGCGTGCCTGACACGTGCAGGGAGACTGTCCTCGGTGATTGATGAGAGACTGACGGATGCTTGGTATGGAGTGTGCTTTCCCCCTCAAAAGTCAACTTTAAGGACATAATAGCGAGAACAAATGAAGCAACCTTTTAAACTCTCTGTGAAAATGTTTCTTCTCTTAGGAAATCCAATTTCAGTTTGTAAGGTGGCGTTAGTCCAGCTGCTTTACGGTTTATCCACAGTCCCTCAGAGTAGACGGGTTGAATGTTGAATACAGAGGCAAAAAATTAGTAGAATAAAACATCTGCAAAAACAGACGTACTGCTGCTTGTCACCTGTGAATAGTCACGTCATTTTTATTTTTGTCACTGCTTATCTTCAAGAGAGTGCTTGCATGACACACCAAACGTGTATCACCTCATCCTTGAGATGGCAGTCAGGGGCTTGCATCGCTGGAAGGCAGGTGAGGCATTGGAATGTAAGAGAGTGTCAGGAAACAGAAGCAGCTTAAAAAATACGTAACGGTGTTGAACTCCAGTTTACATGATGAAAGTTCTTAATTTATCTAGGGATTTGCTTTCCACATTTATTTGAAATTATACCTGTGTTTGTGATTTCACAGCCTGAGCAGCTGGAACTAATGTCTTTCCTAATGTGAATTTGCTTAACTGAAACTCAGCACGCTGTGGATAGCTGGCTGGTTTGTTTTGAAAGCAGGCGTTTCACCATGAACCCGTCTCAGTTAATCTGAATACAGTTTGAACTGTTTGCAAGACACCATTTCTCTTCCATACACAGAAGCAGCCTTTCTAAATTTCAGATTGCTTTAAGGTTGTATTCTTGATTTAAGATAGATTCAATACATGGAGAACCTTGCTGAAATACTAATCAATTGGCATTACTTTGAGCAGATTTGTTCACAGTGTTTCATGACTCCCTGCATTTGATCGAAGTTCTAGCTTTATGCTTTTTATGCCTTTGAGAACATCTTCATGGGAGCTCCTCAGGAGCCCTTTGCTTTTCATGCTGTTAGCATGTGGATGATTGTGGCACAGTTTTACCTCTTTAGAAACCTGGGAATTCAGTGTTTTAAAGGAACAGTCAGATGAGCTGACGATTTTACCCTGTCATTCTAGTGGGATGCAAGTCCAGCTCAGTCATGACCGCTTATATCCCATGTCCAAGGTTGCTGGTTAAAAAACATGTCTATTCTGGAGAAGCTACAATATTTAAGTAACAAGTGTCTCGAGAACTTAGGATTACTTCAGTTGAAATCCAAACCACATGGAAAGGCAAAGTTTAAGGGCCAGGATTTTACTTTCTAAGGTTTAGGACATGGCATGTATAGTAAAACACAGGCAGAGTTTTTGCATTAGAAGCAGAAAGAGAAAGTTGGAGAAGATACTGACTCAAACTGAGAGTCTTGGTTGCACATCAGGGTCAGACTTGTCAAAGCAGAAAATGTCTGGGTTGACTTAAAGCCAGCGGACAGTCTTCCAGATAGCGTAGAAGTCAGCTTTGCTTGCTCGCCCTGCCTTTTTAAAGGTGTATCGGTTGCAGAGCATATAACAATGGTATAAATTACTTAGAATTTAATTTTTGGAATAAATCTTTGGGATTTTACCCAGTCTCATACTATGTAACATTTAATCGATTTGCAAGATGAGAGTCTTAGATAAGCTGCATATGCAGAGGACCATCATTCACAACAGACTAATGAAGCAGAAACCTTTAATTAGTTGATGTGATGAAAACAGTTTTCAGTTCTTTAGGCTGTGACTGCACATTTTAGCCTTAAATGAAAGCATAGCCCTGCTTTTTCTTTTTTCCTAAGCGCTTTCATCAGCTCAGATGTTTGTTAGCTCTTAAAAGTGTTGAAAGAGTCTAGTTGTCTTGAACGTGTTTCATGCACCCCTCTATTATTCTTGTCTGTGCTTTTTTTTAATTAGGGTAGTATTGACCCCAGTTGACACAGAGCAGTCATAGACCTCAGACCTGTGGAAAACCACACGCCTTGCCTCAAAAAGCAAACCATTCACCTCACTATAGGTCTGTGTGAGGCAGCAGCTCTCGATAGGCTTAAGAAATCATGTGGTTTCCTGTGAGTATATTAAAGAGTAGGATCCGAATTCTGAGCGGTGTCCTTGCACGCTACCATAACCCAAATTAGCTAATAACCATAGCCAAAGTAACGTTTTCCATGGAGTCATCTTGTATGGCTTCTGTAGTTTTGCATTAGCCATTGATTTGCCACCAAAGCAGAGTCACTTTGGATGCCTGCCTTGCTACCGATGGGATCGATGAGCCGCTTGGGCAGCGGGCGCAGGACAGCTCGGTACTGCGGCAGTGCTTTGTCGCTTGGGGCATGCCGCTGGCGGACCTTGGCTGGTGGGGAAACATCTTGACTAGAGAGGAGAGGAGGTCTCTGTATCCTCCCGTATCTTGCGATTCCCCTGGTAGGGAGAAAGAAAAAGCAGCTGTGATTATTAACAAGGTTTCAGTCAAGTCTTAAAACTTCTAGGTACGTTCAAGACACACTCGCTCAGCTTTCCAAAAGGGTCTGATCTCACTACCAAGATCAGTATGCACAGCCTGTGTGTGCATAGGAGTTTCTCTTCAAAGCCTGGCCAGGCAAATAATCATGTTCAACCCAGACTTCAAAACATATTTAAACTTTAAAGCCGATTTGTTTCTTTTACCACAGCACCATACTCTTGAGGGCACATATCAAAATTGCTTCAGATAATTCAAACCTTTTAGAGATTTCTGCGAGTTTAGCTGTCTTGGCCAGAAGTGCGGATGTACTGTAGATGGAGTTGTGCTACCCGAAGTATTAAGGGAGTGGGTTGACCATTTTTTCCAGATAACCTTGTTCTGAGCAGAATTTGAATCACAGTACCAAAGCAAAGCACAGTTTTGTGACAATAATTGTCTGCACTAGAAGTAAATGCTGTAGTGATGTTCGTATACACTTGAAGGGCACCTGTGATGGATGCTGTTGGAGGTGTTCATTAGCTTTATGCAGAAGTACACAGAAGAAAATACACAGAAGATTTTTTTTAATTGCAGGTACAAAACTTAGTTTTTGCAGTCATGTGTAATATTTTGTCTTACTTTTTTTTCCTGAGTCTGCATTCCTAGTAACGGTGACTGTTAGCTACATTGCAAATCGTAAAATGGATTGCAAATCACAAAACAGGTAATCTGCTCAATGTATGTGTCAAATCTATCAGCTTAAAACAGTAGTAGTTCTGCAAAGGCAATAAAAATCAGCCACTAAATTAAATCTTTCTACAGTCTAGTGCTGCTATGAGAATTGCATTCCTAAATGAGTACTCTGAAGTTTTCTGAACTGGAAATAAATTGTGAATGCCTAATCTCAGCCTTTTTATAAGATGTGAGCCGAGACAATCAGTGCCTGAAGGATGTACAGTCAGCAAAACAAAACTCTCAGAGGGGTTTTGATCACATTGTCCCTCAGCAATATAAGATTTGAGTGGAGACGCAGGAACAACTGGGCTTGTTTGCCGCTTCTTGGAACAAGAAGGCATTTGTCCATGGCAGCAGATGTGGCTTGGAGCGCAGCTAGACTCGTGGCTGTCAGTTGATGGCAATTCCAGCTGGCATTGCTTAGCGCTATCCTCACGCTCCCCTTCTTCATCAGACATCGCCCCTTCTTGAGCCGCTCAGTGCGGTAGCTGCCGGGGTGGTTCAGTGAAATTTAGAGAAGGTAGTTCTTCGTCCTGGAGAATAAAAAGGGAATAAGAGAGGCCTTGTCCTGACCTGCTTTTGGAGAGGCTAAAGAAACGCAGCTGTGGTGTTGGGTGTGAACAGTGGCAGCTGCCCTGACCCATTGCTCTGCTTGAGCACTGAAAAGCCTGCAGTGCTTTTCAACCTGCAGGAGGTATCGAAGATGGGAAGTGGGAACAATGTGATTTTTTTGTCTTTCTATGGTTCTATAAAGTATTGCTCCTTGCTGTCTTTTTGCCTGGTGGGTGCTGACAAGATGTGTCGTTGCGGTGGCAGTACATTTGAGATGACAAGGAGTTTGTATTGAAGCAACTGGGCTTGTCACTATCAGCATCATGGTGAAGCAGGATGATGACTTGCACGGTTGGGACAAGTCCTATAGGAGACTGAAGCAGGCTCAGAAGAAGAAGAGGCCCTTGGCCTCTTGACTAAGTTGTTGCATTTTAAATTGCAAGAAATGGTTCTTTGCAGTTGTATTGACAAGAGGATGAGAACAGTGAACAATCCAGACAGTTCAAGTCCAGCTGTCTTGTAGAGACTTGATGTTTACTCAGTGGCAAACCAGCTGAATACAAACCCAAACTTCTGCAAGACTTCACTTAGGGACTGGATCCACTGAGGATGAAGGTTGCATCTTCCCCTCCTTCACCATGAGAGATGTTTTCAGGAGAGACGTAGGAACCTATCTCAGCTGTCTGTATGTTGGTGAGACAGAGCTTCCGAACAGTCAAAAAGAGCTTGAGAACACCCCAGTGGTGGTGAGCGTGGCTGTGGGGGTCTGGGTGGTGGAACACCACAGAGCCAGCAGGAACAGCCGTTCTTCCACTGCTTTGACTTCTAGATGTTTTTGTGACTTCTTTCATCAAACTTAGCTACGTTTTGAATAGAACTGCATTTTAAATAGAAATCTATCTCCTTTTGTTCTAATTGAAGATTTTCAGTCTCTGATGTTTATTTGCTTTACTTGTTTGCTAAATGCAAGCATGTTTTGTCAGCATAGCAGATAAAATGTGTACCCTGTGCTTAGACAGGTAATCACAGAATGGTCAGGGTCGGAAGGGACCTCTGGAGATCAGCTAGTCCGACCCCCTGCTGAAGCAGGTTCACCTAGAGCAGGCTGCACAGAACCACGTCCAGGTGGGTTTTGAATGTCTCCAGAGAAGGAGACCCCACAGCCTCTCTGGGCAGCCTCTTCCAGCGCTCTGTCACCCTCAAAGTCAAGAAGTTTTTCCTCACATTCAGCTGGAGCTTCCTGTGTTGCAGTTTGTGCTCGTTGCCCCTTGTCCTGTCACTGGGCACCACTGAACAGAGCCCATCCCCATCCCCTTGACACTCGCCCTTAAATATTTTTAGATGTCTTAGATGTCCTCTGGTCATGTTTCTGCTGCTGGGTGCAGTAAATTCACTTGCGAAGCTGGCAAATTTGTTCAAGGGTACACGGTTGTTTATAGCAGGCTTAGAAGAAATGTGCCTTACAGGGGTGAAACTGCTTGCACCAAAGAACTTTAGCACAAAAACTGGTGTGAGATTGCAGGTGAAACGGACGCAAACAGAAAACTTGCAACTGATGCAACACCATTTTAGTAGCCAAAATTTCTATAACTGTGTATCTCCAGGCCTAAAGCTTAAGCACACTCGATTTGCTGTGGGTGTAGGACAGTTTGCCTCTAGTTACGGGACAATACTGTTGTAAATGAGTTTGTTCCTTGAGGAGTTGGAAATGTGCTGGTGGCGGCTGGGAAGAGAGGCACTCTGTGAAAGGATAGGTGTTGGCATGGGCATGTTACACAGGTCAGGGAGCAGGAGGCCTGCGGGCAGGCTGCAGTTTGGAAAAATGGAGATCTGTATTTGTTTCTTGCAACGAGAAGCAAGTATAAATGTCTGAATATTTATAATACGGTAGAGGAAGAATATAGTTTTGGAAGATCTCTGCGTGTCGGGACTCGGAGTGAGCTGTCAGAGGAGCCATGAAGATCAGCTCCTTATAGTCAGTAGTAAAATACGGTAGTGTTGACAAAACGAAGAGAGAGAGGTGGGAATTGGCTCCATGTTACATCCAAGTTTAAAAAAAAAAAAGAGAGAGAAGGGAAGATGCAAGGCTGGATAGACACACACATCACTGGATTACGTGTGAGCGGATTCATGGTTATCTTTAGATGGAAGGACAAATCACAAATGGGGAATTCTTCCCAGTTTGTAGTCCTGGACATAGCTGGGGATTTGAGTTGGAACAAGTGACAGCTGTTAACATTCAATAATTCAGAAATTCAATAAAATTCAGTAGTTCAGTTGTTAAGGTGTAAAGCACAATATTAACAGCTGTCTTCAAACTTCTCTTGAAAATACAAAGCTTTTGTAGTTATTTGAGTATTGAGGTGCCCTTAATGTGATATATATCGCCTATTCCCTTGTCATTGTGGCTTCGGCCATAAAATGCTAGTTAATTTTGATTTTTCTCAACAAAAGGCCTGAAGAGAGTGCCTCACGTGAAATTGTCACTGCCCCTAAAAATGTCTTCAAAGCTGAGGAGCAAAGAGAGAGAGAGAGAGAGATGGGGTATCTTACTGTATTAAAAATAGCTTTTGTTACTCAACAGTATATGTCTTCCTTTTTTTTTATAGATCCTAATTATCTCATGGCTAATGAACGCATGAACCTGATGAACATGGCGAAACTGAGTATCAAGGGGTTGATTGAATCGGCGCTTAATCTGGGCAGGACGCTGGACTCTGACTATGCACCTCTTCAGCAGTTCTTCGTTGTGATGGAACATTGCCTTAAACACGGCTTGAAAGGTAACCTTGCTTGAGAGGGGTCCCCCCAGACTGTTTGTCGTAACGTAGGAGCGAGAAAGAGCAATCTTGTTTAAAAATCTAGTTTTGTAATCTACGGTAGACTAAAAGGAGGCTGAGCAGGGTCACTGCTGTGATCACAGTTATGGCTTGACAGGCCACAGGAAGGGAAAAAAAATCTGCCGGAGGTATAACACTGCAGGTGGAAAGTTCAGTTGTTGTAGGTGCTTGCCATTTTTAAAACAGCTTTTCAGATGTCTGGAGTAGAACTAAGTGATCAGTGTTAAAATTAGCTCCTCAGCAAACTCATGACTCCCTTTTCTTCTGCACTTCTTTGTGCTTTAGGGACGCAGCGGTCCTCTTGCTGGAAGAGGAACTGCAACACAGAGGTCCTTTCTCAATAGTTCTGTCAAAACTGAGGATTTTGGCTTTGTGCAGCTAATGTCTTGCAAGCTGCTTTTGCAAATAGCAAGCAGAACGTATATTTAGCTATATAATATGGAGTCACAACTGAAATTCCAAGTACCAACTGAAATTCCAAGTACACCAAGTACCAAGTATTCTGGCAGTGAATCTAAGTTGCTGGTTATCACTGGATGTTGTTGTTTTGGCATAGTGGGGATGTGTGGAATATTTTCTGGCATCTGTCTCAAGCTTCTGTTGCCTTATTTAAATGACACCAGTAATTGCCACACTTGGGCATAAAAAGTCATCTTTTGTACTTGCCCAGCAGTGGTCCCAGAAGAACCTTTCTGGCAGTTTTTGTCTACTGTTCATTCACTCTGACCGCGCTTGAGAATGTGTTTAGTCAGCATGGGCCTAATGGGCTCATTTTGTATTTTTTTCTTTTCTAGCCAAAAAGACTTTTCTTGGGCAAAATAAGTCATTTTGGGGACCTCTAGAACTAGTAGAAAAACTTGTCCCTGAGGCTGCAGAGATTACAGCAAGTGTTAAGGATCTCCCAGGACTGAAGTAAGTACAGTCTTCTACTGCACAAGTACATAATATGGTTTTTATTGTAAGAAGGATCCTGAAGAAGAGAACAAAGGGCAAACAGGAATGCATCTGCTACCTTCTGCTGATAAAAATGAATCGTTACTCTCTTAATCAAGGATCTGCAGAAGGAGAGGAGAGGATAGGGTATATTCTTTCTGTGTTAAGCACATGGGGTCTTACGGACAACAGTGCATTTATTGCTAGCACTAAATGAGAGGTGATGTGTCTTGGGAATGGGAGCAACCTTTACTAACTCTATTTCCGAAGTCAGACTGAAGAGGAATGGAATTGGAAGGAAGTTGATGACAGGTTAAATAGTCTTGAGGCTGATAGACAGAGGTAATGTTTCTTTTAAATAAATTAGGTAAACTTGTGAAGTTTCTGTAAAAGGGAAGCTTGGTCACCAAGTTGGAGAAGATACCAGGTTATGTTAAAGAGGGGAGGAAAAAAAATAGTTTAAGCATATATTTATTGCTTTTAAAAATGTCACAGTCATTTGAGACATCACATTCAGGTTTGCTTATTCTGTACTAAAAAGAAACTAAGAGGCTTTGAGCCTGGGAAATAGAAAAAAGATGTAAGGAAGCTTTTGTGTGAGCAGCAGGACTAAGGATTAAATCTTTTGCTGAAAGAAGAGATGAATAGATTCAATAACAGTTTCTTTTGGGTTAGTATTTAGCGATATACATATGGTCAAGCGCTTTTACTGGGAATCTGTGCAGGACTCCTACTGGAACAGCTTACAGGACCAGTGTGGAGTGCCAATAGTGTTGTGCCAGAGCTCCTGTTACCTTTTCCTGTTGTAAAAGAATATTGAAACGTTAAATAAATTGAAATAAAGAACAGATTTAGAATAAGCTTCTAAACCTTGCATTCATACTAACGCTTGGGAAATGTCATGTCGTGTATTAGTGAGGTCAAGAAGGGGGAGCAAGGAAGATGATTTACATGGGCAGTTGCTTGTAGCAGTTAAGGTCAGAAAATAAAGTGCCCCACGTGTCATTTGGTATAAGACAGCTGACTGACTGCTGGAGATGGAAAAGAAATTTCCTTCTTATCAGAATACTGCTTAACGTGGGGGATTTACACCTTCCTTTGGAGCATCTGGTACTGGCTCCTGGCCAGCATGCCAGGATAGATGAGCCAGAGCTGTGATGCAGCATATCAGTATTTTTAAAGCTGCATGGTTCAGATTGCCAGGAGAAACAGAGGGGGAAGGACTGTGACTATAACCCATTGCATCCTGTGTGTTAATGAGCAAAATAGGTGAAGAGAACAGTACTGAATTTGTGTTTTCTGTTGTCTTTGTGGATTCTTACCTAACTTAACACCTACCTGAATGAGCGGTGCTTGGGCATCTGTGCTGAGCTGAAGTATACACACGTTATTCTGACTTGCCTTATGCAAAACTGATTTTGAATTAGAAGGTAATGTGTTGAAGCAACTGATCTCTCTTTGTGTAGCAGTGTCCAGCAGGGGTAAAGTCAGGGAAATATATTTAGCAACAAATACATAATTACTTAGGAGAGAAGCAGTGACTGCTTAGATAAACTTGTCTGTAACTATTTGCACTTAGATACCGTGTATTTTTCCTGTTTATCCAGTGCCAGCTCTGTTTTTGAGATACAGAAACTTCAGATAGAACGGGATTATTAGAGCTGTTTGTGAATGTGCATTGCAGTATGTCTGTAACGGTTTTGTTTCTGGCCTTTGTAGGACACCTGTGGGTAGAGGAAGAGCTTGGCTTCGCCTGGCTCTAATGCAGAAGAAGCTTTCAGAATACATGAAAGCCTTGATTAACAGAAAGGATCTTCTCAGGTGAGTGCTGAGCTCACTCTCGGATTAGGTTAGGTTCACTTCTGCCCTCTTGTAAGATCTTTACAATCTTTTACATCCAAATGGTAAAGTATGCGTGTGCCTTTTTTAAGAAATGGTAATATTTGTGAAATGCAGAGCTTCCTCTGAGGGCTTAAAAATGCTTAGCATTCTTTCTTAATTCAGCAGCTGTTATTCCTCACTTTGTCTCAAATATCCATCAGAATAAACACACGTTTTTGTTCCGAAGAGATGATTTGGGTGAAATATTTGTGCAGAGGGGATACAGCATTCTCCGTCTGCCACATCTTGACCCTGGATTTATTTCTGACCTTGTCACTTCATTACCATCTGACTTGGAACAAGTCATTTCACTTCTCTGTATCTCTGCTTCCCACTCATAAAACAATAATTTTGTAGTTGAGTTGAAAGTCCATGGATTTGAACTACTATGTCTGTGTAAAGGAGTAAGATTTAATACATATGTTGGTGTTTCTTTATTCAAACAAGTAGGTTTTTGTTGGCTGTGCATGTAAATCCATAGCTGACTTGGGATTAGGAGGGAGAACCTGGTATTGTCCACTGGAAGATGTGGCAGTGGCTTGCATTAACAACAGTGTGTAGTAGAGCCGTAGGAGTATGCTACTTAAAAAACTCTAGATAGTAAGCCCCAGTTTTAAATCTTCAGTGTGTTGTATGGTTACTCAAGAATGGTGCTTGCTTTCCATCACCTTTCAACAGCGAGGGACCAGGTCCTCTGCTTATTGGGTCTTTGCCTCACCTAAAGACTTACTGTGCTAAGAGAGATCTAGATTTGTTCAGTCAGAGTAGGAGTATATAGATAGTATGTAGGAGTACGTTTCTATGTGGACTATGTGCCACTCCCTGGGTTTTTGTTAAGCCTGAGATGGCATTCTATTGTCATACGAAATAGCAGAGATCCCATGATAGATCCATCATTTTAGTTGGTTTTTCAAGATGCAACACCTGTCTTCTCTTGCCGTGCATCCCGCAGTGAATTTTATGAGCCTAATGCACTGATGATGGAAGAAGAAGGTGCCATCATTGCTGGCCTCCTAGTAGGTTTGAATGTCATCGATGCAAACTTCTGCATGAAGGGAGAAGACCTGGACTCACAGGTACTTGGGTATTCAGTTAATATTCTTTTTTGTGCTCCTTTAAATTGGAAGAACTTTTCATTGGAGAGGACTTCCATCAACCGAGTTAAGAGTTTGGTACTATATGTATTAGAAGACTAATATAAGCTTGTTACTGTGCTTGTGGTCTTTGATTAGCTGGCAGCGCTGAGATCAGAGACTCAGGATTTTGGTTTTCTCTTTGCTGTTATGCTTTGCTATGGTCTGCATGCAGGTCATTGTGGAGTGAAACACAGTAAATGAAAAAGGAGGCAAAAACAGGGAAGGACTTAGCCAAAATGAGGGGAGAAATGGGCAGAACTGTTAATTCACTCATGCTGTGCAATGAGATCATTGTAGCTGTTAAACAAAAGAAAATGAGCCTGTATGCACTTATGTTCCAGCTTGCATAAGCAGTGTATATACAGATACGGTGATGGGAATGTTTTGTCCTTATGTCCCAAGCCTTGCTTGCCAGCTTGCTGCTTATCCTGGTATATGTTTGCTTGAAATAGGCCATGTTTTCATTAATTTCAGATAGATTACTGGTATAGTGAATCGCTGCTGTAATACAGCATGTTCTAACTGAATGACTCTTAAACTTTCACAACTGCAGACAGGGTTTAGTCTTAGAAAAAGTGTTTAATGTAAAATGCAAATTTTTCTTCTCTAGGTTGGAGTTATTGATTTCTCCATGTATTTGAAAGATGGGAACAGCACAAAAGGCAGTGAAGGGTAGGTATATGCACAATTGTCCTGCCTGTTATCTCTTAGTAACTTGTATTCATGTATTCTGGGTGCCCTGCAAGCTGCTACATTTTTAATTAAAAAGCTATTTAGACTGAATTGCTCTTGTGTGATCAATCATAACGCATAAATAAGATAGCGGAAATACTGGGAGAGGGCAGGGGAAAAGGAGAGTCTCCCAGAAATTCTGTGTTCTTTCTTAACTGGCAATTGAAGATAAAAATATTTTAAAAGTGACCCTCTGCTGAGTTAGGTCTGCCTTTCTTTAAAGCCTTTTTGGTAAGCAGCTCAGTAGCCTTTACCAGTTGTACGGCTAGCAGGATGGTAGTGGATTTTTGGCACCATAACATCCTTAGGAAAAAAAATAATCCAATTGGAAGAGATGATAACTGTAATAATAGACTAAACTACTTGTGCCAGCATGCACAAATGGAGCTGTGCAACGTTCAGAGCAAGTGGCTGAAAAATATAGCGTGGGCACAATGACATACAGGTCAGGTGTTGTGGTTTTCTGAGGTTCTTCAAGAGTGCATCCTCCTCCTAAGGAAATCCTGCTTGTTTGAATTCAGGTCTATATGTAATAATTATCTCTCAGGATCAGGTGTTTTGATTGCATTTATTTTATCTATAATTTCATTTTTAGAACATTCTTTAGTTAAGATTTCCTGCTGGAAGTGCATGCAAAACATGCATTTGTTGACAGTTTTCCTTGAATGGATTTTGGCGAGATGGCTCTTGACCAGTATAAATGTAGTGCAGAACCATGTTTTTTTTCTTTGAAATAACTGCTGTACTCTTTGAAATGTTGTCTGCCTTAATGACTCTATTTTGTGTGACACAAAACACTTGAATGTCATCCAGGTGAGCGTTGCAGTTTCTGAGAAGTCAGGGGAGGGGAGCTGACTCTAAAGGCAGAGGCTGTAACTCGGCTTTGCTATGGGCTCATTGAGACCTAGGAACTTGAGCTCTGCTGGATATGCAGGCTACATCGCCACGCTTCCTCTTAGACCTTTAGTGGTGTCTCTTAGGTCTTTCCGTCCAAATGGTTGAGCTGTCTGATACTTCTTTTTTCCAGAGATGGTCAGATAACTGCTATTTTGGACCAGAAGAACTACGTAGAAGAACTCAATAGACATTTAAGGTAAGACATGATTTATTTACTCTTTATTATCTAGTGTAACAAAACTGAAAACAGGATTTTAAAAAAGAAGGAATTACTGTAGGGGTTTTTTTCTCTTCAACAGTGCTACAGTAAACAACCTACAGGCCAAGGTGGATGCCTTAGAAAAATCCAACACTAAACTGACCGAGGAGGTAAGTGTCATAGAAAATCCTCTGATGTTTTAGCCTTTAGGAATTGGGGATTAAAAAGGTAAGGGAGGAGTTATTTTCACATTTCTGGTGTACTTAATGATGAGTGTTTAACGATGGAACTGGAATAACTGACCTGCCAAGGAATTACATTGGCTGTTGCTACTAAGCATGAGGTGGAAAAACAACTGAGTGTTTATGTTAAAAACCAAAAGCTGCTGAATACACTTCATCCTTCTGCAGTCTTTGAGTGCTTTCTGATTTAGAAAGTCTTAGAATAAATAGTAAGTGGGTGTGATTTTCAATGCCGTGCAGCTGATGTAGGTTATGAGATGTCCAGCCATGACAAAGGAAATTTCGAGATGTCAGTCTACTTTGACAGGTGCAGAAGTTGACTACAATGTAAAGAGAGTTAATGGAAAGGTTTCAATAACTTTTTCTCTAGCCTGTCACAATTTGCAAGAAATAAAGGAAAACTTACCATTATAGATAAAATGTTGTTTGGTCTGAGCGTGAAAAATGGTTGGTACGTGAGTCACAGGTGTAACCTGTGTTTTAAAATGGGTCTTGCAGTTCATGAGTAATGGCAGAAGTGCAATGAAATCTTTTGGGGTCATTTCCCTGACAGATGGGTGATAGCAGGTCTCATCCTAATGGTTTTACAGAATCTCTGTCCGCATGTCACTTAGCTCAGCAGAATGATTTTGATTGGGGTATCTAGGTGCTCTTGCAGTACAAATATGAAATAGACATTCTTTTTTGCTTGTTCACCCTCATTAAAAGAGGTCTGGTTATTGAACACTTACTGTAATGGATGTATTCCAAACGATGTGAAGCTTTAGTGATGGAAATTAGTGTATCCACTTTTGCAGTTAAGGAGTAAGAAACATTTTTTACAACTAAAATATTTTTTTGATTTTCAAAAGGTGATCTGCAGCGGAGCCTGCTTTTCTCAGTGCTACTATAATAAGTGGCTTTGGATTTATTACCTGCAGAGTATGAGTGGTGTGTCTGTGAGGCATGATACCCATGAAATTAATTGAATGTTTAGTGAAGTATTTTTTAATTTTTAATAATTTACTTGCTTGTACCTCACCGAAGTCTGCATGCTGTTCAAAGTAAGAATTTAAGTGGCACTGGAACACGCTGTGCCAACCAGGGCAATTTGCAGGGTGTAGTTAATGAACTGCGTCACATGTCACATCAATTTGTGTATTTGGCCTGAGCTGTACCAAAGACTCGCACTTTTGTCAGGGTAGTTTCTGTTTGGATTTGTCACTTAATAACATTGCTGATCTCTTGGAATGTCACTGAGCTTTTCTTGTGGGCAAGGCTTATGTGAGTTACGATTTACAAAGCCAGGGGTTTTTTTCAGTTATTTTGGCCTTTGCCTGCATGCTCAAAGGAATCTGTTAGTCTGCGGTGATGTCTTCGTTGGGGATGCCTCTCAGGCAGATGTCCTGTTCCGTAAGGGTGGTGTGTGCTAGTGATCCTCTGTTTCCAGCCAGATCTTCCTCCTCTGATGAGGTTCTCATTGTGCTTCTCCTGCCCAAATGCTCGAGCATCTTCCATCTCGGATGCTCTTACCTAGCAGTGTACGCCAACTACTGAAGCTTTAGCAAACCCATGCAAGTATTTCTTCTCCGGTAATATATATCAATTGCTGGAAGTCAACAAAACTTGGTTTTTGTGTGCTCACATTTTTCCTTTTTGTTATATGTGGCAAAGGAAGGGAAATGGAGTGAGGATTTCTGTTGAGTTGCGCTAACTGTGTGTAACACTGAATCTAGCAGGTAGAGAGACCTGAAGAAGTCAATAACTTTATTGAAAGACAGGAATCAGAATAGGTTGGGAATTCTCTGTTTTAGCCGATACTAGAAATCCATGACACTTGCACTAATTGATGCTTTTTCAGGTCATCTCTCCCCATGGTAGAGACAGCTTTTTGCTACTCCAAATATTTTTTTCCCCCTCATTTTGAGTGTAAAAAAAAAGAAACCAAAACCAAAACCAAAACAAAAAAACAACAGTACAGAAAATGTGTCTAGAGAGGGGAGAAAAAAAAAAGGGTCAAGTATGTTTTTGATATGTTACTGTTGTTCTGTTTTGGTCACAGCTTGCGGTTGCAAACAACAGGATTATTACACTGCAAGAAGAGATGGAACGGGTTAAAGAAGAAAGTTCTTACATCTTAGAGTCCAGTCGTAAGGTTGGTGTGTGTATGTGAATGAGTACTGAACCTTTTGGGCAGTCCCAACCCAAATTCAGCTGAGAAGTCTGTGTTTGGAAGAGACTTTATTTCCTGTATCTCACACAAAACCCACAATAGGTAAGACTCCAGGTGGGTTTTCTGCAGAGGGTAACAGATGGACCCTGGCCGCAGTAAATCCTGCCTGGCCATAGCTGATTAAACTGTGAGCATGCACAGAGCCGAGAGGTAACACAGCATGTTCATGGCTTGCTGGGCAGAGGTGTCAGAAGGGACAGGAGGAAGGATGTTTTACTGAGGGGGCAGTAGAAAAATGTGGACATAGGAGTTCGGCTTTTTTGGCCTGAAATGCTACCCTTTTCAGAAACCAAGGCGCAGGATCTATAATATTTTTTTGTCGATTTATTGAAAGTGCTAGTAACTATGGCAGAATCTGGTTTGAATTTTAAAAGCTGTAAGATTTTTTTTCTGAAGTTTTTGTAACCATACTTAGGATTTTGTGAAAGTTCTGTTTGTTTAATTCATATCTGCTGAAGTGCACTGAGCACTTGGGGAGAGAGGGAGATAGAGACGTTTCACATGGGAGCTGCACGGTGCGGTAACTGAATGGAGCTCTGAGTTTTGATAGTTGCAGAACTTGTTTTTGAAGTGGTGGGAGAAGCAAGTAATCAGCAAATGTGAGGTTTAGTATATAATGGCAAGTTAATTGGGTGTCTTCGTTAACTTAGGTCACTAAAGACAGAACTGCTGATGGACATGCGCTGACTGAGGCACGAAAACAGTTAAAGGAGGAGACTCAGCTGCGGCTGGTAAGGACTGTGTGAACTTGGAGCTTGCTAATGAAGTTAGGTAGAAAGCTTGGAGCTTCATGTAATAACTCCCATGTCAGACAATCACTTTTGAAAACGTTTGGCCAGGGGATTTTTATCATTCTTGCCTGCCAGCTTCAGTCTGATCTGAGACAGTCTTGTCAGAAGCGATGTTAATTTTGTGGCTCTGTTGATCAGTGTGAGGTCTGTTTCTTGAAGTGAGCCGTGGAGCTGCATTTCTAGGGCTGAGATGTCCCCCTTCCCAGATAAGGATATTGCCACTATCTGAACTGTTACTCAATATAGTGTGTTCAGCTGGTGGGGAGAAAAATACCTGCACAGAATGTTTTTAGAGGATAAAGTCTGCCAGCTTTTTGCTGGTCCTCTTCATCAGAAAGATGGGCCTGTCTAGTACTTTCCGACTCTTTGCTGGTAATGCTGTTTACATCGCTTTAATACTGGACTGGAAATGTGGATTTGTTGTCCTTAACTTTCTTTGATGGGCCAGATCTGCAACTGTGATGCTGTGGCGATGCAGCACGTGTCTAGGTAGTGACTGCATTGGCAGGAGCACCAGTTAAAGGTGGTTATCCTGGATGGTGAGGAAAGCTGGCCGGCAATGCTGACTGACCCATATGTTCCAGGATGTGGAAAAAGAGCTGGAGGCGCAGATCGGGATGCGACAGGAGATGGAGCTAGCCATGAAGATGCTGGAGAAAGATGTTTGCGAGAAGCAAGATGCGCTGGTGGCACTCAGACAGCAACTGGATGATCTCAGGGCCCTAAAGCATGAACTGTCTTTCAAGCTGCAGGTAGGGAAATAATTAAATGAAATGCAGTAAATTCTGGATAAAAGTGATAGCTCTTGATATTTTCTTCCCCTGCCTCTTTAAAAGGTGCTAGGTGTGTAAGGGTTGCAGGCTATACAGCATACTTCTGTCTCACTGCAGCAAGCTGTAGTCCTTGAAGAACTGAATGTGGTGGAGGTTTCAAGGAAAATGCAGTTTCTTCTGAAGAAAGTCTTGTGATGATCCAGAAATGCGTGTGTGTGACCGGGGAAAGCATTTTCTGTGTTTTTGTGGTATAAAAGCTGAGCCATGGTAGCTTCTGTTCCAGTACAATCTAGTATTTGAAGGTATATGATGCAATTATGTGCATTACTGTATGATGACAAAAGCAGACTCTTAAGACAAAAAGCAACACAAAATGCTCAGAAGGAAATCCTAAAATAAACTTTAGGACAGGAAAGAACGCTTCTGCTCTCCTTGGGCCAACCATTCTGTCAAAACAGCTAAATAGTATTAGCAGGTACTGCATTAATATGTATTATACAGGAAGCTTCATTGATGATGGTATTGCCCTCTCATGGGGTCTAGATGTAGCCTGCACCTGGCAAGACGTTTGTCCTTGCAATATTGACCTGGCATTTGCTTTTTGAGCACCTTTTCCCGCCTCTCTGGCTTTTGCCCCTTTCATTTCACGTGCCACATGATTTATCGTGGCTTGTTTTGGTTTTACTGCTACTGACAAAAAAACCCACGATGCTCCTTTTCCCAGAGTTCAGACATGGGAGTGAAACAGAAGAGTGAATTAAACAGCCGTTTGGAAGAAAAAACAAATCAGATGGCTGCCACCATCAAACAGCTTGAACAAAGGTAAAAAATGGAACTTTTACAATTACAAATTTATGTGTGTATTCTAGTGGTGGTGTCCCAGTGACCCCAAATGGACCAGGCGAGGATCCCAGTGCTGTGCTTCGCCACTGCTAAACAAAGCTACATCAGGAGAGCTATGATTTTTGAGGTGCTGTTAAGAGAAATGTTTTGCGTGCTCAGGAGGGCTTCCACTAGAAAAGAATATACCACTGAATCAGTAATTCACATAGCAGCTTTATCTACATCAGCTGCACTTTTATATGTTATCCAGCCATTACAAGTCAATCACTATCAGTGATAACGCTAATAAAAAAATTAGAAATAGGAGCTGAGAGAAGTGCTTGGCTGTTAATGACGGTATGACAGTGGGAGCAGGAAGGACAAGCACGCCGCAGAGGCCAGGCTCAGAGGTGCTTGGTTATTCCAGATCTTTCTGGTACTGTTTTGGAAAAAAAAAAATACCCCACTTAATCCATTCTCATTATGAACTTGTACTTTCTGAGGAAGATGAGCTTGAAAAAAATCCTCATGTGAAAGTAAACAGAGGAAGATGAGAGGGCAGCCTGGCTGTCACTAGAAGTTGATAAAAGATAGCCCAGAGATGTAATATCCATTTGGACTGGGACAAGTTTCATCCTAATGACCGTGTTGCTCTCATATTGCTAACCCTTATGAAATTAGGAGAGGCCTCAGCATCGAAGTCAGATTGATTTGAGAAGGAGCAGTGCTCCTGTTCCCCTTTTGTCTTGTTCTGGAAGCCAGGCTTTGCAGCCGTTTGGCCAAAGGGTCAGAACTTCAGTCTCTGCGGATGGCCCCGACTGTCATGGTAGCTCTGAGAAAATCAGGGGAAAGCGTAGCTCTCGGCAGCATGTATTGTCTGGGACTCCTTTAATGAGTTAGGGCACTGCACTAAATTGCTGCTCTCATTTTTAGGATTTATCTTGTGAATAGTTCACGATAAAAATAGGTCATTCTGTTTGTAGAAAACTTGTATTTTAAAATGTTTTATGATATCTACTCAGCTAATTGATTTGCTCTTTTTCTCTTGCTGTTCTTATGTTTCCATTTTCTCATCATCCCCCTTCTGACTTACTTATACAGTGAAAAGGATTTGGTGAAACAGGCAAAAACCCTAAACAGTGCAGCAAACAAACTGATCCAGAAGCATCATTAGACATTTTTATGTCTGGTCACCTCACAGCTCTGACATCAGAACTCATTTATGAGGGGAGAACTTGAGAATTGCTAAAAGCAACTGTTAAAATGTTAATTGTCACCTAAAGTTGATTTGGAATTTGCCGAATTTTTAAAATCAGTGAGTTTTTCTTCAGAGATTTAGAGTCGGGTATAAAAATCCCTAACTTTGCCATTTAAACTGTGTTAAAGTACCAATGAGTTGGCCAATAAACACACCAGAAAAGCATAAGGAGTGGGAGATATGTGGCTCTGTACATCCTGGTGATGCATACGGTATACAGCAGCACAAGTCTTCAGCGTTTATGGATACTAGGTGCATTGGTCAAGCCACTATCAGATTGGCCAGCTCTGGAAAGTCAACTAGTTTTCTGTGTTACCCTTTTTGTGAAGTAGACGAAAAAAATGCATCCCTGGAAGTTGTTGAAAGTAGTTGTGTACGTACCCCAAGCCGTTACCCATTCACTTCTGTTCTGTGGGTTCAGCCCCGAGTCCGAGACAAATGGGCGCGACTCGATAGCTCGTCACCGTGAAGACCAGCCCTCTTGTAACCGAGACTGCTTGCAACGATCTTGCCTTAGTGACTTGGTGGGAGGGTGGGGACTTACCCTTATTCCTTTAAACTTCATGTGTCCAGAATTAGTAGCTAGGTGTCTTAGAGTAACATGATAGCGTGGTAAGTTCAGTGGAAACCTCCTTATCTTTGCATTGCCTTCTACCTCTGCCATGAATCCCTCTAGACATACGTTGCGGTTCTTCCTGCCTGAAGGAAGCTGAGGAGAGCTGTTTTGGTAGGTGTCTCCTCTTCCTGGAAAGGGAAGTTACACGTTTTACAAAAAATAATCTGATCTTTATACTCTAGGGTTTAAGAGAAACAAAACCAAACAAAAAACAGAAGAAGAAAGGAACAAAATGTGCAGTGGTGGGGAGTGGAAATGGTAATTTGGTACTTGACCATTCCTTGTCTGAGTAGTTAGTGGTTTAAAAGGAAGAGTTGCCTTTTACTGTTACACTTTTTTCATTTGCTTCTGAGTTTCTGTTGCTCAATACAAATGGAATTTGCTAATGAAAGAACAGCTAAAGCTTGGAAACGGCTCTCAATAAGGAGAATAATTGCCAATTTAACACCCCAGTGCAAAACTTCAAGTAACTGTAGCTTGGACTATTATAAACTGATACCCTCTTCCCTGTGGCCACAGAAGTTCACCGTGCTGGCCTGTCACAGGCTTTAGGTTATAAGTGCTCCTAGAGAGATTTATTTTTTTTCTTTCGAGAAGATGACATTTGAGGGTTTTCTATGTTGAGTAAGTGGTTTTTTGCTCTGGTGAGATGCCTGTAAAAATTCTTTGGGGCCAGTTCTCCCTTTGTCCTGCGGGATAGTGCCCCTTGGGGCAGCGGATGGCGAATGTGACTGAAATGCAGCTGGGGAAAGAACACCTACTGATTCTCACCAGGTACATTTAAAAATTTGTGAGGCTCAGCCTAGTTCCCCTGTACGCAAGTGCGTACCACCGCTTCGCTTGTTTAACGGACTCCCGCACCCAAGCAGACTCAGAGACCCCTTTCAAATCTCTACGCGACGGCCAAGTCACATGTTTAGGAGTATAAACGTAACCTTTTACTAGAAAGTCATTTTAACTACCTGGAGACAAATAAAATAATAATAAAAAGGTGGACGCTTTCATCAAGGTATCCCAATAGCTAGTTAGAACAGTTAACTCCCCTGCCCCTCCCCAGATTTCTTCTGTAGAAATAGGGGGTTGGGCTGGTTTTGTTTGCTGTCACAGTAGCGCTAACGTAAGACAGAATTAAGGATCTGGCCGTTTCTGATGTCAGGCCCGAAGTGGAAATGCTTTGGTGTACTGATGCCTGGGCGCTTGAGCCAATGTGTCAATCCGTGGAAGAGACCAGGAAAATGCACTAATTCTTACTATAGTAGTTAACCTATGTTGCAAGTTCCAGTTACATGTGTAAAGCTGAAATGTAACGTACATTAAAATCAAATTTGACTTAAAATTCTGTGTACTTGAGGTTTGCTTTGAATCTGGATAAAAAGTGCTGTTTTATGTTTTTCATCTAATGGCTGTAAACCGTAGTAATAGAATAAAAACTATTGAAAATCAGAGCTTCTGCCTGGTTCACCTACATCTTGCTTTTCTTTAAAATATTTTCCCCCTTTCCATTGTTTTTACCATTCCTTTTGTTTTGGCTTTACCTTTTCACTGGGTTTTTTATTTGTTGGTTAAACTCGGTCTTCCTCCCCACCATGGCTTTTGTTTTTTATCACAAGTTCATGTGGCTCAAATCCAGATTGCGACAGGCAGAGAAGGACCGTCAGTTGGCCCAGCAGGACAACCGGCTCTTCAAGCAGGAGTTTGGGGACAAAATCAACAGCCTCCAGCTAGAAGTGGAAGAGCTCTCCAGGCAGCGGTGAAGAGATCCTTTTCTAATCTCTTTTCTGGGCTGTTCTTACTGTTTCTAGTAGAGAAAGCAGGCAGGGTGATTGCAAAAGGAAGGAGGGGTTGGAGGCGGAGAGACAAGTGGCATGCTGGACAGCAGGCAGGCATAAGCTCTGGGGAGGTGAAATGCTTTGTGAGGTGGCAAATCTTTTGACATGCGTGCCTTTAAAGTTGCAACTTGAAAAACTGGATGGGAAGAAAATGCAGAAGAGCAACAACAGGGTCAGCAGAAACCACCAGCAAAAGTATAAATCTTAGGTGGCGGTGGAATATCAGAGCAGGTTGCAGAATATCTCTTCGGTGGAAATGAAATGTCAGGATATTTTTCTGAATGTGGAAATGTTCCATGGGGGCTTTCTGCGCTGTGGTTAGATTTGTAGGGCATCTGCCAATAGCCATCGCATTTAAAAACAGGCTGGGCTAGAGATGCGGGGGGGACAGGGGTCACCACAAGCTGCAAAACCTGTTGGGGACACTGGGTAGATCCTCATTCTGCACTGAGGTTGCGTTGCAGGTTAGCCTGCTCTAGGGAATGACAGCTGGATGTGTGCTTCAGTGCACGGTCAGGTCTCTGACGGCAACGTAGATCTCTGCAAAGTCTAGCATTGCGTCAGACTTTCAACTGTAATAACATAATCTGGAATCTAAAGCGTAACACTAACAGCGAGCGATTTACTGCTCATCGACAGGGATGCTGCAGCTAAGTCTTTGCCTAGAGCTAACGCTGAAGCATCTGGAACAAGGGAAGCAATCCTGGTTGTGGGTCTTGAGAAACAATGCTGTGATTTTTTTAATTTTTTTTTCCCAGTTGAAACTGGTCTGTTTTGCTGGGAGGCAACCAAAACATTGAAAGCCAAATGTAGGGAACCTGGCGAGAGCCATCATATTTTCCCTTGCAGAGTCATCAGTTTACCAGTATCAGGAAAACAGAGAAATCCTCTTTTATCTTAAAATAGAAGAGCATCTCTTCCTTCTGCAGCCATGACGCATCTTCACTTTGGTGCAAGGTCACTGGAATGAATTGTGTGGAGGCATTGCTGGATGTTTGGTTTTTGGGGTTTTTTTTTGTCCCCTCCTGGCACAGCTGTTTGTTTCCTTTTTCAAAAAGTTACAGAGGCTACCCAGAAAACCAGCAAATGGCTTTTATCAGAAATTCATGTGAGGTCATGGGTGTGCATGGGTGAGCTTAGCAGTGTTCTTGGGTATAAAGGGGGATAAAGCATAAAGGGGGAACGCATCTTCTCCACACACGCACCTCACAATGAGTCAGTTTAACTTAGCGTAGCTACCTGGAGAGGACGTTCGCACATCGGTCTATTTTCGCATCAGTTGGACTTTTTCTGATTCCTTCCTCGCCCAAGCTAAATCAAGATGACAGCATGAAAAGGATTGAGCCTCCTTTACGGGGAGGCTGTGCTGCTTTATTTAACGGAGTTTCTAAAGCAGTGAGTTATTGGAGGGTGCTGCAGTGGATGGTGGCTAGTCTTGCTTGAATTACATTCCTTTAAGAGAAAATAGGGCTTTTTGTGTCTGTGGTGGTGTTGGTTTTAAAACAAGTTATAAACAAGAATTCCCGAGGTTGGTTAGTTTTTAAATGTCAACACAGGGAAGTTTTCCTGGATCTAACTCTCCACCAGCTTTACTCACTTCAGTTAGGCTATGTAATTAATGAGGCTGTAGTCATAACGAGTTATTTAAAACACTGTTGGAGCTGTATGGAGACTAACAAGGGTAATAATGGATAATTTGGTTTTAATAGCAATGAGGATTCTGGATGTTTTATAGTACAAGTCTACAGTACAATCTTTTATAGTACAAGCATCTACTTCTACCAGTAGGTACTCAGTTTTCTGGGCTTTGATGTTGGTGCAGGGATCGTTCCCTACAGCAGCTACCATACTTTACTTGTAATGATTTCAGAAAACAGCGTTTCTAGTGCCTAGTCCCTGATGGTCCTTGTGCTCCAAGAGCTTCATTGCTGTTGCGCAGAGGCAGGCTGCAGTCGTGGAGGTGCTGAGCTTTCTGGTGGCCCAGAGTAAAGTCTCTGCCAACCACAGCTAGATTTAGAGTCGTGCTTCTCGCCAGCCTGCTACAGGCTGCATCAGGGACCTTAGATGTGCTCGTTCATCTGTCCTTGACCCGCTGATTAGTTGTCCTCCCGAATACGAATGTGCTGCGCTCAGCCGTGTCTTTGTTCCCTCCAGCTCGCTGTACCGCAGCACGCGCCGCAGGGGACTGACACAAAAGCCTGGGCTGCGGTACCGGTGCAGATCAGCAGCTCGACTGCTTAGCGGTCTTGAAGGAGCGTGCGTCATCCCTTCGTTACAGGTTAGGCTAGACCAGGGAGTTGACGGCAGTCCATAAAACAGCACATGCCTCCTGTTTTCAGCCCGCTGGGCTCGCCTCTCCTATTCGAGCCCGCGTACTGACCTGCTTGTACGCTGTGGCTCAAGCAACATCAGTAGCAGAGCAGGCTGCAGAGTACTCCCGGTGAGGAGCCCTCAGCCTGAGCCCTCGCTTGCTCCGCGAGGACCAAGCCCCGCTCTCAGGTGAGGTGTCAGAAGCATTGCCACAGCTCTCGGGGAGGAACAGCCATCCACCCTGCGGGGATGGCTTTGGGAAATGGTCCAGGCTTTGGTTTCAGAGCCTGTCCCACAGCTGATGTGCTAAAGGGTGTCTTTCTGAACAGGGTGCTGATCAACAGCTCTGTAACAGATGAATAACTGAATACTTTTAAGGACTTTCAGACATAGTCAACAGGTTTATTTCCCACAAAATTGTGCTAGAATTAGATGAAGAACTTTTAGCTTTTCCATTCTGCCATATTACGGTTTAACACACTGCGAGACAACTTTTTATCCCAAGAGGCAGTTTTCAGCTCTTGAGTTGGGGTTCAGTTGCTTTAGCGTAAAGAGAGGGTTAAATAGTTCGTTAGCTGTCAATGCCATGTGTTACAAAACCATAGCCTTTATCACAGTTCCATCTTGATATTCTAGGAGCCATCTTGAACTAGAACTGAAGCGGGAAAGAGACAGATGGTCACACAGTCACCAACGCAGCCAGGACAACAAAAAAGGCACAAAGAATTGGCTGAGACAGGTAATAGGACTTTTATTCTTGGCTTGTCTTTGAAGTATAGTTTCATTTTGCTTGTTTGCTTTTCCTGAGCTTTATGAGGCAATAAATCTGTATTGTTAACGTGCCACAACCAAAGGAGCTTTGGAACACTTTTTACACACGCTAAATAGGCAGTTTATTGAGTTGAGCTTCACAAAAATACTGCAAGCATTACACTTCATCCCGGAACACTGGTTTCCTCTTCCAGGCTGGGTACCTGACAAAATCTTGACAGTGACTGTGGTTTTCCTTCGCTAGTTTAAAAAAACCACGTGTAATACAGCAGAGATGCTGTACACGTTACAGCTTATGAAAAGCCAACTTGCTTGTTTTTATTTTCTGCATCGTAATAAGGGAAATTCTGCTGCAAGAGGTAAATAGCAAAACTTGGAAGAGAAAATTCTCTCTTGAGGGCATCACAAATATCTTTTGGTGTTCTTCTAGTGCTGCGCATTAGGGAATTCAGTGTTTTTTAAAGCAAAGCAAGGTGTTCATCTCGAGAGTAAAACTCATAGCCCCCAAGTGAAACTCCCTTTTTAGCAGTAAATTTCCCTTTGAAAGTGAAAATCTGCTCTGCAGCTTTTTCTGTAAAATGAAACAGGCTCTTTTGCTGGGAATTGGAAGTAAAACAGTTGTTTTGGAGAACAAAACTTGCAAGTATGAGAACTGTGAAGTAGTAGAGGTTGTTTCGGCAATTCTGACATCTGCTGCTGCGCTTGGGAGTTGCCTTCACTGGGGTGCTCTGGGCTGCTTGAACGATTCAGTTTTCTCTTTTTTTTTTCTTTTTTTAACCAATATTACCCATGATATCACTGAAGTTATTTACGCATCATAAGTCATTTATCAAAAAGTCATGTTTACTTGTGGCAGAACAGCTATAACACAGTAGAAGGAATTGGGGAAGTGCAATGCAGTTAGCCTGTAAAAACAAAACCAAGAAACACTGAAATCCAAAACTGGGTAGTCTGATCTTCAAAGCTGGTTAGCTCTCTCGGAGGTAGAACAGCTGCTTTTCATCGCTGCTTAGCTTGGCTTTGAGACCAGGTTACTGCGTGAGGTTATCCTCCTTTACTCAGTAGGTGAGTGCTGCGGCATGAGTGGGGTGCTCCCACAAGGAGCACATAGGCAAAACGTGCAAAAAAGCGACTTCAGAATGGACTTCTCCTCTGCCACAAAACCTGTAGGTGGTGCTTGATCCGGTGGCAGTTTGGAGAAATGGAAGAGCTCCGCTGAGATTGTAGTCACAACTTAAGAGCAATGCTTGCATGGGCGATTCTGCCAGCACTTAGCACTTGCAGGTGGGAGGCTGGGTTCTGGCAGTCGTGTTACGTGTGTGGCTCAGGCCAGGTCTTGGCTGGGGAGGAGGGGAGGATTTATTTCCTTTCCTGCCTGAGAGGATTTATCTCACTGATCAGTCTTTAAAAAGCCTATTCAGCCCATCTACCTTTTCAACCTGTGCTGTTAAAATAATGGTGACTGTGAAGTTTCTTCTGCCTCTTAGTAAAAGGGGAGGTCATTGGGTGCATTTAAGAGTCCATCTCTAAAACGTGAAGTCAAATTTTTGTTCGCAGCAAAAGGAAAGCATGTAGAGCTGCTCCTAGGGCAGATCGGGGTGTGTATGCGCTCATATGTCTCAATACACCTCTGTGCCAAGGAGGGGCGGATCAGTATGCACAAAATAGCCACGTACAGCCTCCCTTTGCAGTGCGGCCGGGATGAAACTGGAGTCTTTATATAGCTCCGCTGATGGATAAATGTTTCCTTTTGGCAGGATGGGAAGCTCAAGATCCAGGAAGAAAACGCTAAACTGAAACAGCCACTAAGAGAGGAGAACAGTGTCCTGCCACACAAGTATGGAAGAAAAGAAATGGTGGTTGTGCCTTCTCCTTTTCTAAGTCCCGCTTCCCTTGTCTAACACCTTTGCTGCTGGGAGGTTTCAATAGCACAACTTCCCTTTTCAAGAAAGATTTTTCAACCTCCTGCCCTTCATTGAGGTCTCTCTGCTACTTTTTCGTGTCTCGAAGAAGGAGTTTCCACTGCTTGCCATCAGTGTTTCTGGATCTGAAAAGCTCTGTCTCTCTCCCATTTCCCTTTGAATTTGTTTCTGTATAAATCTGCTGTTCATTTAAATCTGATCTGGACCTTTGGTACTAGTGTCTGAAGAAGATACCTTTGTTGGTGAGGGAAAGGAGAAGGGTTGGTGGATCCATGGCATTTGGAGCTGATGAACAGCGGCTTCTGGGCGAGAACAGAAGCTGTTGGAGAAAGAAAACTTGAAATAATATTTCAAGAAGATGGTTGTATAAAAATGTAGTTCAGGGAGCATGTTTCTAAGCTGAATATTACAGAGGAGGATTCTTGTTGCAGGATTTGTTTAGTATTTGAAAGCTAAGTTTTAGATCTGGTTTTACGTGTGAAAAGGTGTTTTAAAAAGCCACGGGAAACAGCTCTGTAATGAGGACTTTGGTTGGAGATGGTGACAACCTATTTGAAATATTCTGAATGTCAATGAAAAAACACAGTGCTCTGACACAGTGCACTCAATGCCAAGTTAATCAGAAAGGTATTGCCTTAAAAATAGCATAGACTCAATTCAGATCTGTTTTATCAGATATTAAAAACCTTCCAGGCCTTTTTACCCCCATTTCACCTTGAGTGTTTAAGCAATATGAGCATCAGGCTGCTGATTTATCTGGAAAGCCTCAAAATGTGTTACTGCTGCCTGTTCGCAGGAGTTGTAGGGGATCAGACATTTTGCAGTAATAAGTTCAAAGCCAGTTTTAAACTGCAGTTGTACCATCTGAGCAGTCTTTTCGATGTTCATGCTCCCTTTCCTCTGCTCTTCTAAAGGCATTTTGCAAGTTTTTCTCCTGCTCTTCCCACTCGTCTGCAGCACCAGTCACAGAGTGCCTGTTGGCTTCGCTGTTCGACAAAGCTTCTGAATGCCTCACCTCTCATGCAAGCAGGCTTGGCAGCGTGGTTTTGAAGAAGCAAAACCAAAAATCTGTCTGGGGAGGGTTTTAAAAACAGGATGAAGGAATTCTCTGATAGTCCAGATGTTTTTCTTAAACGATGTGGTGACTGAAGTGCCAGCTCCAAGTGACAGTGTTCTTCTCTTGTAGGTTACTGAGCAGCACGCAGGAGGAGCAGGTTGGTGATTCTTTCTCTTGCATTGAAACACTGAAGGGCAAGGGGTACTGAGGGAGCTCCCGGGTTGCTGCAGCAGATTACCTGCCCAGATACCCTGACGTTTGTCCTTCGGGTTTTGCCTTGGTGAGGATTTGGCTGTAGAATCCGTAGCAGCAATCATTCCCTAATGGAAAAACCGCTGCTTATCTCATTAGAAAGGCTTTTCATTGGCTGTGCTGCACCTCCTTGAGTTCACTTTGCCTCCTCAGCACAATTTTTAAGCTAATATTAACCCCTTTTAGTATTCCTTTGCCCTGTGCTTTTCCTGGGTCGGTGTGTCTGGAAAGAACAATGAAAGCATAATGTAATTTGCTGTTCGTGAAAATGGCGTGTTTAACCTCCTTGGTCTGGGCTACACTGTTGCCAGTTGCTCTGTAGGCTAGAGGGAAAGGGTCTTTTAGTCGGTTGTTTTGTTTTGTTTTGTTTTTTTCATGTATGTCAAATTGACCCAAATCCATCCTTTCTCCCTCGGGTGCCTGGCAAAGCCTGGACGGACCCCATGCTGCAGCACTCGCTTTGTGTGCTGTCTACTGAGAGTTTCTGCATCTGCCAGCTCATTTTCACAGTGAAAAAGATGTTTAGTTCCCACCTTGCTGCTGGGGTGGCAGCCTTGATCTCAGCCTGCAAATCGAGCTGCATGGTCCTTTGTTCACGCAGCCGTGCTGTGCTTCCCTGTCTGCCCTGTGCTGTAGCCAGTGCAACTGCAGATCATCCTGCAAGTGCATGGTGGTTCTGTGCGGCTGCAGGGTGTGCTGTGAATAGAGAGGGGTTGAAAACACAAGCATGTGAAATCTTTCTCCCTGTTGTAAGAATGCGGATTAGCTGCAGAGCTCTAATACAGGTGCTGTGTAAAGCAGAATGCCTTGGTTTCTGCTTGGGGTTTAGGAACAGCTGTCAGGACCTGAAAACGCCGAGATCTGCCAGCTCTGCCAGGAAGAAAGCAGTCAAAGCAAAAAAAAGGTAACTCTGAGGACTTATATTGCCATCTCTGTCATCTGGTAAATGTGCATTTCCTCTGATTTTCATTTTCAAATAGCACAGATTTCCTGCGGGTGACTTGGGACAAAGAAACGAGCCCTCTTCTGAAGTCCACATTACCCTTAAACTTGTTGGACAGTGGTCACTTGAGGGTCCCCCGCTCTCCTCTGTGTTCAGCGGTTTGTTTTTCCTTCCCCTTAGCAGCTTCTTCCCTTTTTAGCTAAGTGGGTTTTTTTCTGGGGTCAATCAGAAGTGAGAATAGGAGGTGTTAGCATTTGTTATTTCTCCACTTGAGCCACATTACCTTTTGCTCTTATTTTTATTCTTTTTTGTGGCTAAGCCCTTCTTGCTTTCCTCACTGCTTTACAGTCTGAATCTAGAGGGCTTACGATTGTTACCAACAAGGACGTTCAGTGGAAGTGCTGCCTTCATCCAGGTGCTGTCTTCCACTGATGCTGAGGAGCAGTTTGCAAGGAAAGTTTTGCAAGGGTGCTGATAGAGCTGCTGTCAGCACATCCCATGTCCTGGTCACACTGCTGCAAGTACTTTATGGGGGGGCACTGGAAGGCAGCGCTGGGTTGTGTTTGCAGTTCTGCCTGGCATGGACTGCCAGGGTAAAGAGCTGCTCCCAGGCCAGCCTGCTCTGCAGCACCTGCGAAGACGGCGTTCCTCGACATGGTCGGAAGTCAGCTCTCTCCTCCCCGTGGTGCAGTGCCATGATGCTTAAAACAGTCAGTGAGGGAGGGCCCGGGTTGGGGGGGGGGGCTGAGCTGCGGACAGAGATCCCACCATCTCCCCAGTAATAAACCCCCTCCCAGTGCCTCCCTGGCACAGGAAGGCCAAAATCCCACCAGGAGGTGGGGGAGGGACAGCAGAGAGCCTCTCCCTAGGGTGGCATGAGGAGTAGTCGAGCACCTTGGTCCCTGCCCCAGGGAACTGCCACCTTCTCAGCGGCCCTGGGGCCCCCGCTCATCTCCCCCAGACCCAAAGCCTCTCTCCTCAATTTACTCAAATCCTCAAACCACTGACTTATCAACAGAAATATCCCTCCACAGCAAACTTTCATTTTCCGTGCATGCTAGTTTTTCATACAGTCACAACCCCACAATTAGCCTCTGCAGCATGTTCCCAAGCACTCTGTCCCATCCAATTTTAAATTACTCCAGCAATAGAGCGCTTGCTCTGTCCCCTGGGAAACCACTCTGCTCCCATAGATCTTGCTGCCCGCAAGATAGGATTTTGCTGATATCCAGCCCACATTTTCCTCCAGTTAAATTCACTGTGGGGCTCTCAGCTGTACTGCCACAGGCAGTTACATCTCATCTGCTTCCATGGCTCTTTGAGCATTTGCCTATTTGCAGTGACCTTTCTGGTCAGCTGTTTTTCCCACTTTTAGCTCTTCTGCCCTTTAGGCTTGTCAGCCTCTCACCATTTTGTTTAGCTTTGCACAAGACATGGGATCTCAGCAGGGCTGTGCAGAAGATTCCTACAAATGCTTTCCAAATCCCTGTCAGGGTCTCCCGTTCCCCAGCTTTATGGTGCAAGCTGCTGTTTGATTAGGAAGTGCTGGCCCCACCTGCTCAGCAGGACCTGAGTGATGATGCCCTCACATCTGTAAAGGGGGAGGCTTGCTCCCCTCAGTCACACGGGTAGGCATCTTCCCATCCCCTGTTCCAGGCTGAGTGTTTATAATTTTCCTTGCAAAATACACCTTGCTTTATTGTTGAGACAGAGAGAAAGGTGTTAGTATTGTTTAGCACAACAGAGTCACTGCTTTACACATGTTATGGTGCACAGGTGAATTCAAAACTTCCCCTACACTAGTTTACAGCGGGGATTAATGAAATATCCTGACAAATCAGAGTAACAGTAAATCACACTGCAAGAAGGCAAGCACAAGAACGCCGAATTTCCACCCACCAGAAATGTCAACACTGAGAATTTTCTTCTGATTCACATTAAGTTAATGTGTAAAAGTCCTGACATTCACTGGGTCAAAACTTGAAAAAGTAACTTTCATAGTGTTTGATTGCTATACCAAAGGTGACAATATGATGCCTAGTATACAAGAACATCTAATGCAATACTATAAGATAAAAAAACCAAACAACCCAAAACATAAGGATAACACAAATGTACTTCATGAAACAGTATTTTTGCACTGAAGTGCTTCTAACATTTTAGTTGTGCATATAAAGCATGAAAACTTCAGTGATTCATTTAGACATTTTTCTAACAACAGTGAGCGTGGAAACCAAGCCATTTCTGTGTGCCCTCCACAGCAGCACCCAAGGGAAAACACTCAACCCCAAACTCCTATGTGAGGAGCTCCATGGGGAGCCCTGAGACCGAGGAGCCCCTGCAGCCGAGCACCCAGCCCTCCTCCCTGGCCACACGGTCCCAAAGCACAAACCCTGCCTTGCCCAGTCTTCCTAGAAATATAGTGACATAGAGAATCTCAGCCCCAGTTTCCAGTATACTTAGCTGGAAAACTTATATTTTCACTTCTTCTCTCAGTTTTCTGTTGCCATTCCGCTCTCTACCCTCCCCCCAGCCCCCTGCCCCTTTTCTTGTGAACACAAAGCCAGGCCTTGGGAAAGACAGTACGGAAGCTCAGCGCTCCCCCAGGACACACCATTGTGCCCTGACGTGCCAAAGATGTTACGGGTACTAGGGCACCTCGGGTGCAGGGCCAGGAGCAGGGTGGTGGGCAAGGTGTCAGTGACTCCCCCCTCCCCTGAGCAATGGATGGCGACCCGATAAGCAGCTCGCCAGCAGCCTGTCTGTTGGGAGGCAGAGAGCGCAGCTCTCACTGCGTTTCTACTGGCACATTTCACCTCTAATTTGGGAAAAAATCTGGCATCCCACCCTTGCAGGGCTGCCAAGGGCTGCTCTAGATAATCTCTTTAAATAGAATGATGCAAAGTCTCCACTCTGCTGATGTCATGGGCAAAATTCCTGCTGGATTCGTTGAGACCCCAGCCCACCCATGGTCATCCCAGCATGAAGGGGATGAGCCTGTCCACCCATTGCTGCCTGGCCTGGGGTGGTGAGCCTGCAAGTGTAAGGTGGTGACAGTGGTGGCAGCTCTGTTCCCACGGTCCCCTGGGCCAGGGGACACACACTGCCCACGTGTGTGGCAGTGGCTGTCAGCGCTGGGTGGGATTTCACCCCAGGTGAACCATGCCACACGACTGTCCGAATGTCTGGGATCATGTACTCCATCTGACAAATTCCCTGTGGTGAATGATGCTGATGCCACCACGCTGACAAGCTGCTTTCCATCCTCCTTACATGTGACAATGACACTGGAGACAACAAACCGTTCCTGCAGTGCTTGTGCTGAGATGTCCCTGTGCCTCGGCCACAGGGAGACACTGGGGGATCCCAGGAGCCACCAGCAGTGCCTTTTCCCCGTGTAGGTGGTGTCACCCCTCCAAACACAGAGGGATGTTCCCTGGGGACATGGTTACTCCCCAGCCAGCTGAGCATTGCCTGTACAGCCCTCTGGCACACTTGGGATTTGGACAGATCACAAAGAAAAGGGACCAGCGCCACTCTCAGGGCTAGCACCACTGGGCAGAGCTCCCTGCTGCACAGGACCACCTGGAGAAGGAGGAAGGATCTGCTGTTCTTAACCCTGACCTGAGTTCTGGGGTTGCAGGCTGGAGGACACCTCAAAGTACATGAAGTTCAGTGCCCACAGCTGCAGCACACGTCAAACGGCCCCTTTTGCCGGCTTATCCTGCTCCATCTGAGCCCTGGCCCCAACCTCAACCTTTTCTAAAACCTCCCAACTCGTTCCTCATGGTGAGCCAGCTCCCAGCCCTGCCAGACCGTCCTGCGAGCCTGCATGAGCCCTGCCCAGCCCTCAGGAACAAATTCTGAAGCTGCTTCAAAGCCTTTTCCTACTTCTCACAGAAAGTTTTGATTCCCAGGAAATTACTGAAGACCAAAGTCTGCAGCTCTTATGCCGAGGCTGTCCTGGTGGGGACACCTCTTGGAGGAGGATGGGGATGGGGACAGGGAAGTCCAAGCAGTTCAGCTGCCAGGAGATGTGCAATGAGAAGCCAAACTGCAGTTCCAGCCCATTCACTTTTTGATTAAAAATTCGAACAATTTAATGGAAAACCAGTTATTTCTGCAAAACACGTTTTCTCTACATGCAAAGGTTTTTCCCTCATCTCCCTCAGCTCCCTCCTAAGAAATGGGTAAGAGCCTTGCTCCCCTCTCTCCAGCCTCCTTATGTGGGACATACTCCAGAGGCAGGGCTCGTCTCTCTCTGGGGGCTGGTTCACAGGGCTCCACATAACTCAGGCTGTGCTCACACTAACACCATCAGAAACAGCAACATTCCCCCAGGCTGAGTGGTTCCCAAAGCAGCACCACACCACTGGTTTCTTGATTTAATGTGATTCATGCAGGAATAAACTCTGCATGTGCCTCCAGAACTGACAAAACTACATTTTCACAAAAATACACACATGCATGCTTGCACACACAGACACACACACGTGTAAGAAGTGATTAACCTGGGGAACCCCTTGCTGCAAGATAATACAGATATTTTGCAGATGGGACAGGTTATGCTGCTTTTGACCCCATTTGAGCAATACTACTGTAAATAATAGGTGGTAATGCAATAAACCAGTGTCTGTGCTGCACGGAAAGTGGATGAATACTTGGCAGAGTATCACGGTACCGCTGTGTATTACAGGGATTTCGAGGCCTTTCTCTGAGCTAGTGATCGGAGGCAGCCAGGACACGGGGCTTCTCATTACGCTAATGAGAAAATTACCCCTAGATCCAGTCTGCTGCTTCCAACAAGAAGATAACTCTGAGCAAAGGGATCTTTTTTTTTGCAGAGACCTAGATGCTAGGTGATGGCCAGTGGGTTGTCTCTGGATCAGTAACGCCAGGGGCTCCCCAGAAAGCGCCTGCTGGGTGAACCCGGGGTGGTGCCCCCGGGGTCCTTGCTGCTGGGAGGTCCCTGTGCTTCCAGGGCAGCGGAGATGCCCCTTCCCTGGGTACGGAAAGGCTGTAGCCGCTGGGTCTGGTCCTGCCTGGGGCTGAGCACCTCCTGCAGCAGTGCCACCAGGGGAGCGTTGCTGCTGTCCCCGCTGCGGTCCCTGGGCGCAGGATGCGGCCCCCCGGCTCTGCGGGCCGCGCCGGGCGGCCTGTCTGGGGCAGAACCAAAGTGTCGGGCCAAGGCCTGGCTCTGTCCCGCCGGGGGAGCGCGGCGGCGGGGCCTGGGGCTTGGAGGCGGTTTGGAAAAGTACAACTCGGTGCCTCTTGCGCTTTGTGAATTGGCGCTGGGTTTTGAAAACCTGATTATCTTAACCGTCTCCGGAGCTGTTGCCTCTAGGAAAAGTCTCGTTCTCACGCAGATGCCTCTAACAACACGGGCATGGGGGGAGGGACCCCAGGGGCGCGGAGCCGCCCCTCGGCAGGGAGGGCAGCGGGGGGCACAGCCCCCTCGGAGCCA
>JAVJGI010000001.1:24299462-24312011 GCA_035590275.1 Ibycter americanus
GCCCCCCCCCCCCCCCCCCCCAATCACGCCGTGAACCTCTCCTGTTACACACATGGGAACTGCGTAGGATTTTTAGTCTTTCCCATTCCCTTGTGTTTATCTTGAGAAAACATGTTGAGTTCAAAGCAAACACTAACAGCTTTATGTCCGACTTCAATACATTTCCAAATGCGTGTGCAAATTTAAATACTTGCATCAGACAAGACTTGTTCCAGTGTATTTATATGGCTATAAAATATATAGCACCTCTTCTGAGTAGGTGCTCTAGTAGACCTAGTCAATTAAAACTTGAATGGTTTGCTGTTGGTAACTCTGACCTGCTTTACTATGAGCCTTCACCTACTCTGGTTTGACCTAAGGAGCTTTGCTGCAGACTGGTCCTGAGCACAGGAGCAAACGCAGGGTCTTCGGAGGGGACAGGAGTGGAGTTTTGGCATGTCTTTCTCTAGCTCAGCAGAGGATTCGGGTTGACTGAATGTTAATGAGGGAAAAAACAGGATGTTAGCGAGAGAAAACGTTAAGTTTCTGTGTGTTGCTTGTGTCTTGAGCATATCTTCTCTGTCCTCTTCCTGCATTACAGAACATCTGCAAGAACTGTGGTGGCATCTTCTGTGAAGCCTGTTCAGTGAATGAGCTGCCCCTCCCGTCTAGTATTAACCCCGAGCGCGTCTGCAATCCCTGTCACAAGCGGCTCATCCAGCAGTATTCGAGCAGTCCCTTGTAGGGGACAGGCTGCAGAGAGACGTGACAAAACACGATTTGTAGCTGATGTTGGTTTCTGGGGGTTGTTCAGGGGGAATGTGAAGAGAAGATGCTTGCCTGCGTTCTTTGGAGGTCAGAGGGGAAGCATCTTCGTGGTGTTTACAGTCTCTTGTGACTAAACAGTCTGAGCCTTCCCTGTCCAGCAATCTGCCTGCTCTCAGACCTGAGCTAGTGCTGGGGAGAACTGCTTCGGGAATGTCACGTGAAGTAGCCCCCGGTGTGCCCGAGCAGCCTCAGGGCACAGCAAGAGCAGAGCCCCTGCCCCCCCAAAAAAGAGAGCGCTCTGTGTGTGTGTGTGTGCACCTGTGTCTGTAAGTCGGGAACATGTTCGTCCTCAGGCGCGTGGTATGGAAGCGTGCTGCTGCTAAGCCAAGGCTCACTGAAAGCAGAAGAGGAGCGGTTTTGATCCTCTTGTCTGGCTGCACTTGAAATTTTGCCTTTCCCGTTGCCTTTGACAATCTGGCTCAACCGTGCTACATCAGTGCCAGGTGTAAGGAGGCCAGGTAAGACACCCATAAACACTTTCTAGCTTCATTTCTTTGGCACGGCCCTCTGGCCATGGGCTTGCTATGCTAATCAGTATGGAAAAATCATACAAAGCTGTGAAAGTTCTCCTGTATTTTAGGGGCTGGGGGGTGGGGGGTGTTGGTGGTTTTGAGGTGTGCATGATGTGAGAACTGATGACCTGCACTGATCTGGCACGGACGTGCCTTACGGCATCTCTGACCTTCCTCTCAGAGACTCTCACTGTGACTTCATGATTACACAAGGGTGGCCAAGGCCGAGGGTGTAGCTGTACCTTCTGCTCTTGGTGCGGCAGCTGGAAGAATTGGATCCCCAAGTATGTAGATACCCAGTTCTCATCACGACGCAAAAGGTTTAGAGCCACTTCGATCCACCTCTTCCCCCACATGCACATGAAAAAGTCATAAAACACCGGGCATTTCGCTTTCTGTTAGCTCAGGATGAAGGGGAGATGAAATCGGAGTGTTTCTCACCTAGTAGAAATTCTAATTTGAAAAACAGTTTAAAGAGGTTTCAGACTTCACGCTACGTCATCCTTTGTTGCTATTACCTCAAGGAATTTTATGTTGCTCCAAAAAGCGGTGGTGGTTTCCTCACGAAGCACCTAGCATGTCATAGTCGTGTTTGGTCCGTCTTATACTGGAAGCCTACTTCAGTCTTGAAGACCACAGAATGTTTTGTAGCCCGTAGAAAACAGATGTATTTAAATGTGACAAATGCATTTGGTTTTGTACAGATTTGATTAGGGGTTAGTGGTTTAATGCCCCCAGAGGGGATTTTCTGTTTGTTAGACTGGCTAGAACCGCATTAAAAAGCGTGTCAGAGATGAGCTTATTTACGTGGTTGGTGCTAGTTTGTACCAGGAATTATTTTTCTAGTTCCCTGTAGGCATCATCAGTGTGTTCAGCCACCCAAGTTCTCCAACTCCCCTTAGTGCCCTTTAGAGCCAGAGCACTTCGCAGGGGGAGCAACTTTAAGTAGTTTTTCTTTTTCTGCTCTTTTTTTTTTTTTTTTTTCCCCTCGTGGTAGTTACATTTCCTTGCTGCTACCCCTTAAAAGTAGATTAGTAGCTGTAAACAGTGTTGAAATACAAAAAGCCTAGAATTCAAGTGTGGGCACACTGCTTTGACGGGGTGAGACGCCAGAGGTGAATGGAGAAGACGCAGAATTTAGTGGAAATTGTTTTGTGTACGTACTGTACACAGCTACGGGATTTCAGATTCCTCCATCCAAACCCAGCGTGACTCATCTGCCAAGGAGCAAGCGAGACCCAAGCAATTTCCATGTTAGAGAATTAAACTGGAAACCGGGCCCTTACTGGAAAGGATTTTAACGCTGGCACGCCCAGCATTTTGCAGCTCCAAAGCAAGAGCTTATCCAGCTTTCAACTGTCCCGGCAGGAGCAGCTGCCGCTCTGCTTGCTCAGAGTAAGGGCTGGGACTGTTGTTGACGTGAAAAGGAGGACAGCCCTTGAGCAGGTCCTCTGAAGTCACGTGAGGTCATCACAAATGAGCAGGGAAGTGGCAGAAAACCCTTCAGAATACAGGTCTGGTGGCTGTAATGGAAACTGGCATTTGGAAAGGTCAGAGCGAGACTGTGCTCGCTGCCAGCTGTCTGTGTTGGCACTTGCCTCTTTCCTGCCATCTCAGACTCCAGCGAATGTCTCCGCCTCCAAGTACTGGATGTTACGCTTGTGACGCTGCAGACATTCAAGGCACATTTGCTCAGGTACCACTTGTAATGCTGGAGTGTGGGCTGACACCCGAATGTTTGGACGAGGGAGAGCGGAGGGCCGTTTTTCTGCTGTTAATTTTGTTCCACGCAATAATAAAAACTTGATTATCTGTATCCCGTGTCCCGAGTGGTCTTTCCATCCCATTCTGCTTTGGCTATGCGTGTGAGAAGATTTCGAAACGGGTAACGGCTGACAGATGCTTATGCTGATTGAGAGAAGCATAGTAGGAGCGATGAGGTATTGGCTACACTACACAGCACCCCTGCTGACTTCTGCGTATGAGGACCTTAAATCACTCTGGTTTTGTTAATTGCAAATACTGGTGTTTTATTAATGCTGTGCACATCGTTACGCAGCTGGAGGCTAGAACTGCTCCCTCCTGCAGTGTCTGCCATTCCTCCTGTACCGCTGCTGCTACTTTTGCAACAATCTTTCCACAGTATGTCAACACAATTTATTACATGCTTTTACACAACACTGAACTAGGTTTTATACAGGTTATCCTTGTTACTGAGCAGCAGCGGTTGTACTCGATCTTTACACTCGTACCCACGGAATGTGTTCACTTTGGCCTAGAAAAGAGGAAAAAGACAAATGACTACCTCGCTGCAAGCCTACTGCTTTCCTTTCTTCCCTGCATTTTATTCCAAATTATTATCTCCCATAACAGAACAGTAGGATTTGGCCATACTAAAAGATCTCAGCAAAAAAGGTAAGATGATACAAATGGCTACAACAAGTGAGGCATTTTCATGTGGGGCTGCAGTATGCGTGCACGGGGTGGGGGGTGGTTAATTCCACTGGGGCCAGTGACTGTTGTGGACGTCCCTGCTGGGTGGGCTGTCGGGCGCAGCCAGCTGTGCATCTGGAACCTGCCCCAAGAGCTGAGCCCTGGCCTGGATAAGAAAGCCAGAGCTGGAGGTCACTGGGGGTGCCCGTCCTCCCTGTGGCAGCTGTGGGGACCAGCACCTCGGGGAGCGGCAACCATCACCCCACAATGTTCCCATGGGAATTCATGGAAGCGTTACAAGTTGGCCTGGGCCTTCTATAAAGGTCACAGGAAATTTCTTTCATGGTACAAATGTTCTGCCCCACGGTGTAGACCTGGGAAACCCTTCTGCAGCGGGGAGGGCTGTCTGGTGTTTTCAGATGATGATGTTTCAGCAGCAAGAACAGGCTCGCCGCACTGTGCCCGCCTCTGCAGCAGGGCCACCTCCCTTGTGCCCATACCCACATTTTTCTCTTGTAAACTGCCAGGAGAGATACACAGTTTCTGTGCAACAAAAAAACCAAAAACTGTCCCACTACAGGACAACTGCCCCCCCCCCCCCTCCCTTGAGGTTAACACTGTGAAAAACACGTTTTCCAATGTTTGCATTGAAACCAGGCTGTCTACTGTGCATAGGTAGGCTACCAGCCGGCTTCTGAAAGGGAATGGATTAAAAAAGGGAGAAACAACCCCAACAATGTTACTTTGTCAAGCTCCACTGTCTGTAATTGTAAGTAGCGTTCCCCCTGCCCCCAGCCGAAAGACCAACTGCTGTTAATCCACTGCCCTGGAAAATGTTTAGCCACATTTCCTCTTCCATGGCAGGGAATACAACCCCATCAGACCTTTAATCAAACACACTTAGCAAAGTTTTAAAGGGAGAAGGGAAAGCAAAAAAGAAAGCTCTCATGCACACTGCAGCAGGTCTCAGCTGTGGAAGAGCGAGCTGCTGCGTAGCTGGGCAGTGTCAGGGCACTGCAGAACTTCTGCCTGCTGTGGCTGTAACCGTGGAATGCAGCTGCTGCCCCATCACCACAGGACTTGTTACCCTGTGGAATCCAGATTTGCAGGCTGGAGGGTCCAGGCTCGCTGCCTGACCTCGGGTTAGCTGTGGTGATCCCCTTCAGCCACTCTCAATTTTAGCCTTTAAGGTAGCTGAAATCCAAAGTGTCAGAAATAGTAAGCGTGAGGTGCACGCTATTAAAAATGGAACAGGATCAACAAAGTAATAAAGATGCACTTACCAAATCTGAGCTCGTGCCACTGTCACTAGCAGTCTTCTTTTGCCTCTGGATGTTTATTCAGGAATAATTCAATGGCACTGCACTCTGGGGAACAATTAGAGAGAGGCAGTCTATGTTCAGTGACTTGTATGTGTTCCATTTTCTTTCTTTTTTGCAAAGCCAATGTCACATTATAGGGTAATTTGGAAATCTATGTTTAATGTCATCCTTTTGCACAGGGTGTTAACAGCAGCTTGACATGCTGTGCCAAACCACCTGAGGATCTGAGGCTTTACTTACGCAGCTGTGACCCCTCCTTAGCCATGGCAGCAACTGCGTCCTCATGGCTCTCAAAATGCACGTCTGCTTTTCCTGTGGCATCTCCGCTGGAGTTGTATTCAACCATGATCCTCGTGGGCTTCAGTGGAGCAAAGAACTGAAAAGGAGGAAAACAAGAGAGTTTGGCAAGAAAGAAACAACACAACAGTAATGCACCCTATTAACCAAGAAACTTGTTCTTACTCAAAAAGCCTGTTGAACTCCGGGGGAGTCAGAGCTCTTGAGTAGCAAAAGGCCCCCCTTCTCCGTCTGGGTGAAGCTGAGGCCCACCCAAGTCACCTGTCCCACCCTGTGTAAGCCCCTGGCAAGCAATTCTCGACAGGAACAAAAATCCTCACACAGCACACGTGTTCTGTACGTGTCAAAGTCATTAAGTCCAGGTACATTTGTTCTGTGATGCTGTATGCTATTAAAATGAAGTAAGATTTTATTAAAAAGATTCTGAAACTCATTTTTGTACCATCAGCTACTCTGAAATCTAGCCAGGCTTATAAATGGCTGCGCAAGTTGAAGCAACAGATATTAAGACAGCCCAGCAAGCTTTAATACATTCTTATTTACGGCAGCAACTGTATCACTTGTGCTCAGGAGGCCACGGCTACACGGGGCAGCCCGTAACCTGCAGCAAGCTCAAGTTTCTCAAGCACTGAGGACTAGCACAGACACAGATAAATTAAAAATTGGAAGTCACTTCACCTGTAACAATTAACCAAGGGTTTGCATTGGTAATGACAACCAGATTTCATTCACGGTGTTACTGTTACTCACATTTATTATGTCCTGGGCACTAGCTTGGGTAGGGAAGCCCCTCATGTGCACAAAGTGCAGCGGTGATGAGATGTTCCCAGCTTCTACAACATGCCCAGATTTTTCCATTCCTTCCCTGCACAGTTCTGTGGAATAGAGGAAAAAACCATCATTAATGCTTGCAATTATCACCTCCCCCATGTGAAAGCCGCAGACACGCAGGGTCACACTCACAGCAGACAATCAGGGTAAAATGAAGGGGCCTTAAAGAACATGCCTGACAGGGAGGGACTCACTATTTTCTTTTTCAGCATTGGAGCCTCCCATGTTGCTCAATCCTCTTTCTTCAAAGACAGACTCATGCTCTTTTCTTACGCTGGGGTAGGTCACCATCTGCCTGTCGTAAGGCATGTGCCTCTGCATTTGATGCTTTCTACTGACATACACTTCTATGTATCTAGAATTCAAAGGAAAAGATTACATGGCACATCTTGCACCTCCACAAAGAACTCAAGGGTTTGAGACAGTACCTTCAGGACATTCTCCTACCTCAGCTCTGCTCAGGTACTGGGTGGGTGTGAGAGCCAAGGTTTGGCAAGCCACGGTTCTGAAGAATTAATTCATTTAACTGCATGCTTATGCTTATGAAAGTCCTTTTCAGCTTGCAGTGACACCACCCTCCTGTACAAACCCACATACTGTAAGACAGATTACTAGTCTGGTCTCGACAACATCTTTAGTTTACAGCCTTATACAAAGTTCTTGTAGAAGTAATACCAATTGCCCACAAGCCAAAATTCTGTGTTGTCAGAGAAATACAGGTTTCCTTCCCCTGAAAAATGACTTCTCTCCTTTTGAGCAGCGCTGTCTGTAAGGCTGTTTTCCCCTCACTGCACCTCTGCAGCTTGCACTTTCAAATTTCTACAAACCCCAAATTAAAAAAAAAAACCACCAAAAACCACACCCAAGCCCAAAACAGATTACTGAAACAGCCAGACACAGAAGATGCACAAGGACATATTAAATACTTCAGTGGAGCTGTAAGATTTTATATATGGCTATGAAAGTGATGGGATAAAACGTAACAGGGGTGCGTGTGAAAGTTGTGGGTATAATACACCGATATTTAATGCAACATTAAGGGGCTCTAGCAAGATCCCACTTACAGCACAGAAAGAAAAAAACTACCACAAACTCTTATTTGCAGGCTTAGTCAAAGTATAATATTATAATGCCTTTTTTTTTCTTGCTACCTGCCCCAGAATCCCTTAACTCAGAGCTGTCTGTGCTCATCTTTCAGAGCTCGCAGCAGTACCGGCTGGGCCTCACACAAATTTAACTAGCAATGGTAAATAAGGCCATTTCCACAGCACTGAAGGAATAACAGGATGAAGAGAATATGGGCATCCAAGTGAGGCGGCTTGCCTCCCTTTCTGAAGAGAGCAGCCAGAGTAAGGAAAGTAACGCCACATACAGGCTGAGAGCTTACAGCTCAGCCCCCGTGAGCCCACGCTCAGTACTGTGCACAGCCAAAGGCCATTTCTGGAGAAAACTGACAGCCCAGGAAGAATGCATGAGAGCAAGCTGACAGCAGTTTTGAAAACCACTCCGTTTCTTGGCTAATCACACAGAAACAGGTGTATGAGCTTGGGCAGGTGAGTCAGATCAGCTCTTGTTGGATCATGACAAAGAAAAAATTAATGGTAGACTGAGAATTAATTAATCTCTACTGGAGGGTAGGGAAGTATGTTAGTTAATTCAATTATTGGGCACACCTACAGAGCAGCTGTTTTAATATTGACCAGGGAGGGGGGAACAACAAACCCAAGGAACCGCAGACCAGGAACTGGAAGAAAGAGAACAGAAGAAGTGAGGTATATATGGGAGAACTGATGAGGTGTGGAGAAGTCTTTTGTTATCAGATGTTCTGAAAGAGACCTTGGTGGATTATTAAAGAAAAATGAGAAAGCTCAACAGGGTAAAAGCAATGTTGTTGGTTTGGTTTTTTTCCGTGACTGTAGCTCTCCGGTTTTTAGAAGATGTGATGCTGAGGGATATGGTTTAGTGGTGGACCTGGCAGCATTTATGTTAATGACTGGACTCAATCACCTTAAAGGTCTTTTCCAACCTAAATGATTTTGTGATTCTGGGGAAAATGTGGTATATGCTTCTGCTTGAGAAAAGAGAGGCTCTTGTGAGAGTGGCATAGGGCTCTGTGCTCTAGAAGAAAATTTTAAAATATGGATTCCTGAGGAAAGAGTACAGCCCAGGTAGATGTGGTCACCAAAGACAAAGATGATTGTATGATGTTGGCCAGCAGTCAATGTTGGGAACAGATTCAAGGCAGAAGCAAGTGGTAAGCTGTGCACAGCACAGGGTAATCTCCAAGTGGAGACACCGACTGAGCCTGGTACTGGGCGGAAGGGAAGGGTGAGCGTTGCCAAAACTGCAGAAAAGCACCAGGGGACATGGGGGAAACTTGGTTGGGTCAATGTCTGTGGGAGGTGCAGGATCTCTGTGCACTTGTGATTGGGCAGACAGCGTCTATCTAGTGTTCCTGCCCCACATGCTATCACTCCATTTTTGTTGGGATAAGACTGGCTTTCAGGAGTACTTAAAAAGAACTGAAACTTTCTCTGAGAGGCCCCAAATTCCCGCAAGCTGTGATCACTGAAGGTGCCTCTGCAGCGCACAGAAGCCTGCAAAAGGCTTCCTTTTCTTTTCTCCAGTTCTGCCAAGGTTCTAAAGAAAACATCACCAGGGGAGGTAACACCTGGGTTACACAGTATTTCAGAGGGTGCTGTTAAAAAATAAATGTTTTAACGTGCAACGTAATAGTCTGACACCAGTATGAAAAAGACTTAGCTATGATTTCTACTGAAATTTGAATCTAAAGTCTGAGTTCTAGGTTTTAAGGGTAAAAAGGCAGAAGCTTCCTTAATAATAATGCTAACATGGGATAACCTAGGATTAGCTGATTCACCTGGTCAGAAGCAAGCTGTAAGTCACGCAGCACACTTTGTACTATGTTCCTCTACCCTCCTGAGCCCCAGTGAAGTACCTACCTACTTCCCATATATTCCCTGTGTCGTGACAGGGCTTTAGCTGCCATTTCAGGAGTGGCAAACTGCACAAAAGCTTCTCCTGATTTTCTTTCTCCCCGGTAGACGAAAACTATGTCAGTTATCTTCAAACCTATGGAAGGGTGGGGAGAAAAAGGCATTCATGTTGTCAGGCACTTGCACTATAGCTCAGAGGCATCTTTTTCCTGACTCTTCTGATTTTTGACAATTGCGCAGTTAAATAGTTCTGAAGCAACTGCTCGTGCTGGCCTACAAACCTTTTTTGTTTTAAACTTCAATTTATTTGCTTTGTTTCAGTTAGTTTTCAACAGAAGGCTTAACTGCCAATAATGAATCGACTTGAGGCTTCTAATAACTATAAAAATAGTAAGTGACTCCATGTTCTAGACAACAAGGAAGTCCACAGCACAAATGTTCTTGAAATTTTTGCATATTATTACAGTAGTTTTTCCCATCTGTTTAAAACCAAGGTCAAATTCATTGACCTTCAGTTTTTGTGCTGTATCCTATCTTCTTGGGGAGCCTGTAATCTGGTTAATAGCTGTATCTGACATGATACAGACTGCACACTGTGCTGGGCTACTACGCTTTTTTTTTTCTCAGGAATGCTTTTGCATACCTCTTTGCACCTTGTTTCTTTCTCAAAGGGTCTTCCCAGGCTCCTGAAAACATGGAAATACTCACTCCACAATGCTGCCCTAGTCATTTAATTGTGATGACTCTGCTACTAGATGCCTTCAAACATACTGAACTACTGGTTATCAATTGAAAAATATGTCCTCAGTGGCCTTGTCTTTTGGCAGAATGGTGATTATGAGCCTCAGTGCTGTAGGGCTCTGTGTGCATGCCTACCTGGTGTGGAAGAAGTTGCAGGGAAGAACTGGTTTTGGTTTAGTCTACAACTTAAAACTTTACCTAAGGAAATGTCAATTTATTTTGCAAAAGCTAGAAGGCTTCTTTCTTAATGAATGCAGACACGAACTACCTGCTTACCCTAGCACTGAGTATGGGACATAAATGTGCACACACTCACTGTGCAATACTTGCTCAGATGAGAACTGGTGCAATTAACTTTCACAATTATGAACAAGCCAGTGATAAACAAAAAAAATTTGCTTTTAATAGTTTTAAATAGCATACATGATCTGTCATGATATACAGCTGAGAATACCCATGCTGTATTCACTTGTACTGTAACTACCGTACAGGCATTTTTGCCTCTCTTAACTTCACCAAATCGTACACTGGTAGCAATCCAATTGCGGATAATAGGATGTAGGTTTCTCCCTGTCCTGGTTTTGGCTGGGATAGCATTAATTTTCTTCTTGGAAAGACACTCTTTCCTTCCCCTAGCCCCCCAGAAAAGTGCTGCAAGTACCAATCCTAGGTTAGACCTGCAGAAAGTCAAAGGTGCAAGAAAACACTGCAGGCAAAGGCTCGTTCAGAAAGCCTCAGATACTTCTGCCTACAGGGGGACAGCAACTCCTTATGCTGTTTAAGGTGTTCAAGGCTGAATGTGCTTTTGCTTTTCTTGCTTAAAGGACAACAGCCTATCTAAACATCAATATGGAGAAATAAATGTCTCATAACCAAAGAGCACAGACTAGGCCGAGTTACCTGCAAAAAAATCTACAATATCATCCTCAGTGGAGCTGAAGGGAAGGCCTCTGAGCAATACAACTCCATCGTTTATGGCTTGTGACTCCTCCCGCAGACTTTGTAGCAAGCCCTCTACATCATTATCGTGTACTTCAAAAACTGCAAGGAACACAGGCACAAAACTTACTTTCCCTCATAGTACTCAGAAGGTGGCACTCTGCAGGCATTCTTCAACAGCATTCTTCAACAGCAGCTCCCCTCCCTCCCCCACTCGCATAGTATTTCTTCACCCACCCCATACTCTTATGGTCATGTAATGATGCCCCTCATGGCATAAGCCACTCTGCTTTTCCTGTCCAGCCTAGGAAATTTTGCCTTAATGGTGCCTTGTTGGCCAATTTAATTTGCTGCTCTGTTCCACATCCTGAATCTCTTCCCAACATACCAGCCCGCTTTATTATTCAAGCAGGTTTTATTCACTTTTGAGGTTTTTTCCAATGGAACTTCTGCTGTTTCAAACCCACCTTTGACATAGCGCGGGCCCATATACCTCAGGTGCTTTTCCAAGGCTCTCTGGACGTCTGCTTTCGATTCCAGCTCAATCAAGGCATCCCCCCTGCGTCTCCCATCCCTGTTTAAGAGGAAGTGTATGCCGTTCTCACCGTTTCGAATTCTACAGCCTAGAAATCAAGGAACACACAACACAGAAACATATGCAACTGCATCAAACGTGGGATCTTCTGATTGCAGATGAAAACTGAATATTCTGCAGAGTGATTCCCCCTCAGTACTGCAAAATACTTGAAACAAAGGATCAGAAATCCCTATTTCTAACCTTAACTCTTAATACACGATGCTTATCACAGACAAGAAACCAGTCATCCCTTAGCTTCCGCAACTGTATAAATGAACAATATATATTGTCATATTGTTGGTAAACTTAATTGTTTCTGAGTTATCTCCAATCAAGAACAAATGCTAGAGTCTTTCAGTCTCTACAGCTGTACTCTGCCTGCTCTATGTTCCTTTCCCCTAGGACTTCAAACTGATGTGATTTAGTTTAGCAGGTTATCAAACCATTCAAAAACTTGGATCTAACCTCTGGAAGGATGCATTGTAATATTACAGTATGGAGGGGTCAACCTTGCAAAGGTATGCACAAGCCTATTAATTAGGATCAGAAAGCGATACCGAAGTTTAAACTAGTAAACCACTCCAGTTTGTTTAAAAGAGGGGGGGCTGGGGATAAAGCCAGCCGTAATGGTCTTTAAATGAGCTACTTTGGATTGCCTTTTCTGTGGAGATGCTAAGAAGGGAAAGACTTGCTTAACTGAATATAAAATGCCCTAAGGATGAGTTTCTAGTCGTTGTCCAGCACTCTGGAAGTTGATTATTTGGTTTGTATGTGGAAGTGGTGAATAATTTTACAGCAGAAAAACCTCATCCTTCTCTAGCTAACCATCTTTAAGTTTTATTCTGTTAACTAATCATTAGCTACTGGGTTCAATAACGCCACCCCGACCGGTTAACACAGAAAATTAACGCCCATACTATCAAAAAAGGTAAGCACGTCTTCTTCAGTGCAGGAGAAAGGGAATCCCTGTGCCCTGATGAGATAGACGCTGTCATTTTCTTCCTTGGGTGACTCCGGCTCTTGCTCTGAGAGGTGACCTTCACGGGACGGCGAATCTGTGACCTGTTACCGAACAGAAACACGGACAAACCCCCCTGAGCGGCTGGAGGCGCGCAGCACTGCCGGCCGGGCCG
>JAVJGI010000001.1:24320526-24360647 GCA_035590275.1 Ibycter americanus
TTCACAGTACTTTTTACATAGGTTTATCATAGTACTTTTTCACACCCTTTTTCCTCAAAAATTTCCTTGTTATGGAGGTAGCTAAATTAATTGTTTGTCCATGCTGGTTTTTGTGCGTTGCTGATACTGTTGTCTTTTTGTGAACTGACTCACAATTTTGAACCTGTAATAAAGATGTGGCAGATGAAGACTGTCCCTGTGTGCTTAGACTAGAAACATTTTCGAAATCGCAGTGAACCTGTCACGCAGGTTTATCGTCAGTAACTTGGCTGTAGTTTGTCAGTTTGACACTCAGGCATGATATCAAAAGCCGTGTTCTGCTTGCAGACTTGCTTGTTGTCAAATAACAGGACGATTGTGCTTGGATAACACAGGGTGCTTGGGGCCCCCCTCGCCGGCCCATTGCATGGTCCTTGTCCGCTGACAAATCCATTGCTATTCTTTGCTGTTGCTAGGGCCAGTGACATATAAAGCTACATGGAGGGGGGGAAAAAAATCAAGGGAAACCATTGTCTCCTCTCGTTATGGGTAACATTATAAAAAGACTGTCTTGTGAGACGAGTCACTGAATTAATACAACTCGGTTTTGACAGCAATTGTTATTTTCAGTGCCACTGTTTTCTCTTTCTGATCTGTTTCTTCCTTGCTGAAAAGACTTTATAAACCTCTGGAATGGTTGAATAGGTTATCCTGAATGTTTTTTTTTTTTTAAAAAAAGAAAGGAATTGGACTAGAAAATTCAGCTTGGTAAGTTGCCTCTAAAAGGAGATTACAGCATCGTTGCAGGTACTTTAACTTACATCTCCAAGGAAAAAGAATTAAAGATAGTTCTGGTAGGCGTGCCATATGGTAACATGCTTGTGTTATCCTACGCTGGTAAAACTTACATAAAAAAGAAGCTAGATGAAAACCATTTATTTTTGAAAGGAAAAGATTCAGTTTTATTGTTGAAGTTGTGATGTTGCCTTAAAAAAAAAAAAAGTAATCTGTGTATTCATAAATCCCTGTCAGAAAATTCCAGCGTTTAGTTTTTGTAAAATGAGATTCATGTAGGTGGTTGTAACTGACGTGACTTTGAAAGACTAGGAGCTGATGGAAACAGCAAGTCAGGGTGAGTAGCTGTTGTTTGGGGTGCGTATGTTGAGGAATCAACGCGAAGTTCACTGTCTCTTGTTACATGGCATGGCGGAGCCTAGCAGCTTCTTCTGGTGGTGCATGTGGGTTAATTTTTTTTTTTTTTAACTTAATTAAAATCATAGTTTTGTGTATGTGCAGAAGGTGCAGTGGGACATTACTTCCTTTTCCTTACATCTCTTGCAGAGTAATACCAGAATCAGATCTGGTGTGTGTGTTTCCAGATTGACAAGCATTGTGGCCTTCCTCATTTCCCAGTCTGCTCCTGCCCTTGAAGAATGTTTCCCCTTCCTCAGCTTTCCTAGATGCTGAGTTGCTGTTACTTCCCAAATGAAAGATGCTTCTAAAGTGGGCAGTGTTTTTCAGCTTACTCTGTTGCTCTCCAGCTAGAGTGCTTCCTGAGTGCTCCTTCTGTAGTTAACAGTTGGAGATGTGGTATTTATCGCCTCTTTATCAAGGAGTCCCACAGAAGACTGGTTAGGTGCTTCTAAACTGGAATTTTGGTCATTGAAAATCAAGTGTAGGCATTTACAGACTGTTGGCAATGGGAAGTACGTGCTTGTTGAACATTCAGATGTTTTTCTGCCTATATTTTAATGTAATGGTTTTCTTCAGTTTTAGCTTGATTAGTGTAATACTACTGTGCAGGCTGTGTTCCTAGAGCAGAGATCAGGGTAGAGGCTGTGGACACATGAATGTGTTACCTTACTGCAAAATCTGTTGTTTAACTAGTATCATTAGTGATGTGTCTAGTTTCTTTTTCTTTTTTTTTTTTTTTCCCCTCTGGCAGAGGACCAGGAATGAAAAAATGAAAAGTCTCTTGAGTTTGCCTGTGAGTAAACTGGAGAGAGAACTGCAAAGTTACTGCCAACTTTTTAATTTTTTTTTTTTTTTTAAAAAAGTCTTGTTAACAGTAGTTTTGAGGAAAGCAAAAAGATTCCTTACAGGTACAGTTTACACAGAACCATCTCTGACAGTGAATGTCACAGAAAGGAAAACTTTTTTTTTCTTGCTGCTTACAGCTTTCATCGGTGGTGTTAGGTTAATGATTGGACTCCATGATCTTGAGGGTCTTTTCCAACCTAAACGATTCTATGATTCATTTAACTATTGGCTGTAGAAATACATGCTTTTACCGGAAATTTGTGTTTAATGTTGTTGAAGCAGGTCACTTCACTTGTAGTGTTAACTCTGTGTTTAATTCCTGTTTTGAAAGACTTGCTGTCAAAAGATTTGCCCCTGGGCTGGCAGCTGGTCTTGCTTTGAAGGAGGGGAGTACCAAGGAACAGAAAGCTTCCAGAAACCATAGCAATGAAAAACTTAGGCAGAGACGCTCATAGAATTGTTTAGGTTGTAAAAGACCTTTAAGATCATAGAGACCAACTGTTAACCTGGCACTGCCAAGCCCACCACTAAACCGTGTCCCTTGTGCTGCCTGTGGTACAATTAATTTTAAAATTCTCGAGCTTTCTTGAAAAAGGCCTTTTAAAGTGCTTGTCACTCTGCATCCCTCCTCGTTTATCTTCCCTGAAGACCCCCAAGCAGTGTATTAGGTTGTAGTTTGCTGATGGGCTTAAAGCTTACTGAGGCACTTCTCATCCGTCTAATGAGCTGGTTGAGGAAGCTAAACCAGCAGAAAACAATTAATTCCATTTTGGTGGGATTAGTTTTTTGCTAATTTAGGTGCTCGGTGTCGTTGTGTAGTGACATGAGAGGTGATGTCGGAATAATGGAAGCAGCAGGAGTGTCTGGATGTGGCAAAAGATGGGGAGGAGGCTTCTTCCTTTTAATACACAACTCGGCAGTCGGGTGAGCTCAGCTGTGTCACCAGCCCTGTCCTTCAGATTTCTTTGGACCTTGTGTGTGCGTTGCTACCTGTTCACGTAGTTGAGTTCTTGTCATTCCTGCTGGTGACTTAGTTTTTTCTTGATGAGTTTGATGAAACGTCTGCTGCTGGTGGTAAATTCACCTGCGCTTTCGAAAAGTAGCTGATCAAGCGTGTGTGTGATGAAACAGAAATAAATTGTAGCCAGCAATGCACGAGTGCTGCTGCCTTACCAGTAAGTAAGGTTGGAGGTAGAAAGATGCAAAGTGGAGTTTAGACTGCTGCCTGGCTTTTATTTCAGAAAGAACAAGTCTGCCTTGGAATAACAGCTGTGCAGACCAGCTCAGGCTGTAAGTCTGAGATTGGAATTGCATTTGAAAAAAACATTTTTGCCGCTAATACTCTGTATTGGGGAGTATGTAATGGTTGAAGTGAGTGACTGGCACTTTTAAATGTAGATGCTTCCTTCTTGGAATGAAAAAAACCCCAAAACCCACGAAGAAAGGCATTGTTCAGTGTGAAAGTTGTGTTTACTACATCACAGTGATGTCCGGTCTTAATTGCTTCCTAATTGTTTGCTTTTATGCCACAGTTGTTTTCCCTTGTTTGTCCTTCTCTCTTTGTGTTTGCAGTGTAAGTGAACCTATGCAGTTAGCTATTTACATTTTCAGACAACAACAGTGGTGGAATAAGGATCACTTTCAGGGGATGATTTGTGCAGCTCGGTTTTTAATCTTGAAAAGGTGCCAAAAGCGTTCAATAATTTTCTGTTAAGTCTTTGGATTTAGGGCCTCTTCACGGCAACAGGCAACCATGGTTAAGGACAGCCCCAGGGTCACAGTTGCATCTTACGCTGTACGTGTCCTGAAACATACATCGTCTTTTTTATCTTGTTTGAAAAAGGATGACGTATTAGAAGCATTTATCCACTGAGGAGTGGCTTCGGAGTTGCGAGTGTGGTAGTATGTTTTCATGCCCAAGGTTGATGGAATGAAGCTGCTTGTTTTTTTTTTCTTAGAGGAGTAAATAGCTGCATTTAATTAAGCCACTTCAAGTCTTCCATAGTAAGCAATAAGAAAGATATTGCTGCCAAAGCTATCAATAAGTCTTTGACCCACCAGTCGACCTAAACCACAGGATAATCTTTGTGATGGTTTTAGCATTTGTAAACAAAGCCACTTCCTATTAGATTTGAGCTATAATGAACTTGCTGTTTGGCTTTTGTCTTTTTTTTTTTTTTTTTAAATTTAAAGTACGCGGGGAGTGAGATTGTGGGTTATATATTCAAATGCTGGAGAATCTGTTTTCACCTATAACTGAATATAATTTAATTGCTTTTCACAGACTTTTTAAAATTTTTATAGCCTGTACATTTCATGACATGGGATTATCAGGATCCAGTGGTTTGCTTTGTCATCTCTTTGTGTGATGCTTCTTTAAACATAGCATTTCCTTCCTTTTCACTTTTATACCACTTCTGTGGCACTAGTGTCATGCTGGCTGTCGGTGTTGTAACTTCACCTGCTGCCTGATATGTGAACGTTACTGATGAGAGGTTGTGATGGACATACTTGTACTGGTGGTGAAGGACCACGCTGTGCTGTTGGGAAGGTCAGCATAGGTGAAAGACGCTGAAAGCATTAGAGAAGAAAAACTGGAGAGGTCCTTTTTGGAGTCTCTATGAGACAACTAAGAGGAAGAAAATGATTTTTCTTTTAAGTTTTCAGGGCGCTCTCTGTCCAGGGAAGACATCTATTGCATTTACTTCTTCTGGAAGGAAATAACACTGAATTTTAAAAATGAGCAGTGTGCTACAAACTTCCCTCCAGAGTTACAGTACATTCTGACTAGGTTATCTAAACCCATGTGTGTGCAGCTTTTCTGGATCAGTTTAAAGCAGATCGTAAAGAGGTAACCACAAAGTTCGTTTTATGATTTTTCACATAATTTCCCAGAGCCAGTGTGGTGGCTGGTCTGTGTGTTGATCTGTCAGATGCCTTCCCAGGGCACTGTTGCCTGGGTTAATATTTTGGAGAAGGAATTTGAAAGAAGGGAATGAGAGCTGGGGATTGGTTGTCTGGAGAGACGTGTATCTGTGCATCTTAAACTGGTTCTTTGGTAGTAAGTTTGAAGTAACAACTTCTTAGTAGGTGCATCCTTCCAGAACCTGATACCCAGTTTTTGTGCAGTGTAGTAAAATGTGTTGTGCATCTCAGACATGTTCTGCTTAATTCAAGTCTTTGCTTCCCATTTCAAATATATAGCCTGAGTCAACAGACAGTAAATTTATGCGTATGAGATGGTAATGTTGTGTTAATAAAAAGGCAGTCCCCCACTGTGAATGCATGAGGTGATAGTAGTTTTTTCCTTGCAAATATATTTTGAAACTTTTAAAAGCAGTACTTAAGAGCAAACAAAACTCACTACCCTCTTGCCTTTTTTGTGTTTTGCTTTAGGAGAAAGCTAAGGATAAGGTGCAGCTTTTTGGTCCATTCAGGCCTCGTACTTCAAAACATCGAATTTGGTTGCTCTGATATAACTTGCAAATGTAAATGGTCTTTCTTCCTTTGTTCTGTCTTTTCCCATTCATCTTGAAATCCAGCTGCAACCTTAGCTTCTTGTCCCAACCTTCCTGCTGGGTTGTTTGTGGTTTGTTGTGGTTTTTTGTTTTTTTTTTTGTGAAGACAGTTCTGTCTTGTTCACCCTCTCCTCCCTTCCTTCTCCAGTTCACAGCTGTTATTTGGCAGGAATCCATTCCTTTTGTTATTCTTACATACCTCCTGTGATTCTACACTTATTTCAGTTGAGTTTTATTTGAAGTTTGCTTCTTTTCCATGTACTTGGTGGGTTTTTTGTGGGGTTTTTTTTTTTTGGTTGTCTATCGTTTCACTTCATCTTTAAATTTGGTGGCTTACCTCCAGAGTTAATTGCTTGTGTTCTAGCGATAGGAGCAGTCCTGACATAGAAAATGATAAACCCTTCCTCAGTGAAGAATATCTTACAGATAAGAACTCATAATGCCTGGATATGTTGTCTTTCTTACAAGTCTAATTCCTTTCATTATGAGCTTAAGTAAGCTTTGGTAAATTCCTCTTTTGGTAAAAATTGAGACATTTGATTTTTGATACAGAAATAATTTCAATCCAAATAATGATTGAGTGGGTTTCTATGTTGACCTTAATAAAATAACCCATATTTTGTTTCGCTAGCTGGTATTTTAATTGCGTTTTTACCAACTTGAGTAGCGTGGTCCTTGTTTTGCTTGAATGGAGTAATTGTTTTAGAGACTTGCTGAGCGTTCTGGATCCAGGAATCAAAATGGCATTACTGTGTCTTTTACTTGCCATACTTTGTGGCAACAAAATACTGCTTTTTCTGATGCTGAAGTGAAACTTTTACAAAAATTCAAGCATCTCTAATGCCCTATTATTAACTTCTGTGGTTGACAACTCTTCTTAAAATGTCTTGTTGCAGTGTGAGTGGAAAAGGGGAAAAATCCATATATTTAAATAAAACATAGAACAGTTAAACTGACTGTGGACTCAGCTGTCAAATGCACAAGCTGAAACTATTTCAAAAGAAATGTTCTCCTGTGTACATAGGAGTTATTGTTCCCCCTCAGGTGCTTCAGACAGGTGGATTTCCCTGATAGGATACTTCGCAAGATATAGACAAATTTTACTGAAGGTAGTTTTGCATAGCACGTACAATATTGTATTAAGTATGGGGAATGTGTAAGAAATACTTGGTGATGAGGTAATGCAGTGTATTTTTGGAAAGCTGTTAAGATTATTCATTACTGCCTCCTGTCCATTTCTTCTTCCTGTTGTTCTCGGTGTTATTTCTTGCCTTCAATAACTGTACTGTTATTTCCTGAATTCAGACCCCGTTTTAGCTATTAATCAAAGTGTAAGTGTAATCTTACCCACATGCTTTGAGGTTTTTGTGTTGGGAAGTTGCCAAGTATTTCTTGTTTGCCATGTTCATGTCATCAGCCTGTTTTGTGTGGGGGTTACAATAAAAGACAGCCTTTTCTAAAGTGCTAAAGTGACTCCTCCCCCAATAAAGTTTAGTTGTTTCTCCTTTTTTTTTAACTTTGCCTTTTTCCTGAACACATTAACATATTTTTCTTTTTATTGTGTTTAAAAGGATTGAAGACTGTCTTAAACTGTTTAGTTGGGTTTTTTTGTTTTTTTTTTTTTTAAATGGCCTGCTGTGATAGGTTGTGTGACTAGATTTGCTTTAGTCATTCATAAAGCATTGGTTTTCAAAAGCACTGATCAGCATTTTGGGAAACCATCCATGTTCTGAGGCATGTTCTCCAAGCACTATATTTGGTGTATAAGTAAGGATCTAATTTGATATTAGAGCCAGGCTTTTATTGCTGCAATTCATCATCTTCAGCAGTGTGTAGATCACTTTCTGAAAAGTTCAGCTTCCTGCTTTCTTAAGTGTATTTAAAGGGTGTGACTATTACCAGCAGATACGGTTTAGGATGCAGAGGGCATTAGTAATGCAAAGGCATAAGGAAAATTTAGCTGAATGTAAAGAAATCTCTGAGGCAGGAGGAACAGTTTGCGGTGGAAAGTAGCATATACCTTTTGTATGGGACACTTTTGTCCTTGTTTTATAAAATCGAAAAAGTACTACAGTAAGGAAATCATAGGTGGGCAAATGTTGTTAATCACCGGTTTTATTTATTTGACATGCCTCCCTCTTTCCTCCTGCCCCACAAACCGGGTGACGCTTTATAGAATGGCAGTGTGCAAGGCTGCCCCAGGCAAGCTGGAGCTCTCCAGGCCACTTCATAGTATTTTCAGTACTTGTTGAAAGATCTTCAACTCCTTCGTGCCTACTTAAATGGTTTAGTAAACGTTCTTTCTTTATTAACATTTCCAATATATTTTCTTTTAAACACAGTCAGATGTGTTATTGAAAGAAATAACCCAGACTTGCAGCTTTATGTATTTCCTTGTATTTCTTTTATAATTTGCTTAGTTGTGTCCATACTGGTACTTTCTAGTTTTGATGTCTGGTTGTCTGTGGATACTGACATTCTGTGGTTGATTTGTTTCCCTCTCTTGTTGGTATTCACTTTGACTGCCAGGCCAGGACTTGAATGTTACTGCTTCCTTCTTAAAAAGAAGAAAAAATATTGTTCTGTTCCCTTATGTTCTGCATGACGTTAGAGTTTTCTAATACTGCTTTTCATGTTTCTGCATGTCTGCATAACATGTGCTGTGTCATCCTTACTCCCACATGTGTTACTGAGCATTTTCCCTCTGCGTAATTGTTTTCCTTTAGAACATAACATTTTCTTGGAAACATCTGAGTGACAGGTTTTAAGAATTTTTCGAAAATACGCAAACATGCTTCTTCCCCCATTTGCTCTTGGGTCTGTGTCTTCATTATGCGTGTAACAGAGGAAGACTGAGATGGTTTGGGCTGCAGACTTCACAGGGATGAGTCTTTCTACAGGTTTCGATGAGTATGGAGCGCGTAGGTATGCTTTTGATAACAGGTATAACATCATCGTCTGTCACAGGCATTTGACTCTGTTGTTTCGGAATTTGCTTGCCACGGGGCAGAACTGCATTCTCGGGGGCTTGAGTTCGCCTGCAGCAGCCCTTGCTGCAGGGTACATACGCCATCCTTTTCAGCAACCTTCCAGCTTTTTTCAGTAGTCTACTATTCACGGCTTCACCGAGTCCTCTTTCTTCAAAGGAAAATGCGCCGTGCACTCACAGACAGCAGAAGTAAGCGTTCAAATGGCATTTTAGTGCCAAGTTTTGTCTATGGGAAAGGGTAAGTTTTACAAAAGAAGTGTAGCTAAGTCTACTGAATGATTTATTAGGTACATTCATGCACTAAACTGAGGTCTGAACCTCCGTGGAAACTAAACTTTGAAGCATAACTAGGTGAAGTTCTAACTTCTGTTTGAATTAGTGCTGTGCCCTCACTTTTAAGTGAGCTAATGCTAATTGACAGAAATAAGGGTTTCCTGAGGAAAGAGAGGAACAGTAGTGGGAAAATAGTGCCGTTAAGTTTGCAGAGAGCTTTATTAGTGACTGAAATGGTAAAGATACTAAATGCCATCTCAGTGGTCCGAAGGAAAAAACAAAGCAATTGGAGAGGAAGGAATACTTTGTGTTTACCACCTGCAAAGCTGTTAGTAGCCTGCTCTTTTAAAGTAGTAGTACATGAATATTAGGATATTAGAATCTCCAGAAATAAATCTGGTTTTGATTATGCTCTACAGTTCCATGGGGGGGGTGTGTGTGTATGCACATGGTAGATGTTAGTATTAAAATAGTTGAGGAACTTGGATCTGATTGAAAGAACCCCAAAAAACCAGCCAAGACTGGTCCTCTGCCTTCTTAATAATCTGACCTCTGTTTGTGATAAAACAGAAATTTTGTGAGTGAAGACAGCATTGCGTTTGCCTCAAGGTAGTCAGTGGACACCTGGGAGCATGCCAGCAAAACATTCTGGATAATCTTGATTCCGCTCGTGTAACAGGATTTCAGATGGATGTCAAGGAGAGAACACGCAGAGATACTTTGGTCTTTGCTAAAAGCCTGCCTCTTGCAAATTGGCGTGAAAACTTGTTTCAAGGGATGTTCGGTGGTCTTAAAGCTCTTGAAAAAGTCTGTGAAGAAACTTGTGAGGAGCAGTGCAGCGACACTGATAAAACATGCACAGTGAGCCTTTTGGGAGGCTGCAGATTTTATACCACGGATGTGTTCCGGTTCCTCTGCTGTCTGCGTGTCTGCCAGCTTCTCTCTGCAAATCAATGGGGCATGCTTGGCTGAACGTGCACTTCCTTCTTTTTTCATCTTCAGTTTTTCTCTGATGGATTCTCTTGTGCGCTGCTTTTTGTGACTCTGGCCTGTCCCTCTCTTTGCCCAGCACTGCTGTTAGGCCTACAGAAGACAACGCTTGAGAAGTTGAGTCATTTCCGCAACTGTTGGCTGCTCTGGGAATTAGTTTAATTGTGTTTTTGAGTGCACAGGCAGAGCTCTGGTAGTATCCACTGAGGGCAACTGTGACTTGCTTTGTTTATTTTGAGGATTTTCCAGGAGATGAAAGTGTATTAAATGAACATGCTGTGAATAAAACAAGGGAATTTATTTTGCATGTGAGCATAGCAAACTGATGATGATTTCCTGGTTAGGGGATGGTGTTCTGGACGCTTGCTTGTTCCTCGCATTAGGAATTGTGATTACTTGGGAGAAGAGTTGCATCCAACAGGGTAAACGGCAGGAACACCATTGCCACCTATACGGGTCGGGTTGTAGTAGACGTGAGTGTTGTAGCACACCTCCCCCTTGTTTACAGGCACATTTTGAACTCACAGATGGAAAACTGGTGGAGGAGAGACAGGAAAGCGGAGGTGACTGGCTTGGCTAGAAAACGTTCTGTGGCCACCTAATATCTTTCTGGGTTTGGCACAAAGCGTGCCGCTGCAGGGCGAGGGAGGGGATGTGTCAGAGGGAAGAGTGAAATGGCCATTTTCCAAGGGCCAGTCACCTGTCCTCTAGTCATCGCTGAGCCTGCGTTACGGTGCACATAAGAGCATCTGACTTCTGCTGGGCAAATCCCGCCTTTGCTTGATTCCACTGACTCTAAAATGTGTATGTGTAGAAGAAAAAAATTTGTATTTTAACAATGTGGACATGTACGTGTTACAACAGCTTTCAACACTGGGTGGTGATGGTTGGGATGAGCAAAAGCAAAATCATTCCTTAAGGCTACCTTAAATAACATTCTTCTTACTGGATGTGAATAATCTGATAAACTTCTGCTCTTTAACATGTAGAGTCTTGTGTATAATGATAGCTGTATTTAAGAGCTATCGATGAGATGAGACTTTTTGATCTGCCTCCTCTCTTACCATTCTGTGTGGAACTTCAGTCTAGGAAGACAACTGTTTTTCCGAGAAGGGAAAGCCAGATTTTAGCCCCTGCCTTGCTGGGTAGGGAGTTAAGAATCTTATAAACCCACCCATTTCGCAGTCAGTACTTCGGTAGAAGGAGGCACTATGTGAAATCAGTGATGATGATAACAGCCACTGTGCCCCTTGAGAAGCACGCTTGGTGGAAAAGCCTACAGAAAATTGAATGTACTATGTGGTGTAGCAAGGAAAAAGGGTGGGATGAGGGAGGACAGATAACGGTATTTGACTGAAAAGAGTGGGGTTTGGGGTTTTGTCTGGATTTGTATTTATTCTGTCCCCAGACATTTGAAGAAACTCTTCTTTTAGGAGTAACCTGTGCGGTATTGCAATCATTGTCCATTCCCCATGCTTAAAGATAAGGGCGTTGTTTTAAATTCCCCTGGTCTGTGATACTTTTTCAGATGAGGAAACTTTTTGATTCATGTTTGGTGGTGGCTTTTTTTTTTTTTTTTTTTTTTGAAAGCGCGATGTTCAATACTTCAAAACATGGTGTTTGAAACTAGGCTTTTTCCTTCCTTTCTCATGTGAAAGCACACCTTGCCTTTTGTGGAAAGTTGCGTTTTGTATCTGTTACCTTGGGATCTATTTATTTTTAAAGCTGAATTTCTTGTTAAGCTGCTAAACTCAAGGACCTGGGGTTTTGGGAGAGAAAAATACTGCAGACACGGGCAGGGAAGCAGCTGCTGTGGGCAGCTTTGGTGTGCTCAGCAGAAGCGCCTGCAGGACGGGCGCCCGAGCAGAGCAGGGCTGCCTGCCTCCCCGGAGGGGCCTTTCGTCCTTTGGCCCAGGCAGGGGCTGCAGCCGCTCTCCCTGACCCACCATTGTGCCTGGCTCAGGGGACGGTGTGGCCAAGCTGCGGGTCAGTGGGAGGTGGAAAGCAAGCTCCCTTCCTTGCAACAGGGAGTCCGATGTCTGAAAGGACAGCTTAGCGTAGGAAGCAGCCCTGTTCTGGAGCAAGCAGGAGCCGCTGTTGGGAATATGACGGGGATAGATTTGCACAGAAATGTCTGGAAGCCTAATTGTTACTTTGGCAGAATCAAGTACTTATTCCTGAAGGTGCTTCACACAGCTTTCCTAGTGAGAGTGCTGCTGAAGGAGTATGTTGAAATCTGGAAAGAAGTAACTTGGCTCCAGCTCCTTGCATTGTAAAGCATGGCACCGGTCTTTTGTAGCCTTGGCAACTGGCTTTGGCTTGGGCGGGCAATAGGTGGGTTCATCACACGAAGACATTCCTTAAAAAGTGGAGGCCTCTTGCTTACCACATGCCATGTTAGCTTTGGGAAGAATAATTTCTTGGGCACCCTTACTTTCACCGTTTTTAACTTGTGATATTTCTAATTTCAGTGACTTACTCTAGGTGTAGCAGACAATTTAGGTTGTTATTGTATTTCATACTAGCTACAGTGGGAAGCTTGTACCATTGATCTAAGTATTTTCAATTACTGTTTCCTCCAATAGAGTGTATAAACAATAAACAACATGTATTCTGCTTCTATAGGAATGACCGTGTGTCTGTGGAAATTTTTCAAGTCAGTGCAACTGATTCTTCCTTAAGAAAAACAAAAGAGACAAAGCAAAACAAAAACCCTGGGCCAGGAATTGCTTTGTAACCGCTGCTTTACCTTTTGGGAGCGCAGCTATGTTGTGTAAGGAGTTGGCAGTTCTTAACTCTTTCCCAGATGGGCTGCTTTGATTAGCTTAGTGATCTTGGCAGGGTCTGTTTCCCTCCATGTGCAGAGAATTACACTTTTTACAGCTTAATGTTTGTGAAAGTTATTTTTGTTAGATGGGAGCGCTCTTTAGAAGCGTGTTATTTTTATTAGTGTTCAGAATAATACAGTGACCGTATCTGAGAAATTTACACAGAGGGACATTTTTCAAGGTGAGAGCTATCAGCTTGTGTGCTGAGATTTCAAATTCCTCTTAATGTTGAGTTGTAACCCAGTATTGGGCTGTCGTGGAGCACGTAGGTCTTCTGATTTTGAGTTGGCTGGACTGATGGCACCATGCCTCATTTCAGACCATTAGCCTGCGCTGTTCAATGGGTCTCATAGTCATCTTCATGGGAAGCAGGATTGGGGAGTAACAGCATTAGAAAAATGGAGTATAGCTCTTGAATAGCTGGGCTCTGGGGTTTCTCCTCCTGCCCCCAGAGCATGGCAGAAGCTCTCACTTCTCTGGCCCATTGCACCTGTAACCTCTGAGCGTGGGATTAAAGCTTCCTTGGCTGTCTTTCTCTGTCCTGAATTGGTGGTTACTGTATTTGTCTTTAGACCCCCTGCATGATGGTACATCAAAGGTACATGAGGTTGTGGAATGCTTGCTTCCTGAGTTCTTACATTGAATTTGTTACCTCCCAATTAAAGTGAACTGACTGAGACAAGCTTATTTTAATGAGTGGAAATGTGACTGGAAAATAATTGTCTTTTTGGTATTGTAAGAAAGTAATGCCTGGCTTGCACACCATCTCTTTTCAGAACAGAAATGTTGTGACTATGCAGTTTTATAAATAGAAGGGCTCAAGTTAAATCTTGTCAGTGCAGATTTTGAACACGTACAGCTTAATTTTACCTGCTGTCCTTCTGGTGGTGTGATTGTCACAGGGAAAATGCATTTAAATACTGCACCTATTGATTGATTTCCAAAAATGAGCTTGAGCTTTTATTTTAATTTCTACGTTGACATGTTGGCTATTGGAAACAAACATGATCATACTCTGATGTATCTATTCTCAGCAGAGTGTTCTGATTTGAAGCCCCGTATTACTGTTTGAAGGCTTGAAATGTTTGCTTTTCTGGAATTTGGTTCTAGCCTTACAGTGTTACTGTATTGGGGTTTAAAAAGAGGCGCAGCAGGAGAAAGGAGACAAGGAGATACAGAACTAAAGCTTGGGGACTTATCTGATAAATGTACTTGTTGGCCTTTGGCAATGAGTCGCTGCCTCAGTTTCCCAGTGTCTAACAAGATGCTAATGATGCCTACTTCAAAGATACTTCGTGAGAATTAATTAATGCTTGCAAAGGCCTTTGAAGATGAAAAAGCAGGAGTTGAAATATGAAAAGTTTCCATGCCCCAGGTAAATGTTCTGTGTGCTGTCTTGAGTTTTGACTTTTTCAGAATCTCTTGAGCACTTTCAAAGATTTTGAAGGGCTTATTTTGGTTGGACTGTGGTGGTGAACACTTGTGGGAGACACTGAGTGGTATAGCTGCACTTGCAGAAGTTAGTTATTTGCACCTTCCCCCAAGGAAAGAAAGATGATATCCCAAGGCCTCAGCATTATATACCACTTAGAAGAATATAGGTGGCAGGTGTATCCTGAAAATGGTGCCACTGCAGCATTTTCTATTCATTTTTCCCCAGGGCAAGTTTCTGTCCTTTCCAATGTTTGTTAAAACAGTCCACTGGTGAGCCCCGTATGAAGTGATTTACACTGCTTGCAGCACTGCGTTCTTGAGCCTACAGGTAGCCTGAAACAGCTTGGAGGAGCAGTGCTCTCTGTACTTGGTGTGGAAGTGGAATGCTTATGGTATCTTAAAATAAAAACACTGGTTTCTTGTAAAACGTGTAGTTTGGTATGTGATGTGCAAGTAAGGTGTGCAGAGGAAAAAAAAAAAAAAAAAAAAAAGTTTTTCAGATTCTCACATCTTCTCCAGGATGGCGTCTCCTTTTCTCCTTCTTCCCTTTTGCCAATGGCATAGCAATCACGTGCTTTGTAAGTACTGCATTAGTTGGAGATGCTGTAATGAGTTGTTAATGAATTATGGGATAACATGCTCTGGTTTTGCTCACTCGAGGAATTTGAGGAAGACTTCAGAGCACTGTCAGTATTTCAGTGGTTTAGGTTGTGCTGCTGCTGCAAAATGGGTAGGTTGCAGTCTGGCAGGATTTGGGCTTATGTCTGCATCCATATGTTTGATCGTGAAGCACACTGGATTCAGGGCAAGGGGTTTTTCTTGTCAGTTTGAGCCACGTTAGACACAACAGTAGGTAAGAGCTTGAGTTAGTTCTGTGGTAAAAAACAAGCTGTGAAGCCTTAAGTTTCGTGCGTAAGGAGCCTGAACTTTTCTGTTTTAATTCCAGCTTCCCTGGATGCGCAGCAGACTTCACAGAAATAGATAGACCGCTCCACTGAAAGACTCCAGTGCACAAATAGTTGGGTTTGAGAAGATCTAAGCCAGGCCAGCCAAAGTGCTTCTCTTAGGGGCGCAAAGATTTAAGTGGCTCCTTTCCTGCAGTTAACAAGAAGCGTATCAAGAGTTTAGGCTGAATATTTAGCTGCTTTGATTGTAAAAGATCTGCCAGTGCCGTGTTTGAAGCTGAAGTGGGCTGCTGAGGCGGCTTGGGAAGTGTGGCGTAAGCAGGACGCCTGAAACTTCTCCTTCTGGAAATGTCATCTTGCTAACCTAAGACAGAACAGCCTGCAGAATCCGCATTATTAAAAACCTTCCCTGTCAGCAGATGACTTGATAAAATTACAGCTTTGGAGGAAATACTGTGTTCTTGCTTACAAGCAAGTTGTGACGTCTTTGCGAGGCCAAGCAGCGTGTGGGCTTCTGAGAGTGGGAAGCCGCTCCGGTGGCTCGGAGGTGTGGCTTCCTGGCCAGGCTGCCACAGTCATCCTGGCTCAGTGAGTCAATCACTTTAAACACATTTCCAGATTTAGTGCTGGGTTGAACTGCATCTGGCACTGCTGTAGCTGTACTTACCTATAAAAATAGAAGGGCATAATTTGCTAGAAATGTTGGATGTAGGAGTGAAGGGAGCAAAACGTCCTTGGAATTGCAAGAATTCTTTGAGAAGTCGGTTCTTCTTGAAAAACTAGAAATTGGTTGTGACAAATAGTGGGGGTGATGCAATGTGTTCCCCATTTCATGACCTTTTTATGTCCAAAGAAAATGGGATCTTTGGTGTGGTATTGCTGAGGGTTTCTCTGTCCCCTTTCACTTCTGCATTAATGTGATGTTTTGAAACTGAAGGAGAGTTCAGAGACTCTTAACAGGGAAAGGCAGGTGCTGCATACTAGCTCAGAGCATTTTAAAATCTCCGGAGAAATGGCTCGCAGATATAGCTAATTCTGTTACGGAATGTAGGTGAAAATAAAGTGTCATACTTTTGATCAAGATGTCTATTATTGTGTGTATCGTTGGCCACCAGCCAGAACTGTAAAGTTACTTTTTTGACTGAAGTTCAAGGAGTTGAGGAAATAGATCTGGAACAACAGAACTGTCTAAACCTGTCACATCTAACAGATTGACATAATAGGAAGAAAAATATTACTTATTCTGGCTTTTCAGATTGCTTCAGCTCAGTGTTGGGAATCATAATGTGGGATAGCAGGAGCAAGATGCTGCTGTGGTTGTGGTTTAGGGAGGGAGCAGGATTACTTAGGTAACCATTTGAAGGGGTAGTTAACTGACAGTGCTAGGGCGTAAATAAATGACAGTGTTTTTTTTATTAAAGAATAGGAGAGCTTCTGAACTGACAAGGTAATTGAAATAATGTTTGCAGCAGCACTTATAACTAGACTTCCCAAGAACAAATGCGTCCTGTAAGGGTTCTGGCTTAGAGAAGCTGTATTAGGTTGTTGAGCCCCTGAACTTCTCTTTGTATCAAGGAGTGTACGACCGTGCGTGCGTTTAACTGGCTTCACGTATGGTGAACTGCATAGATGCATGGCATTCTGGTAATTTATTGCCAAAATTGCAGGTATTTCCATAGCACGCGATGACTAGCAGCCTGCGTTTATCCTTATTAGTTTTCCTTTTGGATGCCTGCCTGCCTTTCGTGTGAGACCGTTTCCTGCTGTCTTAGGATGGCTGTGCTGAGTTTGAGAACTAGTGATCAGAAAGGTAGTGGAGGCAAATATGGAATGCCTTATTTAGAATAGCTGATGAGACCACATCATTGTGTGTTCTGTTGTTACAGCTTTTGCCAGCTGATGTGAAGAAACCCTCTGCTTCTGGGAAGAGGGTAACAGGGATTAAGTGATACCTAATGATAATCCAGTCTGTTGTACAGTCTCTGCTTCTTTGACCATAGACGATCTCTGCTGGGTATTCGGCAGATCTGCGATGACTTGGTTTATCTGGCAGGTTAACAATCTGGGGTGGATAAGGGACTGAATTCCTACCCAGAGTTTTCTCAATATAAATATTTTTATTAAGGGAGCTCCTTCACCGTGCTTCCCTTGTGCCTTGTTCTCGAACCCTCATCCCTTCTGGTGGCTTACCCTTTTTGATAAAATTCAAACAATTTCTTGGTTTAGTTATTTCATAACCTTTTTCCAGTTACTGCTTTGTATGTTTCTGTGCTGTCTGCTCCTCCTGAACAAAGATTTTCTGCTAAAGCTATTAGTGGGATGCTGTCCTTCGTGATCTCAGTCCTCTTGGTAAGTGACCTGTCTCTGTCTAGGTAGAGCTTTCCTCATCACGCTTGGGGAGCTCCGTGCACCAAGTAGTAGCTCTGTAATGAGCTTGTAGATTTTGCCTTGGGCAGCTGTACCAGACCAGTTACAGCAGTTAAGGTTTTCAGTCTTCATTATTGTATGCAATTGATAGTATTGTGAAGGAGAAGCTGATGTAGATTAGGTTTTGAAACACGGTGAAAGGAGGACTTCAGTTTTAGGAATTGGGGATTCTATGTAAGCAGCAGGCGAGGGAGGGAATCTCTTTCTTTACCTTGTCACTTATGATGAATGGGTGACCTGAGCTCTCGTGTGGCACTAAGACTGTGGAAACCTTTGGTTTGCTTTTCATGAAAGTATTGGGAGTTGGTTTCCTTCGTGATCTAGTTAAATGGAATGAGAACAAAATCTTGTGAGCGCGTAAGGAAGTGCTGTGCTCGTGTTCAGTGTGTGCTGTTTTTCTTCTGCTTACACTGACGTGCATGGAAAGATAACAATACCAGTCTCTCTTGCTCTTCAGTTGTTGTGAATATTACCTTGCATCAGCCCTGTCCATGCAGCCACAAACCAAAGCAATGGCTAGATGTTTTAAGTTGTATTTTTACCCCCTGTGTTGGCATAGTGGCTATAAAGTGGGTATATTCCTGAAGAGAAAAACTTGGGTCTACTCAACTAGCCAGTTAAAAGATTTGTTTTTTTTTTGTTCGGTGGTGTGTTTCAATGGTTTTTTCTTCAGAGTTGATTTGATCCTGGCCTGGCAACAAATGCAGGTGGCTGGAGGAGTGGGAGGTGAAGGGAACTCCCTGAGCCACAAAAGCTTCTCGATCCCGCTGGGAGGCAATTACTTTATTTAAGATTGGAATCTGGTGTCCTTGCTCAGGGTGAAATGCAAATGATTGGGTGCATGTTAAGAAGTGTCCCATAAGAGAGGATACAGGACCCATATGTTTCCTCCTCCTACTTCTGGCTCTCAGTTGCATTTAGTGCCTGACAGCGTTAGTATTGTTTTGGTGTCTGTGTGAGTGTACAAGGCCTGTTCAACTGTATCATGCCACGATGCCCATTAGTCCAGCCAAGTGCTGCTTTACAAAGGTTAGAAAACAGGATTACACTGGAGGACTTTGGGAGGGGGAGGATGCTGCTCCTCCTCCTTTGTATAGGACCATGTAAATCTCTAACCAGCCGGACTTGTGGGATCTGTGCAATACCCAAAGATGCACCTGCAGAGTTGTCGTTATCTGCCCAGAGGAATGTTGGGGAGTTCATTATTTATGCCCAGTTTCAGTGTGTTTTCTTCTTCCATTGCTCTTGTTCAAGTCTAAACTGAGACTTAATGAACTTGTTAGGCAGTTTCATCATATGCTTGGCAAATGCCATGTTCTCAATCACCTCTCGTGTTTTGGAAAGCACAATTTTTGTTGTGTTCTTTGGGGCACACTGCGTCTGTGCTAGAGCTGTTGGCATTCGGGATTGTAGAAACGAGTGATCTTTGTTAATTTTTTGTTGATGGCTGTACTGTGGCGTGGTGGGGAAAATGAGATGCAGAATGAAGTTTCTTAGAGTGCTTCTGTGTGACAGTGTAGCTGTCACTAGCATTTCCCCAGAGATAAGCTTACAACCCTGGTGTGTTCAATCATTAAATATTTAGCGAGCTGATGAGAACCCTTGTGCCCCACTAACAAAGATTCTGTTTGGTCCGGTAGAGAGATGGTGAAAAATTGCCAAAGTCTTTTTATATAAAGAAGTGAGAACTGCGTAATACTTGTAGTGAGAATTCTGCTGTCTGGCTTTCACATCTTTCCACTTGCTTTCATTGGAATTTAGAGCTTAGTTTTTCACTCCAGACAGAAATCTTTTCTCAGCTCATACACTAAAACATTCACAAATATTGGCTCATTTGACACTTTACTGCAAATATTTAATTTTACATGTCATGTTTCTGACATGTTAGGGGTTAATGTGTCATCCAGGCTCACTGCCATAATTTAAAATTCAAATGTCTTAACTTTTTTTTCTGAGTCCAAACAAATTTTCAAACAAAATTATAGGTAAGAAAATGATTTACATGAAAGTTGTAAAAGTTGTCATCCTTATTTCTCACCTAACTGGTAGACTGAAAGGTCTGTATGCTGTGAAACCAGGGGAAGATGACATAGAAAGTTTGTGGAAAATGGGAAATTGTATCAGTCTTCAGCTAAAGTGTTCACGTATTTTTGAGCAACTGTATTGTGAAAACTAAGTTCCTAAACAATAGCAGATACTGGAAAAGTTATTTTATTGGTAGCTAAGATACTATTCTGAATCAGCTAGTTCTGCAGAAAGTACGCCTTCCTAAATAGCAGCAGCTTGGTTTCGAGGAATTAATAGTAACTACTTAGTGCATTATACCCAATTTGAAAAGACAGGGATCTGAACAGGTTGTCCCTACCTTCTTCTTACACTTGCACAGGTGTGCTGACATTTCATGTCTCATGAAGGTGGGTGTTAGAAAAAGAACATGTTTTTTTTTTGGTTAAATAAATAGTGACTTTAATTACCATAATAAGCTTCATGACTGTTCAGAGTAAAGGTTTCTGTTTGGCAGGGCTGCTATTGTTGATACATGGCTGTCCAAATTCTGAGGAAGAAATATTTTTTTGTCTTGTCTTGCCTGCAATCTGTTTTGCTGAGAGAGGGAAGGGTGTCTGAGCGTTCCCAATTATCCGGCTGGCTTAACAGTAGGGTGAGCAGATGAGAAGGCAGGGTAGTGGAGAATAGTTTGTTGAAAACAAAAAAGTCAAAGCACCTGTTACTTTTGCATCCCAGTTTTTGTTAAATATCCTTTTTTGATATGAAAATATGGGAGCGGGGAAAGTATTTGATCTTAATCCCATGTTTACGTGTGACTTCTCCGCTCCTTTCTTACTCCCGTCCCTTTCCACAAGTTTTCTAAGTATTTCCTCTCCCTTTTGCAGTGGTAGTCGCTCTTCCAAAACCTTCAAACCAAAGAAGAATATTCCAGAGGGCTCTCACCAGTACGAGCTGCTAAAACATGCCGAAGCCACGCTTGGGAGTGGTAACCTCCGGATGGCCGTTATGCTTCCAGAGGGTGAAGACTTAAACGAATGGGTTGCAGTTAACAGTAAGTCGGCTCACCTTTTTTTCATAAGGGGGTTGTTGAATGTGGCCTGACACTTGTGGGAGGACAACTGTGTGCCCCTTTCTAGTGGGGTAGCCTCTTCTGTCCTGCATGCACCGCTCTGTTGCGGTTGGGAGAGGTGAATGTCATATCATTTAGAGCTGACAGATGCAGAGCGTCTCACCAAGAACAAAAACTCCTTAATCTCCTTGTGCCAAAAGTATGTTCCTGTTAACAAAAGAATTCTTATTTTTAGTGGTTAACGTCTGAGCACTTGATCACAAACAAGTGCTGCAGTACGAATGTCACTGCTGTTTTTAGAAAGTAGCCTGTCAGTGCCACCTTAATATGTTTATTCTAGTTCTTTCTCAGCTAGGGTTGTTACCCAGTGGTATAGTCAAGCCTCTACATGCTAAGTGTAAAACCTTAATTTAGTTAAGCGTGAGGGCCCAGGTACAAAAGATGCTAGAGACTATAGTCACACGTACGGCCTGGCTTTCCTTGTGCCTGTAACAAACCCAGAGATCAATCTTTGTAATTTTCCTAAAGTTAGTTCCTTCCTTTTGTTTTTACTGAGTTGTGAGCCTTTGCTCTGTTAAGTCTCTGATGTCATTATTTTAACTTCCTCTAAAGCTATTTGGCCTGGCTCTGCTTTCGTGCTAGGTCAGGCCAAACAATGATGCCCAAATTAGTGTTTTCTGATTGCTTGACCATGTTTCCTCCTCCTTCCTCTCCCTGCTGCATGAATTTGCTGCCTGCCTTCTGCTCCTAAAGAGTGGATTCACCCAAGTCTTACCACGCTCCTTAGCCCGTGCAGGGTTTTGGCTGCCACAGACTCTGTGCCCTGTGTCTGGGTATTTCATCATCTTTTTGTGTCTTTGGCGTGGCATGCTTCCCTAATTGTGCGGTATTGATTATGCACTGCAGTGCAGTATAAATTATGCTCAAGGTAAATGTCTTCTAATTGTTTGTGTGGTTCTGTCTATTTCTTCTTGCTCTTTGACGTGTTTGGGAAGTGAAACTGTCATACTGACTTCAACCTTCTGCTTCTCAATTAGCCACACAGTGCTCTGGTATATGACTTGCCACTGCTGACACCATTCTTTATAAAAGTTTATTAATGCTGTATTGCAAAACTGTCTAGAAAAAAAGCCAGCCCATTTTTATGAGTAAGCATTACTAAAGATGCTTCATCTATTGCTGGCATCCTTCCCTTTTGGTGGCTCCTTCACTCCGTGTCTCTTCTTTCCTGTGTGGCAGTGGTGTTTTTCCCTTCCCAGATGACTTGACTGCTAAATTAGCTGGGTGGCAAAAGGCAGCTCCCAGTCTTTTATCAACAGCTGCGTTCTGTAATGAAGCAGTCTTCTTTCCTGCTTCCTGCAGCAAAGTGGGGTTTTAATGTTTAATTTTTTTGTCTAGAAGCGATGAACTAATTACATGCTCCCTTCATATACAGCATCCCTCTACCACACCTAGTACCAGTTAATGGTAGATTTGAGCCCCTTCTGTTGATGGAGAGATCTAAAAAGGAAATAAAATGTGTGACTTAATGTCACTAGTTTTGCCCTTCACAGTAGCGAGAGCACAGGACCAAATGGGCTCTGCTCTTCTGCTTCTTGCTCGACTCTTAGCCTTACTGATGTTTGATGGTAATGAATTGATGTATATGTAGGTTTTTAAAACATGTATTCAAAATAAAAAAAGGTGAGGAGTGTATAATTGGTTTGTTTCGAGTTTAATTTTGAAATCTCCTTGATTTGAAAATACTAAAAAATAATTTCAAAAGTGCATCTTGCCCATATCTTTGCAGAACAACACAAGACGGTATGCATTTCTTTGAGTAGAAAAGCACTTTGAAAAAATAATCTAAGCCCTCAAAACTTAAGAACAATGAGTAAAAAGAGGAAATGAAAATATGCGGAGACCCTGTACAGCTTTACACAAGTTGGAAAGGAGGTCCTTGCATTTTTCTTGCTTGTCACATGCTGCTGGCTTGGATGGATGCATGGTGTGTCTTACGGCCTTCTGACGCTTGCAAGCGTGGGATTCACAATAATCAGTCATCTCGTTGAAGTCTGTGTGGGTTTTTTGAACATGCTTGCCTTGAAGCAAACATTGGGCTGTGGTTTCTACTGGGAGCAGGGACTGGAAACTTAATTATCAGTTCTTATGTACACTTAAGAAACAAGGGCTGTTTATAACCACTTCTTGCTGCCTTCGGTAACTGCCTCTTCCCCTGCCCAAACAAGCTTTAGGAGTCCTCCTGAACCTCTGTTAACTTTTTAATCAACCTTTCCCGATGTTGCTTTTGCTGGGCAGGGGAAAAAAACCAAACCCACCCAACAGATTTTGTTGCTGGACATGAGCTGTGCTAGGTGCTTGCCATACCAGTTTTTATATGCTTCCCTTTTTTTTTATACCTGGGAAGTTGCAGGACACAGTTGTAGCTTATATCCTGCATCTGCTGAACAGTAGCTGTAACTTGCTGCCATAATGTTTGTGTAATCTTTGATGTTTATTCTCTGGAAAAATCAGCGAGGGGAGCTGCAGTATTTAACCCTTCTCTCCTTCAGCCATCAGTTAATTTCACAGGTAGGCGATATCTGCTAGTGCCTGTATTTAGGATGTCGATCTCTATTTCATTACATAAAACTGGGTATCTCTGTAGTAATGTTTAAGCAAGGAACACAAATCTGGTTAGGCTATCAAGTATTATGCTGGCTTCTCTTTGGCATGGCACCGGGTTGAGAGGAGCATATTGTTGGTGTTAATTCCAGTGTCCTGCAGATCGGTTGTGAGACTGTTCAGTGTTGCAAGTGGTAACTGTTTTTTCAATTCATTTTTTTTTAAACTTAATGTTTTAAGTTAAGTTAATTTTTTTACATTTAAGACAAATATGTCTTAACTGCTGCAGAGAGCAGTCACAGGAGAACCTTTCCCTGTTGGCTCACAATGAAGAGCTTTCACCTGAATGCTAAATTGAGTAATGGCTATTTGGTGACATGATTAGACTGTCAGTACTGCTGATAAGGGGGTTTATTTGAGTATTCCTGAAATCTGTCTCAATAAAGAAACAGTTTGTCACTGGCACATTGAATTGCAGGCATAATGCAGGTAGCACTGGAGTAAGGTAAGTTTTAAGTGATGCTGAGCCTAGACAAACCTGCACACTGTTTTCTCATCCTGAGGTCTAGCTCTGCAGGCAATGATTCAGTCAGTGGAATAGTTAAATTTGCAAAGCGCTCTGGTTAAATGGAAGGAGTTGAACTCTACCACACTTGATTTGGGTTTTTATGTGATTGCTGAATTTCACTGATGCATAAAAATGGATAAATAAGGACACCAAAGCTAGTCTCAAAAAATCTTTAAGTTCCTGTATGCTTGTACTACTTGGGTTCATCTAGAAGCAGAATTTACAGTAACTGTTACAGGATAAGAGAGGCAGGAATACGTAGTAGAACTGTTATTCTGGAACCACATCATGCACTTAGTCATAAGAATTTAACCCAGCCTACTTAAAATTTTATTTCCTAGTGGCTTAATATTGGTCACTTTTCAATTTTTACTCATGACATCGATTGTCTGAAAGACGTTTTGAAAAGTTATATTTACATATTGGTACCGTGGTAATGTGCTGTGCTCCCCAACAGACTCAAGGGGGGCCGTTAATTGAGTGGAGATGAAGTAGATTTTATAAACTCTTGACAGTTCCTAAGAACAGAACCTGCTGTTAGGTTATTGAAGAAGAGCCTTGCTTTCAAAGAGTTCTAAGTAATCAAGCACCTACTTAAAGTAGTAAGAACTATGGGAATATTTAGATATGTTAACTGTTGGTCTTTTATTTCAGTAATACAGCTGTAGACCATATAAAAAAAACGACAAAGGTTTGGCAAAGGGAGCTGCTTTCCCAAACATGTAACAAAACTTAAGCCATAAACCCCCACAACAAGGCTCCAGGGATAGTTTATAATGAGGAAATGTTGTGGACTAAATACCGATTTGTGGTAATTAATTGGTAATCTAAGGAGCAGAAGTTGCTTGGCACTGTGACTATTCCTGTATCATGACTTCTGTACCCACCTTCCACACATGTAGCATTTGACCATAACGTAACTAAAAGGGGGTGCATTTAGATGGAGTGTTAGGAAGAAATGCTTGTAGCCATAGGACAAGGGGGAATGGCTTTTAAACTGAAAGAGGGTAGATTTAGATTAGATATTAGGAAGAAATTCTTCACTGTGAGGGCGGTGAGGTGCAGGTACAGGTTGCCCAGAGCAGCTGTGGGTGCCCCATCCCTGGCAGTGCTCAAGGTCAGGTTGGATGGGGCTGGGAGCAACTTGGGCTGGTGGAAGGTGTCTCTGTCCACTGCAGGGGGGTTGTACTATATTTGTAGAATCATAGAATGGTTTGAGTTGGAAGGGATCTGAAATATCATCTAGTTCCATATAGATGGAATATCTAAAAGGCATATATAAAAGGTGCCTTCTGATCCCAAACCATTCTGTGATTCTATGAAACGTTCTTTGAAAAGATAGTCTTTTGAAGTACGAAGCCTGAGGGAGGACAGTATCACCTAATGAGTAACAGCTGTCTCTAGCTGGGAAGTTTACACTGAAAATCTTTTGTTTTATTCCAGACTTGCTAGTAGAATTTGGGATTCTACTAAAATGCACCAGACTTTCAGAAAAGACTGTTAACTCACTTTCTCTTTCCCTTTGCTTCTTTCAAATGAAGATTTTGCTGCAGTGAACAATTAAATAGTTATTGCCAGAGACTGTTGTAGAAAGGTGGTGGTTGCATTCTGCATCTCCTTTATAATACCTTTTAAAAAACAGTAACAATGAGGTTTTTTTCCCCAAAATATTCCAGGACCTTCTTCAGCAGTGTGTGCTTTACAGTTAAGGCTCTGGGAAGCTTGTGTTGCTGTTACACTGCAGAGTGCTAATTGATGGTTTAAATGCTTACAGCTGTCGACTTCTTCAACCAGATCAATATGCTTTATGGAACCATTACGGACTTCTGCACAGAGGAGAGCTGCCCTGTGATGTCTGCTGGCCCAAAGTAAGATAATTTTTTACACAGTGTTGAGTGTGTGTAGTTTTCGAGGTGAGGTGATTTTGCATTTGAAAACTTGAGACTAGCTCAGTTGAGTACCAAAGATAATTTCTGTGGGTGGAAAGGATGTCTTCTCTTGTTACCTGTGGAGGGAAAAAAAATGTGAACCTTTGTTAAGGGAGTGGGGAATGGAAAGGTGTTTTTTTGGGGTGTTTTTTTATTTGGGTTTTTTTTGGTGGTTTTATTTTTCTTCAGTCTGGGAAGTAAACTGATTAACAAAACTATTTTTTTTTTCCCTTTTTTTTTGGTCTGAATCGTTAATGCGGGTTTCTTAAATTAAGATTTGAAGTTATTATAAGCAAGCGTTCAATTAGGGCTTACCAAAATCTGTCTTTTAGGCACTGGATTAGGTATTGTAGGGCTAAACTTGCCTACGGTTTTTAGTAGTCTGGATATGAGTCCCCTACCCTGTGCCTCGGTTAAATTTAACTTCTTTGATTCTTGCTTATGCTTTTGTACAGACATTAAATGCTTGTGTTTTTTCTTGCTCTCTAACTGCTTAGTGTCTTCCAAAGAGAATACCCACATTTCTAAGTGAGTGGCGGAGGAGGGCACTGCTTCCTTTTAAACTACTGTAAAATCTTAAATAAACAATATAGAAAAACAATCCTCTCCTCCACTTCCTCTTCCTTTATAATGACATTCGTTGTTATTGTTTGAAGCCCGTAATTGCTAACCAGTGTGGTGGAGAGCAGTGGACATGCAGAAGGGTGCTGCTGGGAGGGCAGGAGCTCTGCAAGGTGAAAGCAGCCAGGTGGACCAAGAGAAGCTTTGGCACCACCTTCTTCAACTAAAAATGGACGCTGCTGAATGCCAAACCCAGTGTGGGCAGGCAGACCTGCTGCTGCAAAGTGGAGAAGGGTGAAAATACAAAAGGAGTAGAACTTTACCGTTATGCAAAAAAACTTCAGGATAAGCTTGTACAATAACGTAGCCCATTGTCTGCTTTGTGCTTTGGCGTGCAGAAAAGACTCTTATTTAATAAATAAGAGCACGAAAATATTTCTTTGCTTCATTGTTTGTCTGCTGAGAAGCAGTTATTTGGGGGTGGAGGTTAATTATTAAAGGCTTAGCTGTTTGGTTGCCAGACTAAACAATTCATTTCTCTCCAAAGAGATTGAAAACTATTGATAGAAATATGTGTCATACTCCAATAGTTATGAAGCAGGGTAGGAAAGAGATGCTGGAGGCTAGAGGATGCATTCTGCCAAGGTTTTAATGAGGTGTCCCTAGGATTCGTAGAGCATTCCCCGAACTCTGCCGCCCCTACTTGTGCTCAGGGGTGGGTTTTGTGAAAGGACCAGAAGTGTGTGCGCACATGAAGGGCTGAGGCCAGCCAGGCACAGGGATGGGTGATTTGGGAGCCCGACGGTGACTGGCAGCAAAGCATATACAGTGTTTTCTAATTTGAGTGAGTGTGGCTTTCCTTCACTCAAAAGGTGGCCTGCAAAATATTTTTCAGGGAGGCACTGCTGGAAAATGTGTCAGCGTGAAAGCAGTGATATTTACGGATTTTTTTTTTTCTTTTTTCTTCTGTTACTTATCTCGGTTTCCTATTCTCTTGTGGCTCAAGCTATATTAGTTGAAGAGGCATTGAGTCTTAGGTGCTCGTTAGTGCTTCTAGGCTGAAGGTTGCTGTCTGTTTACATCCATGGCTGAGCTACTACTGGTATTGCATCCTCATCTATTTCAGACAAAAGAGTATGAGTTAGATGAAACAACTTGCATAAGGTCATTTGAAACAGATTAGGCAGCAGTAGCCTGAGCAGCTGGAGAGAGCCAAAGTAGCAAGCACTTTGCAGCTTCAAAATCTGATTTTTGCATTCCCGCTGGAAAAGCGTTTATGGTTGACACACTAAAAAAGGGTTGTAAGGTGCTGATGCATACTTAGGTATAGCTGTTCAGAACTCGTCATGGCCTAGTCACAATTTTCAGAGCACAGCTGACAAACTTGTAGCAGTCTATAATAAAATTAAACCAGATGCCTAAAGAGAGAGGGTAACCAGAGCCGAAGTGCGCTGTTTTCTGTATCCACTGCCTGGTACTGGTGTTCTGTCTTTAAAAGCTCTTTAAAGGAAAAAAAACCCCAACCAACCGAAAGACGAGACCCTTGGCAACAGGCAAGTCACCTACGTTCATGTCTGGTTTTTTGTGTTTTTGATACAGGGAAGGTTACCTTCTCTAAAGGGCTACCTTTAAGCAAATGCTTGGGGCTGTATGGCTACTTCTCCAGCCCACTGGTTCTTTTTGGTAGTGATCTTAACAAAAGGGCTTAGCTGAGGCGGGTAATTTTTTGTGTGCTGTGGGATCACTTTCATTTCTTCGGGACTTGTCTTCATTGGAAGGGTTGCTGACTCTAGCTTTTATCAGGGTGTTAGTTAAGCATTGACGTAAAGATCAAGAACAGATCTTCCTCTCCTGCTGTACAGCTCATTGTCTAACAATTTGAAAAAAGTACTGGTTTCATTTGTTCCAAAACATGCGATTACTCACGGTAATGTTCCATTCTTTTCACTTCAGCAAAGACCAACCAACAAAGCCCTCGTTGGTTATCACTTCTCGCTGATCTTGTATCAGTTGCAGTATCACCGTCAGCACAACATGCATGATAGTAAGTTAAGAACCTGCATACAAGTGATCTGTTTATTAACCAGCATTGGGTGAGGAGAATTTTATTTTCCTCCCTGGTTTTAAGTCTTCAGTAAGAGCACAAAGGAGGAACATGGCTGCTGCATTTTTCAAAGCTGGAAGTCAGAAGCGGGGCATTTGTGTGAGTGCATTGAGCTCACTCTTAATGGTGGTGAGATCCTTCTGATTTTTCCTGAGGTTTGTTGGTCTGCAGTGCTTCTGTCTTGATATGTTCACATCAGAATAGGTGGGCATTCCAAAGTGGGCAGCTCCCACAAATCCTACGTGGGCGTAATAAGCTGTAATTGAATGTTCACATGCTGCCTTCTGCCCAGTGTGTCTGCAGCAAAAAAAAAAAAAAGAATAAATCATGTCATCAGGTCCTTGAAATACACATTCTCTTCACAATAGCAATCCTTTTGCCTTTTTGTGGTGCTCTTCTCTGTGCCTGTGTCACTTGATGACTGAGGGACAAAACAGTATTTTTCAGCAGACTTGGTGTAATACAATTGCACTGAGATTTAGACTTGATATGTTCAAATAAATGTCCGATAATCTTTTAAAAGATGTTACTGAGCCACTGCATTTTATTGCTGTTGGACAAGGTGATGGCTTTAATTTTGGTCAAGCTGGTTTTTCTTGCTTCGTTGTTGTTTTTGTGGGGTTTTTTTTGGGTGGTTTGTGTGGTGGTTTTTTTTTTTTGTTTTGGCCATGTACATGTAATTGTGTGGTAGAGGAGCTGGTCCTATGATTGTTTATGCTTAGGGATATTTTTCAGCGTGAGAAGCATAGTTGGGTTTTCTGTTTAAAGGTGGCAAATAACTTGTGTTTATTCATATGAAAGAATTCTGCCAGAGTCGTTAGGGATTGTTAGCTTTTTCCCTGCACTTGCTGAAGTGAACTGTGTATTTCTTGCTCTACTCTTCACATATTGTTTTGCCCTTAAAAAGATCTGCTAAACTTTAGAGGTTTCTAAAAATGTATTTTCTGTAGAAGAACTGCCTATCACAGTAAGGTTAATTGGTTTCTATCACCAGAGCTGTAGGTGTTTGCTCACAAGCTTGAGCTAGAAATGTGATTTTTACCCTTCATTTCCTGTAGCAGCTCAAGTGATTCTAATATGTGGTTATGTTTTTTTTTTTGGATGTGTTTTGATTTTCTGGTTTTGTTTAAGAAGTTGGGCTCAGGTTCTTGATGTGTTATCAGTGGCATGTTTAACCTTCTTGGAAGAGTTCATTTTCCCCTCCTTTGCGAACCCCAAGCCTTTTGACAGCCTAGGAACAACCGTGAACATTGCACCCACTGCGTGGAGCGTGGGGTCTTTGCTGGAATACTTTCAGATTCTGTATGTGACTTTTATTTCGTCAGAATCTATCTGCTGTTTCTCAAGAGCTGTGTTACTTAAAGGGTCATTCTGTGGCATCCCTTCCTCTAAAACATGCAGAATTAACCCATAGTGTTGGGGGGTGGGGAGGGAGGGAGGCTTCTTATGGATATATGATATTTGGATAAGATTTTTAGCATGTAATATAGTTTGTTGTCTTGCTTGGTCTCTAGACTGAACCTGGCACCTCATCTAAGTGTTGATATTACCCTAATACTGATATTTAAGTGGTATTAACATAGGACTGATACTGGGTGGTGAGGAATGCTGATTTTTTAGAAGCCCAGACACGTGGTCCATTCAGAGCATATGGAATTTTTGCATGTCTCTTTTAAAATGCTTACAGACCTTCTGATTTGTTACCCTTATGAAAATGGGATTTTTTTATACCATTGTGAGCAGCACGCTCGTAGTCGCTTGTAAAATTTTTTTATTGTGAAAACGTTCTCCCAGTTACTGTTCTGACAAAACTGACCTTGTTAAACAGCATCAGAAGCCAGGTTTATCAGATACGGTTATGTTTAGTACAAATTAATGTGTATGATCTTTAAAATAGAAGACTTCCAGTCTCCGCACAATACTAATTGGAGATAGCAAGGGAAAGTTTAAACGGTGGTGGTTGCAGCCCAAACATTGTGGTATGCTACTGCTATTACTAATAAATAACAATGAAATTGAGCATGCTATCAGAAGTAGAAATATTAACCATTAATAACATCTCTAGTAATTCTTTTAAAAAGAATCATGGAACGGTTTGGGTTGGAAGGGACCTTGAGGACCACCTAGTTCCCACCCCCTGCCACGGGCAGGGACACCTTCCACCAGCCCAGGTGGCTCCCAGCCCCATCCAGCCTGGCCTTGAGCACTGCCAGGGATGGGGCACCCACAGCTGCTCTGGGCAGCCTGTGCCAGCGCCTCGCCACCCTCACGGTAAAGAATTTCTTCCTAATATCTAATCTGAATCTACCCTCCATCAGCTTAAAGCCATTACCCCTTGTCCTGTCGCTGCAGGACCTGGTAAAAAGTCTGTCCCCATCTTTCTTACAAAGCCCCCTTGAAGTACTGAGAGGCTGCAGTAATGTCTCCGTGGAGCCTTCTCGTCTGCTGGAGTGGCGTGGCAGGGTAACGGAGCTGCCGTGGCTGTGGCACGTGAAGCAGCTTGCGAAACTGGGTACGGTGGGGTGCGGGAGTGCACACGTGCGCTGTGAATGTGCCTATATACACGATGCGTTACGGGCCTTGGTGGAGGCAGAAATTGCAGTCTTCTAGCCGGGAGCAAGAACGGATCTGTCCTTTCGAAGACTCAGAAGTTGTTTCAGGCTCCAGGTGGCACCCAGCCCCGTTTGAGGTGAGTGACCAGGACACATGGCAGATAGCACAGTCCATTTTCCTGTGGAATAATATGCACAGGGGTGACTGGTTCATTTAAAGATGATTGTACGTTACAGAAAAGTATGTTTTTCAGTTTAAGACTGAAGTGGCTTGAATTGAGCAAATGCAGCAGGAACATAGCAAGTGATCTAAGGTGATAGATGGTATTTATCTGCAGGAATTGATGTGGATAGGACAATCCTGCCTTCTGTAATATTTCCAGCAGCAACGCTCATGGCAGAGCTGGAAGCTGTGAGCCAACTCTGTGGCAGCAGGGTCGGTTTGCGAGCACTCAACAGAACGTCTTGCTGTAGGCTGAGCACGTACGTTACATTACAAGGAGCAATTCCTTTATTTGAGTCTTGTATTTTGGGGCAATTTGTATTTAGAATAGGTTGGGATTGACTAGCATGGGAAACCATTTGAAACGTCTGTGCCCACCCCAGGAGGAGAGATGCTAAGGTAGGACTTCCAGCCTGCTGTTAAGGAGAAGGTAAAAGGCCACTTGCCAGCTCGTGGGTCTTCTCATACTCAACACCTGTGGAAAACGCAAGTGGCCAAAGAAAGAACAGCTGTATTCCAATGTGATCCTGGTCGGAAGAAAGTTGAGATGCAGGAATTCAGTTTTGAATAATAGACATAACTGCCCTTAAGGGCTCAAATTAAAACTGAGGCCCTTTTTGTTTTACATGCTTGACATAAGCAGATGGAAATCATATTGAGCATAACTACAGATTTATGTAAGTCAGGAAACATACTTTCTTAAGGAAGTGCGAGTCAGAGGGACTGCACTGTAAAAATGCCATGCGGTCTAACCTTGGGCAGCTAATAGCATACTTTAATGGGAGCTGCTGCAGGCAGATAAAATTCTCTTCTATATGAATTTCCAAACTGTTAGGCTAGGAAGGGAGAAAGAAATGTGGAACTTGAGCTCTCTTTATGGCTGAGAACTTGAGCCCTTTTTGTCTAGAAAATAGTTAAATGATAAAATCTTCTAATAGGGGAAGTCAGTCGCTTAGAAATTTATTCAGTGAAATAGGAATAGTGGCGGTACTCTCTAGGCACGTTATTTCTGCTTTGAGAAAGAGTTTGACGTTGAGAGTTGGCAAAGAAGAACTTTATTTAGAGGTTTCATATCAATATAGCCTAAACCTTGCCTTTTGTCTTGTAGGTACAACTAAAGGGATTTGCCTTTTAGAGCATTCGCGTTCTTTGTGCGTTTTGTTGAAGTCTAGCTGGCAGTCCATGTCATGAAACAAGATTTTTTAGATATTTTTTTTAAGGTTCTGTAAAGCAGAGGAACTTAAAACTCGAGACAGCTTCTGAAACTGTTCTCAGTTATGCCTAAACATGACACTATTGTTCAAACTTAAGATTCGTTCTCAGGTAAAATTCCAATTAAACTTGCCTACAACACTGTCCTTCCCTTGAGTTCCATGTCATACTGCTGTGGGTTTGTGGTTTTTTTTTTCAGAAAGCCAGCCTTCTTCAAACACCTTTTGGCGTTGTAGGGTTTTTTGTGTTGTTTTTTTAAACCTGTCTCTCCTGCTATTCAGTGTTGAAGCAAGGAGCTGGGCTTTTTACCTTTTCTGTAGGTGTCCGTGTGATTCACGTTGTTCACTAATTAAAATACTACATACTTTTGACACTCAGCTGTATGAAAATATTTCTGTTTCCCAGAATTACAGCTGAGTCAATGGGTCCTTACCTGCTTTTGTAAATGGAGAAGATCCAGCTTTGTCAGAAGGAAAATAGCAAGGGAGTGGAACCAGGTCCATTGGTTCAGAATGGTGCCATTAGCAAAGCTGCACTAATTTTCATCTGTAATTGCTGTGCAGTTCGTGGTTTTTGTTTAGTTACTGCCTGTGTAAGTGCTTGCTCCGTAGAGTGCAACTAATAATTCTCTTTTATTTTACAAAGTAAACAACCTCAGATGAATTGGATAATAAAAGCTTTGCTATGCTTGCATTTTTCTACTTTTATATGCTATTACTGGAAAGCTGAGAGATAAGCTTTGTTTGGAGATACTTAGGATAATGATTTCAGCAATAAGCCCCCAGAGATGGACTATGCACATGACTGCAATTTTTAAAAAATATATGGTGACCTTTTCCCCTTCAGATGCAGATTATCTAGAAGGAACTAATTGTAGAAATCAGGAGAAAATAGGAGCAGCGATGCTTTAAAATGCTTCAAGGCAGCATACCGGCTTATTAATAGCTAGCGCTGCAGGTACTTCTGTTTCTCTTTTCTACAGCATGGTGATGTTGACGTGAAGATGTCAAGATGGAACAGAATGCAGTTGACAGATTGCGAGAGCTTGGAGCTTCGGCGTGTTTACTTTTCCAGTGCAGCCAACCCCCTTAAGCAATTGAACTGAAATAAGAACAGTCTGGCTCGGGAGTAAGTATATATCATGTTATTTGCTGTCACAAGCTATACGCTCCTGTGACAATTCAAAGTTTGGATTGAAGATCTCTGTGGAAAATCAGGCTAAAGTCTGGGAGGTGCTGAAATGCAAAAGCGAGGACTTGATCATAACATAGTCTTTTAAAAATCCTAAAGATAGGAAAAACTAATTCTGATATTCTGGCCAAATGAAAATTTGTTTGGTGTTTTGGGCTTTTATAATATTTCTCCTCCAAGTCCCATGAGGCGAGACGATGTTCTTACGGTATTAAATAATGCAAAACACAGATTTTGTGGTGCAGGTTTGAGCAAAGGAGCTGTTGTGTTACTGTGCTGGCATTGTCACGCCTGTCAGCATCCCGGGGTTTGTAATGGTTTCTGACTTCCCTCCGTGTTATTTTGGTGAGCATCACTGTGACCTTTTATGGGCCTATAGTCAAACAGCATTTTCCAGTCCTTGTGAAAGCCTTATGGTCCCCTCTCAAAAAATGGCTCACTTCCCTCACCCCACCCCGGCCTTGATCAGTCACTCATTTTCTGACCTGAAGTATGAAGGCAGATTTGCCCGAATGAGCCCGCGCCCCCGCCACCAGTCGCTGCGTGTCCTGCGACAGGTAACGCGGGCTGCGGCGGGTGCGGTACGGTCTCGCTGGGTTCCATTTGCAGTGAAAAGATGGTGAAGTGAAGGCGCATCAGGTGAAACTTCTCCCCACGTGTGTGAATGCAGACCCAATAGCATATAATACCAGATAATTATAGCGTAATAAATGCAGACCCAGTTTTCTGGCGCATGGTAATTGAGCCCAGAGCCAATTCCAAAGTTATTGCAAAAGGATCTTGGCCAAGGCTGTTGATTTTTATGCTTCACTTGACTAAATTCATCCTTCCAGAGACTCTCTGAAACCCTGAATCTGCTGATGCCACCAGGAATTTTGTGACTGATTTCAGTGGGATAAGGATTTCATTCTTTTCTTTTTCCTTTTTTCTTTCTTCTTCCTTTTTTTTCCTTTTTTCCAGACAGGTTGAAGTCAGATCGGTTGCCGCTCCCTTGGGTGGTAGTCCTCTGTGGAATGTGCTGCTCTTCTAAGCTGGAACACTGGGATGCTGAAATGGGCACTGAGTGATGGGGACACATCCTCAGACTCTGATACTGGCGGCGTGCTGAGAACAGCCTGTGATTTATGAAGTTTTCTCTCAACCACACAGTACTATATGTGGTAATTCACCTAGAATGCTGGCTTTAATTTCTGCTATCTTAATATATATAATTCTACGTTATGTTACTCTTGACTAGTTTTGCACAGATGAGGATGTTAATTTCATGTTATCTTAAAGTCATTTGAAATGGAAGAAGTAGAGGCAAAATCATTGGACAGTTATATATGAATTTTCAGAAGAGAGGGTGTTACAGTAAGTAGTAAGTGATTCAGGATCACAAAGAACGTGGTGATTGTTCACTGCGAGTTTTATATTCCAGTGGAAACTGAATATGTTCAAACAGTTTGAAAACCCTGGGAAAAGAGGATTCTACCTAAAAACCAAGCAGAGTTGGAGCAAGCTATAAGATAGGGGCCTAACTATGGATTGAGCTTACTAATTTAAAAATTCAGTTTTATGTGAAAGTTGTTACTCTTTCCACACAGTGAACAGTGACTATTTTGGTTATGAATACCTTAAAAAAAAAACAACAAAAAAAAAACTTTTCTCCATCTAAAGCTCAGTAATTTCACTGGGCAGCCCGCTTACTTCCATTCTGAAAATGGGTCCGAGTCATTGTAACATTTTATCGTTCACGTGAATTGTAACTTTTGTGCTATTGGAAGTATCTAGGATTACTTACCTGGTATTTTTCAGAGCAGGATTTCTGGAGCACTTTGTAGCACTCTTCATTCTGTGCCCTTATACTGTATTTTTTATTCACAAGCTGGTCAAAAAATAAGCAAGTATCAGTATGATAGGACAAACTTTTACCTTATTGGTGACTGTAATAAGATGAGATTGTCATTTTCTTATGGCACAGAGAATTAATTCGGTCAGGTAAAAAAAGCAAAATGTATTAATGCTTACTCCAAGCCTTGCTTGCCCCCAACAGTCTGGGTAATATTTTGCCTTTTGATTTCTCCTCCTCACCATTTGCCTGATAATTTTGTGAGTGGCTGAGATGTAGAGAGCAAAAGCAAAAAACCCAACCAAACCCAAAAATGTCCTTGTGCTTTTATCGCTACTAGATTTCACATGCAAAGTGAAACTGCAGCCTACTGCACAATTTGCTTTACTGTGTTTTCTGAAATGGAGGCACATATGGTGCAGTGATGCAGTTCTCAAGAGAAAGAGAAGTGTCTGTGGTTGTGCGTCACTGAAGTTCCCCTTTCTGATGGTAGCTAGCTACAGAGAAGATGCACGTTCCCCTAAGACAGCACAAAACTGTTGGGAATGGATGGGAATGTTGGGAACTGGAAAGATAGGCCAAAGCCTTCCACGAACTCGTATTTTGCATGGTCAGTTAGAGATTTTAACCCTGGGTTTGTGCGCCTTGTAACTCTCTCCCTCTGTCCTTTGAAAGAGCCAGGCCTCTCTGAACTTCGCCAAATGAAGGTCCGAAATGAGTCGCCTGGCAAAAAGTTGGCCGGACGAGCCGGGCGGTGAGCGATCGAAGAGCAGTGATCCTTCCGAGCAGCAGCTGCTGAACGGACCCGAGCCCGGGGAGTCGCTTCAGTTGTTACCTTGGAGAACTTGCCAGGTAGCCCTTCCCTCCCACAAAAACCCTGCAAACAAAGATGGGTTGAGGTGTGAAACTTTCGAAGGGTCGTGACTAACTGTGGAATCCATGCTGTGCAATGCTCACTCTGTGAGTAGACCTGTTGTTTTTCATGAGACTGTTAAACAGATCTGTGAACATAAGAGGCGTTAGGCTAACGTCTGTTGGGTTCTGGTTTTCTAACGTATGCTGAGCTTGTAGTTTTCTCACTTGCTTTATCAAAGAAACTCATAAGAAATTGTTAAGCCCTTTCTTCTTGTCATCCTTTAAGCTTTAGATCTCTACAGGTGGTGATAATAACATGAATACGAGCAATATCCCAACCACTGGTCAGTGTGACACAGCTGAATGTAAAGGGGAAGGAGGATTTGCTGGAGAGCAGTGTCTAGGGCAGAAGGCTGATATTTGAAATGCTAATAGTGGCTAGGAGCCAGTACACTGCTAATAGCAAACTGTTTTCTTTGGAGGTAAGCACTGCCCTTGCTAATACGTCTTTGCTTTTAATACTTATTGGTACTAAAAAGCCCTCCATGCAGAAACTGAAGTAATATTTGGCAAACAGGATGAATACAGCATCTGAAGGTCCTGAACGATACAAAGATTGTTTCTTTTTTCATGCTTCTGAATATGCTGTGATTTGGAAGAGCATACCAAAAAGAAACACATCTCATGTTGTATCTGTATAATGACTGCCAAAAATATTGAAATGATTTACCAACAAACACTTATTTTTCTCCATAAAAGTTTATGGCTAAGCATTGCAGCATTCTTGGTAGAATCCTTTCTTACTGTTCCTGTCTAAATATTTCTGTTTTATGGAAGGAAATTGAGCAAATAAACCGCTCGTCATCATAGCTGTCTCTCAAAGTTTAGAATATCCTTCAAGTTGCAAAAGAAGTGCTCTGAGAGGTTAGCTATATATTAGCTTTGTCTGAAGTTTATCACAGATTAAAACCCCATGGCCTATTTTAGAAAGGCTTTTTACTTTGTTTTGGGAACCTCTATTCTTCAGATGCTCTCTGTAGACCTTTGGATTGCAGGCAACGTTCATGTCAGGGTCAGATGGACGTTCTGTTCTTATCTCTGTCCCAAACCTATCTGGAGATACTGTCGTGCTGGGTACAGAAGCTGCCAACCTGCAACAGTTTTTCTGCTTAAGCTTAATTGGTATTCCAAGCTTGCAGCTTGTGTTATCTTTTATTGCTGAAATTTGATGTTAAGATGCTGAATATCTTTGTAAATCCCAGAATAAGCTAACCTCTAAGCAGTATAAGCAGGAAAATATACTGCTTTTACAGAAGTAAGACTGCTTCCTAATGTGAAACCACATATATGTTAGTATTTCTGCCTGCATAGACATGTGTATGTGTCTGTATGCATGGAAACAACTTTTATTTATTCAGTCTGAACAGGAGAGACTCTGCCAAACTCAAATGCAAATATTAAAAGATCTTCCTGGATGTGGTAACACACCCAGAATAATTTAAACCATTTTGGGATTTTTTTGTTTGTGGTTTTTGGTGTTTATTTTTCCATGTGTGATGGGAAATAATGGTAGTTTTGCAGATATTTTTTTGGTTTTTTCTTTATAGTCATCCCAGGGCTCTTTTCTGGTATGCTGGTATTTGCACAGCCACTGAAGGCTGACCATGACTAAATTAAGCAGATGAGTCGCAGAAGGCATGGGCTTTAACAGTGGATGGCAGGACTACGGCATTATTAGCAGTAACCACCAGCCAGACACCTGCTTTGCTGCCTCTGGTCGTTTGTGCGTAGCTGTCCTGTTCATTGCCTCCTCGGGGTCCTTTTTCCAAGGTGATGTGAAGTCAGGCGTACTTTGGGTTAGTTCAAAGCCATAACAAGATACTGTTAATCAATAGATATTAATTAAAGAAACCCAGCTGTATGTAGAGAGACCTCATTTGCCAGAGTAGACAGGTAGCTTCTATGAGGCTCCAAGTACTGGCTCCCACTCTGACATCCATGTCTTGTGTTCCAGAGCTGTCATACGGGAGAGTCTTGGCAAGTGAGACACCTCTGCCATCGGTCCGGGGTCCCCATCCCCGAGCACTGCAGAAGAGCTCTAGGAGGTACGTCTAGGATCTACGTCTGGGGTACCTTTTCTGCTTGCTCGCCACCGTGGCTAGTGTCACCAGCCCCCTCAGTGCAGGTGAGAGCGCTGTTCTGCTCTGCGTTTCCTTTGGGTGAGGCTCCTGATGGAACCAGGGCGGCGGTCTTGCCTAGGCAGAGCTGCGGGGAAGGATTAGCTAGTCTAGCTAAAATCGCTGTACACCTTTAACAGCAATTCCCTGAAGTGGTGAGGGTAATCTTCGACATACTAACTACTCGCACCAAATACCTCTGCCCAGTGGCTGTCTTGTGGGGTGCTGAGCTCTGTCTTTGTGACCAGGACACTGAGCATGCGCTATGCTTTGATAATTCGTGTTTCTGTGGCGTCTGTACAAGAAGAATACCCTGCGGCTCTTTTCCTTGACAAAAGCCAGCAGGTAGGGCATATAGGAGTTCAATAGCACCAGGCACAGTGACTCTTGAAATCCTGCCCCAGAGGTAAAGTCCTCATGTACAACTTCGGGTGGTTTCCAGTATTCGGAGCCACGCTCCAGGCGGTGGCAAAGGCGGCAGCTGGTCGGTGTAACGCTCTTCCCCTGCCCCCTCGAAGCTGGGGCAAGCACTGAGAACATGGCCACTGGGGGTGAAAGGCAGTGGACTTGAAGCTCAGAAAACAAAGGCTGCCCTTGTACCTTTTCCTCATTTCTTATTGATCTTTTTTTCTCAGATTTTATCCCAAATGGTAAGGTTGTCGTGGCGGACATCGTCTTTTAGCATGTGTACATGCTTTGCGTACTGCAAAATACCTCTGACCGCTGCTAGTGCTCCGAGGCAGATGCTGTAATACAAATCATAATTCACATAGTTCTTCTGCACCGAGATAAAATTTAAAATTAATTCTAGGTAATGGCGTACACACAAGCTATTCTATACTGCATTTCAGTGCAGATATTGAAATGCCTTTGGAAGCGAGTCACATAAAATCAAGTAAGCTTACATTATCACTGGGGAAAAGAAAGCCCTCTAGCAACAATTATGTGTACATTTTTGAATAATGTTTTCTGAATGTGGTGGCTATGCTTCATGGACCGTGTATGTACTTCATTTGCATGAGGGAGATTCTGTAGATTGATGTAAAACGAGAGGTGCGTAGATACTCCTAGACTTCTACAGCTTGGCACTTGTTGGACTTCTAGAGGAATCTAGGTAATTAGAGCCTAGTAGTACTTCTGTGTGCTCAAGAGAAAAAAATAACCGCTACCAAGTAAAGTTTTCCACCAGCCCTGTTTACATTAAGCCAAAATTACACAACATCTTTGTCAAGTCTTTGGCTACAATACAACATTGTGCCTCTTTCAGAGGACTGGAGTCCTTAGAAGCTATTTTGGTTTAGAAGAAAAGGGAAATGTGTTTGGAATTAAAGCAGAGAACAACTTGATCGTTACATATGAAAAGGTGGAGATTGCAGGCGAATAGTTCTGGAAAACCGTAGTCAAAGCGGTGGTGCAACATTGCTACTGAGCCCTTGGTGTTGGTGAAAGGTGTTAACATGTACTGAGGACTGTAATTCCTCACTGTACAATTGCAACCCAGGCCCCTGTTTGCTAGAGATTAAATGGAAAAAACCCCACTGAATACTACGTTCAAACAAGATTGTGCTGTATACCTACGTAACCATCTTCTTGTGAGATAGATATAGATAGATAGATAGATACATGAAAACAAAGCTGTGTTGTTTCCCAGGTAGACTTTGCTAGGATCCCTTTCTGATTTTTTTATATATATATATATATGTGTGTGTGTATATATATACATACTTTTTTTTTTTTTTTTTTTTTTTACATGAAGCAAAAAAATCAGAGCTCTTTACTGGCAAAGCAACACAGTAAGTTACACAATGGTTGGGTTCCCTCTAGTAAAGGAATGTTGACTGCATGACTTAGTAACG
>JAVJGI010000001.1:24360747-24373494 GCA_035590275.1 Ibycter americanus
CACCCCCAAGTCTGCCTCCTCAGGGCTGCTCTCAATCCATTCTCTGCCCAGCCTGTATTTGTCCATGGGATTGCCCCGACCCACGTGCAGGACCTTGCACTTCGCCTTGTTGAACTTCATGAGGTTTAAGAACTGAGATAAGACTTGGAGATGTAGTGGGTACGTTTCCTGTGTAAGCATAACTGAGCTGACATCACTATCCTTCTATGTTTTGTTTGGTTTTTTTTTTTGATTTTGTATTTTTCAAAGAGGAGTGTTGCAGCTAGTCTGAATCATTGTTCATTGGTTTCTCTGGGAGGATTTTTGAGCTGCTGAACTCAGCAGTCCTTTTCGCTCCTGGCTTGGCAGCAGGCTCACCCCATGGATAGCTGTTCTGCAGCAGTGCTGGTTGGCTGAGCAAGGCTGGCTGATTTAAAACTGACGTGAGAGATGATGCTGTGTTCAGATCTAAAAGAGAGGGCTATGCACGGCTCTGTGCTGATGAGAAGAAACTGCTCAGATGTTACAGATTGGCAAGGAATATTAAGATATGTGCATTTGTCCTCAGCAAGACCTAGAAAGGAACACTGCTTCACTTGAAAGTGGGTATTGTCAGACTCCCAATGTTAAACGTGTTTGGTTTTGTTAAGCTGTATGTTGCCAAGATGAGCCGTCTTCTCCTGTGTCTGGATCTGGATGTGTGTCAACTGTATTCCTCAAGCCAATCGAAATACCTGTTCCGTTCTAATATCATAGGACTTGTTCCTCTTGTGCATCTAAATGGATGCTGCTTAATACATTTTTCCATGGCTTTTTAAATTCTTGAAGTTGAAGTGATAACTTTAAAATGAATGATGCTGGGATCTCCTCCTTAAATGTACTACCTCAAAGATGTCAACTTTTATTAGCTCTGTGAATGGAAAAGGGTAAAAAGAGCACACGTTTTAATGTTCCATGGTCATGTTCAGTGGCTTGTAGAGGTGTGACATAACCTTATGTACAGAAGGAAGAATTAAGCTAAAAAACAGTTACTGGCCTGCAATTGTCAAGTAGGTCAGTGGTATAACTGGAAACCCAGATTATTCTGAGTCTTGGTGTGCTGCATGGTAGCACTAGACCTTCAGATATTAAACTTTTCCGAGGAGGACTATTTAGCCTAGAAGCTTTCTTCTAACTGTTAGCTGAAAGACACTTCATACCAGCTTCCAGTTTTGTAATAGTATTCCATGGCATTAACCTACCTCTGAATCTATTCCGTGTCTCTAATACAATTGTAATTTGGGATCTCTGGCAAGAGCCAGTGTAGTTTGGTCTTCAGTTATGCAAAATCTATAAGAAAATTTCAAATGTAGAGAAATCCCGTAGGTTTTAGGGGTCTAATGTGTCTGGCTGGCAGCTGCTGCAGGTGTTGAACATTGCCACTCATTTTGTAGTTCTCTGCTGGTGAAGGTGAAGAGAAGCCTTTTGCTAGGGCTGATTGTGTGAAATTTCACATTAGAAGTCAGTTGGGTACCTTCACGGATTTGAGACCTGTAGCTTAGCTTTTATTTGTGTGAGAATCTCATGTAACTTCTCGATGTTTCACTTCAACAGGCTGTAATGGTTTTCTTTTACGTGTGTGTGTGTGTGGAGGCAGGCAGGAAGCTTTAAAAAATAGTAAGTAGCTATTGGCCTTTCAGGGTTTGGAAACCTACGCGTACAGCACCCGTTGATGTATAGGGATGCAGGTTTGACTGCAGGCTGCTATGCGCGTTTTGGCAGGAGTGTTGCAACCGAGGCTGAGTGAGTTGTGCTGTAAAGGATGAAGTTCTTGGAGGCCTTCGCAGCCTGCAGAAGAGAGGCTAGCTAAAGCAGAATTGCAGTGGGGAGATTGGGTACAGAGCAGTTGCGGGTGACTTGGGAGCATTTGGACTTTAGTTTCAAGGAAGGGCTGTGGGAGGGTGTGGGAGTACGGGGCGCGGAGCAGGAGGAGCAGCCTTCCAGGCCTTGATGTGAATGATTCACTTGTGTTAAGAAATGTCTTGTTGTTGTCGTCCCAACCCAGATATGAGTACCACTGGGCAGATGGGACAAACATAAAGAAACCAATTAAGTGCTCTGCACCAAAGTACATTGATTACCTGATGACTTGGGTCCAGGATCAGCTGGATGATGAAACGCTATTTCCTTCTAAAATAGGTAAAGTAAATAAGTAAAATTGAACAATGTGTTTGGATTACAGTTGTACAGGAATATTCAAGTCTTACAGCATTAAAAGGTCTCCTAAATGGCTGATGAGTAGGGCAACTTTAAAAGGTTACATTATATATGTAAAGGCACTTTTAGCTCTTAAGATAAAATTTGTGTGGTAGTACACGAACTCTGATCCATGTGTTAATAATACTAATAAAACATCTATCACAATTCTGAATGCAGGAAGTACTGTTTCTATTTAATAAGGAACCGTGTTAATCAAAACTGATGTTTTTTCATTTTGAACAGTGGGTTGTTTCCTTAGAAATAAGGCAGAGGGTCTCAAAACCTTATAAGCAGTAATTGGTACAAACTGGCAGCTTTCTGATGCAGGGAAGATGTTTGGTCCTTGTGAAGATCTTCTCCTAGGTGTTAACCTCCAGAGAAGCTGAATTGCATCTTTGATCTGAAATTGATGATATTTTTTTCTCTTTTTCAAGTGAAGATGAAAGATGTGTGTTTAAGTGGTTTCTTTCTGAAAAGCAGGAGCAAAATAATGACCAACAACCAGTTCGGAAACGATAACAAGAAGAAAACCCTGCTTCTAGAGACAGGAAGGACTATTTGTTCTAAAGCTCCTAATTGGCAGTTTTCCAGTACACCACTACTCATAGGCTTATGATCCGTTGTGGAGAAAGGAAGGGAGATCTCCTAATTGTTTTTATTTTGTGAATAGTTTCTGAAGCATTTGACACATTTGCAGTAAGCCTCTTCAGAGAAACAGGGCCACCTGTCAGAATCAAGTGGCATTTGTTTTTACTGGAGAGTTAAGCAGATACACCGAGAAGGCTGGTTAGTTTGGGAAGAAGGGACAAAAAGCTACATGTTCCCAGCTCAGTAGATGTGAGCATGGTTTATTTGCATTCTATAGCATTCGTTTTAGTGTTGCAGGGTAGAGTTCAGAGCTGGGGTAGAAGTCCACTACTAATAAGAATGATACTAAATAGCTACAGTTAATACTAAAGTTGTGTTCAAAAGACTACATCAGGACTTCATCTTTCTTTAACTGCAGCGTATACTTTGCTGAAGACTTTTTTTTTTTTTTTTCTTCTAATAGAATGTATTTTTGAAAGGTAGCAATTTAGAAGGAGCCTTAAAGGCCGCAATGGATAACAAACTAAACATGAACTTCCCATGCGATGCAGCAGCCAGAAAAGGAGATGTGATGTATATGTAAGCAGGGCAAGCTCAGGTAGGAGTATGAAAATTTTACTGCTAGAGTTTTAAAGCATCGGTGAGATCAAGATTGGCCTACAGCATCCAGCTTGAGCTTCTGGCCTTCAAACAGGACTTCAGCAATTGGAGAGAGACGGCAAAAGAACTCAGCTGACTGGGAAAACTGCTTTGTGATGAGAAGCTAGACAGGTTTAATCTTTTTAAATCGTTGATACATATCTTTTTTTAGCCTGTGGATGTGTCAACTAAAGAGATTATTGTTCCCAGTAGCTGGTTGCTCTTTCCTAACTGATTTTAATAAAACTTGTGCACTGATAAAAGATCTGCTGTTGAAGCTGATTTTTTAACCTGTCCTGGGTAATTTTCACTGAAATGACTGAAAGGAGCATGTTTCAGAGCACACTAAGCAGGCAGTTAACAAAGCAGTAGCCTCTGGCTAAGGGATGGTGATGAGCAGGATGGAGACAGGAGTCTTTTTGCTGGGCATGAAACAGGTGGAAGACAGCCTATTTCTGATTTCACTTTAGCCACGAGAAGTGTAAAACTTGATGGCTGATAGGAGAGGCGGTTTCAGTTACCTACTCAGAGGTATCTGGTGCCCCTTGGAGTACCCTGTGCTATCTTGGACACATGCCCAGAGCTATTGGTGAGACTCAGAGCCTGCAGGAGACTTTCCCTTTTCTGCCTTGGAAGTCAGAGGCCAGGCAAGTCCTGAGAGGGCGTCTTCAAGTGTGTTAGATACCTGTGTCTGGGTATCTGAATCCTCCCAGAAGGGAGGAAGGTCTCGGTCAGAGAAGGCTCTTTGAGGAACTGTACCGAGGCATAACAAACTTTAGTGACTGGAAGTTGAAGCTAGGAGGGTTCAGCATAGAAATGTCATCAGATTTGTCTTGAAAAAAGTTCATGAGCCACTGGTCTACTGAAGGGAGGGAAGCCGTCCCTCTGGTCTTCCAAAGAGCTTGTTGTTGTGCTTCAGCCTAAGTATATTGTGTGACTCGCAGGTGAAATTGCTGAGTGAAATGGAACAGCCCTTCTTGTGCAAGAGATAGGGTTGGGTTATAATGGCTTTCAAAATACATGAATGTGACATGGGTGTTTAAAAATAAGCCATCTGTTCTCTTATTTCTAGGTGTACCGTTCCCAAAGAATTTCATGTCGGTGGCAAAGACAATTTTAAAGCGTCTCTTCAGAGTTTATGCTCACATCTATCACCAGCACTTTGATCCTGTGATCCAGCTACAGGAAGAGGCACACCTTAACACTTCTTTCAAGCACTTTATATTTTTTGTTCAGGTAAGTGTGGCAGGAGCACGGTGATTACAGTTATATTATGGAAAAAGTAGTGTATCAAAGTAATATCCCTTTAGTTCCTTAACAGCTGGTGTGTTTGTAGGAGAGTCAGTGCATCCAGGACCCAAAGATAGCATCTTACTCCATTTTTACGTATATTTACTGCTAGAAGCATTCCTGGAATGGAAAAGTTTTCAACGAAGCATTCGTTCGCTACAAAATTGAATACTGAAAGGTGTTCCCTACCAAATAATTCAGTGGAACAGTAATTTTTAACAAAAGAAAAGGGGAGGACAGCATCTGAAGCTAGACTGAAAACAGTGTGCTTGCTTCAAAGCTACATTCCCCCCCTCTCCATATAAAAAAAGAGCGTTATCTTACGTTTCCTTCAAGTGGGGGGAAGAAGCTTTAGGCAGTTGAACGCTGCTATTCAGCTGATGGCAGATGGGCAGAAAATGCTGTAGTGGCTAAGCCTGAACTCGAAGAGCCTATTACCAGGTAACTTCTATCTGAATAAGACTTCTCACGTGAGCTGCATATGTGAAACTTGGTATGTATGTCTTTCTCCTCACCCTTGTTACAGGAATTCAACCTCATTGATAGAAGGGAACTTGCACCACTTCAAGAACTGATTGAAAAACTCACCTCTAAGGACAGATAAAAGGAAGAGGATTTCTTGAAGTCACTGTTTCTTTAAGCAAGCGTGGTATTTGTTTTTTGTTAATTTGTTGGTTTTTTTTTTTAAAAAAACAAAACAAAACAAAACAAAAACCAGTGCTGTTACTGATGGCAGCCAAGATCGACTTTCTGTGCTTTTCTTAGAGGAAATCTTTTATCTGTTAGTGACATGTGGTAAATAGCTTTTTTTTTTTGTTGTTGTTACTTTTTGATTGTTAATATTCATTGTGGAATTTTAGCAGGTGCTGAGTGTTTATAAAGGAAACATGCTTGGTTGGGGGATTGACTCTGCTGGTGGATGGGTTCTTGTATTGTGTCAGTGGTAGCCCATTCTCATGAAGTCCCTAAAAGACTTGCTTACATTCTCTAAGTGCCTTGGCAGACTCACTTCTGAGGTGCAAAGCACATACAATACTGAACATTGCTGGAAACAAAAAATATGGACTAACACCCAGGACACTTACTGATACTTGTTTTAGAAAAAAATATATATGCTTACACTAAAAAAAGCCATAACTTACTGAAATCAATGATCTCCAGCTTTTAATGCAAATATTTGTCTTATTTTTTTAGAGATTAATACAGAATTTTTGAAAACTAGATATTTCTTATAAAGAAACATGATGGTGAAGTTCTAGTCACTAAAGCAAAATGATGAAGGTGGTGTCAAAATATAAAGAACCTGTGCTTAGCAAGTAGTTGCATGTCTGTTGCCATTGGTTTTGGCTTTTCATAGTTTGTTTTATGTTTTTTTACCAGAAAAGCATCAACTTGGGTCAGTCACTTCTGTTAAATTTCCTAGTGTTTGCCAAATGAATGGTTAGTTTGCACAAATACAGTTAGGGGTAATATTCAGTATAAAAAAAGAAAATGCACTGGGGTAATAAGAAGAAAAAAATCTGGCTTGAAAAATAACTAGTGAATTGATGTAAGTTATGAATAAAAAGCCTGGCTCTGTGGAGGAGCTCTGGTGGCCAGTGTTTTCTATGGTAGGAGATGTATCTTGGAGGGAATGTAATTTCACGGACCACTTTGGATTTGCATTAGCATGATGGTGTTCTACCCCATTTAAAATTGCAGCCCATCTCCAAGGAACTACAGCAGCTGGGTAAAGTAATAGGAATGTACTGGTGAATTTTTAGCAGGTTGTAATTTGGTAAGTGCATCTTCTGTTCCTGAGAAAAGCTAATCAAAATGTGGCCTTCCTCCACCTGGGTTAGTGTTTTTTGCCTCTCTAGCCTTGTGTTTTCTCAAATCAGAAATGAGAATCGCCTGTGAGAAGTTAACCTTTGGGGTGATCGACAGATGATGACTCGGAAATTGCTGCTGCAACTGTATCAGCTGAGTTTCCCATGGCAGAAACCTGTACGACTAGCTCTCTTGTTCATTTATGGATCTTGTCAAAGCCATTTTAATTTGGGTTCAAAGAAATCTGCATTAGGTTCTGCAGCATGCTGTCCCACGATATTGCTAATTGCCAAATACAGAACGCTAGGTGGTTAATGTTGCCAGGCTTTGCTAGATTGTGATTCTGCAAACCCACCGTTTTTAGCCCTGAGTAACATGAAGACTTTAACTGACTGGTGTACGCTTGATTGACTCTTGAACCTCTAAAATTTACAGGTGAAGCCAAGGTTAGCATGCGACAGAAAAGCTGAGCTTACATTTTGTGCACCTTTGCTTGACTGCAAATGCTGAGTAAAGTGGAAAATACTGTGCAGCAGCCTGTAAAATGTGTAAGTAGCCATTAGTATAGCCAGCTGATAAACTTCTGAGTACAGTAATAAACATGTACTCATTTGGGAGACTAGAATCGCTACTTCTGAGTTAAAATGATGTATTTTAGAATCATCTGAAGCTTATTTTAAGAACTGTGTTAGATTCAATATAGCTAAGTATTTCCTAGTCTGCTTAAACTGCTTCTTGGAGGAGCAGTTTAATGTTTCATTAACTCTTCTGTCTCTATTTATTTAACTGCCCTCCCTGCCCCCCAGCTTGAGAACAATTGAGAGAACCTAATATTGAGGCAGAAACAGGCATTGTGCATGTGTTTCACCGCTTATTATTTAGAAATGGAAACATGGAGTGTTGCATAGTGAGGAATGGTCATGCAGTTGTGTTCATACTGAATTTAGGTTTGGGTACACTAATGTTAGGTAGAGAGGCTACTTGCAAAACACCTGCAGTTTAGCATTTGTAATTAAGACAGTCCTTGTTTTCATTCGAAGCTTTATTACCATTCAAGAAAATGTAGAATGTGTTTGGCTCCTTTGCAGATCAATGTCATTGCCCATTATAATCTGCTCAAAGAACAAGTGAAATGTTCAGTTATCCTTATCTTTCGGCTTTTTCTACATCACACTGAATTACCCAAGTTTTCTTAACGTGTGGCTGTCAAAGGAAAGGACTTTTATACTGTGTTTTTCTTAATGTCAAGTGTTGGGATTGGGTTTGAGTTACCACAGTCCACACTGAGTCAAGCTGATGATGTAAAGAGAGCTTTCCCTCAAATGTTTTAACAAACTTCTAGTTTAAAAAAGGTGGAGTATGGCCTTATCCCTTCTCAGCCAGTAAGTATCTTGACTCTCCTGTGTGCATACACGCATGTGGGAGGAAAAGAGGGGAAATACTCAATGTCTGTTGCTTCTTGAGGGAGTTAGGGGTTGGAAAAATACGCACAAGGCAAAAGAATATTAGAGGCAAAAGCAAACAAAAAGAATGAGCACAATTCCCTTTCCTTTGGTGAGTTGCCTCTGACTGCAGTATTCACTCCAATGCTTTTGTTAGTCCTACTATTCGTAGGACATACCTGGTCTGGCAAACATTGGATTTCCCCATGTGATTTTGTTGGCCAATGGAAGAGTCAGTCCATGCTGTAGCCTAAATGCTACTGCCTGGAGTCTATTAACAGGCTGATAAGAAAGAAGGAGCTCCCATAGGCAGAACGTCTCGTGTTGGACCAGGCAAGTACCGTCCTGTTGAAGGATCAGAGAAAAAGCATCCCTCTAGTGTGCTTTATCCTTTTTACGTGCTGTAGGGTATGTTTGACAAGATAGCTGGGAATGCAGTACTGCTATGGACTGCGCACATCAGTTGTGATGTCTTTGCAGCTGCAGGACCATTTTTAACTGAGCGGCATACCTGACATCTGAGCTGGACATCACTATATAAGCCTGGTTTGGGAGCAGTAGGGTGGCAGTGCTAGCTTTCAGTGCAGGGTTGGAGGGCTGTCTTAGTTTAGGACTGAGTAATGCAGGAGACTGTAATATTTTCAGAGTTACAGAAGCGGTCGGCGTCCACCTAACTCTGCAGAAGCAGCTTTACTCCCAGATTTGAACTGCACAATTTTAAACAGACTCCGGTCATGCAGGAAGCTGAATTTAAGAATGTGATCTTACACACACAACCTTGTATGCATGCTTCTATCTGAGGAGTGTTTAGTGACTGAAAATTTCCAGCTACAGAGGCGTGAAGAGCACTGTGGCTGCAGTTTGGTATTAAAAGTCCTGTAAAGTTTCCAATGAAAACAGCTTTGCTGAGTTGAGTCAGTGCTGCTCAAGAGGCTGCGTGTGGATGTTCACTGTGCTGATAACGCTTACTGGAGAGGAGCCCTGTAACCAGTGCTAGAGCTCATGTTATCGTATCGCAGCAAGAACATGAGAGCGAAAATGGCAGAACCCTGCTCCGAGGTGCTAACTAGGAGATACCCTCCTTTAGATCTCAAGCTGTCTCACTGGTTTAGTGTCATGTACCAGCAAGAAACTCAAAAATATTTAGAAGTGAGGATTTGGTGGAGTGATACCAGTGCACTAGTTCTCATTTTTGGCATACTTCTGTTCTTGAAGGTGTGGTTTGGTTTTTTGTTTGTTTGTTAGTTTAGTAGCCGATTCTAGAAATTCAGAGGCATCTGCTGCAGTTCAGCCAATCAAGATTTAGAATGTATTATGTAAAAAGAAGAAAAAAAAAAAAAAGTCTCATATGGACAGTGTATTTTTTTTTAATTTAGTGTCTGGAAGTAGAAAACACCTTTACAGAATAGTTTCTAGGCATGTAATAAAAGCTTGGAGATCATGATTTGCCTGACAGCTGTATGAACACATTGTTTAATTATACAACACTTGAAATTAACAACATTTAAGATATGTATGCAGTGTTTGGGATTTAGTATCCCTATGCTGTATATATTTGCAGCTTTTAGTTGGGGTTTTTTTTGCTTCAAAAAGGTGTGGGACCAGAAGTTGATGTGTGTTTACACTCTTGAAGTAAGGGCACATTGAAATGCTAAACAAAAGTTGCCATGTTGTACAAATGGAATCTGGATTGAGTGAATGTGTTTATAAAATAGTGCATTTATTGGGGGAGAAGGGGGAGGGCACCCCTTCAGCCCCCAAATAAAACCCAGAGAGACGAACCCTGAACAAACCCCGTGTTGTTCTAGGTCCACATTACAAATGGAGTCTGTTATGTGTCATGAGCGCTTGGAGACAAAAACTTCCAGCCTTGTTGTCGTTGGGAGTGGACAGTGCTGGTAGGGTTAAACCAGGCTGGGCTGCCAGTGCTGGTTGAGGCCTTCCAGTGTAATAGGGTCCTTTAAATTCTATGGTTTGTGGCATTTTTCAGCTACCAGCATACTACACTATGTCAATGATTTGAGTTGGTAACTTCAGGAGGTCATCTACCTCGAGGCGGAATGGGGCAAACTCTTAAGTTCGTCAAGTTCAGCCACTGTTGCCAGTGTTGACACTGGTGTGGATACAGTACGTTCCCAGAAATAATTTCTCAAGTCTTTCAAATTCAGGTCAGGGATACAAGTTCATCATGCAAATAGAAGATAAAAATGCCACATTCTGCTGTTGCAGGTAGCTGAATGGTAGCTGAAGGGAGAAAACAGGTTTCCAGGGGCAGGTGGCCTGTCTGCAAGTATCGAGTTACTTTTACTGCTTACTATGCAATGTAGAGCTTTTGAACTTTTGCTTTTACTTTAAGATGTAGAGGAGCACTGTCCTTATTCAGTATTTAGGAACTGAACGCTCTCCCAGTCTCCCTGACACTCATGTGACAGGTAAGGATATCTACTTGCTGCTATGGACTGTACTTACCTTTCAGTTTATTCCTTTTTGTTTCTTGCCCCCCACTCCCTTTCTCTTGGATCACCAGACACAGTTTTACTGTAAACACATCCTTTTTGGATAGCTGTTTTTGTTCTTGCTACCCTCTCCCCCCTTCCTACCTGCCAGAGTGCTGTATTACTGTATATAAACCGCCCCCTTTTAGTCAGAGTATTTAAAGAGCTGCAGCACGAACACAGACAACTTGCTTTTCTTTCACTAAAAGATTCCCTGTTACACTGAACCTTGTTTCCTTCACTGCTGGTATCAGTTGTCTTTTTTTCTAAACTGCACTACTTAGAACCACTAGCAGTTTTATGGATGCCCACCGTCTTTTCCTGGTTATCTTCTAAGATGAGACTAACATTGGTTATTTTAAGTGTTAAACCTTTTTATTTTCCTGCTTGTCTTACGTTTTCCTCTTGCCAGGTTAAGACTGCAGTCTAGATAAATATCAAATTACATTTTTTGTTTGAAGAACCAATTCCCTAAATTGTTCATAGAGTATTGTATTTTTAGGGGAAATTAATTTTTATAGCCACTAAACTATACTCATTATTTTTGTACGTTTGCAACTTCTGACATTTTTCAGAGATGTGTCGCAGAGGGAACACTTATTTTCATGGCTGTTTTACTACTTTGGTATGCAGTGGTTGTGTTGCTTTAGTACCTAGAAGCACATACCTTGATGTGCAGTGGAAGAGAGAGAAGAATGCAATAAAAGTGAATGAGGTTTCAATAAAAGGCCATTTTTGAAGGCAAAAAAAAATATGTTACAAAAGCAACACTAACCTTTCCTCCTCCTTTAGAATCCTACAATATAGGGGAGAAAATGCAGTGTAAAAATACAAGATGAGCACCCTTACTGTAAGCTAACTGTGCCAATATTGCTTCAGTTTGTAGTCACTGATTGATATTTAGTTTAAAATGAGAACAGCTTTTGATTAAAAAAAGAAAAGTTGAATGTCTGAAAATCTGCAACATGTTTATTTGAGAGTTGTAAATAATGTATACAGATTGTTGTATGTGATGGGACAAAATATTTAAATTCTAGTTTTTTTTTCCAATAAGAAACTGAAGGCTGTTTATAAGAGAAAATAAATAGCTATGTTTGACCATGATTGTCTTTATTTCCTTCTTGAACTTGTTTCTAAATTATCTTCTACTTGTAGATAGATTTTTTCTGTATATTGTACACATACGAACATTACACATACAAATTAGATTTTTTTTTTTTTTTTTTGTAATTACCTTGTCTGATTTTGTGAATATTTGTATTGCAGGCAGACACAATAGCAATAAAACAACCTGATACCCTTTTCATTTCCTTGTTTCATGAGCTGAATTTACCTAGCATGGACAGAGCTGGGTGTGGGATTTCTGATAACAAGTTTAGTATCGCATTAACTGCATCTGGGCACTGACCCGGGGGGTGGTTTGGAAAGCTTCGCTACAAGGAGGGCGTCCTGTCACAGCCGTCGCGCCCGCCTGTGGGTCACCAGCTTTACACAAAATACAGACTCTGCTTTTGGCCATGCTGGGCAGCGCAGGTGCCTTTTTTTCCTTTTTTTCTTTCTTCCTTCCTCCTAAAAGCTGCCTGTGACCCTGACAGCCGCAGCACTCCAGGTTTCCCACCTTCCGTCGGCATCCGATTCCCTCCGCTCGCACCGACTCCAAAGCACCCCGTCCCACGGTAGGTCATCTCCTGCGTGCAGCCAGTGTGCCAGCGGGTTGCAAAGATGGTTTTAAAAAAAAATAATCTTGCTTTTCCCTTAATCCCCACAAATCTTGGCCTTGCGCTGGGGTTGAGGGGCCGTGCCATGAGAGGCTCGTCTCGGAGGGCGTTTGCAGCTGGCAGGCGGCGGGTGCAGTTGGCACAAATGCGTGTGTTGGCCACGACTGCCTCGCTGCCAAGCGATGTGAGGGTTTGTCCCTGGTCACTGGGCCCTTGGGGACCCGCAGGGCCTACCGCCATGGCGGGGTTTGGGGAGGCGCGGGGTGGGGGCGGTTTGGGTTGCTCGGCGCTGAAAAAGGCTTTCGTCTCCTTTAAGCCCAACCTGCGTTGCGGCTTCCAAGCTGTTCCTGGAAGATTATAACCTAAACGGTTGCTTGTGGGCACCAACAGGGTCGCCTGGTGGTGGCCTCTGCCCCGCTCCCTCTGCCCCCCTGCGTGGCGCTGCCGGAGGAAGCCGCAGCAACCGGTGGCCGGGGTGGCGCCCGCCCATCGATGTGCTCCTCCTTCCGCAAGCTCTGCCTGGATCGGCAGCGCCGAGCTCGCCCACCC
>JAVJGI010000001.1:24373626-24416643 GCA_035590275.1 Ibycter americanus
CCTGCGCCGGGAGGCAGCGCGGCCCTGCGACCTGCCCGGGGCAGCCCCCTGCTCCTGGCCGGGCTCCTCCCGCCTTGGCGCTGGGAGGCGGCCCGGGCGCCTTTTCCCTGACGGAAAGGCTGGCGGGCACCTTAGGAGACCTCAGTCAGCTAAACGAGTCGTGTTGTGCCATCAGACCAGTTAATAACTTGATAAACTTTGCGCTGACACCGGAGAAATTAATGCTACAAACATGACGAGATTGGGGGGGCGGGGGGAGGAAGCGCGCCTTCTATTACATTTTAACTTTTCCACCTTTTTAAAGATGCGTTGAAGTCCTGGGTAAGACTTCTCCCATGCTTTTTCTGATTGTAGTGTAAAACACCTGTGTAAATGCAGCCTGTCAGGTCATCAGCTCAAATTTGTAATGCTCTATACTCCTACTAACTAACAAGCCTGTTGAACTGTTCTAAAGAGCAGGAAAAGTTATGAGAGCTCATTATGAGAGACTTTTTTTTCTTTTTTTTTTCTTTTTTTGTTTTGCAAGCGGCTGTGCTTGAAACTGAGGATAGGAGTTGTCAGGGTGTCAGTTTGTTTACTGGCACGTACTTTGGTGGTTGATAGCTAACTGATTGCCCTCTGTCAGGTTTAAGTATCTACTTTTTAAAATTTCCTGAGCTTTTTTTTCTGTTGGCGGCAGATTGATGACTTCTGTGCTGTAGGAAGCAATTAGTAACGCATTTTTGTATCTTCATTTGGAAACCCATCACTTTTGCTTTATGTTTCTTTTGACATTGCTTGCTTTTTTTTTTAACCTTTGTAAAAATAACAGAAAGACAGCAACTTCATGCTTGAGGCTGGACCGCTAAGTATCTTCAGATATTTAAGACTTGGTGTTCTAATCGCAAACGTAACTTCGTAGAACTCAAATAATTGATCTGGGCTGAGACGTGTCATTATTGATTTTTGTTAAATTGGTTGTGGTGGTGTGTGGTACAAAATAAAAAAAGGAAAACCCTGTTGCTCAATTAATTGATCTGTGGTTGACGATGGTCTATGATTCATGTTTGTCGTGAAGTCAAAAGTACATGGATGTGGGAGACTCTTTTATGGGACTTGAAACCACAGTTGTAGTTGTTAAATAATGACAGTATCGTTATTTAATAACTGACTTTCTTCCTGAATGCTCCTCTATAGCTGCAGGGAAATCGACATTTGTGAATATTCTCAAACAAGCTGATGAGGAATGGGAAGTTGTTCCTGAGCCTGTAGCTAGATGGTGCAATGTTCAGCAAAACTCTGAAAAGGATTGTGAGGTATGGTAAAAGAAACTAAGGTGAAACTTTTTTTTAAAAACAACAAAAAACCAGTCAAATGTTCTAATTTCGGAAGACCAATATATCTGATAGACGACGCATTCTAGAAAATGTATGTGATAGCAACGTTTTTGCTGATTCTTACTGTGATATTTGAGTTTCTGTTTTCTAGTTTGCTTAGTATATTATAGAATAAATGCTATTTAACATCAGGATGTAAATTATAAAAGTGGTAGAAGCCTGTTTTATTTTATGTATAAAAGCAAGGGACAGAAAAAAGTTAGGCGGAAGTTACTTTTAGCAACTGTGAATCTTTTTCAGCGGATACTTCTCTATCTTTTATTCCTTACTGGTGAAACTCTAAGGGTCTTGTGACTTATGAAACATCACTGCAGCTGCATCTTCTCTACTTGGATTATAGATTAAGGGGCCATATCCTGGCTAGTGGAACCAGGCTTTGTCCCTATCCCTGGCAGACTTTAGTCCTGTGCCTGCTAGGACTTTTCCAAGCAGTTCCCAGGCATGGTTTGGGCAGCGGGATAGCCTCAGGACTCTGCCAGAAGTGCACTGCATGTAGCTATCTCCTTTTGGAGGCTTAGAAAATTCAACGCTGTGGATATTGCTCGTGTGCCACTTGGCTGCAGTGTCAGAGCATGGTGCTGGGCATGTTTGGTTTGCTAGTGTAAGTATGATTGCAGGGAATTAAGAGATGAGGATGAAACCTGGAATTCCAGAATCTTAATAGCTATCACCTAGGCGTTGACGTTATCTCTATAGATTTTTTTTTTTTTTTTTAAATATATGTCTATATTTGGATTTGGTGTTAATGTAGTAAAAAAATTCAGACAGAAGTGGTCACCTTTGGTAGGCTGTGTTTTCTAGTAAAACTGAGGCATGCAACTTGCCCTTTCTGTGAGCTTTAGTGGCTGTCTCGAGGTGTTTGATCTCCCTTGTGGGCTGAGGGAGATTTCTGTGCCTGGAGTCTGTTCTGAACCTCCCAGATAAGATCAGATATCTTAAGATGCTGCATCAGCAGCTGTTACCACAGGAACTGTAATTAATAGATGGAAAACCAAAATGAACTCAGCTTCAAATTCACACTTGTCAGAGTAGAAGGAGCATCGATTTTTCTACTTTGCTGTTGACTTTTTGTACTGATAGGATATTGTTCTTTTGTTAAAGTGTGTAAATAGTGGTGAACGTGTTTTGGTACTGGAGCGTTTTGACATTGTAGATTGCAGGGAGTTGCTTATTCATTTCAGTGCCATAGCAGGAATAACATTACTGGCATTTGTGTCTTGTATTGCAAATAGGGTTCAGAAGTAAATGGTGCAATTGTAAGCCTGAAATAAGGGCTGAACAGCTTTAATGTAGCAGAGCAATGCTGTTTTACCTTGATCGTCCACTATCTCAAAGGTTCGCTGTATTTGTTTAAAACCAGGAGCTGACCACATCACAGAAGAGTGGCGGAAATGTGCTCCGGATGATGTATGAGAAACCAGAGAGGTGGTCTTTCACTTTCCAGACGTATGCATGTCTCAGCAGGATCCGGGCTCAGCTGAGGTCCCTTGATGGCAAACTCAGAGAGGCGGAGAATCCTGTGGTCTTCTTCGAGCGATCTGTCTACAGTGACAGGTATGTTGGACTGAAGTCCTTAAAGTGAAGATGAAAATTCTCCTAAGTAAAATGCATAAATAAATAAAAAGCAGAGTGTGACTGAGTTTTGTACCTCCTTTCATCATAATTTTGATACTGGTGAATAACAGTGACCTCAGTAAGTGGTTTGTTGTCTTGCTCTGGGGTGTTGACTGCAAAGTAAAATTACTGGTTTGTGGGTTTATAGTTTTGTTGCATAACCTTGATTAACTATGTGTAGTTTCTCATTCTCTGTGCGTAGGTTTTTTATGATTTGTGTATGCACATTTCCCTTCAAAGAGAAGAGCAGAGTAGGCATCAAGAAGAGTCATGAGCAATTTTTTTCTTTGTCACTTAGTCTTGTTTTCTTTTATGGTTCTTGAAACAGGTCTAGCTACTTCATATTGCCGTACCCCATGTTTCTGGATTCATAAGGTTGGATCTGATAACTAAATCCCATTGCATAATCCTTAGGTGTTCACTGTGTTCTAATATGTTGTAAATAAATGACCACAGTGTACAAAGCAGTGGTGGTTTGTAGATTATTCCTGAACAGATACCTGAACTGGAAATCATAGAATGGTTGGGCTGGAAGGGACCTTAAAGATAGTCTAGTCCCCACCCCCCTCCCATGGGTGCAGGGACACCTTCCACTAGACCAGGCTGCTCCCAGCCCCGTCCAGCCTGGCCTTGAGCACTGCCAGGGATGGGGCATCCACAGCTGCTCCGGGCAACCTGTGCCAGCGCCTCGCCACCCTTACAGTAAAGAATTTTCTTCCTAATATCTAATCTAAATCTACCCTCTTTCAGCTTTAAACACGTTACCCCTTGTCTTATCACCGCTGTTACCACTTTTTGCGGACACTGCTATGGGCAACCGTGATCGACATAGTTACAGGATGGGGATACAAGCTGTCTGTTTCTAGTCTAAGCACTAAACTCTAGTCTAGTTACTATGCAGTACTTCAGGCAAACAAAGCAGTAACTGTGTTCAAGCTAATTTTTGTTGAGGTAACTGGTTTGTGTTCACAGGTACATCTTTGCAGCTAATTTATATGAGTCTGATTGCATGAATGAAACTGAATGGACTATATACCAAGACTGGCATGACTGGATGAATAAGCAGTTTGGTCAAAGCTTAGCACTGGATGGGATCATTTATCTCAGGGCCACTCCTGAGGTGAGGAATAAAAATTTATGACCATGCAGAGAACGAGAGTAGGTGTTCTATGCCTTGCCTGTAAAATTTGACCTTTGTCTGTGCTTCCATAGTATTCTTTTTTTCTTAAAAAATGTAGTCTTTAACTATGATTCTAGACCTTTTTTTTTGATAAAATACGCTTGCAGTCAATTCCAGCGAGGTCACAATTGTGTGTCATTACATAGCACTGTATCTTTGGTTAAGGGATTGCTCTGAGTGTCTTGGGCAAAGAAATGGTTGAGAAATTCTCTTTGAAATGTAATCTCAAAATCTTCAGCAACCCTTATCTTTCATTGTAGAAGTCTTAATGATTAGAGTTGCGTTCAGATTGTAGTATTCCCCTGAAGACTATAATAGTTGAGTTATGACTAATACAGTCTGGAAATACTTAAGATTGTTATTTCAAATGTAGCCTGTGTATTTTTAAATAAAATGTGATGATAATGATTTTCTAGTTATAAAAACAGAACATGTGACCAAAGCAAACTAGAAAATACCACTGGAAAGAAAGAAAGAGAAAAAGTAAAGAAAAAAGGAAAGTACAAAATAGCTATAGGAACACTGCTGTAACAGATATAACAATTTATAGTTAATGTCATAGCTAATTTAGGGCGTGTGTGTGTGTGAAGCCCTTTCACCTGGAGCAGTGGAGCTAAGACAGATGAATGCACCTACAGTTTGTGAGGCTTTATGACAATGCTTTGACTTTTAGGCATTTAACGTTTTTTTTAAAAGGTGAGGACAAGATAATAAATTTGTCTTTTGAGTATGAAACCTACACAAACAAGAGAAAAACGTAAGAGCTTAGAAGAGCTCTAATTGCAGTAATTAACTTACAGATCACTTCCATACTTCCTTACTTCCATCTTTCAGGCTTTTGACTTCGTTATTGTTGTAAACAACTGTGTAATGTAACATGCTAGAGTTTCTCTGAGGGCTTTTGTATTAGACTCGCTGTTGAGGTCTTTCTGTGCCACTTTAAGTCAAAAACCTATATTTAAATTGCAAAGTACACCAGATGAAGCAGTTTTCATTGGTTTGTTACTGAGGCTTTGGATGTGTTCAGAACAGGAACAAATTATTTACTACATTTGAAAGCTGGATTCCTAAGAGCCAGGAATATATAATGGGATTTTGAAATGCCTGTCTGTGGTGGCAAATGGATATTTCCATGCTCTTTTCATGCAGTTCGCTGGTACCCCTTCATTTAATAAAGAGCTTGTTTGCGACCTTTCCTTGTAGTGGAGAAATAATGCGTTACATTTCCTTGGGTCCTTCTTTGATTTTGTGTGTAGTTTGTGGGCTCCATCAGCTGAACATGGCATAGTGTTTCTATGCTTATAAGATAGTTGGCAAGTTGAATGTTCATCTTTGGCAAAGAGTGGCATATTGAACACAGTAGGAAGGGTTGGCAAAAAAGAACTTCAGCAAGCTAGACTTCCTCTGTAGGTCTGCAAAAACAACCAATTTTTTTAAAAAAATATCTTTTACCTTTAGAAATGCTTAAATAGAATTTACTTGCGTGGAAGAGATGAAGAGCAAGAAATTCCCATTGAGTATCTGGAGAAGCTTCATTACAAGCATGAAAGTTGGCTTCAGCACAGGACATTGCGGTAGGCTTTGTTTAATGATTACTTAAAGATGGATAAATCTCAGTAAGGATGTTCCGTAGTGCTTTTTCCACCAGTGAAACTTCAGCTTTTTATATGATAGGTAAAGTTAAACTCCAGGAATATTTCTGTGTATCCTTCCTTAGTAGTACTGCCTTTATGGCATGTTAATTACTGCGAGGACATGCAATGTGCCCTGAGTTCTCTTCAGCTAGAGCTATGAATAGCAGAGGATTCAGCTAAACTAATTTTAATACGCAGTTGAATTTCATGTTAGGTGTTGGGGGAGCAGAATATTCAAGAATCAATAATAGATCCTTGGAGCCACACGGTAAATTCATGTTGCTTTATATTCAGAATTCATGGCTGTGATTTATGTATGCAGTTCTTCTCATGGGATTCTTAACAATGAAAATGCTGACAGAGACTTGAATGATGTATACTTTTTTCAGCTAGTAATATTTTCTTTGTTCTTATCCCAATACAGAATGGATTTTGAATATCTACAGGAAATACCTATTTTAACGTTAGATGTTAATGAAGACTTCAAAGGCAAAAAGGACAGATATGATCACATGACCGAAAAGGTAAAATTTCACAAGCAGAACAAACTGATGATTTAGGTTTATTGCCAGCATGTCAAAATGAACTCAGGATACTTCTTGCATCTGAAAGTGTAGCATTCTTTGAAGTCAGACTAGACTTAGAACCTGTGGTTCTTCATGTTATTTATTACATAAATTTTCCATTAAAAAAAAAAAAAAGTGGAGGGGAAAGACGTTTGCAAATTTTAATTTCTAATTTAAATAACCCTCAACTGTGAAAGAACTGTTACTTGCTATGTCCTGCTTCTAACATTGTGCAGGTATCCTAAGAAATGTGATGGAGGTGGGAGAGGATGAGGGTAGCTGTTGATGGAGAAAAAAAGCTGCACAGGTCCGAGTTGAATGTCTAGGGTAAAGTCTTCCTTCTATTAGATGTGAAAGTGTCTAACCTAGTGGGCTAGTCAATAAAAGAATTTTGGCGCCAGGTACTGTGAAAATACAGTACAAAACCTTTACAGCGGAAAATTGAAGGATGAATTGACTGAACCTGCAGTTGAATTTTAATCCGAAGCACTGGGCCAATGGCAAACTGGTTTAGGTTTGCAGATATTTCTAGCTAAACTAAAGAGAGTATAGGCTGTCCTCTTTTCTGTTTAGCGTGTCACTGCAATGGGCAGTACAGCTAATGCAAATAGGGATCCTTTGCTCTAAAAATATACTTCACTGTATAATCATCTTTCTAAAATATTTAGGTCATGGAGTTACATTCAGATAATGAACAGTCTTAGAGCCTGCTGCAATACTCCTTATTTTTAGTCTTGTTTATTAAATTGACACTATCATTAAAGTTTTTTTCCTCTTCAGTTGTGTTTACTAAAGTGTTATTCAAAATCCTTCCCAAAAGCAGTGGTCTGAAACTTCAGGGAGTATTTTTCAAATGTAGCCTTCTACTTTGTTTAGGAAGTAATGCAGAATAAAAATAAGAAGTATTTTTCAGTTTTATTTGGAGACATGGAAAAAATGCCGATTTGATACAAAAAAGAGTTCAAGTTGAGGTTTCTGTTTGCATTAAGATCTAATCCTTAGCACAAATAAGTTTGATATATATTTTACAGCTAGGCCAAACCATCAATATCTTAACTACTCAGGTGTTTGGTATTTGAATCGTGATGGGATTCAGCTGAAGACAACTTGACTTTTATTTGAGTAGCTGCAACAAGTTATAGACCTTAGCAGTGCACATTCGTCCGCTCTTTGGCAATAAATTGTTTACCTCATGCGAAAAGCAGCTTTGTCCTTTGATCTCTGTTTATCCCCTGAGAAGTAGAACTGTTCACCTGATTAAATCCGGTCTTCATGGTATTTGCTCTTTTAAACCTTGTTAATTGATGGAATGACTGGACATCGCAGCTGTGGAGTGAATATGCTTCCCATCTGCACCATGAGAGAAGGCCAAGCTCAGGCACCTAAATAAGGATTTTGGAGGAGTTGACTCCTGTGTAGCTGTCAGGTTATCTGGGAACAGTCTAAGCCCTGTGTTGGCCTTATTTTTTGGCATTTCCTAAGTGGAGTTGCAGAACTGCTACAGTCTCCGTGAGGCTGGGTGCTCTGGCCTTTAGCGGATGCTTATGTCCAACGGGGACCCAAAACCTGTATGCTTCCTTCTCACCTCTGTTGTGATGCTCACTTTCAGAGACCTGTCTTGAAACTGCGCCTAGTGTGTAAATTGTGATAGGGTTCATCATGCGGTGTTACTGTTGCTGTTTTCAAAAGTGGAGGGTAGCTTTCTCATGACACCTTTCAAGTTAAAGTATTGGCACAGTTATGTGTTCCCTTCTCTACATGAAGGGATTTGACCTCTTTTTTTTCATCCTACCTGCTTGAGCCCTGAACTAGGAAGGGAAGGGTCACAGCTGGAGAATGGGATCCAAGATCTATTTCCATTTCACATCAAGAATTTGGACAAAACGTTTACAGATGTGCTCTGTGTATGAGAGCTGCTGCCAAAAGAAGAATACCATGTTCTCCAGTAAATTGTCGATTCCTTTCTACCTCGAGTGGACAGAGGGGAAAACGCTCCCAGTTCAGGCTGTATCACAGCATAGTTGCTAGGATGCTCTTGAGACTAAGAGGTAGGAGTTGTGTGCCTAGGCCCTGTATTCCCTGGGTCTTGTATCCGCTGGGTTTTTATAGTTTAAAAAAGATGGCCAGGCCCTTGCTTCCACCTCCTCCTCCCCCTGCCTACGCTTTAAAGGGAGGGATTAATTATTCTTTTACTTTTGTGGACAGGGAGTGAAGGGGGCACAACAAAAAGGCACGTGTACCTGTGGCAAGAAGCGTGTTCTCAGCATGTTGTCTTCCTGCAACCTTTGGTAGTGACCTGAATTGAAGATGTTAAGTGACCACACTTGTAAGCGTAATGCTAGCCCGCTGCTTGGCACGCTGCTTGTTTTGGATCCAGTTCTCCTGCAGCGGCAGAGATTCTTTGAGGTGCTGCTGTACTGGGTCTTGGTGCTCTGTGTAGGATTGTGGATTTCTGACTCAGGGTTCTAGGTAGCGTTCTATGGACCGGAACTTCACCATTAATTTTTAGGTAGCTGTAGCCGTTTGAGCCATTCTTCAAATGCTGGAAATGGAGTTCAACAGTAGCTGAACTATTGTTCTACAGTATCAGATATTTTTGAGTACTATGGTTTTGCTAGGTATTGTTCTGTCGTATATTTGCCAACCTCAGATTCCAAGGAACATACTATTTAGCTGCATTGGCTAGTTCATTGACAATAAATTAACGGTGTTCTGAAGGTGAGTGTAACTTGATGTTTTCCAAAGGGCGGCTCTTCTGAGGTGGTCATTATCTTCCTTGTGTTTAGGTTGGACCTGCTTTTAAGACAGTTCATTTGTGACGTAGGGCAGTACTTTAGGACCACAGGAGGAATGAGCATCATGCCAATGTGTGTCTCTCAGCACCTGCTAAATTACAGGTACCATTGCTGAAAAAGTTCTTGATGGACAAGAAAGGACATAGCATAAGGTTATTTTTCCCAGTTCCTGTTTCTGTAGGTTGTAGTTAAGCATGAAGCAGTGAAGAGGTAAATGTAGTTGCTGTATACTTCTGTTAATAAATACTTAGTTTGATTGACAATATTTGTTTCTTTTCGCAGGTCAAAGAATTTTTGAGCACGTTATAATCCTCTTTGAAGCGCAGGCAGAGTCAAACTGTTCCAAACATCTGTGCGATCAAAGTCTGAAGTACAGCTTCTGCTTTTATAGAAGGCCTCTGGAGAGGCAGGACTCAATCCTGTTGATTTAATTGTGAGGAACAAACAAACTTTGTGAATAGGGAAATTATTAAATACATCAGTAGGTCTGTTCAGTATTATATTAAGTAACACACACAGATTCTGAAGATACTAGAATTCTGGGAGTTCCCAAACATTGTGCCTGTTTCTAATCAGACCAATAAGTTCTTCTGGAGTATTGTATTTTTAATTTATTTTGTGCCCAGTAGCTATTTAATTTTCAAGAAGGTAGTGGGTTTTTAGATCTCTTGAGTATTTTTTGGGTTTGTTTTGTTGGTCTTTTTTTAGTGGAATTGATTCGTAATGGATGTCTTACTGTTCTGAGGAAGAAAAAAATAAAAAACATTTTTGCTGGTGAGGAAATTCTAAGATAACCCAGAGTTTTATATTGTAAGGTATAAAAAAAAAAAAAAAAGAGTAATCTGACAAATTTGATAGGTGAAGTTCTTCACAGAATACACTGAATTAAAAGAGATCTAAATATGGCTGAAATTCTGTAGATGCCAAATGAGATTTTATATTTCATGTTTTTGTTGTGCACTGCAAACTAGGATATTGAGAGGCTTTAGCCATTCGTTAGCATGTTTGGGGTTTTCCAGTTTACTGTTTTTTAAGCTCTTAATAAAACAGAGCTGGTTTTTGTTGCTGGCAAGTCCTCTTTTTCTTGTAAAGGAGTATGTTTTCTTGATGGGTGCCGTAAAAGGAAGAAGAAAATTTTGCAAATGGCCTCCATCTGTAAATGACGTCTTTCTAAACCTTTCCTTAATCACATTTTGGATGTCAGAGGAGGCTTCCTACTTTTGTTCCAGCTTCTCCATTTGTTTACTGGGCCTTCTGGGTGCTTATACAAGATTCTGCAATATTGGAAGCAGGCTGTCCTTTCTCATCTTCTTGTAGTAAGAAGGGGAGACCTTTGTTGGAGTAGCTGGTGTTCTCGTGCATCTTCTTTTATTATCTGAGCCACTTTTGTTTCAGGTGCAGAAAATACAAATTATACAGGGCATGCATCTTAATACTGTGTTTTCGAGTTGCTTAGTTCTGCTTTAAACATTTCTGAATGAGTGCACAGTTGGCTTTTGAATGCAGAATTTTATTGTAAAGCATTTTATTGTCTTTTGTGGTACCTGTGTTACCTGTTAATTTGAGATTAGATTTCTTCCTTTGTGGTTGCAATTGTGTTGGTGTTCTCTAACCATTGAAAAATAAAATTGCTTGGAAAGACTTTTTCAGTGCTTAATAGTGTTGGCTCCCTTGTCTCATGAAAGAAATAATCTTGTAGATTGCTGGTATGCAATAGTGGTGCAATGGATGAATTTAAGATAATGTTTTCTCGATCTATTTGCTGTAGAAGTTCTCTAATTCTGAAACGCTGTGGCTGGCTTCAGACTTTGTGTATGGGAAATGAGCTGATGGGATAGAGACATGGGATTATATAAAATGTATCATATGTATAACACTGATCAGTAGGAGTGTGTTGTATAACATTGACGTTATAGTGGGATGTAGCAATATCTTGTTTTGTAGAAAATCTTGTTTTGGACTTTCAAGGTTGCTTAGTAAAAGGAAGGATTTTAAGATTGCTCCAGAAACGAAGTGAGGTGGAACAGATGAAGATTCAGTTGAGATTTATTTGAAAGACATAGTAGATGCCTTTAAAACATTCTTGGCAACAGTCTGAACAGTAACAACTTATTTTGACTAACAGTGCAATTATTCCTACAGTTTCAGCTGTCTAAATTGTGGATTTAATTACAGGAATTGGAATGACAGTGCTCATTGCAAGGAGTAAACAAGTCTGAGTTCTAATAAAGACTTCTTTTTAAACCCATCACAGAGCACACAGAAATTCTGTGGCAGGTTATCTGCATCCCGTTCCAGAAAGCTTTACAAAATCTCTGACTGCCAAGTTTGCGTTTGAAGGAGCAAAGTCATGACCGATTATTAGAGTGTTTTTAATTGCTGTGGAAAAAAAACAGTAACAAACCCAAAACACACACCCCACCCGCCCCCAAGCTTTTCAGGGCTTTGAAAGTAGCTGGGCTGAAGTACGTGAAGCTGCAGTTATTTGTATGTAGGACAGATGCAGCGTAAACAGAAGCGGAGATGTCCTTAGACTGTTCTGCCTGTGCGTCAGCTTAAACTTCACACCTCAGACTTTCAAATTTGTCAGTATTCTTTTCTTTGTTTAAATCTATTCCCAGGCTACCGCAAAACAGTATTGTTGTGTTGGTTTTCTGCGTATTAGAGATATGGAAGGTTTCTGAGCTGCTATCTGCTGTTTGGTGATGATGTTGTTTCAGTCTTTGAATGCTGTGCCCCTTTCTCTTCCCTTGGGTAAGAGATCCTTTGATGGAACTGGCTAGAAATGCTTGCTTGTTTTGATCAAGTCTCATCATGATCGGGAAACAAAATGGGTACGTGGGATTTGTTAGGTTTTTTTTACACTTGGGATACAGATAAAATACTGATTGGTAGTGTTTTAATTGCTATGCAAGTACGTGTGTGACCAATGAGCGTAATACTGCCTCATACTGTTTTCAGTCCTTGTAGTTGTTTTCTGTGTAGTGGATTTTAAGTTTTCTTAATCTAAATGCTTCTTAGAACAGCAACCAGTTTTGTGGGTAGAATTTAATTTTCTATAGTTTTGTGCTGATTGCTTATTTCTACTGTTCTCTGTTTATTTAAGCAGCCTTCATAATAATGTAGTTGTGTGCAAAATGTGATTAGTATTGAGATTATTCTATTCTTTTTCCAGTAATTAAAGACTCCAGGAATCTATTGGTGAAATAAAAATGGCACAGGAGAAACTCACCATAAACTGTTCATCAGAGACCAGGGAAGTATGTATGTAGTAATAATTAAGTTATATCTTAAGAAAAAACAGCATGCAATTGCTATTGCCAAGAGGTTTCAGTGTAGCTAGGTGTAGGGACTCTAGATTGTTTTTCCAGTTCCTGTTTAGACTCGCTGCGTGGCTGTGAGTAAATCTCTCTTTGCCTGTCTTTGTATCTTTAAAATACTGGTATCTCCCTATGTCTTCAGAAGGCTGGGAGGATTAGTTAGTTAATATTGATGTGCTGTTTTGTAGGTCTGAAGCGCTCCCTATACTAAATAATTGAGAATGAAGGCAGCTCTGGTTTTAGATTTATCACTGGGATGTTTTGATGTCCTCGTGAAAGGGGGCCCTGGCCCAGATTTGTGGCCAATAGAAATTATTTATTTGCTTTAAAAGATACTTAAAGCCATCAGTGCAACGTCAGTTGTGTTGGAAGTTAGTTCACTGGAAAAGATGGCCACCAAAACCTGTGACGGTTTCCGAGGAAAGGAGACATATTACAAATCTAATATTGAAATAAATATTGATGGCAAAAATTGCTGCTGTCCCTGTAGCTACTGGTAGTGGAGAAGCTATGTGCGGAATCTGCCACATGAGGTCATTGCGTCCTCGGTTCTCGCTTCCTGAGCTGGCTGCGAGAGAAGAGCGTTAGTGTTTTAATAGTGAATGGCTTTGGAAAAGGTAAAGAAGGAAGAGGTCACTCCCTCCCTTTGCCCAAGCGAAAAAACATTACACTGATTAATAAATACTCTACTGAATGAGATAAATCTTGATCTCTGGAGGGAGGGGAATAAAGTAAGCCTCTGCTGGATTAAGGGAAAGACTAGAAAAGGAAGGGCTAACAGGAGGGGTTTTGACACCAGAAGGTCTCTTCTGTGCAGCCACCAGCTGTTTCTGTTCTGTGAGTGAACATTGGCGCGTGGATAACATTAATCCTGGCGTGTCTGAGCGATAACAGTCATCTAGTGCTGAGCTCTCCTGCCTGAATGCAGACAGCGAGTGATACTAATGCTGGCAGCATACTGGGAAAATAAAGCCATTAAGAATTCTACTAACTGAAGCCATGCACAGTACTTAATGTGCCAAATATAAGCCTAAACTGGGTATGGATCCGCTGAAATTCTGATTGAAATCCACTAGTGACAAGGAGCGTGGATTCCATACTGGGAGTAAGTGGTGAAGTGATTTATTTTACCTTAGGTTGGTATTCAGCACTGATGTAAAATGAATGTAATGTGCAGAGCCTAAAAGCCTAGGCTGTTGTGTGTAGGTGACTTTTGTTGTTCTTAGGTCTAGGTTTCAGTCCATGGGTATAAATAATATGCTGGCAGTATAAATAATAATACAGTGTATGCTGAAATAGAATATAAGCTATTGCCCACATCTTGGATTTCTGCTGAGTGCTTTTCCCAATGTTTTAGGCAGGGTGTACGTTAACATATACATATCTCCAGAATGTTAGGGTGATGCAGCTTGCACTGTTTGTGTTTGCTGGTTAATGGTACTGACAGAAAAAGTCTGTTCCTGAGTTACTGACAAAGATACTGCCACTGCAGTTCAGAGTACATTCCTGTGCTTCCTCCAGATTCTGCATTTTGTGCTTTTTCTCCCCCATTTTCCTTTTAAGTTGTGACTTGTCTTTTAATAACTACTAAAACCATGCTCTCGTACAAGTTGTAACAGACTTTTTAAAGGCAAAATTTTGCTTGTATGCAGCCTACTTGAGGATGTGGCTTCTGCCTTTGTTCCAGTTCATTACCTTAGGTTTTCTAGTCCTCTTTTCTGAGCAGCTTTCCTGTGTTAGCCCACCTGATTGCTGGGGCTCTTCCTAACTCCTCCTGGTTTTGTTGAAGGATAACTCAGAAAATTTAGAATGGTCTCTGATTGCTTTGTGCATGATATACTTTGTATATGTTGACAAGTTTAGGCTGTAATGAGAAAAGTACACAGCCATTCTTTGAGGAAGGACACTCTGGAACAATTAGGCTTTGAAGAAGCAGTTAATAAGAATACTTTGAGGATGCACTGCCAACTTGGCAAGAAGACTCAAGGTCCATGTATCCTTAACTGAACCACCCTCATTATAATACTAAAAATCACACCCGTAGGTCAAAAAGACCCTTGCCCAAGTAAAGACCCCTCCCCTGAGCATGTTTGATAGTGGAAATAGGTGTGTGACAATATTATAATTCTATGTCAACTGCTAACTTACCAGTGTAAAGAGGATGGATTTGGAAACTTACTGACTGTACAAATACATCGCGAGAAGTCCCATTAGGGGGGCTTGCTTTGTGGAACACCACCTAGCCCTCAGCTCTGTGCAAACCTGAAATAAATAAGCGATGTCTCCCTGAGCATGTGAAAATTGCCTTCTTGCACACCGGGCCACGAATTTGCTTTTCAGACAACAGTTTCAGCACTGTCTATGGACGTATGCTGAAAGTGTGCTCTTTTTTTCATAATTATGTTCAGATTTGCCTCTGCTAGTTTCCTAACACAATAGCTATTGCTCTCTGCTAAGTTTCCACTGCACCTTTGGCTTTGTCCTCTCTGTGGGGCTAGCTGGTGGCCTTTACCCTGACCCTCTCAGCTGTGTACAGTGGCCGCAGGTCATCGACTGTTTGTTGCAGCAGACCCACTGGTCTGGGTTGGCTGCCTGTGTCCCGTCTGTGCTGCGCCTCGGGAGGAGAAGACCCACTGTTATAGGAAGCAGGACTTCAGGTATCTGTTCCTGATCTGCAACGCTGCTCATTTCACAAGGGTTTATTGCAATGGTCCGGCATAGCTGGGTAGGTATTTCATGTGTACTTGTCAACAGTTTCTTTGCTGTCTCTGCTTTGTTATTGCCTAGGGGATGGGCATTCTGTCAACTGACTGAAAAGTTTGTTCACATGGGGTTTCTGTTGCGGTGTACTGTGACCACGGTCTGACAACAGCTTGTTAGAATCCCGTAGCTTGTATGGCCTGCTTTAACTGCAGTTCCTGCTGGAGCGTGCTTTAAACATTCTGGTTTCTGAGTGGTAGACTTGCTTTGTATTGTGACAAAGGAACGTAGCTCTGTTTTGTGGAATTGAGCAGGTTTAGGTCCTGGAGAGTTAACTGAAATTGTCTGGGGCTGGGAGCCCTCCTTTTCTTGGGCAGTCTCTGTTTTCAGTGTGCCTCGTGCTATTGTGTATATGCTTACAATTGTGTTTTTGTAGCTAATGAGTGTCCCTACTATTCTTAGACGTTCAGCTGTGAAGTACATATTGATCTCACAGTTTCAACTCTTACCTGCTGAGATTTACGCTCTGTCCCCTGTGAACATAATAATGGTTTATGCACAAGATTAGCCTTTTCCTTGGAGGACAGCGTGAGGCTTGTGGTCTAGTGGGCAATTGTCCTGCTGCTTGTGGCTTCCTATCCTGTGCAGCATTTTAGTGCGGGCAGGACTGAGTGATGCCAAGATGCTATGGCATGGTACGCTCTAGAAGTTATTTCTGATTGTATCTGCCAAGGGTAATGGCTATATCACACACTTAAACTTGTGTGATACCGCTAGAATCTTGATCACGTTTGTAGTTACCTAGCTCGTGTAAGAAACGGCTTTTCATGGTGTCTGTTAATGATCTATAGTTAGGCTATGCATGCCATGGGGGTGATAGAATTTGTCCATGCCGGAGGTGAGTCACTAACTTTGAACATTTCCTTTTCTCGCAAGGTTGTTCACCCATGATACACTCAAAGTGATAATGCATCTTAGTTTTATGTTTTATTGATGTTCTGCACTTGCCCATTGCTCTCAGATGAGGACATCTCCAGCATCTGGTTGCACTTTTGGCTTTAAATACTGCTGTTAGCGTTGCTTCTGGAATTGTCTTTACAATCCAGTTGGAGTCACGTTGGCAGTAGGTCAGAAAGGATTGCTGAAAATGTAGCAGTCCTCTGAGTGCTTGCTGTGGAGCAGGGACTGAACGTCTCTGGATCTGCAGAACCCTCCTTTTAGTCACTTTTTGTCAGCACTTTTCTCTGTCTCCATAGTTGTTGCGCTGTCTTTGAGGGGGTTTTGTTTGCCTGTTCTTCTGCTCTGCTTCTCTAGCACCGGAATATAACCTGATTCTCCTGCAGCTGGACTGAACCCTTTGTGTTTCGTTTACTTACAACAGCGTGTATGTTGGGTGCTGATACCCGCACTGCTCTGTCTGTTGTTTTACCTCCTGAGCTCCTGCAGTCTGAGCCTCTGTAATTAGGTTAAACTACTGGCTGTTATGGTACTGATCCTTGCCTTGGGTAGCTGTAGTTGGTTTAGATCTTTGAAGACGTTTCTGCAAGGGATTAGATCTGTCCTACACCATTTCCTGCTGGCTGGAATAGTATGTCCACTGAATGATGTTGCCTTTCACTAGGAAATACATAAGGTCTTGAAATTAGATGTTCATACTAGAATTCTCAGAGTCTTAATGTAAGTACACATTTCCACTTCTGCTTCTTGATTTCAGGGTGTTCTGTTTGGGGTTTTTTGTTTGTTGGTATGTTTTACTAAAAGTCTTTATAGTCTCTTTTTAAGGGAGCACTGTGTTTATTGAACAAGGCAAGTAACTTGATTCCCCCCCCCGCCCCAAGTGTTATTCCATGCAAAGTGTCTCCTCCCACCCCCCCTTATTTGAGATAGAAGAAAGCTGTATTTCTTCAATTTTTCTCTCCTGTGGCCAACTCAGTATATGGATTTCTAGGCAAGAAAGCCTAGCAGCTAATGTTACTAGCAAGGTTTTTCCTAACATCCTGCCTTTCTGCTGTGTTTCTCAAAGTCAGTTGTGGTGAATCCTGTTAACTTAATGAGCTACCAGTGTATTTTGTGTATCATACACTGAATAACGCGTTAAGGCTGTATAAAGTGCAGTTGGCTTTCCTTATTTACCAGAAGACCTCAGCTGTGGCATAGCATCCTAGGTGAGTACACACAAATGAAAATACTGTGCTTTAGATTTTGGGGCATCTACCCTGCAGGTTTCTTCATGAACACCCTTGGGTTTGGGCACTGCTGTGACCCCCAGTTTAACTTCCACCTTTTTTTTTTTCAGTGCTGTGTCTGACCTATGTTAACAGTTGCAAGATCACGGTACTGGTTAAACAATGGCTATTATGGCTGTATGTAGTCTGGTTTTAGGGTTATTTTTGTTTAGTTTTGTTTGTTTTAAGGGGACATTTAATGTTTGTAAAATCAGCTTTAATCTGAAATAATAACAGGAGCGTTAGTGTTTTAAAGTCCTTGATTCTAGTGATGACTGTTGCTGACAGCATGTGGTGTTGGACAGGTTGCTTTTCTGAGCATGACTCATTGGTAGCACCTGCACTGCTGATAGCAAGGAGTGCCTTAAGATGTGTTCTGTATTTTTAATCTTTTAACTGCTATGTGAATAGTTGGGGAGGACGGAAGGGGCTAGAGGAAGTCCTTAGTTGCTGTATTTTAAAGAGAGGGAGTTGAGACATGTTTAAGAAAGAAATTTTATGAGCCTGGACATAATTAATGCATAGATATACCTGAAATGAAAAGTAAGATGTAAACCGATAACAAATGAGTGTACCTTTTAACTTTAATAAGATGTAACACTAGCAGGAGCCAGGATGTGGTCTCTGTAAATGATGCTTGGTGCTGCAAAAAACAGTTATATGGGAAAAATAAAAGGTGGAAATACTTGCATGGGAGTTGTCAACTGACATGGGAAAAGGGGACTGTACTTAAGAGTTCTACTGATATGATTTCTGCAAACTTTTGTCTGTAGCAATGGAAACGGACTACCAATTTAAGACCCTTGGAAGATGAGGAATTGCTTCAGAAGGCAGTGTAATCAGCCCTGGTAGGAGGGGGTCCAGGTAACAGCAATGAGGTACTGTCAATCTTAAGTAAACTAATGACCAGGAGATGTTTGCTGCTGATAAGTGGTTGATGATAATACCTGTCCCCTCCCGAAAAAGGGGAAAGATGAAGAATGTATGGGTTGAAGAATAACTTGTTAGTTTAAGAGTTTTGGTGCAGCGGAAGCAAGGTGGGTGATATGAAAGGCTGGTAACCGTTCAACAAGAAGAATGGAGTGAGAAAAAGCTGGGTGCAAGGGAGAGGCAAATAAAAGCCTTTAGTGTGCGGTATTGGCTATCACTAAGGATAAATTGGAAAATGAGTCTGGCTCAGGCTGAAGTTAAATATATTAACAATAAGTAACAGCCTAGGTTTAGAATAGTTCACGATTAATCTGATTTTGTCCTGACGCATTGTAAATCTAGACTGTCTCCATGGTATTCAGCAAATCCCATGTGCACTCTAGGGTACAGTCTTAGTTGTGCTAGGCCGTGTATTTCATGTATTGATTTCTATTTAAGAATCTGTAGACTTACAGAGACAAGTTGTTTACTGATATCAGAAAGACTGACAAATGGTCCAGGGGCAATCCTGCTAAAAGTGTTCCTGTTTGATCCCGCAAGCTGGAGATGCAGACAGATGTTGGAAAGGGAGATACTCATATGGTAGAGCTGATTCTCTTCTTAGTGATACGGCCTTTACAGTTTTATTTGTCTGGCAGGATATGAGAGAGAATGAGATGCCCTGGACTAAATTTTTGGCTCGTGTTCATTGTTGAAGCTTCATTTCAAAATAGTTTCACAGAAGTCAAACCAAGAAACAGAAATCATAAATAGAGATGGAGAAGCTTTCTGTCTTTACAGGAAATGGCTATGCTGTAATCCAGGGTGAGATTGAGGTATTTGCAGGCTAGCTTTGAAGTAGGCTATTGCTAAATGGAATCCATTAAGATCTCTGTAGCATGCACAATCCAGCAAGAGTCTTAGGAAATAAGACTCGGGTGACTTGCGTGCACCAGTTGGGGCTAGTGGGGCTGTGCTGTCAGCAGGAAAGCACGCACTGTTTCTGCTTCAGCAGTAGTGTATGATGCAGACATTCTTTTCGCCACACAGCAACGTTTCATCAACTTGCTTCTGCTTTGTGCAAGTGATGAGAGGAGAATTGCACCCACAGGATGGTATTTTTTTCTGTCCCTTGGTGGCCAGAATGAAGGCTCTTGGCTTTTTTGAGAGGCCCGTGATGGCTGGCAGATTTGGAACTTGTGGACTAGCGGCTCTTAGAGCTGGTTTAGACCGCTTTTACAGGTGTGATATACTTTTATGGAATGAACGTAAGCTTCCTGAGAGAAAGCCTGGTTTCTCTATTAGCTTTTGCAAATCCTTTGGCCCTTGTCCTCAGGAGTCTGCAGCCTACAGCTCGGAGTTGGTGTTGTAGACAATTACTACTAGTTGGGTGTTTTATGGGGGAGGGGGAACTAGTTGTGTCAAAAGTGATGGAACTGGTAGATATTTTTACTGTGCATGTGGAAAACTACATGATCCTTAAACCAGAAATGGGGAAAGTAAATACTTTAGGAATGTCTTACTTTAGTGCCCTGAAGGTATTCTAAGGAACAGTGAAATGGTACAGTCCAAGTAAGCCAAGTGTATTGTCTACATGCTACCTATATAGATTACTAGTGAAACATGCAGTATACTAGTTAGGAGATGTTCCATATATTTGTAAAGAGAGTGTAATTTTATTACAGTAACAAAGCTGAGCTCAAAAAATGGTTTTGAAACCTGCATCAAGTTATTTTGAAACCTAAATTAAGGAGTTCCTAAGACTGCCATCTGCTAATGTGACAGTGCTTTACAAATAAAGTAGTAGTATCCCCCCTTTTTAAAGAGTACTAAGCTGAGACAGTGCAGAGTGGCTTGTCCATTTCCTCTGTGACCTTGGACATCAGAGATGAGAACAAAATCTGTTTTGAACTTGAACTATTGCTTTGGACTTTACTGTGTTCCTTATTGAAATGACTGAGCGAGGGGTGGGGATGGGCAATGACCTGAATAAAGCACAACATGTCACGTAACACGCTGAGTGAATGAGTCAAGCAGAGACTAGACCAAGTAGGTTTATAGATGTTAGAAGGAAATTGAATGATGGAATTTTACTTCCAGGTTTGAAAGTAAAAGGTCTGTTTGGCTGTGAGGTTTGTTGTTGTCATTAAAGAAGAGAAGGATAAAAATTGACCTGCTTTTCTGTAGATGAAAACAATACGAATAAGTGGAAAGTGCCACTTAGACATGCTTGAAGAGCTATCACAATATATCAAGTTTACATCCCGTACTTGATAGAAGGAAACGGGGACGGAATGCAGTTTAAGGTAATGCCGGTACTGCTACAGCTAGAATGATCTGTGCAGCTAACCTCTGTTATCTTGAGCCGTTGCCAAAACTTCAGCATTCAGAGAGCAGGTGGGTGCTGAGTTCCTGCCTTGCCAGTGACATGGCAAAACCTTTGTTCTGGCTCCTGCGTGCTAGACAATTGAGGGAGCAACAATGGGAGAAAGAAAAGGCAAGGGTAAGTCCCTTCAGAAATTTTAATGTCCTTGCTTCTCCCTCTCCCTCCCTCTGTGCCTGTGTAGAGGTTTGTGTGCCCTGGGCCACTTACCAAGGGAAGTGTTTGGTGTTTTGCTCCTTGTAGATGATGGCTGATGGGGCTAAGGAGACTTGCTGTAAGCCTACAGTGACAATGAAGTTGATCACACTCTACCCTATCAGCTCCATCTCTGGACGCTGGAGATGATAGGACAATGGCGCTGCTAGAGCATTATGTGAGTAGGAAGAATCAGTTTTAAAGGGGCTGGGTGCTCCAGTGGTGCTAGTAGGGTCAGGTGTTTACACCCTTGATAGACTTAGTGAATAAGAGATGCTTTGAAGGGGAACTGCTGATATTTTTTCCTTTGCCAAATAAGTGTAGGTTAAAGAATGAAGGAGGCCATTACAAATCTGGCAGGCAATTTTGTCTTGTGTCTTCTGCTGGCACAGTTGTTTCTGTTAAAAAGATCTGTCGCTGCAGGTTTTGCCTAGGAAGACTGGAGAAAACTCTTGTAGCAAGAGTGTGTTTTCACCAGGAAGGGCTACACTCACCTGACAAGCCCTTTGCTGCCATAAAGCAAGGTAAAGCTGTATTGATGGTTAGCCCACAGCATACACCTGGCCTCAGTGTAAAGGTCTGGGCAAAGCTATTTATTTGAACTAGGTCTTAGTTAAGCACATGTTGTAAGAGAATGAGGTTTGTTTTGTTTTGTTTTTTTCCTGGCATGTAGTGTATCGTCAAGGAGAAACCCATCAAGTTAGTGTGTGTTCTTTTGTTTGATTTTTCTAATAGCATCTCCCGGTCAGGAGAACATGCTCAGAAAGGACTTGGAAAAGTCATTTTTGGTCCCAAACTTGACAGTGTTTTTGAGCCTTTCTTATCTCTGTTTCATGTCTTTAATTTGGTGGGGTGAGAGGGAAAGTGATTTCTAATCCAGCTAAACACATCTGACTCCAAACTTCGGTTTGTTTGCTTGAGATTGAGATACACAGATGAGCTTTCTGTGTAAATGTTTAATGAAAGAGGTTAGAGTGGTGGTTTGCTCTGACACTCGTACAATTTGAAGTACTTGTGCTTTGGATAAGAGTTGTGTGTTTTTTCTCTTTTTCCTACTTGGTATGTTAATTCTGCTGGGTTTGAGAATAAGTGTATTCAGTTTTTAAAAAAGTCACTGATGGGAGATGGATAAATGAGATGTTTAACACAGCTTCTTGAAGAGAGCATGCGTCTAAACTTCTGTTTTGTGAGACAGTTGATTTCCCCCACTTGCAAGCAGTGACATTGTAAGGGACAGAATTGGACTGACTCTTACAGCTTTGAAAAAAATTACTTTAGGAATGTAAAAACAGTATTATTGAGATACTGCAATATAAAATACACTGCAAATATAAATAACATGGAGAAGAATTGCCTTTGTTTCTGAAATACGCATTGCTATAATATTTAGAGCTCCATTTTAACCTAGAGCTCTTTGCTTTTCTCATGTCAGTAAGGAATTCTGTATGTTTAGATGTTACCTAAGAAAAAGGAAAAGGGCGTTATGACTTCCTTGTAACTAATGGATTTGCTTATAATTCGTGTAGAGTGGGGAGTCTTTCTAGAGACTAGCAAAAATCTCTACCCCAGCTCATTTCTGATTTCTTGTCATGTCCTAACTACTGTTACAAATTGCTTACCACAGCACTCTGCTCGTTGCCCCTGGCATATTGTTGCAGAAACCCCATCTCCAGTGATTTGTAGCAATATTCTAATTAAATTGTTTATCGGTGTTCATGTATTTGTTTGTTTAAAACTGAATGCTGTGTGAGCTAGATAAATGTCTTTTGAGTGACTGAAAGAGCAAGTTCAGAGGCAGTAGAGTCATTAAAAGGTTTAATTTAAAAACTTAAAAGTAGCTTTGCTGAACTGTGGATTTCTTTTGATAGAACAGGCTCCATCGAAACAGTCACTAGTAGTATTTTGGCCTGGTTGTAGATTGGTTTGAGTGAACTAATTTCTCACATGCTTGTAGCACAGAATTTACTATTGGCACAGAACTGGATCTGTCAAGAAGTTGAAATTTTCCTTTTTTGTTACAAAGGCAGCCTGTGGCCTTTGTAATCTTTTTCTGCAACTCCATCCTCCTGAATCCATCAGCATTTGCTTTGATTTCCATGACTTGTCGGCTTTGCTTGACATCTTTGTGGAGTTTAGCCTTCTGGGATCGAAGGGGTTATATCTAAATATTGGATGGTCTCAAGTGGGGACTCTGCCAAGAGACTTATTGAGCCCTCCCTCACAAAAGATTTTTCTTCCTTCTACTTGCCACAGATAAAATGGTGTAATTGGGACTCAGGTAACTCTCCATTAGCTCTACTAGATGTTTGGGTACCAGCCAGAAAGGAGCAAAAAGGGCTTCCTTCTTCCACTAGCTTCTCATGAAGTTTACCATGCCATTTGAGGTTTGTTGGGCAGCTCGTGTTTTTGTATGACTTCTTGTCAGGTTTATTTTCCATAATGATTTGAGAAAGCTGATTATTTTTTTTTTCCTCCCAGTCCAGGAACAATTGCTCATCCTTTCCCATCACTGAGGCAGCTGGTTGGAAATAGGCAAAGATTTCACAACTTCTCGAAGCCAGTTGTATTCTTTCCCTGCTGAGAGCCCTCTAGCACTCTCCTTATCTGTCTTAGAAGAAAAATGCAGCCTGTGTTAACGTGCTTCATTTCATTTCTGTCTCTGACTCCACCTAACCTAGCACAGTCCAGGATCGTTCTTTACTCTTCCTTGAGGACTGTGTGTGATTGGGGCTTAATCCTGTGCCCCTGCATCATCAGAGGGTGTCACCTCACTCGCTTGACACCTCTCTGTGTAAACTGTTGGTCTGTTTTCTCAGCGATGCTTAGATTTGCAAAGGAACATAGCTTCTGTGTGAGCACATGAGGTGAAGCTGCCTGGGCTTTCAGAAATGCTTCCCACCCGGCGGTGCCTGTTGAGCCCCTGACAGATTTTGCCACATTCTGCATGGGCTTTGGAAGGAACTTTTAGGTATTGTAGTGCTTATGAAAAAATGTGCCTGCAGCATCTAGACAGAGCTTGTAGTCAGTTGGTGATTCCAAACATGGAGTATTGCGCTGTAACTACACACAACATAGTTACTACTCAGTAATCATAACAGCTAATTATGGTTTCAGTTTTTGCTGTCTCATGGTTGCCTTTCCTGTAATCTCTTAGTACATGGGGTCTGGGTTTTGGTTTTCTTATGCAGAAAGATTCTCTGAATGTTTTCTCTGTAAAAGTCTGGCCAACTCATGCCCATCCCAGATGACTGGGAACCAGTGGGTGCCATTGTACGTGTCTGCTCGTGGTGCCACCCCTCCCCTGCTCAGGCAGCGACCTACCTGGACTTTTCTACAATGTCGTTGACACATGCACAATTAGCCTGAGAGTCAGGTATACCCTCCGCTATACCGGCGCTCTAGTGAGAAGGAAAAGCTGTTACAGAGAGACAGTTTTGCCTTACAGATTTGGAATGGAGGTAATTGGGGTACCCAGTATAGTAGTAAAAGCATGGCTGTATACCCAGGCTGTTGCAACAGGAGATGACTGAAGCAGAAAGTCATTCTGAGGTCATTTAGAGCTTTGGGGTTTACCAAACTGAGTTTAAGGTATCCCTAGGTTAAAAGGAAAAATGGAAAGCAAGCAAAGCTGTTTACCTAAGCCCCCTGAGCCGAAAGCCTCAAAAGCGCTCAGCGTATTGCGTGAACATTAACTGTGCCAGCTGTAGAGGGTGGCAGTTGCGCCCTGGGCCCTTTGCAACTGCCCTGCACTCCTGTTTGGGCTATGGATGTCTTTGTTCGCTTGCTACGTGAATGTATGATTAAGCTCTGGAGCTGCATTGCTCCAAGCTAAGGAGGCTGGATCGGCATGTTCCTGTTTGGTCAGTCCTAACCTAAGACATAAATCTTGTGTTTTTTTGAATGCCAGATTGTTTGCTGCTAGTTTCCATGGTAGTACTGCCATGCACTTTCTGTTCTTATGCTCTGGTGAGCTACAGAGATGTGTGCTATCTTTGTGGTTCAAAGAGGGCAGTTTGATAATGGTTAAATGCTCATGTCCCCCATTTCCCCCTCCCCACCCCCGACTCTGTATGCTGTAAGGCTTCACACCTGGAGCTTGCCAGGCAGCCTGCCCTGGGTGTTGTGCGTAGCAGGCAGGAGTAGGGAAGCTCGGCTTTAGGAGAGGGAGCTTGAGTAAGGCAATGAGATTGGGAAGCCTGGCAGTAACTCTTAAGCCAGAAGGTGGCTCTTGGTTTTGCTTGGTGGTCACTCCTTAAGCAAGCATTTGAGAGATTCAGCAAACTGAGCCTTGCAGCCAAATCTTGTTTGATGAGGGTGCTAGGGATGGGTGACAGGATTCGCTTGCTCTCTATAGCCTTGGTGGGCTGGGCTATGTAGGGAAGGGCTGTCAGAGTGTGCTCTGGGTGGAGGGAGGCTAACTCCTGAAAATCATTCCCGTACTGATCCTTCTGAGAATTGTCCTTGGTGCTCAGCTTCTGGGTTTCCCAGACTTGGCCACAGACTGAACAGTTTTGGGTGCATGCATGTGCGTTGTGGTGGTTTTTTGTTCCAGCTGGTTACTGCGGCCTTAGGGCTTGTCTTTTTTTCTTTTACTTCCTTTTTCCTCTGGTGAGTGTGCTTGAGCAATGGACTGGCTAATCTGATGCTTTAATGATAGCCAAAATAGCCTTGGTCTCCTTGGTTGCTCTTGAAGTTATAGTGGCACGACCCACTTGATTTCATCCATCCATCCTTCCTTCCTTTTCTACTTGTTAAGAAATGGGTGTGTGTGTGGTATTTGCTGTATAAGCAAGGATAGGTAGCAGCAGAAGCCCAATGCTTGTGACACAATAATGATCTAACTGCCTTCATCAAGTCCCACAGTTGCTTGTCTTGGCCACAGAGAGAAAAAGAACTTTTTGCTCTGTGATAATAAGCTGGTTTGGTGTCCTGATGGGAATCCACCTCCAGCAGAGCCCCAGGGCCTGCACAGCTAATTGAGAGGAGTTTTAAGCTGAAGCCTGGCTCAGCCAGACTACTGGCTGTTTCACCTGGCAACTAAGTCATGTCCGTGTCCTGTCGTCACACACCCCTCGCCCTGCAGTTTGACCATGAGCCCTTTAAGAGGCCTCTGAGCACAATATAAATAATCTCTTTTATTTGTCATAGGCACCTGTACAGCTCCTGGTATGGCTGGCAGTATCTGACACTCTTGCAGTCCTCTAGCGTATGCTGCTGTAAAGCTGGAAGGTGACTTATTCCAGAAGTACAAAGAAAGAGCAGAAATGCATCAAAGGTAATGAAGGAAGCCCCCAGCAACAGCTGCGGTTGTTTCTTTCTGGCTGATCCACAACCAATATATGCTTCAACTGTACACATGACTTAATACTTTGGTTGGGCACTTCCAGCTCGTGGTTATGTGACGGGAAGAGAGAAAAATCATAAACTGCTTCTCTAGTGTCAAGGTAAAGGGACATCCTTCAGCGCGTTTGGGATTTGGCTGCGGGCTGAGGAAGTGTGCCATGGCTTGTAGACTGGTGGGAAAATATCTTGTGGTAGGAATCTCTGTGGTCCTGTGAACCTAAAGGAAAGTGGGATTAGGCTCTTGGGTTGTTCCATGCCTGAGTAATGCCGCAGAAGAAAAGGGAAACTGGTCCCTGCGGAGTGTAAAATGTAATGTTAACAGTGGGACACTGTGTCCGTGCTACTGTTACAAAAGGTTTTAGCTCAGAGACCTGTCAGCATTTAATTACAGTTGACTTTTAAAACAGTCTTTCTGGTAGGTAAAAGAACATTTTATTATTAAATCTGCACTTCACAGACTCAGGAATTTTGAGTGTTTGAATTGGTTGCAGAGGCAATTAAGCACCTAAATCCCTTTTGAGATGAGATCATGCCAATTCTTTCTGTAACAAGGGTGTACAGTGTTTATTCCTGCTTTTTATACAACTGCCATTTGGCTTTTTTCTTTTTTTTTTTTTTTTAAATTGTCTTTTGGCTCAACTAACTAAAGCTAACCTCTCTTCTTTTATTGCTACAGCCCTGTGACTTTGCTTTATAATTATAAGACACCTGGGAGGAATTTAGTCTTAACAGTGATCTTCCTTCAACATGTTGTTACATCACCCATGAAAAGATCAGAGAGATAACCCTTTGTCCCAGGTAAATTATAGAAAGTAGAGCAGCATAAGCAAGCTGGAATTGCTATTTTGCAAAAACGGTGTGTAGGGTTCAGTAGGGAGAGGACTGGATGACCTCAAATGAAACCTGCCTCTCAGAGAAAGTAGATGTGCCACTGATGAAGTCCAAGCTTTAGAACAAAAAGTCCCAGAAACAGACTGGTTCTAGTTAGCCATAGGTGGACTCCTGAGAACGTGTAGTGAGATGGGAACAGCAATAGCTACAGAAGTCATGCTGCTGTTTAAAAAACGTCCCTTCGTACTGTGGTTTCAGGTAACAGCTAAGGTGTGCTGTAATGCTAGGTGTGATCCCAACAGCTGATGAATAGCCAGAGCTTGGATACAGACTCCTTAGAATTTTTGGTCCCAGCTGCCAAGCAATCGAGTGAATGCCCAAACAAGACTGATCTCAAAGGATAGTACTGTCCCACAGTCAAAAAGGGACAGTTTATACCACAGACATGAGGAGTGTCATCTGAAAATTAGTGTGTTGCTCTCTGTCTGTCTTTGAGATGAGACTTGTTAAGATCTTCTGTGATCTGAAGCGCTCTAGGACCAGCAGATTGGAAATTCCTTGTTTGAGGAGCCCTTCAGCTCTTAACCAATGTGGAGGTCCCCTAGTCACCAACAGGTTTCAGACCAGTGGCCTTCAACGATGAAGGGAGTGGTTGACACCTCAGAACTATCAGAAGCTGTCTGGTTTGCTGTTTCTTAACTTTGTTTCTAGTTGTTAGGAATGTGTATTTTAACATGGGCTTAGGTTCTTGGTCAGTGCTGAATTCTCTAAAACTTGCAGCTATGGAATCACGCAATATGAGGAGATGCCTGATGTTGCATGGTTTGGTTTTTGATGTAACTATTAATGCATAGCTGAAGTGATAGGGTTTTTTTTGCCAAAACATTTTGTTTACACGGTATTTAATAACAAGTCATACTGATACACAGCTCTACTACCGACTGCAGGTGGCTCACAGACATTTGACTACATTGTCTGTTTATTCCTGGTATTTTCATCAAAGAACATAAAACACCACTGTCACAGACTCCTATGTGGTTCTCTCTCCAAAACTCTTGCTTGGAGACTGCTGAGGAAGTGTACCAGCTCTTAGATATAGGAACTTTTTGGTAGAATGGTAGTAATGGTTTGAAGGTCCCGGCCACAGGAGAATATGGAAGGGATGTCTATGGAAAGTGATTTCAATGCTGACCAAAACCAAGAGACTCCTAAAATGTCTGAAAATTACCATCATTTATGGTTATCTGTGTTGGTGGGGTTTATCCCCTGTGGAAATGAAGCCCCGCTTTCTCAGGGAAATAACCTGCCCAATGAAACTGAGGGAGTTGAAGTACTTTGTTATTTCTGAGAAAGCCTCACAAGGTGGATAGCCCTTGGAGAGGTACTTGGAATTAATTCATAGCTCTGGAAAGCGTTGGCTGAAGAAGGGGCCGCTGGATGGTGCTGTTGTCTTGTGATTGACTGGCATAAAAACTGGTTACTTAGGAGACATGACCTGTACCGTTAGGGAAATCCACTAGAAAACTAGTTTTCAAGTTAAGTGTCTGGCATTCGAGACTGGCAAGCATGGTGGTCATGTATAACATCATTGTATCATTTTATGAGAAATTCATGTCTCTTGGTCAAGAAGGGAAAGTTAAAGTAGCGTGGCTACTTGTGAGCATTTGGGAGACTGTATTCATGAAGGCTGTAGGACAGTGAGCAAACGAGTTATCAGCACCACCAATCTGGATAAAAACCCCAAGCCTGAAAGGTAGTAGGGTAAGTGTTTGGTCTAAACTGATGTCTTTGAGCTTCCACTAATTTGTAAATTTTTATTTCAAATAAGCTGCTCACCTGAAAATCAAAGGAGCAATGAAGAGTTAAAAAGGAAGGAGAAGTCAGAAGTTTTATTAGAAGACTGTTTATCCCAGAGAACATGAGTGAGTGTGTGTATCCATGCACCATAGGAGGGAGTCTACACACAAGCTTTTCCAGAGGTAGGGAGTAATGAGTCCTGAAGAAAAAACTGTGTGTGTGCAGCTTCTGTAGTTACTGAGATCAAAACAGAAGCTTTTCAGAGAAATGCGGTACCATGCTCTGTGAAGACCTGCATGGTCCGACTTCATTCCTCCTTTTGGCCTGGAGGAGCAGAATTGCAGAGTTTGAGCCTCAGATCCGCTGAGGCAAAAGCTGTTAGGCTCAGGGGTTGTTTGCACAGAGTGAGGATTCAAAGCAGGACCATATGATTCCATTTGGCTCTAGGTGAAGGTTTGAGGCAGTGTCCTGAAGGAAAGCGCTTTTTAGCAGAAAGATTTCAAAACTTAGTTTGCTCTAGTGTTGTGACAAAGATGTTCGTCAAGAGGTTTTTTTAAATATGATTAGTGCTTTTGAGTACCATTGCCTTCAGGTGCGTAATCTGAGATAGCTTAAAGGGTCTGTCTTTTTTTTTTCTTGTTAGAAATGAAGAAGGGGAAGACACTTCTTTGAAACCTGTTGATGTAAAAAAAAAAAAAAAAAAAAAAAAAAAAAAATCAAGCCCCTTGTTTGAATTGAGGTTTGGGTTTCGTTGATTTTAAACAGGCCATTTTATGTCATTTTATCTGCCTTTTACCATGCATTTAAAATAGGACCATTGCTAATTGCCTGCCTGGTTAGGAGTTAAAAGGAAAATTGAAATAGTGTTTATGACATACTGTATATGTTTAAGGCATGGAGTTCTTTCAGATGAAGAGAGTAGCATTGGACTACTTCCAAAATCCAGTTTTAATAAACTTTGAGTGACTTCAGAAATGAACAATTTCTTCCTTTGTTTTGTTGCTGTTATCATAAAAAGAGTATGTATCTCTGTATATATGCCTATGTACGTGCATGTTTGTGTTTCATCACCACTTTCTGCAAAGTTTTAGAATACAGACTGTTGTGAGCTCTGGGTTGTAAAATCAAGTTGCAGAATGCCTTGGCGTAAGGACTGGCTTGCTGCCTTTTTTTTTTCTTTTTTTCTTTTTTCTTTTTTTTTTTTCCTCCTGGTCCACCAGTTTGGGATAACTATTTCCAAGTTACTTGAATCCAAAGAGTGTTTGTGAAAGCTGAGAAGACAGAGTGTAAGTGTTTACTGCCGGAATTTGGGGCTAGCTTATGGCCTGAGGTGGAGTGCCTCAGATGCAGTTAGCTTCTAGCACTTTGTTTTCTCCGCAAAAGCTGTAGAGGATGTCACCTGTGGCTGTTATGCCCACTGGCAATCAGGGAAGAGCTAACTCTGCCTTTTCAGCTCACAGTCCTGGCATTCCTCGTTAAAAATTCCTGACTGACTACTCGAAGCTTTCCTTGTTCATGTCTGTGCAAAGATTTAGGAAAGTTATTAGGAGCTAGTGGTAGCCAGAGGGCTGATAATATAGCTGAAAGTAAATGATTAGATGGTGCAAGGTGTCACTCTTCTTATGCTTTTTAGAGTGTGTTGCCAGCTATTTTGCCTGCTTGGTGGCGTTTGGACAAAACATGGCTTAAGAGCAGTGCTTAGTGGTACAAGCAGTATTGTTTTGTTACTTACCGACTAGCTTTGTTTTCTCCATTCTCAAATGAGAGATTTTGGCTACAGGTGTTCTTGTCACTATGCCTTCTGTGACCTTGCAAATGAAGTCAGCGTGTCTAACTATGAGAGAGAGTGCCTTAAAGTTACTGTGGGAACAAGTTTGAAATACAGTGTGTTCAGAGTGGCAGTGGGATAATAAAGATTCTGCTCAGCCAAGCAGAAATGCTGATTTCACTTTAGGGCAGGATCAGCTATATAGCAATGAGCTCACTCTAGCTTCTAGTGACGGAATTTCAAGTTGTCTCACGTTTAGTTAATGCATGAAAGGTAACACTGAGAAAGTAAACCTGCTTTCCTTGCCCCGCTCCTTTCCTTTCTCAGCCAGGGTGCATCGTGATATGCTGGTCCTGGGCCACGCGTTTCTGTCTCCCTGTCCTGGCAGGAAGGGCATGCGTGCTGTACAATACGGCTTCCCAAAGCCACTTGGGTTGCTGGCTAGAGGGAGCTGTGTGGGTGACGAGATGCTGCTGGTGAAGGGTAAGGAATTGAAAGAGGATGTGGGTCACATTTTTCAAAAATTCTTGATCACATATGGGTTATGGCACGATGCCACTGGAAAAGTAGACGGTGCTTCAGGTTTAGTCATGCCCTGTGCTTATTATAGTTCTGTTGTGGGATTCCAACAGCTTGCCAACTGCGAGTGCCTATCATTAGATAGTCATCCCAGCAGCGGAGCGATCTGCCTCGTGGGTGGGAAGAGCCACTGACAGCTGTCCGGACACATTGGGTGGGAAGAGTTGATGCATGGACAAATGACATGCTAATCCCAAGTAGGGAAAGGGGTGTGATGCCAGCCGTGCAGGACAGGGATTGTTACAGACCTGGTGGCTACCCAGAACAGGCATTCCTCTACTTCTGCCCCTGCTGGCCTTGCTCTCCCAGATTAGTAAACACTTGGGCAAAAAGCCTGAATAGAAATAACATAACTGGGAATCAAACTCTGCTGTGCCTATGTGCATATGAGGGTTGTTGGTAAGGTTACTGCGGGTGTTTCTGCAGTGTAAGCTGCGTGCAGGAAAATTCTTCTGCCCAAATTCCTGCTTGCTTGCTGAGCTTTGACCGCAAGAATAGCGAAGAAAAGCATGAGAAAGGTCTCCAGGGAATGAGCAGCAGGATGGTTTTAGGAGGGATGAAGTACTATGCTGAAGAAGCCGGTATCTTCTAGTATGAAATTACAGCCTGAAATGTAGACAAAGAATATAGAAATGCAGTGGTGAAAGTGACTTTAAATCCTAATGGCTGATTTTGCGTTCTGTTTTTAACTCAGCCCAGAGTTAACTTTGAATTTACTTACATGATGAAGACCTCATAACTGCCTCTTTTTGAGAATCAGACTGGCATTTGAAGACAACCTTAAGTGTATTTATGTAAGCATGATGCAGAGCATTCTCACCAAACTGTTAGAATTTCCTGGTGATTGTGCTGTTTAATTTGTGGCCAACTGCATTTAAGAATGACCTCTTCCTCATGGAGTATTTAGTGACTCTGTTTTAGTAGATAAACTCCCCAACTTAGCAATATGAAAGATGTCTTCCTTGCATAATAATCTAACACCCCATTAAAACAGAAAGAAACCTATAACTTAATGTGACAACTTTGATTTATTAACCTGGGTTATGTATAAACTCTTCCTGTCTGAATGTTGATTATGTTTATCATTAAGGGGAGGTTCTGGCACATAATGTATAGGAGGCCTAGGAGCTGTAGTAAATACAAAGCCCATAAATATTTAAGGCCTATTGCATCTGATTCAGCCTTTAACACATCCTTTAGTACTGTTCAGTCAAAAATAACTTAAAGCAGATCTAGGAAAACAGCGTAAAACTAATTTGGGAAACTCCGTTACTTACAGAAAATGGAAATGATGTTTTAAGACTACGCAACCGACCTTGGTGTTACCTATACCGTTTGATTTATTAGCATGTGCTTCACACAGGAACACTTCAACTGATTGAGACAGAACACCCTTAGCCCTGCCCGCCCCTTGGCTCCTAGCCCAGCCGAGCTGCCCTGGTGCCCACCTGTGGCCTGGCCCTTGCTTGGCTTGAGCCCGGCCTGGGCGGTGGCCCCCGGCGCTGGCCGTGGTGCTGAAGGGCACTGGTGGGGACTTCGGGCAGCCCCCCCAGCCAGTTGATTTAGATTCCTCCCACTGGGAGTAACTGGGAGGCAAGACACCCATCATCAGGTGGTCTATCTGGAGCATAGCAATCCCTCCATCTCTCTGGTGACATGTTTTCAAGTCCCGAGTCATGTTTCCTTCCCAAGTCATACCCTTTCCTTCTGCCTGTGGTGACTTTACCAAGCCAGATGGTAGATCCTTGAGCAGAGGTTTCAAACGGGGCATGGTTTATCAAAAAGTGATGCATTCTGGTGGGTCTCGCTTAAACATGCTGAAGGTTTGGAACATAGTTAGTGTTTTTTCTCACAGTGTAGAAAAATGGGTGTCTAAAAGACCTTTTGAGCAGATGTGCAGTTGCTTGCTTGTTTGGAAAATGTCTTCTAAGAGTTGTTTTGGGAGTTCAGAGTGAAGTCTTCTAATGGGAGAGGTGATGCAGCCAACATATCCTTAGCACTGGAACTGCATTTCTGTTCTCAAGTATTTACCTGTTTGCAGTGGAGAAGAAAACTTACCTTGTTTGTGTGCATTTATTGGTTTGAAGGACTGAATGTGTTCAGGATGATATGTTAAGTGGAAAGTGAGGGGTTGCTAACATATTAAAAGCAAGTATTTCCAGGGTTTAGGATTCCACCTCTGCAGACTGTGGCAGCGGTGCAGGCTTAGCTAGTAGTACTAACAGCAGTGGTTTTGGATTCTTCATCTTTTGTCATCTTCCAGTGAATCAGCATCTATTTCTGTGTAAAAAGTCACAACATGAAACACCTTAAAAGGGCTGATCCCTACAACAATAAACAATTAAAAGAAAAAAACCAAATCCTTGCTCCAGTAGAAAATCAAAGGCAAATTGAGCTTCCAAGGAACACCATTTTGTGATGTCCTTGATAACAGTAGTAACAATAAAGGTCATGAGAGCTCTGCCATCCTGAGACGTGATGTTGCTTGCTTAGAAGAGTGGACCCTGCTGAGACTCAGATCAGGTACGTCTGATAACGGAGATGGAACAGCCATTTTTATTTCTAGAATGTGTCAGAGAACCTGTTTCTGCTCTTTGCTCTTCTTTAACAGTCAGGTATTTATTTACATGGTCTGAAATGCAATGGCTTCACCCTTAAAATGGAGTTTATGTATATGAAAGCTTAGTACCTTTCCTTCCCCTTTTGTGTGCTGATGGCATGACATCTTGGTAAGAAAGACGGAAGGGTAATGGGATATTCCTGGTCTAAGGTCATACTGCTGCCAAAAAGGATGGTTTCAGCTTGATGCTAGTGTCACGTTCCTGCCCCCTTCCCCACTGTGCTGCTGTGCAGAGGGAGTGGGGTAAGTTGGGACTAAGCCTCAGAGTTCTTGTTACTTTCCTTCCTGTCCTCAGTATAGTTTAGAGAGGTTATTTTTCTTGGTAGGTGACCAAATCTGAGGTCCAATGCATCTTTGGATGTATTGCTTTTGAGGGCATTTTGTTACCTTATGAGGAATTAAGTAATAAATATTGGTTTTGTAAAATATAATTTTGGGAGGATATTGCATGTTATAAAATATCGCGATGATGCAGTGGACATAAAAATTCATCAAACTATTTTAAAAATGGTCAGTAGTATGGCTTTTGCTTTGCGTGCTAATCCATACTGAAGAAAACAGAAGGAATTGAGAAACTCTTTGATAGCCTTACACTGTGAAGAAAGTGTGCATTGAGAAAACTAAGTGGATAAGCATGTGTCTGTGCCTGGTTATTTTCTATATTTGGGCCCTTCTGTTTTAAAATATTGCAGCTAGTTTGAAAATGAATTGAGAGCACCACATTTTGGTTGGAAATATAGACAATATATATAGAAATGAGTGATCTGTTCAAGGGAGTAAAATTAAGTAACAGCAGGAAATCTGAATGTACTACCACAATCTATTATTATAAAACCTTTGCTTCTCCTGTTGGAAATAAGAAAACTACTAATGATGTGTAAATTGGAAAAAGTCTTAAATTTAGAAATCTGATTTCAGGTTGTTGGGGTGGTTCTTGTTTTGCCTTTTTTGACTCAGCTGGCTGTGCAGCTGAAAAGATGTAATAGAGTAGGTTTTGTTACCTCTGTCCTCAGTGGGCTCAGACAATGTGGGACAGAATATTGAAGTGCAATAAAACTCTTTTCTGCTAATAAAGTTAATTCCTTCTTAGTGGAAGGATTGCTGAAAATTAGCTGAGGATGTTGATGAGTATTTGTCCATTGTTTGTTAGAATGCTGTAAAATATGTTATAATCACACGATGCTAACACATTTTTGGTACCTGCAGCTACACCTTCTGCTGTATTATGCTGTAAACCAAGGGGATAAATGCTGCAGGTCAGTGACTGGTGCTCTGCAGGTTATCTGTATGGTACCCATATGAGTCGGGCACTGGTCTGTAACTGCGGCCAGTGCTTTCTGTGCAGCTACCATTTCTGCCATCACTTTTAATAGCAGGTCTGCAGTGTAATTGCTGTTTTGCCTGCAGCTGTTGAGAGAGGTAACGTAACTCTGGATGTGGGCAGACGTTTCACATTATTTTCCATACCTGCTCTGTGTGTGTGTTACCTACTCACTGAGAAAGGCCATGTGGACTTTGGAAAAGCCATGACAGGAATGAATAAACAACTTTTATTTGTCTTTTCTGTCCCCTATACTGCAGGTATATCTTATTTGCATTACTGGTAGGATGCTGGGGCCTGCTTTCTCACATCTGAGCCTGAGTGAGTTTTGGATCTGATTTCAAGCCCTGCAAGCAGTACTCAAAGTTGGTGTGCACAATGATGGTAGAAGCTTTAAAGCACTCAAAGTTGGAGGAGAAGTTACAGTCTTCTAGGGCTGAAAAACTGTTTTCCCCTTTGTCTGCTCTATTATTAAGTCACCATCGATTTATTACTTGAGAAAGGAAAGGGGCAGGGAGGGATTTGGTGTTCAGTGATGAGTCTGCATCAGATACTGCATATAAGAGTGTGTTTCTGTGGTGCTAGATGGAGTATACAGATCTGGCCAGGTGGAGACATGTAGGAAAACGTTAAACCCTGAAAAGAATAATCAGGTTTTCTTTCCAGATTGTGCCTGCCTAGTGTAGGCAGAGGAGAAGTCAGTAAAGGGAGGCCAGACATAAGCGGGCCTTTACAGAAGAACACTGGATTATGAAGCCAAAGGTCAGGATCTCTCCTAGAGCCTGCAGGAGAGATACTGGGACTGCTTCTCGCAAGGATTATGAAGAACATGGTTCAGTTGCCAAGGAAGAGGGAATATGCTGCCTAGCAGTTGGTGGGGGTTTACCAGCAAAGGGTAGAAAACTGTAAAGTCCGAATGCTTTTATAGTTTTAGGCACTTTTCCATGTGAAGCCAAAGACAGGTGGTTGTTTGAACTTTTCCGGGAATGCTTGGTCACAAAATAAATGTGGGTGCTAAACATAACTTAAGCGTTATACCTGCCTGCCTGATTTGGTAAGAAATGACTGAATTGTACTGCTTGCTGCTAGAGTGCAGCCTGTCCTGGGAGGCAGGCTAAAATTCAGTCAGCAGTTATGAAAACTGCAACAGTTTGGGACTTAACTAGAGGAATTTGTACAGCTGCAGTGCAGTCCTCTGCATAGGATCGTGACTTCAGTGTTATGCCGTTGTATGGAGGAAAAGACATGAGAAATATCTTTTCCTGAAGTTGGTGGGAGCTGTGTTTAGTGCTATTTCCTAACGAGGCACCTTTGGCAGCAATAAAAGAGACTGTGTTTTATTGGTGATCAAAACTGCCTTCGGAGAAATTTAGCTACCTGAGGGGTAGACTGACTCATGGTTTACAATGTTGGTTAATGACACGGAGCATGTTCAGAGCGATTCAAAGAAGAACAGGGCTGCCACATTATAAATCTCGCTTCCTGTTTTTGCTTGAAGTTTTGAGAGAGATCCTCCCTCAGACTGAACCAAAACCTACTTTTCTTGTAAGCTGGTTGATAGCACAAGGTGGAAAATGGGTATGTGGAAGGGTAATGAGCTTAATCTCTGTAAAAAGCAAGAATCACCCCCTGCCCTGCTTAAGTTCCTTTTGGTTTTTTTTTCAGCTGCTGCTTTTTATGCTTGTACAGCTCCGCTAGTACTCTAGATTGGTTGTGTTGTGTTCATGATAACTTGTGGACGGTTTTGAGAGGGCTTGACACTTGTATCGTCCCTGTATCTGTGGCAGGGATGCTGACACACAGACAGTGAGTAACGTGCCTACAGCTACTGCTCTTAGTACGATGGCTGGTTATAGGTGATGTAGTTTTTATCAAATTCTCTAGGGACAGGAAAGATTGTTTATGTTTTCCTGTAGTACTTCAGGGGTCTTTGAACATGGTTTTCTTTATGACTTGGAGAAGCTCTTCTGAATCCAAATCTAAAGGGTTTAGGTCTCCCTTTTACAAATGTATTCAAAGGAATGTAGGGAGCATATTTAGATTTTACTTGGTGTGGATGCCATGTAGTGTCTTCTGTTCCAACTGCTCAGATTTGCAAACGGTATTGCATGAATGTCGTAGATGAAATTCTATGGGTTGCAGTGCTTGTGACACATTCTCGCTGCTTCCTGGTATTCAATAAAACCAGTGGACTTGAAATAAATAATGTTCAACGGCTCTAATTTTAGCATAAAATTAAGATAACTTGTTGACTAGTGTTATTGTTCCAAAGAGCGTAACATTGCCCAAGAAACCAGCAGGACTCACAGATGTATTCCGTTGGAGAGTGTTTGCACAATATCCACTATAAACTGTTGTCAGTTGCTATGATACAATCAGAGAAGATCAAATGGTGGATAAACGTTGCATAACTCATCAAAGAGATCAAGTAATTTATACAGGTAAGGGATGGAAGTGTGGCACTGGTAGAGATCTGAAGAGAGGTAGAGATCTGAGGCTGGAGGACAGTCACAGAAGTGCTGTGTGCTCAGGGGCGAAATGGAAGTAGATCAAGAACCTCGATGATGGAGGAAAAGAGAGGATGACAGCATTAAAACCGTGTAGGCAGGAGGAATAGATGTCCTAGTTAAAACACTGGCAAAAGTTCTTGCAGGAATCTCCACACACAGCGGTTTTTTTTTATCCCATGGTATCTTAGAAGAATTTCTTCTTCCCACACGAAGGAGTCTGGAGAGTTTCCTCAAGAAATATTCCCACCAAAAAAATTATAGGAGATTTTTTTTTCTTTAAATTTTGAATAATTTTTCTTACTTAATTCCATCTTGTTGTTTAGTTAGATGCTTCTTCATCTTAAAAAGATGACCCCTCTCTTTGTGATGGCTGCTTTTTATAACATGAATTTTTCACTGTGTCAAAGCAGCCAGGTAATGAGAGTTGTCTTCACTTCCCAAAACACCCCAGACTTCTGACAGTTGTTTATTTCCTTCAGGTATCTGTATAGATTTATTACGTCCATTCCTGCCTTCCCTTGGCAGGAGAGATCAAACAGAAGATAAACCACTCATGCCTGCAGCAGCGCTCCCTCGTTGCCTAACTGCCTATTCTTATTCTTCTTCCAGGTGCACCTTACTCCATCCCATACTGGGGAAAGTGCTTTGATAAAGAGAATAGCTTTGTGCTGTGTTCTTAGGGTCAACAGATAGTCTGGCAGGTTGGCAGAAGAGGGAGGATTTTCCAGCAAGCCACTATATCTCTACTGAAAATGCCTGGCCACTCAAACTGAAGCAAGCTGGAGTAATCTAAACTCCTTGGTTGATTAGTAAGAAAAAGCTTTGGCAGGTTTTTCAACCTGGTGCTTATCTAAGTTAGCAAAGAATTTCAAGTGATTTCCGGAGAAATGAATTCCCCCACTTATTTCACTGCGTGCCAACTCAGACGCGGAGATAATGCTTACTAAATTGAGTTAAACTTCACTGCTTTTCAATACAAGGAGGAGGAGAAAGATCCTGTTAGAACTGCAGAGACCATTTCAGAGCTCTTGTTTCTGGTGACCTTTTAATAATGCACAGCAGGACTGAAAGTAGCAGTGGTCTAGTTCCTTGGCTTCAGAAAAATGAAGCCTGTTTTGTGAAGCTGGGCTACTTCAGCCAGTGACATTTGTGGCACGTAATGTTTTACAGTGTGCTGATGACAATTCCACAAATGTGACAACTGGATGTCTGCTCAGAGAAGAAGCAGCCTTTTTTGTATCTGCCTCACAGATAAATTCCCTTGTGTTTTGAGTTTTGGTGTCTTTAGTTGATTACTTGTGCTCAAATGTGAGAAGACTTACTACAGAGCTAATTGTAATCACTTTGAATTTAATCCTGCAGTGACTCCTGCAATAAATTTTAAGGATATGAAAAAAATACGATACGAGGAAGGATAGAGTGAAACTTTGTATGTGTAACTGGAAGGGAAGAGAAAACAAAGATGGGAAAAAAAGTAGTATTGGGGTGTAGAGCACCACAGGGATTTGATATGGATGGGATACACAGAAGACAGGAGAGTGGCTAATAATTTGCAGCCCAGGAGGTACCATTTCTGTTCGGCTCTTCTGCATAATCATATATGTGCCATGCTTAATAAAGGGGAGACCATCAGTGCAAGAGATCTCTACAGTCTGACCAGCTTGAAAGCTTCCATCCGTTCCCTGGCGAGGAGGACTCAATGGGCAAAGTCACTGCCAGTAAAAGCAGGGAGGCCTGCAGCTTTGACAATGCAATTCTTTTACATCGACTTGAACAGGAAAGTCATCTCTTGCAGATTATTTTCATGGCTATGTTCTCCTTCCCGCTCCTGCCCCTCCGTCTCTGATGCTCAGGCCCTCTTAACAAATGCTTTTTACCAGATCCCCTGAGTAGTCCGATAGGCTCTTTTTGCTCCTAGTTTTGAGTAAGGCTGTAAGAACTGGAAAAAGGGAATTTCTTGCAGGAAACTAGAAGGTTCTGGGCTTCCTTTTTATCCCACTTCTGTGCCAGCAGCTGGGAGAAGAGAGCGAAGCGTGGTTAAAGCAGTGATTGGGGGGTTTGCTGGTGGTGGAGGGAAAATGGATGATGCTGGTGGAAAGGTACTAATAGCTTAGTAACACTAAGTAACACTGCTAGCTTAGCAACACTAAGCTAGTTAGCTTGGTTTTGGGTTTGGTGGGTTTTTTTCATAATTGGTAGCAAAGTTCTGCTGAACCAGGGGTATTGCTTGATAGGCATTTAAATAGGCTTTGGGCGTGTTGTGATTATTTAGTTTGAATGGAGATGATTTCTCTGTGGTTCAAGTGAATGACTCATATGGTCTGTGAGTTCGGTGCAGCTTTCAGACCAAATCACAAAATGCCAACTTATCTTTGCGGCAGAGCGTGTGTAGATATGGTACTCAAACCATAATGCCTTCCTACAAAGCTGTGCACAAAGAATTGTTGAAATACATAGACGTGGAAGTATTGTGCTGATAGGTGGGAACCTGGTGAAGTAGCTAACAAAGCAGGAATTTCTGCCAGAGTCACGCAGGAGTGTGAACCATTTCAAACTGCCATGCTATGTCCTGAATGTGAAATTGCTCTTAGAAAACTGTTATATAAAAACTGCTTAAATGATGCGTCATTGCATGCCTCTTGTAATATTAGCAACGGGAGATAGTGGTATTATCCTGGCAGAGGCAGGTTTTGGACGTTATGTATTTCAGTACGATTAACTGTAAACCTCCTGTGTCTTTTCTGGCTGTGATTCTCTCTGTCACAAAGTAAGTGCTTACAAAATTCATCCAAGTACGTAACGGGATGATTTGTTGTTGTTAAACATGTTGTAGTCTATGGTTTGCAATGTGTCAGAAGAGCGAATAGCAAAAGATATAGAAATCCCAGAAGAGAGACAGAAATTAGTAAGTGCTTTCAGGTGGTAAAAGAATTTTCTTGGATATTAGGTGATGTGGACAGATGGAAGAGAAATGAGGGGATCTGGTCTTTTTGGAACAGTCGAGCTCTTTGGATGTGATGCTTTATCCCTCCTTAGAATCATGTACGTTGGAAAAGACCTTTAAGGCCATAGAGTCCAACCATTAACCCAGCACTGTCAAGCCCACCGCTAACCATGTCCCCAAGCGCCACATCTAGGTGTTTTTTTTGAACACCCCCAGGGATGGTGACTCCCCCACCTCCCCAGGTAGCCTGTTCCGATGCTTGGCCACCCTTTCAGTGAATAAATTTCTCCTGATATCCAATCTAAACCTCCTTTGTTTCCTTCCCTGTAACCTCCCTGTTGAGACTTAATTAGTCTATAAGTTCTTCGAGGCAGGGATTCTTCCACCAAAGGCACAACAGGGCTATGAGTTCATCTGAGACAGTCCTTTAGAGCAATAAATGACGGTAACGCATTTGCTGTCTGCCTGGCCAGAGCCGTGTGTCAGCAGGGCTGATTTGTTTTGCAGCAGTTCTTTCCTCTTCCCCTTGAAAAAGCAAGCTCGAAGGTTTTCAAAACCTGAGTTTTGCTGTTCGTAACTTGATGCGTTAGGTTTGTCAAGTTGTTCTTACCTGCTGTCTATTGTAGCTTGTTTAAAATCTGCAATGACAATAATATGCTGATAAATATATGCGTTTTGCTTTCAGCTTTTCAAAGTTAAAGAAAAAAAATCCGAAGTCTTTAATTTTGTTTACTACTCGATCCCGTAGTCTCTTCAAGCATTCAAAAAACAAAGCAAAGAGGAAAAAAATGTTAACAGGATATTAAAGGGTTCATTTTGAAAGCCTTGAGTTTGTAAATTGATCAATTATGCCAAGTTTTCCAGGAAATAAACCTGCACCTTTAAAGTTGTGCACAACTTTCATTCCAGAATGGCTGAAATGCACGGCTGGGCATACCCTCACTCCACTTCAGGTCCTCGGCGTTTTTGTGTTTGTTAATTTTCAGACTCTCCAAGAAGGAAGTTCTCCTTGCTTCTCGTACACGGAAATTAAAGCATAGAGAAGTTAAAGAAACTTGACCTGGGTTTCTGGGCAAGTCAGCAGTGTTTTCTGAAATTTAAGGCAGGGCCTCTGAGCGAAGTTCTGGTCCCATTGGCAAAACAGCTGAGGGGGGCAGGTTCCTGCACTTCCTTGGTATTGAGAACACAAATAAATGAAATCCTTTCTTCTGTGGTTCTCAAAACACCTTATGAAAGGAGTTTAGCGTCTTTATCCTCCTTCTACAGACAGGGAAACTGGGGCCGTATGCAACAAAATGCCATTGCTCAGGCCATTTAGCAGGATGGTGGCATTCCTTGGGAATAAATTGCACATCCTTTCTGTTCCAGATGAGTGCCATAGCCGCTAGGCGCCTCTGCCACCCCCTGCTACGCACTGCTTGGGTAAGCAGCTTGTCATCGCTGGGCAGGATTTGAGAGGAGTAATTGGCAGCGCTGGTAGCATGCTAGCTGGGCAAAGTGTGGTTTTCCTCGGTGCATCACGTTGCACTGCCGGCGTGTAATCTGAGAGAATGGAAGCAGAGGGAAGCAATGCGTGCAATATTATACAAGAGCCGGCGCGGCGAGGACACCATGTTTCTATAAATACAAGCTGCGGATGCCTGCCCCTAATGGGAACCAGAGCAAGCCCTATAGCTGATAGGGTATTTTGATGCTTCTGAAGGGCTGGGACAAGCATCCTTCTTTGGCAAGCAGAGCGATGACTTGCGGTGTAGATGTTCTTCTTCTGTCCATTTCTTTGGACATCATTTTCCCTTCCTTTCCTCACCAGTATTAATTTGGGGGCCTTATATTCCCTGCTTTCTCTCCTCTTGATTGTTTCCTTCGTATCTTCTTGACTGCTGTGGTGGGTCTTGGTCGGGGCCTTTGAGTCATCTCTAATAGCCTAACTCTGCATCCTTCGAAGTATATTTAAATTGCCTGTCTCTGATCCAGCAGGAATGGTGACAGGTCCTCGTCAGAGCTCTTGAGAATCCTTCCCTTAATACTGACCAAAAATCAGATGAATAAAAAATGTTCAGTGAGTGCATGGTACAGGTCTTCAGATTTGTAGATGGGGTATATATCAACTAGTAATTTTATAACACATGGATATAATAGTGCTTTTTAAAGAGGTTCTCAATGCTACCTCAACAATTACAACAGATGAAATGGGGATTTTAGGGGGTTTCTGCTTTTTTCTTTCCTTTTTTTTCTTGCTTTTTTCTTTCTTTTTTTCCCTTGCTTTTTTGTGGCCTTTTTTCTTTTTTTTTCCCTGCTTTTTTCTTTTCCCCTCCTTTTTTCTTTCTTTCTTTTCCCCTCCTTTTTTCTTTCTTTCTTTTCCCCTCCTTTTTTCTTTGTTTATTTTGCCCTCCTTTTTTCTTTCTTT
>JAVJGI010000001.1:24416743-24433464 GCA_035590275.1 Ibycter americanus
TTTTTCTTTTTCTTTCTTTTCCCCTCCTTTTTTCTTTTTCTTTCTTTTCCCCTCCTTTTTTCTTTCTTTCTTTCTTTTCCCCTCCTTTTTTCTTTTTCTTTTTGAAACATCTCTAAACAAATATCTTTGGGACTGGCTCTTTTTTAAGGGACTGTTCTGCTTCCTCATGGTTTTGGTAGGGATTTTGAAGGTGATACTGGCATGCAGTGAAAGCTAGTAGACTGGGATGGAGGTGGCCTGGGCAGTGATCTGAATCCAGCCTGTCATCCCTGTGAGAGAGGTCAGAAGCCCTCTGGTAGGGTACCCAGAGGCTTGGCGAGATGGGGTGGTGCAAACAGTTTCTTCCCAAAGGGGGCCTTGGAGAACAGAGCACAGAACTGGGCATGTGGCGTGGACTAGGGGCTGGCATTGCTTGGTCCTGGGGACTGGGCAGGCCTCTGGATGCGAACAACCTGCTCCAATCTCCAATTTTTTGGCATCTCTGCGGGATGGGTGTGATGGACTGCTGACATTGAAAGGAGCAGAAAGAAGCAATTCTCAAAGGGAGCAACCAAGAGAGAGGCTGAGGGCTGCTTCTCCTGGCATCCTCTGCTGAAGACGGGCAGCTGAGCTCTGGGAGCCTGCTTGTGCTTCTCTGAAGAGGAGCGCCGGTACTGCTTCTCTTCTTGCCCCTTGTAGGGAAGGAAGAGAAACCAGTAGCAGTGTGTCTTGAATTTACCTAAGGCGGAGCAGGTGAACTGCTATGTAAGCAGTTCTGACGTAGTTTTCCAACGCATCTTTTTGTGATCAACTGCCTCCTCTGGAGCATATTCCTGCCACAGCTTTACACCTATTTCCTGGCACTTGGTGTGTGCCCTGCCTCAGCAGGGGCAGGTTTTGTATGTCCTGTGCTGCAAAGCAGGCTCTCCAGAGAAGGAATTGGCTTTCACTTAACCTTTGTATCTCGTTCTGCAATTTATCTTTAAAGGCACATCTCAAGCGTTCAATGCCACAGTGTGCTTTAGTATGCCCTGTTACTGGTCTGAAAACTGTGCTAGCTGTAGAAGCAAGAAATGTACACTTTAATGCGCAGTTAAAAATAGCTTTGTTTGTTTTAAAGCACCCTCCCCTACCTGGTATTAATTTCCATGGAGTTGAAGAATTTTAAATTCTCTTGGTTTCTGTGATGGCTGCACACTGAATTTGGAATATTAGCCATTCCAAACGGAGTTTTAATGACATCAACAGTATGTTCCTTCCAGTATACCGAAATCCTTGTAAAGTATTGTGTCTTAAAGGAGAGACAACTGCTGAATACTCAGCTGTGCTCTTCTGTGTTTTTTCATTCTTTTTTTTTTTTTTCTTGTACATTTGAATTGAACACAATTCAATTCTTCATTAGGTGTTCTTGGAATGGTAGCAGTATTACTTTGGCTTCGTTCCTAAGTACAAGTTAATGTAAGTAAGGGTGCCATTCCAGCTTTCCAAACAATGAAACAACCAACAAAATAACCTGACAGGCTAGTATTCAGGCTGTGGTTACGTGTTGGGGTGTATCAGACCTGTATGTTATCAGATAATTTGGCAGTACCGACTTCATTTGGACCAGGTATGAAAACACAGCCGCGTTTCTGTTTCATAAAGGAGAATACATTAGAGCACATGGTAACTGAGCTGACTGTGGCAGAATAGGTGGTAACTAGCCAGTCATAAACATTGGTCCATAAAATGGTCCATAAAGTGCTGAAAACCTTGCATCAGTAGGGTGGGCTTCTGCAGTCTGGTGCTTTGTACTGTGTGGCTGTGGAGTTCTCGTTCTGCTGCAGTGCTTCTCAAAACCAGGCTTGCTGCTTTTTGGTGCTGCAACTTCTATTCCTCGTTTACTTTTATGTTGATAAGTTTGGCAGTTTACTTGGAGAGCCTCAAGTATGAAGATGTAGCAATGGGGTTGGGAGGAACCTTCCTGAAGGAAGGGAGTGCCTGTTAAGAGCTGCATTAGACTGGAGTTACATGTAAGGACCCTGTTAAACTTTATCTGAGTTGGCTGTGGGAGATGAGAAATACTTCTGGGGGGCTACAGCTGCACATCCAGGCTTGAAGGGGAGCTGGAATGGCTCAGAGAGCACATGGTGACTGGCCTAACCAACTGCAGAAATGAGGCAAGCTATCTCCTTGTTTGAGTCCACCGCTGCTTAGCAGAGCTACATTTTAGATAGCTTTGTAAATAAACTTTGTAAATAAAAGGCCCTGTATCAAAGCCTTCAGACTTGTTGAATTTTTCTCTTCCTGTAGAAACTACCCATTGGTTAACTTCCGGGGTGGACAAACAGGCAAAGTTTTCTTCCTGCACAGTTAATGTGCTGGTCTGAATGTTATTTCTATCTTTTATTATGGTTCTTTATATCAAAAACATTTCTAAAAGTTTTAAAACTAGTTTCCCCTGCTTCCCAAGAGCCCTAGCAAAAATCTAGCAAGAAAAAGTAAGTGTTGTGAAGAGCTAATTATGGGAGGAAAATCTCTTCTGAGGCTTAGCTGGAGGCTGATAATGAGTTTTCATTGCCTGGAGGTACGTTAGGATGAGAAGAAAACGGGTAAGGAGCTGGAGTGGGGCTAAAGCTGGTTTCGTTCCCTCCATGCTGCAGGCAACAGATGACTAAGTCCATTCCTCTTTGTACTTCCATCTGTAAATCACAGATGATAGCACCTCCTGGATGTGCCTGGTCCACTGAAGTGCTAAACACTTTGGAGCAGAGACTGTCCCTGAGTCTCTGTACAGCGCAGCAGGGTCTCAGTCAAAGCAGGGTGCTAGCAAGTTCTGCGCAGTAATGTCCAAATGCTGTAGTCAAAGCTGTTGTTACCACAACTACGCTTGCTTCAACAACTTTAAGGGAAAAACAAACAAAAAAACCCCCTCAAACTTCAGCCATACATGATCTGAGCTGATTCATGCTGGAAATGAAATAGTTTCCAGAAGATGTGCAGTGTTCAAGATGGAGGGGAAAAGGGATTTCCTTGGGAATGCCTTTCAAGTTTGGTATTCAATCTCATACACTCACCTTGAAAAGGAAGGAAAATGTACTCTGTTTGCTTGTCTACCACGAGTAACTGCTAAGTAAGGTATGTGATGGATTTAGGTAGAGCTGGAAGTAAGGTGTGCTCTATGTTCTGAGAGAGTTGACTGTGGGGAGTTAATACACTTAGAAAATGTTATCCATCTTAGCGTCTCTGATACAGTTTTTGTGGAGGCACCTCTCACATTTTGAGCGAGTAGTCAACTCCTTGCTTTTGGGTATGGAACCAGGATGAAGGCAAGTGTAGATACCATGAAGAGTAAGCAAAGTGAGGTAAGGGAGGAGCAACACTGTGGAGTTCATTGCTAAGCCCAGAGGCTGCCCACGTCTTCAATGCTTACGTACATCAAGAAAATTAAGGAGGCTCTGTTCTCTCGCTTGCCTCTTGGTTGTGAAGCTCTTTCTGCTTTTCTCCTAGCATGGAAGTGTGCATGCAGAGGTTTTAGACGTGAAGTTACCTAGTGCAGCAGACAGCTGGGGGTGGCAAATCCGCCAGGTTCAAGGTTTGCCGGTGCTAATACCCTGAGACTGCTGTACCCTACCACAGAGGGATGGGTCAGGTGGGTGGGATGGTGGTTACTGACCCCCAAGGCACTTCTTCCTCCTTCAGCAAGGGGCTAGCAAGCACAACTCTTCTGGCTCCCCATCCCAGCTCTGCTTCGTTCCCTTCTTTCTTTATAGGTGGCAGGTGTGATCTGGTCTTCATCTGGAGCTGGACGCAGCTCTCCCTTCTCAGCACGGCAAAATTCCTTATTGCTTACGCTTCTTGGCAGCCTGAAGCGGGCTGTGATTGCGTTCTGTGTCCTTGCACGTATATGTGCATGCTGCTGTAAGGTGGTGAGGTCCCGCAGCAGGAATGTGGGTAAGGGCCTAGGTTGAAGTAAGTATGGTTGGCTTGTAGAGAGGACCATGTTTCTGGGAGAAACAGATGAGGGAAGAGATTAAATGAGGTGAGTGGGGTGAAGGGTTAGGTGCTTGGAGAAAGCCTCCCAGAGGCAGGAGGGAAGGCTGGGAGTAGCTCCAGTCATCCCCAAGATGGGCAGTTTGGACCACGGACAGATAGCTGACACGTATTAGTTTCAATGTCACTAGGTGAAGGGCTCGGCTTACACCAAAAGCATACGCAAAGCAAATTGTAGTAGTGGGATATTCCTATTAGTTTGGGACCCCATGCCCTCTTTGTCGGCAGCAGAAAGGTTAGGTTTTCACGGTGTTGCCCCTAACTTTTGTGGTCACCCTGACGGTGGCTGGCATTGCTGCTCTTGCTTGGCTTTCAGGGGCTTTAACAGAGACGCTTCCCACAGTCGATTGGTCAAATGGAGCAAAATGTCACAGGGGGCAACTATTTTGATCCCTTTCACTGGGGGGGCAGAGGGGAGGGAAGAAGGGGGCCATAATAAATGTCATAACAGACCTGAAGTTAAGAAGCGTTCCTCCAAGCTTGGACAATGTTTGCTGGGTTCTGCCTCTCTTTTTGAGCTGGAGCGAATGTGGAAGGTGAGCTGCTGTGAGCCACTGTTTCTCCTCCTGCTAAAGGAACCCGATGGAACAGCTGGTTCTGTGGACGGACTGGAGGTAGGTCTGGGCAGCCTTGTTTGTGACTGGATGCCGAGAGGCAGAATCATGCAGGAGGGATGCAGTGACTTCCAGTCCGAAACCCTAACGCTTCCTTTTCCCTCTGCAGCAAACTGGGTATTTCACAGAGTTTTTCTTGTTGATGCAGGACGTGACCAGTGTAAGACTCTTCTTAGGTGCGAGGTCTTTTGCAGCAGGTTCTGTTACCGTAACGCGGGAGAGCTTTTAGACAGTCTTAGGATCTGAAGAGTCTCTGAAAGCAAGCTCTCGGGTTTTCTCAGGCGGGTGTGAAATCCTGTGCCTTGCGACATGTTTGAAAGAATACAGACATCCAGTGGAAACCTGTCTATTTTTGCCATGTGTTATTGCTTGCTTAATTGGTGCTATGTCAATGATTACAGGGTGATTTCATGAAAATTATTTTTTTTTGGTTTTTTTTTTTTTTTATCCTGCGTGTGATCTGTCTAGTCTGTGCTAGCATATTACAGTTACTTCTTGGATAACATCAGGCTTGTGGTTTGTTGTCAGTGGCAAATGCTCCTGCTGAGCCAACTTTTTGATCTATTTAAATCGTTAACATAAGTGGCATAACATCTCCCCGGAACATTGTGATAGCAAGATAAACTGTGTTTGGTGTAAGTAAAGGAAAGGTTGTATGTCTGTCTGTATCTTTCTGAAACTGTTGAATGTTTTTAGGCCTTAATCTGCAGCCATAACTACCCAGCTCTAACGTGCAATTATTAATTAGGAGCGGAGCCAGCAGATGCTGCACAGTTGGAACTGATATTCTGAGAACTGTGGAAAACAATGCCGGAGAGTGGAGCAGCAAAGGGAATTGGTTTGTGATAACTGCCTGTACAGGAAACAATGGGAGACAGAAGAAGACAGGGGACGTATATAATGGGCTTTGTGTTTCCCAGAGAGACCTAGTTAAGAAGATGTGAAAGAAAAAAGTCTTTGAGTCATTCCCTTTTCCATATTGGAAAGCCTCCTAAACATGTTGTCACAAACCATCTGCATGTTGAAGATGTGCAATTTGATAAGGTATGATAGATTGTGTTATAAGTGTGACAATAACAAGCGGCATGTCTAAACACACAGCAAATATTTTCGTTCTCCTGTGGAAAATGTTTACACATGAAAGCAGTGTTTAGCTTTTGACAGCCAGAGTAGTAGATGATGACACCAAAAACAGATTCCCCTCGTAAAGCTGATTTCTTGTAAGTAAATGGATAGTTGGTTTGTGCAAACTTAACGGGTGAGAGTAAAAGTGCAGGGAGTCCCTTGATACCTCTGCGAAAGTAATATAATTGCTAGTACGAGAAGGTGAGTGACTTTGCAAAATGCAAGTCAGTGAAGAGCGAGGTCACGTAGGAAGCGGTTGATGATTAGCTCTCAATTCAAGAAGGCCCACTAGCCGTTTGAGACCAGCAAATGCTTCTCAGTGGGGTGGGGGAACCGAAGTGCTGGGATGTATTTCTTATGCCACAGGAAAGAAAAGATGGAAGTGACAAGCTGGGGGAGAGCTCTGGAGATCTGAGGTGGCTGCAACAGCTTCCCCCGCGAGACCATTACACAGGGCAACGACTGCCGCTTGCTGAGAAAGCTTAGTTTGTCTTCTGCAAGAACTGCTGCCCCGTGCTCTGGCTTTTTCTGCTGTTATCAGCTGCATCCTCTGCCTGCTCCCATTCTCCAGCACAGATGTGACAGGGTTGGCCGGGGTCTGGCCAGGAAAGCCTGCGTTAGGATGGAGCGTGCTCTTCCCTGACACCCTGGCTGGGAAAATGACCTGCTGTGAAATGGCAACTTGCTGTGGGAGCACTCAGGGCTGCTCCAGGCTGCAGCACAGGTGAGAATGCGAGAAGCGTAACGCTGGCTTACAGCCAACGGTATTTCTTCTTAATGTTCTTCCTCCTTTTATTCTCTTTTCCCAGCCCAAAGCATGGGAATGTAGTAATTGCATTTTGACCCAGTTTCCAAAATCACTGTAGCGTAGACTTTGAAGGTGGGGGGGAACCACTTAAGAATGAAAACTAGCCATTAGCTAGTACCAGTGGGACAGGAAGCAGACTGCTAGAAGTATGCACTAACAGGCTTGCAGAACGACTGTTATCCTGCACATTTTTAAGAAGGAAAAGAAAAAAAAGTAATTGCGTTTACATTTTTTTTGATATTTGATCCCTGATACGTGAACCTTACAAGACTGAGTTCAGGTTGACTTCAGATGAAGTACTCTAAGCATAGATGCTTGTGTAAAGTGCCTGGATTTTCAAAACTTGGCTGGGGATTTCATGGCAGCCTTTCTTGTGGTTATTTCTGGCACCTCTGGCTGCCAGTTGGAACGTGGGGCTATAGATATGTGTGGAAGTGGAAAGGAATGGGTGTGAGCGCTTGTGTGGAGTAGGAGCCTTTTAATAGAAACAGGCTTGGTTTAAGATGGGTTTTTGAAATGCGCAAAGACTTGGGGAGCAGATGTAAGTATGAAACCCAAACCAATTTCCTCATTCCGGCTATTAATACAAGAGAGGGGAAAAAAGGTCCTTTGAAGTGATTTCAAACAGCAATTAATATCTCTTGGAATCTCCCCATCAACTCAGTGAGAAGTGAGAAGGAAGTTGGAATGTAACCTCACAAAATAAGAGGGGCAGCAAATTAGAAAGAAAAGACCAGAAGGTGTTGTCCTGAGCGATGGGAATACAGTTTCCCCTGACTTCTGCTGCATCAGTGCCCTTGCTGCCTCTGATGCCACCTTGTATCAGGAGGCTGCCCTGGCCTGGCCCAAGTGACAGTCTCTGTTCCTTTTGGGCAGGGAGTTGTAAAAATACTCCTTGAGGGGTAACGGGAAACAGCTGTGCACTGGCAGGAAAGGTTACTCAGAAATTTCTTGATGGTGTGTGTTTGGGGCCCCCTTTGCATGCAAGGGCTGTTCCCTTGCCTTCCTAGTTGAACCCAGCGAGCGCCTCACAGCCTGGCGTTGTCCTTGCTCTCATTTCTGTGGCTGCCCCTGGGCTTTTGGGTTGCTGGTTTGTCCATTGGATTGTGTCACGGAGGATGTCCCAGAAGCAGATGCTCCTGGTGGAGAGTTGGTTTCTGCATCCGTACACTGGGACCCTCACCCTTGTGGGATCTCACCATAATATACATTAAGCGTTAATGCATTTCAGGGGGTCAAAAGGTTGAGCTAATGCTACTTCTAGGGCATACGTGGCACTTGGAATTGCACAATCAGTTGAGGAAAACCACCAGTGCTTAGACTTGCGTTACGCTATCCCTGCCGCAGTTGAGAGAATCAAAGGGTGTTAGTGCCCTGGGCTGCATTTTCCCACTGAAGGCAAGGCTGAAAATGAAGACAAAATCATGTCCTGGAGAGCAACTTGTTGCTGCTCTGCTGCAGATAATAGCTTTGTAAGAAAATGCTCTACTCTCAGAGTAAGACCTTGTAGGTGCCTTGAGGACGTCCTCTCCTTTGGTGGGGAAAGGTGGGAGCTTTGAGATGGGACGGTGAGCATGGGGAGAAAATGCAGGTGAAAAGTTCAAGACTCTGAGAGATGGAGGTATTCCTTGTCTGTTTGTATTAATAAAATGATATGTGAGACTCTCCAAGGGAAATATTTTATGCTGGTGCTGTGTAAGCATAAAATGAAAGCTTGCCCTTTGACAGCACTACTATTTTCTTAAAATGCTCCACCAGAACACGCTGTCCCTTCATATCTGTCAATACTCTGTCGTGCCCCAAGTTCCATAAAGCACACAGAACAAGATGTTGTCTCAAGAAAGTTGTCTCCTGTTGTTAACATAAATGTTGAGGTGAAGCCCGAGTTTATTAGTCTTTAAGGCAGAAGATACTGTTTCTGCACGTTTTTACTTCACACAGCGCCTTAATTTCTATTAGTCTTAAGCTGATAGGCCTTCAATTTGTTTTGCTGACTGGAAGCTTGTAGAAGCTGAGGCCAACCACATGCTTCATCTCCTTCTGGTAGGCGGTAGCCTGGACCCCTGATCTGTTCTTGCAGGTTAGTGCTTCGTAGCAAGGCTCCACTGCCTGCCCTTACTGTTGCTGGCAGAGCACCGGGCAGTCCTTGCCCTTGAACTTCGGCTCAGCAAATTGCCTCTTCCCTGTGGAGAGGAGATAGGGATTTGCTCTGATGGGGGCTGTTGGCTGCAGCCTTCTTTAGGGACTGCTGTTGGAGGTAACCACCAGAGGTATTTAAATAGGCGGTTTCCGCAACAGGGCTTGTGGGTGGATTTCTCCTCGGTGCTGCTCCCCTGAACTCGCCGGTGTTGCCTTACGTGAAGCGCACAGCTCGGCTACGTTGGGAACAGTGGTTGAAATATCCGACAGGGTTGGCAAGGGAGGGTTTTCATACCTAATGGAATCTATCCAAAGATGGAGTGCATTGCCTTTGGGTGACTTCAGCTTGGGTTGCTTCTCCCTTCCTTGGTGGTGAATCCCTAAGAGCTGGGGCTGCACACAGGGAGCTATTCCTTGTCTGCCTGAGCTTGCAGAAACTGTTGTAGAAGGCTGCTGGGCTGGGAAGAGCACTGGAAGAGCAGCCAGCTCTCACTGATGCTTTTTCCCTCCAAGCCTCGTGGCTTTTGATGAGCAGTCATGTTGCAGGCAGCGTTGTCTCCTGCTTTCCCTTTCCTTGTTCCTGCATTTCTTAAAACTGCATTACGATGGGAAAAGGGCTCCAACAGCAGTGCCGCTCCCTCATGAAATGCCATGAGAGAGGGAAGCTGTTGGCAGTGGGTTTTTGTCAGGATCTTCCCATTGCAAAAATAGTCCCCTAGCACCTGAAGCCCTTTGTGGGAACGCTGCCCGCCACAGTAGCAAAGGTGTCCCGGCTGCTGGAGCGCAGCCTTTGCTTGCCCAAGAGGGACAGGGCAACCCCCTTGCTAATAACCATTCTGATCGTTTCGGTTGTGATTGTGCGTAATCTCGGAGTGAAAAAGAGAAAAAACATTTTATGTGGGGTTTCTTTGGGTTTTTTTGAGTGTTTGTTTTTGGCTTGGACAAACATATTCATCCAATTTCACTTCCACTCTGCGCTTTTTCTTTCCCCCCTAGGATGCTGTGCTCTTCAGACTGTCCTGAAGTGCCAAAGACCTTTTGGAGTTACACGTGCTCCTGTGGGATTGTTGTTTGCTATAAAATAGTCTGTTTCTGTTGGAGCTACCAAACAATTTTAAAATCATTATGTCCTCAAAGCTTTATTTATAGAGCACCAATTTCTGGCTAAGTATGACCTGCCAATGTTTGTTTTTAAATGTTTTGTTTAGGATACGTTTATATAAAAGAGTAGAGAAAGAGCAGGAGATGCGAAAATCCAAAGCAGTGAATGTTCATGGTGCTGTTAAATTATCTGAAAAGAAAAGCAAACTTTTCTGATGACCCAGAATAGACACTGGGATAATAAACTGAAGCCCTTCCCAAAGGGAAAAAAAAAAATCAAAACAACAAACCAACCTTTGGTATATAGTGTTATAGACTGTGTCCGGCATAAAAATGACCTTGAGTTTGGAAATTAAATGATAGAAAGGAAAATATGATTGAGTTACTTTATTGCAAGTACCAGTTGCTCCTGTGTAGCCTTTTTCTCCATATCAAGAGCCTCCCCCCCCGGCCCGGGGGAAAAATAGGTGACACTTTAAAAGGTAATCAATGGAAACACTGTTGTTTGCTGGGAATAAAGCGTCTGCGTTATTACAATAGGAAAATTGTTAAAGGCAAAGAGCTGAGATAAAGAAGAAGAAACATTCAGATGAATATCTGTTATTTAAATTGGCTAAGTAAGGGAAAAAACAATGTTCCAAGAACAATAACCTAAACAGTACTGGAAATCAATTAATGATTAATTGCCTGGAGCTAAGCAATAGAGATCTCCATGGACTTTACTATGTAGTTTCCTGTTGTGATAGTTTTATAGCTTTTTTTTTCTCTGCCCCCCCCCCCTTATCTATCACAAGACATCACCTGAGAAGGGACGCTCAGGTGTATGTATGGTTGGATTAGGTAGAGAAGTTGGTAATTTATCAATACAATGATTGTGTTAGTGTTGCTGCCTTTAGAATAAGAGGGAGCCACCTGTATCTTGACTTCATGGCTGTTGAGATGACAAACATGTTTATCAAAGGCATTTCCTATAAATACTCAGTTTGTGGCTTATACCATCAAAAAAGTTTTCTTTTGTTTCTTCAGCTTCAGCCATAAGCAAAGCCTTTCAGATCCTGCGGCATCGTTCTGGATGCGCTTGCCTTGTGAGAGAGCATTCCACGGCAGGAGGCGTTCCACAAGGAAGTGGCATGCTGTATTTCGGATTTTCTGCTGCTGCCGTTTGGCATCTCCAAAACCCTGTGGAGGTGTCTGCAGAGTGTTCCATCTTGCTTTCGTATATAGGGCATCTTTTGAAGAAGACTGTAATATCTGCTCTTGGATGTTACCAGCTGGAAAGCTGCTAGGTTTGAATCCCTTAGCGAAGCCTAGAGCTGTATCTCTTGGAAACAACTGCATTGGAAGGAAAGTTCCATTTCAGGATCACCTTACTGTGTTCCACCTTTCAGGGGCTTGGCACTCCGGCATAGTTATGTATCCAGCTGGTATTTTTATGCATCAGGAAAAGATGTAGTCTTGAATTAAGAGGGTCACAGTGACCTGCCATTCAATCTGCTCTTTCCTGCAGGATACTGGGTGCTTGAGACCAGATGCTATCAGTGTAGGAGAGGCAAGGATTTCATTCTAGAGAAGCAGGCAGAGTTTGTTTTCCTGATGCAGATAGCCTCCTAACACTAATGCCTGTCACCCTCAGCTTGTTGGAAGGTGTCTTCAGCCAGAGGGTAAGAAGGCTCAATGAGGGGGCTGCTGGTTTTTGACAGCAGGTTACAGTTTTTGTCTATGTTAGTCATGTTGGTGGACTTGGCCTTACACTGGGAGTGGGTGGTAAGATTTCTCTGTGTCCTTCCAGTCAACAATAAAATATCAGAAGCTTTCCTGAGCTGGTGCACAGTGAGAAGGATTGTGGTAAAGACGAGGGTTAATACTCTGTGAGCGTTTCATGCTCAGAAGAATCTGTCTGGACCGAGGTACAGGTGCTATACAAAAGGACTGGAGGGCATGTTGGCCCGTGCCTCTAAGCTTTCATTTTTTTTGACCCAGGGTGCCAATAGCTGAGGAATGAGGAAAAGAAACTCATCTAAATGACAGCTGGGGGAGAAACTGGGAAGAGAATAAATCCTCCTGATGTAAATACCGCTGCTCTCATTAGCAGCCCCCCTATATCTGTCGTAGAGCAGACAAGCACTTCCAGTTCTGTGACCCATTTAGATACAATTAGCCTTGTGCTAAAGGGGGTTGCCTTTAGCCCTCTGATTTCCTTCCCGTCCTGAGATGTGAAAAAATCCATGTCCCTTCTGACCTGCTTTCTGCACGAGCTCGTGCTGAAGCAGGGAAGAGGCAGTGTGTTTGAAGGCACAGAAGTGCTTCAGTCAGGTGGGCTGCTCCGTTCTTCTTCAGCCCTCTCCTCCTCTACTCGTTCTAGAGGGGGTGAGTATTTGTTGTTTCAGTATCCCAGCAGTTGTAGGTGGCGGAAGTGTGTGTTTCGGCATCCTATGCTCTGGTGGTTTTTGTGGGCGTATAAACAAACACACTTTCTTTATTTTAACAAAGCCCTGTGTTTCTGGCTCTTTGACCAAAGGCTGGTTTGGCTTTATGCCCTCTAGCACCGGGCAGGACACGACTTCAGGCATATGAAATCAGCTTTCTCCGCTACTCCCCGAGGCGCTCGAGCTGTCCTGCAGAAAGCCCAGCTTGCTTGCTGCAAAGGGGACGCCAGCCACTCACCCCTCTTGGGGTGGGGGTGGGCCTGAAGCTGGGGTTTGCTCTGGCCTCGCTCTCCCCGGGAGAAGCGGGATTGCTGATGGGGCAGGTTTCCAGCACGGGGCCCCCGAGCAGCCTCCCTGCCTGGTGCTGCTGCTGCCCTGGCACCCCAGCAGCTCAGGGTCTCCTTGCAGCCCTGCTGTTACTGGATGTGATAGGCACGGTGGGTTGGTGCGTGGAGGAGTTGCTCGTGCTGGAGAGATAAGGGATGTTTTTGCAAGGAAATATGAGCGTTTTAGAAAATGCAGTCCTGGAGGTAGTAGTCGGTAAGAGACTGGCAGGTCTTGCTTACAGGTCTGTACAAACTTGCGCTGCTTCCCAGACGAGCAGAACACTTACATTCATACATCCTGCTCTCCAAGCGTTTAACCTTCCAACCTTAACTAGGGATCTACTGAAAAACCTGTTGAGGCAAATACACTGTGCTACCAGCAATTGTCAGGAGTATTGGAAGGTACCAGAAGCAATTGACCCAGATGATGAAATCCCCATAGCTCTCTTCTTTTGATGTGAATGAAGAGACCATTGTGGCCTATACGGCTATCAAAGTGATTCAGGATTGCTCATTGCTCTCAAGCAGATGCGATGTATTATTAATGATAAGCACATCAAGCACACATCGCAAAAAAAACCAAACCACCCCTTAAGCCTCCAGCGTTCAATTCTGTCTTACTGCGGCTGAATGTTTTTCAGCACCTCTTGTTTCTGCCTCCTTCAAAAAACAAAAGTGTGAGCCAGCGCAGGGGAAGTCAGCGGGAATTTGGCAATTTTCTTATTAGGGCCCCGTGTGTGGTTTTTGCAGCGAGTGGGCAGACAGTGGGCTGAAACAGGACTCTTGTGGAGTCTGAAAAGTCAGCTCCCCATGGAATGCTGTTTTCACAGCTAACCGAGGCAGAACTATTAGAAAATGCAGGACCTGCTAATCAAGTTTCAAAAGCCAACCGGTTTATTTACATTAGACCTTGAATAGCCAGCTATCAGGTAATGCTTGCTGAGACACGGGGTTGTGTCTAAATTTCCCGGGAAGCGGATGGAAAGGGCAGGTGAGTCCTGATTCTTGGTGACCTGAACACAAGTAGGGAATACAAATATGAGAGCTACAGAATTGTTTTTCGTGGTTGCCCTTAGAAATCAATGCTATTGGGCTAATTCAGCTGTAAGACTAAGGAATGCAATGCAGGATTTTGTTCAGTTGAGTTCAACAGCTAGAATGAGCTGCATACCTGTATCTTTATAAAACAAACCAAAACCACCCCGAAACCTCAAGGTCCTTTGGAAAAGCCATGATCCAGGATTGAGTCCCGAAAATAGGCGTGATTGATTTTGTGGATGTGAAGGGGATTACTTACAGGCACAAGTGTGTTCAGGGTTGAGCCTGTTTTCATAAATGATGACTTGGCATTGAGGGTTTGTCAACAAAGGAAAAGCTGCGACAAGCCTCTTAGATAAGTACAACTGTGGTCTCTCTGCACCTAGTTCTTTCTATTGAAACAGTTCGATCCTCTGAAACTTCCTGACTTAGACTGAATTACTCCTGACTTAATCCAATGCAAATATTTTATCGCTCGGTAGCCTCCACAAAACTCTGGAAATGCAGAAGCTGCCAGTTTCCATCTAGTTCAGCATTGTCTCTGACTGACAACGCTGTGGTCAGCATGAGCGGCTTCTGAGGAATCTACCAGAAAAGCTGTGAGATATATTTATGGAATAACCTGCCCACCGGGAAAGTTTTACCCTACCAGTTCCACTGAGCATGTGCGTTTCTGTATCCTCTAATTTTTATCATCGCCTCTTTGGCAGTTCCCACAACCTGTAGACGTGTCAAACGCTGTCATTGACAATGATACCTGGTGTGACCCCACAGGAAAATTGTGCGCTGGATGAGAAGGCAGAAAAATAATTTCAGTGTAGCAGAGGATGTTTGGTGGAAGATGGCATCCTGTCCCACGCCGTTGCTGAGGCAGGCTTTTATTGCCTTGGTCGTGAGCGGGAGGTTGGCTTGAGCGGAGGCCGGCGGCACACCTTTTCATCGCAAAGCCTTTGTGCGCAGGGCTGAAGCCAGCCGGCTGGAAAGGCAGGTTTAAACAGCCAGCCAAAGACTTCCCAAACAAAACTGTTTCTTCGTGTTCTGTGAATGGAAAGTTAGTGGGCTTTAGTCCTGAGTGGTGAGCTTATTTCCACTTATTAAATCAAACAGCAGAAATATTGGAAATGTCAGGGTAATTTTTAAGAGGGAATATCGGGCCAAAGATGTATAAATAATGCCAAAAGGTATGTATATATGGTATGTCGGACAAGTCGGCTCTGGATGATGGGTTTTTATTTTGTCAATCACAATGACAGGCAGGATTATTGGGTCCTTTACCTGGACGTTTCTCCGTATGCAGAGTGTACTCATTTTCAAACTTGGCCGAGATAATTGCCTTGGATTATTATTTAAGGGCTGCTGGAAATGGTTTTGGTAGGGTTTTAGATCATTGAATGTAACGAAGGTGTATTTAAAGACTGACTTAAAATCATGCATCCTAACATCAAAACATTTTTTAGCCATAAAATTAAATGCATAGGTTGAAAGTGGCAGTATTTTAAGTTTCAGTGAATTGTAAGGAGATAGAATTGGTATGGGAGTTATTTAGATTTGTTGCTACAATAGCAAGTTAAGAGTCAGCTGCTAAGAACCATCCAAGAAGTGCTTTCACTGAGGGATCTGAACACTGTGTGTGTGTGTGTGGGGGAATCCTAACCCCCCCCATAGCTGTGTATGCGGCAAGACGCAACACCAATCTTCTGAATTAGCTAATGTGCCTTTTCTTGCTCATGTGCCTTTTCTTCAGGAGCTTCTCAGTTCATTTATAAATGGAAGAGAACTTGGAGGTACAAAATAACTGGGATACCATCAGGGAGTTAAAGCATGGAGAGAGTAGTCCTTCATTCCAAGCTGTTGCCTACGTCTCCGGAAGAGAGGAAGATGTATACGTACAGTTGTTTAGGTTTGGAGTTGAACATACAAAGCTGCTCAATTGATTTAGTGCTTTGCTTTTGTTAATATGGGGACTGTCATTAATTCAAATGAAACATAGCTTTAAGTGATGAAAGTCATGGCTATGCTGTCAGTCACTCACTCGCTGCTTAAGAACAGGTACTTACGGAATTTGATTTATGAAAGGGACCAGAGGAGCCTAAGCCCTGACCCGTTCACATGCAGACCAGAGGTCTGGGATCTTTCAGGAAACCATTAAAAAGGGGGCGAGGGCTCAGTGGCTTAAAGGCAATTTTCCGGGGCTGGGGAAAGTGCAGAGGTGACAGCAGCAGAAGGGAGAGGAGGAGTTCAGGCGGGAGATGACTTCTGCAGTGCTCTCACTCCAGCCTGCAAGCGCTGTGGTTTCTGTTGCTGCTGCTTTTTGCCTGTCCAACGGATTGCGTATTATTCCCTAATACCGAATTTGGATGGGTGACAAAAAGTGGAGCTTGGTAGTTGAGGAGTAGCTGAAGAGGCAGTTCCCGTGTGGTAATCTTAAAACCTCGCTGGAGAAGTGGAGTTTCCCCCCTCCAGAGCTACAATAGCCGCCTTTGTGCCCCCGAGCCTCCACCTCTGCTCTGCTGATGGATCACTCTTCTGCCGTGTCACTTGTGAGCTGTTCGCAGAGCAGAGCCCTGTTGTTTAAAAATATTTTACAGACCTCGTCACCTTGGCCTGGACAGAAAAGCTGAGCACAAGAGCTGCAGCCTTTACTGAACTAGATTCGGGTTATTGGGATTAGTGCTCTATTCCAACACCAGTCGGGAAAGAACTTTTCCAAGGGCAATTGGTGTAAATGGAAGTGTATAGGGGAGAGAGGGGGGAGTGGAACTATGCATGTAGGCAGCAAAGGTGGGTTGATCAGTGAGCCTTGCCATGCTGGAAGCTAAGGAAGAGCACCACATACAATGATACTTCCTTGCAAAATTATAATGAATGGACCAAATGATGTTTTATATGTTTTTTTTTTTTTTTCTCCCTGTTTTTTTTTTTTTTTTTTTTTTTTTTTGTTCTGGCTGGGGCAGTGTGCTGCTCTCCCTGCCAGCCTGCCCGGGGCTGCGGTGGGCAACTGCCGCTCCTTCCCTGTGCTGCCATCCAGCCCCCCCTACCACAGGTGGTCAGCATCCCTCCCCGGGGGGGGACACACGGACACACGCTCCGTGGGGGCGGCCGGCATCCCTCCCCGGGGGGGACACACGGACAA
>JAVJGI010000001.1:24434262-24452955 GCA_035590275.1 Ibycter americanus
CGGCTCTCCCGGCCCCGGGGGAGGCTTCTCCCCGCCGCGGGGGTCCGGGGGCTCTCCCGGCCCCGGGGGGCTCCTCCCGCCGTTCAGCAGCCGCCCGCCCGCCTGCCGGCGTTGCCTCTCCGGCGTTCCCCGCTCGGCGCCAACTTTAACGATGCCGAAAAACTTTTTTGCGCGGTTGGGGCTGATCCTCGGTACGCCGTCGGCGGCCGCCTCTTCCAGGGAAATCCTCTTTCCTCTCGAGTTCTTTCGCGTTCCACCCGGTGCGGGCCGTGTTGGGTATTTCCCTCGCCGAGACCAGCTCCTCGCCGCTGGCGAGCTCCCCGCTGGAGAGGGGCACGGACACCAGAGTTCAACCAGCCTTTTGTTCACCTCCCTTGCGCCGGTTTAGTTTTCTTCCTGACAAAATTAGTTCTTAACGGATTTCTCCTTCGTTAGGAGCGCATCCTCTCCGCGCTCGCGTTCGGGAGGAGCCGGTATCCTCCGGTGTGCCAGCAGCTCCGCGGCGTGGGGCGAGGTGTGGGGCTGCGTCCGCGGCGGGAGCGCTGGGCCATCGTTGCGCAGAGCTGCTCCTGTAAGTAAGGTGAGGGGTGTAAATCACTGCAAGGTTTGGGCCCTGGGGCCCATCCCAACAGCAGCAGCTCCGACGGAGAACCGCTCTGCGGACCGGAGATATTTGCTTTTTTTTTGTTTTCTTTCGGGGAGGTGCGGTTTACTGCGCATCGGAACGTGCCTTTGGGCTTAGGCTGCTAGCTGCTGAGTGGCTTTGTCGTTCTGGTTATTCCTGAATCGTACATTTTTTCCATTAAAAAAAAAAAAAAAATTGGCTAGCTGGTCTTAACAAGGTACGCAGAGTCATGTATTGTGTGCGGGAATAGAATTTTCTACTTTACGAATTGCTGATGTGATAGTCTGCGGGAATATGCCTCGTTCTTATTTTGGTTGATAATCTAAAGGAAGTTATCTGTGTGTTAAGAGCAGGGTGCAGAGACACCCCCCCCCCCCGCCCCGACCAAAAACCCCCACACGTAAGGCTCCCAGACCCCGGCAACCCTTTCGTGACAAGTTTTAATTTTGTCATAAGAGTTTCCAATCATATGCAGAGTGATTAATTGGGATTGTTTTCCCCTGCGAGTTATGTGTGCGCCTGTTCACACGCTTGCGTGTGCGTGAACTTGTCGGTCTGTGCCCCCCCTGCCCCCCCGCCCCGCCGTGGAGCGCTGAAGCGAGTGCTGAGAGCCCTTTCCTGGTGACTTCTGTCAGGTCAGCAGATCGCAGCGTTCAGTTTTGCAAGGCTTTATTTCAGCCGCTGATTTTAGTTCTCAGTAACTTCACCTGCCTGTGAGCGTCAGTGTGATCTGAAGGGCCAGCGCTGGGACAATCTCCAGCGATGCTTTTTCTGTGACTACCCCACCCATTAGATGCAAATGTGAAATAAACCTAGATTTTTAAGTTAAAAAAAACCCCACAAACATCACGGGAAGGATTTGCTTGTAACTTATCCCTAATTTCTGCCCAGTGTGAACTTCATGTGTGTAAAAGCAGAATCTGGGCTTGAAGGAAGAGGCTGCTGTAAGCTGCGTTTCCAAGGTTTTAAGGGGCTGGCAACTGCAGAGGAGCGACCGATAACGTGGGAGGAACTGGCAGCGTGGTGTGTTGCTGCTGTCCAGAGTTGAAAGTGGGGTGAGAAGGAATTACAGGTGTATTTTTTTCTTTTTTTCTCTCTCTTTTTTTTTTTTTTTTCTTCTTTATTTTGCCGGGAGGGAGGAGGGATGAAGTTGTCACTGTGTGCGCAGGGCATTCCTAGCAAGTTTAACGCCCTGTAGACATCCATTCAGCTCCCAGCAAGGTCTGGCAGGTTTGTCTGCAGCTCATAACTGTGAAGATTTTTTCCGTTAAACTTTCCTGTTAGGATTTTAAATCTTGAAACTTTTCTGCAGTCAGAAAACACCTTTGTGTGCCAGTGTTGTATCGTGGCATTCCTCGCAGTGGGTTTTTGGAAGGAGGTTTGCGGAGGAGCTTTCAAAATGTGCTTTCACAGTCCTGCTGCGGGTGTAGAGCAGATGCTTTGGTTACTGATGTCTTACGCTGATAAGAAAAGGTTGAATTCGTCCACAAAGCGCAGTTCAGAGAAAATCGTCCCTGTGAGAAGGGAAAATCCGTAGCTCCTTTTATTTTCTCATCTCCCTAGTTATCAGAGAGGGCGCCTTGCTCACGTACACGAGAGTTCTTCCAGCCCTGGTGGAGAAGCCATTTGTGTTTCTGTCTGAAGGATTTTTAACTGCACTGCCACCTTGAAGACTTGTAGTAAATAACAAGCTGGAAGGTGTTTCGGGCAAGATTGTGAATGGAAATTGCTGGGCGAGAGAGTAAGGAGAAAAACTAGGTTTATTTTTCTGCTGCTAAGTCTGCAAACAGCTGTTTTCAGGTTGCAGTTCTTAAGAATCAGAGATGCTGTCCTGCCAGAGAGAAGCAGCTGCAAAGGCAAGGTGTTGCCTTGGCTGAGTAAAGATACACTGGGTGACAGCTGCTTCGGGAGGGTGGATGCGTGAAAACGCTTACTCCTCTGGGTGCAGAAAGGGATGCTCCTGTGTGCCTACATGCCGGTTTGTTAGCCTGAATTTGGTAGCCTTCAGATTTTTATTTTTTTTGTTTTTAAAATTTGATGACACTGTTATACGTGTTCCTCTCAAAAATAGCAGAGCTTTGACCGGTTTGCCCTCAGATTCCTCATTCTGGGTTGGGAGCACCAGAGGACTTAAAGATGCCTTGTTGCGAACGGTGTTGGCAGCGTTCTAACTCTGGTGCTGTGGCGTCAGGTCGTTTCCTCTGTGGTGCTGGTAAAAATGACTTCGTTGCCTTAGTGAGATAGCATCCTTGTCACGCTCCAGCAACCTGCCTTTCATATACTTTCTTTGTCCATTAGGTTTAGAATTTGAGCTCTTGCTTTGAGCAAATTAAAAGTGTTCTGATAACTACCATCAGGTTTTCTCGTTCAAAGTCAATTAGCTGCTTCCAGCTTCAAATGCATTTAGAAGGTTCAAAAGGGAGTGCTCTTTCAAAAGCCAGTAATAGCAGTTTATGGTTAATATTGATAAAGGAACGCGTCTCTCTGTCGTTGTGCTACTTCGGGTGGAAGGAAAGCTTCTCTTTTGTGCTCCCTCTAAGGAACAGAACTTGAATGGGGAGGCAGAGGTCTCGCTCTGAAGTATCTTTCACTGTGTGGCTTGCAATGAAAATTCAGCAGTAAAATTACCAAGGGTGTAGCAGAGTCCTGCAGCCATTCAAAGCAATGCTTCTGCCCCCCTGCCCTTGAACTTGAAGTTGCTGTAGCATCTCGTTTCTACCGAGTTTGCTCAGGATTGTATGCAGTTTTGAGGCAGGAATGCTTTTTATTGCTGTTGGACAGCGCTGAAGACAATTATGGCACCCAAACAGCGTGTGGCATAAGTAAAAAGCTGCAGAACTTTAAAAATAATCAGTTAAATCTGTGCCATAGCCTGCCGGGGTGCTTGCTCTCGGGTAAACCTCTACCATCGTCCCTCTAGACCTTGATGGCATGCTTACCAAATAGTGGCTTCCCGGAGTGGCCGTAGTCTTTCAGGTAAAAGCTTGCACGGAGATTGAGCTCAAAGATGCTGTGATGCAGAGTTAACTGTTAAGCCTTGAAAACGAGCGTGTGCTATTAGTTACGATGAGGCTATCCCCTACGGAATCAAAGCATTTAGTGCAGGACTGTGCGCTAGCCGTGCGGGGTCTGGGCGGTGCAAACCGTCCCTTGCGGCGGGTGTTTCTAAACTGAGCGGCTGCGCGGTGTCCTGCCGAGCCGGGATGCCCCACGGTATCGTTTGTCCTCTTGTTTTTCAGTTGCTTAATTACGTTAATTGAAGAGGTGGAAGTGTCTTTGAATTATTCTCCTGCGATTACTAGTTTTTCACATAAGGAACTTCTGAAGTTGCCACAGGGACTGTCAGTGAGAGCAATGCGTGTGAGTTTTATGGGAGGAATAGCAGAAAAATGAGAGAAACCTACATCTCGGTTCTTGGCATTCAGCTCTGTTTGGTTTGGAATTGTGGCTTTCTGTCCAAATTTACAGCCATGAAAATAAAAGGAGAGCAGGACTCACAGCATAAGATAGTCAGCTGTGATCCATGCTGTTTGAATAAGACCAATCCTCCCGAGCACGTCAGAGCACATTGCAACTGGCCCTATTTTTAACAGATTTTTCTCACCAGAAAAACCGGGAGAGATGATTTAACATCACCAAAATCTGAATCCTTTTAATTTGCGGCTCAAATAAACTTTCAACATCCGAATTCCGGAAATGGGTGCTGTTAGAGCTAATTCTGCTGCAAAAGTAAAACAAAGACTGAAGGGGGATTTTTATTTTTAAATGTGTGTGTATAATATGTATATATATGTGTGGAGAGAGAGGGAACCTAGCTAATCTATGTATTTACTGCTCCTAAGGAAACCCTTAAAGTAGGGGAGGAATCCTCCAAGTCACAACGTTTCAAACCCGAGCTTTATTATATAGCTGCATTTATAGGGGAACAGGGTCATACTTCTATTCTGCTACTACATAATGCATGCTTGCTAAATGCTGTGTATTAAATCTGACTCAAAATAAGCCTTAATTGTCCTTCCGTAAGTACTGGTCCATACATCTTGCCTCTCAAAGTGAATCTTGAAAAACTGCACTATTTGGTGGTGGGAATTGTTCGAAATACTTCTTTTAAGACTGAGGATTACTGAAGTCACTTTATTCTGTTATTAATGATAATTACAACAAGTGCTTCGTTCAATTCTAATGCTACCATGATAAATGAAAATATTTTAAAATATTCTGAAATGCAAAATGTTGGCTTGATGAGCTCTATAATTTTCTTCGCCTTCTAAACAAATTATTCATGCAAAGTAAGGTCCGTAGTGACTATTTTGTCTGGGTTTCAGAGGAGAAAAGCTTGGATCCAGCCAGAGACTGTGAAACAAATTGCATTTCTTTATGAATTGGAGCAGGTTTGCCTATGTTGCTCCTTTTTAGACATATTTAGACACAAGGACTGCTTTCTCAGCTTACTCAGTTATTATTTTCATTTCCTTTAGCTACATATTTCTTTGCTACAGGTTTGTTGTTTTGGTTTTTTTTTTTTTTATGAGGGTGGTTTTGAACTTCGGGGTTTTGATCTGTTTGAGTGTTCCTACTGCTAAATCTGGAACTTGGATGTTTCCATCATCTGCCTGGCTATGGACACAAAATAATTGTGGGTGGAAAACTGGGCTCAGAACTATGGGGGCCGTGGTGGGAGCGGTACCTCTTTTTATAATCTGTGAAAGGTGACTGCTGCTAGTCTGCGAAGCTGATGAAATAGCCCCAAATGTTATAGGATTGTTCCCCAGCGGAGATTTAATTGTGTGACAGATTTCTGGCTTTTTTAACTTAAAATTCATTCCTGTGGTATAGTCTTATCTTTTTCTCCTACTGTTTTCTGAGCAAAACACAGACTTTTTGATTTTGATGACTCTGCAGATGTGTAACCTTAAGTCAAAGACAGTAACTGGAGTCGTGCATGTCAAGTAATTATCTTGGACAAAACATGACAAGTTTTAATAATTTTGTACAGTAGGTGCGAGGCCAGAACTTGCCTATCTTTTTCACTTGTGTGTGCAGCTTGCAGATTAGAGTATTTTCACCTTAAGATTTCTTTTTTTAAGTTTTTACTTCATCACCTCTTGAAGATTTACTGATCCGAGTCTCTAATTTCAACTCTTAACCTCCAACAGAATGTTGCAAAAGTGAACCTGCTTTTATAGTACCTGTGACTGTGTAACACTTCAGCCACACTGTCAGCCCTTATTCCTAAGCGTAAAGATCTTTCTTCAAGGTTGCTAAGTATGAGAAGACTCTGTGTTTAGAATGAGGTTGGGAAATAGTTGCTCAGTAGCTCAGGGAAATGTAGCGTTTGAGGGTATTAAACCTGCTTCATCGCGCTGGAATCGAATGAAAGTCTGTTTGTCATTTACGGGAATGGTGCGTGCGTAAGTCTCACTGTTGGCAAATTTGGTGATCGTGAAGCGGATTGTACCCAAAATCTTGCGATATTTCAGTAGTCTGATATCACTTCCACGCCTGACAGTTTGTGCATTCAGCAGGCAAACAGCACAGCTAAAGAACAGTAGCCTGGTTCAACAGACCAGCCTGTGTGTCCTTCTAGGCAGAAACAATAATGGCAATGAGAAAATAGATGGGTACTTTGTTCTTTTCTGTCCCCAATGAAGCTTCGTTCCAAAACCTTAATGGCACAATACAGCCTGTACTGCCCTGGGAGTAGTTCCACGTAAATTGTTTTAACATCTCATGATCTGTTAGGCTGGGTTTGTGAGTAATAACAAGGTTTGGAGGAGCATCGTCCCGGGTGCAGTGTGAATGTGGCGGTGCCAGATGCCTTTGTAACGCTGCTGAGGGGTAAGCTTAAGAAAGGCACGGAGGTGGATGGAGCTTCAGCGCAGTCAGCGTCTGTATCGCTGCGTGGGGAAAGCTTGGGAAGCTGGAACGGTGCCGTCGGGGTGCGACAGCGTGGTCGACATTGCTGCTGGTGGTACAGCGGGCTCCAGTTCTGGCACCTTTCACGGAATCATCGAATTGTTTAGGTTGGAGAAGGCCTTTAAGATCATCGAGTCTAACCATCCAACCTTTCTTATGGTTCATGGAACGTTCGTTTCCATGGGGCTGTTGCCTTAATCCTGCAAAGCACTTTAGCACAGGTGACTTCTGGCCTTGGAGCAATTCAACCGCTTGACTCTTAAGGCCGTGCTGAAATGCTGTGCTGGTTGAGTCCTGCATGAGTAGCTCCACTGGTATGAATGGGAGAAACGCGCGGTGAGATAGGATGGTGAATGGAGAGAAGGGATCGAATGGGGCTGGAGGGATGTAGGAACAAAGTCTAGATTGCAAGCGTAAGCTGCTTGCAGGGTGGGGTTGGAAATCAATGGAAGACCAGTGCAAAGTCTTCAGTGCCTCTTTGATAGGGACTTGCAGGGTGCTGTTGGAGAGAAGCTGCAGAGTAGAATATATATTTAGAAAAGCAACAGAGTATTTTGGTGGGAAGGGACCTCCATCAATCGTCTAGTCCAGCTGCCTGGGTTGTGTTTTCAGTCGGAGTTCACCTGCAGCCCTGTCGGATGACATTGCTAATTCAGTTGAAAAAACGCATCTTGAATAGACGGGTGGTGTTAGCAGAGTGTTAACTTTAAATGCTTCCCATTGCAGAGTGAGTTTGTGTCTCCAGTGTATAACTGACACATACATCACCAAAACGTGCTTGGAAAGAAAAGATTATTCTCTCTTAGGAGCGAGAAGTACTGCTACAGGAACGTGGTATACGCAGAGATTTTCCTATAACTGTGTAAATGCTTCTCGCTCAGGATAAAATAACATTTGATATTTTCTCCCTTTCTGTAAACGGTGAGCGATCGGTTTATATGTCGAAAAGCTGCAGCTGGGTTTTAGAAGGAAAGACAGCGTGTCTCCCACAGCATACGCCCTCCGTGTCGTACCAGCTTTGAGAATGCCTTCTGTGGCATGGTGTGCGTTATACTTAACCATGCCTGGGGAGGTGGATTTGGACACCTTGTTAGGGTAAATCAGAGTCCTGAATATGTCGGGACATGTCGGACAAAAGAAGTGTTTCAGTTAGCTTAGTAGAGGAGAAGGTATGTGCCTTGTCAGTTTGGAGAAGGCTTCCTTTGATTAATGCATTAATCTGCCTGATGCTTTGCTCTGCTTAATGTAGATAGCTTGCGTAACTGTAAAAAGCACTAAAATAAAGTTTTGTGAAACCTTTAAGCTGAAAATAGATCCGTTGAGAAAGATGGAGTGCTCTTCTAAGTGGTGTGTTACACGGATGAAAAGATAAGGACCGTTTGAAGAAAATGTAGCTTAAGTTTTGAATGTAAAATGAAGGCTGAGTACCCGGCGAAGTTCGGCGGATGCATTGTGTCACTGGGATGCGTGACTGCGACAGTCTGAGGGGCTGGGGGGGAAAGGAGGGGTCTGCGCTGGCTTGTGCGCGGGACCTCGCTGGTGTCCGCCGGCGAGGAGGAAAAGTTGAGTCTCCCCTACCTTTGTGGTAGCCCTTGATTTTTCCACCTTCTCCAAATCTCAGCCTGGGAGCCTGCTAGTGTGGAAAGAATGCGAGCAAGTCTGGGCTTGAGCGCAGGCTTGGGTCCGTGCTTCGCTGACAATGTGGGCAAGCCCAGGCACCCTTCCTCGACTATTGTGGGCACTGAACTACAACCATGATGCTCTGACTACTCGGTTTCATGCCTCATTCCTACTTGCAGTATAAGTTAAAAGGAGTGGGCATGTAACTGTGATCGTCACACTCTGGTTTTAAGCTGGGATGGACACTCTGGACCTGTGAGTAGAACAGTGAAACAGCAGGATTTGCTGCGAAAGAAAAAAAACCTCCGTATTTCATAAGTTCTGTTTGGATCACCCATCATCCTCCCTTTGCCAAAAATGCAATGTATAATTTTTGTTGAAAGGGAATACGCTGCAAAACAACTCCGTGGAAACCCCGACGGTATCTTAGAGTGTCAGAGTCCTCTCCAGACAGCGAATAAAAGGAGATCGTGTCTCCAGCTTTTAAAATAATTACTCAAATTAAAGATCAAGCTAGAAGAGCCCAGAGCCAATGCAGTTCACTGAACCTTAGGTATAGAACTTAATTTATTAAAAAGCGTTGCAAAACCAACTTAAGCTCGTCGTGCTCAAAATATATCTCCTGGCAAGTAACCTGAATGTCCTCTGAGCCTTCAGTGGGGGAGAAAAGCGGGAGTGCATAGAAATTTCTGTGAGCTCTACAAGTTTCTGTAATTACTTTTCTACAAACAGAGCCACCTTTCTTGAGCCTGTTTCTGCCTTTTTCATTCTAAATGATGACTGAGACACCTTTGCATTAAGTATTCCTGGTACAAGCATTTCTTGGGTTACAAACAGCTTAGTATTTTCCTGGGGAGGCTTGAAAGTAACTCAGTGAAGGTACCTAGCATTTTTCATGAAGAGGTCGGTACGCTTCTGGATATGACCCTTAATTTGAAATTCTTGGTAATGGCTATGAAGTCTTGAACTATGGTATCAGACCGACTTTTCTGGCTCTGTTCCTGGACCAGTCATTCCACTTAGCAATAAAAAAATGCCAGATAGTAGGCGCAGATAACGGGATTTAATATTACTGGAGACTATTTTCCTTTTACCTTTAAACAGTTGTGGTGCAATTAGGTGCTGGGCATAAAGCTGTTCTTTGTTAACAGGTGTCTCCGAGAAATTTGTGATTACATGAAGATTTACAAGCTGGGTTCGGTGGTAAGTGGTTATACCCTGTAATTAAGAAAGTGCCTGCAGCTGATGGCTGGGACACCCGTGACTCAGGCAGAGTCACTGAGGAGTACCTTGTATCTCTTTTGCTTACCAAGGCCCTTATCACCAAAAGGACAAAAGGCGGCTTCGTATCCACGCTCTGTTGAAAATTAGCTGGAGTTGGCCACCGTTGTACTTTCTGCTGGAATGGAGGTTTCTAGTTAAAGGTGACTGGTGAAATTTGCAGGCAAGTACAGTACCCAGGAATATTGATTGGAAGGATTTCAGTCGGGTCGGGGATGAATTGCAACAGCTACGGAGAGGCCGGGTGATGACCAGCTTGGGTAGGTTGTGCTCAATGGGTGCTGGCCACGCGTGTTGCCTTGTGTTGCCCTCTCCGTCCCCAGGCACGCTGGCTTGCTTTGTGGCCGCACCCCTTACGCCAAACTGCAGAAATGCTTTTCATCTTATATTTATTTTAAAAAAACATAAATATCAGTAGGTCAGTAAAACATTTCCTTGGCCCTGCCGGCTTAAAAGGGAGTGTAAAAGTTGCTTTATCCTGCTGTGCTTTACAAGTATACATCAGCAAAGCAAACAACTGTTTTGAGCCTGTTTTCAAAAGTTGTTTTGCGGAGGTTTCTTCCCAAGGAATGGCTGCCTGCAGTTTTTTAGGCAGATGCACGTGAAAAAGAGGGTGAAAGCAGGCAGTGAGTGATCAACACGAGCAAGGAAGCTTGGTCCAGTATGCTTGTGTGTCACATCTTAGCACGCAGTTCTTGGCCCGTTACCGTCGTAACTTGACTGTCATGGGCACCGGACACCGTTCTCCTGCTTTACTTAACATCAACCTGCACGTTGTTCTGTTGCGGGCTGTGTATCACTCGGAGTGTGTTAACATTGACAGTGGCTCTTGGAGATGCTTTTCAGTGTCGAGTTCTTAAGGCAGAAGTAGGAACTCTTACAGAGTTCAGGAGGGTGAGGAAAGAGAATGAGGGAGCTATAAAATATTTTTTAAATATATCTAGCTCGTGTTAAAATGCCACGGCTTGAAACCCTCATTGTTAGAGGGCTGAGTTGCACAGGAACCTGGGAAACTCCTTTCTGAAGAGAACATTCTAGGGATGTCTGGGAAGTTCATGTTTAGGGAGTAGTGCTTTGTTGTGCTACTGGAGTCAGGAGGAGCCAGCTGCTGATACAGTGAGAGGAGCTCATTCAAGTGACAAACTTGCTTGAGTGGCTGGAAAAGTGCTGCAGGAGTCTGACATGAGTAGCCTTCCTTTGGTAACGGAAAATGCAAGTGGTCTTAATTTTTTAGGCTGTTTCTATCCGGAAGAATGAATTTAAAAATTTTTTTTTCATTCCCCCCCCCCCAAAGTCCATTCCTGGAGTGGATGAGGTTTTTCAGACATTGTCTGTAAGAAACACCTACACTGAGGTCCCATTTCTTCTTCTCTTCCAGAAATCTGCTTGGTCTTCTGGACAAGCTTGTTAGTCATTACACTAGTTTTTGGGTTTCTTTGGAAGGACCCAGGACCTCCTGCCAGCGGTGCTGCTTATCGGCATCACTGTGCCCCTACCAGTTTTTTCCCCTCAAGTCGTTCTTCCATGGCTGTGGGTCACTGGAAAGGAGTTTATAACAAGTAGGTGCGAACACTTTCTGCAAAGAAACTACTTTTCAGCTCTTAGGTTATTGTTTTGTTCTCAGTCTTGTTGTAGGCTGATATGAGGAAGTCTATTTTGGGCTGCCCTTAAATGGATGTCATCTAGAGGACAGTCTTGTTAAAACTTGGGAGTTGCCTGCTCAGCAGTTCAGTGATGCGCTCTTGGCTGTGGTTGGAGGATACAGTAAATCCAGCTTTAGGGCACTTAGAACCAAATTAAGAACATGACTCTCCCATGAAGCAAAATGCCAATCCAGTAGCAAACTCATTTTGCTGGTAAAGTGAGTGTAGTGTTTCTAAATGGATCGACTTTATGCGGGATCATGCGTTGTCTGCTTATACCGCTCTGCTTTTATGCTGCATCATGCGCCTCCCGTTGAAGTTGGCATTCTGGTGGCAAAAGAACCCCTATCGCTTGGTCCGCTGACTAACGCAGCAAAACGGCAATCATGTGCCTCTGCCTGCTCTGGGCTAAAGTGTTATTAACAGCTAATTGAGAGTCTGCAGGTCCAAGTTTAAAGATCACGGGGCTTGGTCTGCCTCTTCACCAGCACCACGCTTGGAAGTCAAGGTGGCAAGTAGGTCGCTGCAATGCGTTGCCCTCATTGCTCTATCAGCCGAGCGCGTGGAAGGGCAAGGGGCGGCCAAAGGTGGTGCTTTGCTCCGTACGCCAGTGACCCGCTCCCTCTTTTATTGAGAAGTGCGCAAAAATCTCCATTTGCTTCCATTGCAGGTGCTGTCAGGGGAGTGAATGTGTGGACCAGCTCTTTTGTGAGGCTGGTGGCCGTGGCAGTGAGGTTCCCCCAGCCTGTCTTTTACCCCATCGCCCATCTGTGCTCCATGGCAGCTATTTGCTTTGGTAATATTGGCAACACCACGAACAAACCAGCCCTTCTGATATCATGACGTGAAGTTTGGAGTAGCAGAAAATTCTCCCTGCGTGCGAGTATGAGCCCGGTTAATGATAGCCAGGGATCAAACATACGTGATTTTGTGCCAGCAGCCTCATCATAAGAAGGCGCAATAGCCTGCTCTCCTTGAACAGCATCGTCAGCCTGCTGTGCCCATGCAGAAAGGAATCGCCACTTGCAGTCCTGTTTCTGCTGAATGATCGCCCTGGGTGTCATTAGTAAGGCACCTGCATCCTTTGGGTCCTGGGGCTTGTGCTGATATCATCGGTATTTTGCTCAGCACTTGGCATTCTTCAGAGACAGAACGGCTCCCTGGCCTTGCGGTGCTGTGGGCTGGGACTTTCTCTGCTGTTGTTCTGGCCAGCTTAAATTGGTGGAAGTGATGAAATTCTGCTTGATTTCAGTTTATTCTCAGGTGGCTTTAATGTAACTTGGTTTCGCATTTTTCTCCCCTCCTCTCTAAATGTTGTTTCTTCATCTTGAGTTAGTCTGCACTGGTTTGTATGTTGGTGGGTTTTTTTGTTGTTGGGTTTGGGGTTGGTTTTTTCCCCCTCCCAGTGCAGCTGGTGGAGGCAAAAAGGGTGTTTAGGTAGGAATTTGGCTGTTTGCATTTCTAGCTATCAGGTCTGCATTGGTTTTGATTGACTATTATTAAATTAGCATTTTATGCATGCAGTGGGACCGATGCCAGTGACCTTCTTCAGAAGAGCTTTTGTTGCATCTCCCCTGGGATGCTATAAAGTCTTCCTGGACAAGCGTTGTCGCTCAAGTGGGGATGAGGTTAGCTTGGAGCACTTAAGCCTCTGAAAGCCTGCTGGTTTTCTTGCTTGTTTAACGTTTTTGGAGAAGTTGTCTTTCCTCCGCCTGGATTATGTGTGGATGCTGACGTGTGGACTGGGTGACTTTGCCTTTTCTGTCTTCGTTTTACAGCTGCGTGCTCTGGTCACGCTCCTTTTGACGTGATCTCAAATGGTATCACATCCCTTCTTACTTCTAACTTGTAGAAATTACATAATTTTACAGGGACTTTCATCTAGTACCAGGTAAAGTTTGCAGGGATTGATTTCATTATTATTTTTTTTTTTTCTCCCCTCCTTTTTTTTCTCCACACCCCCTGTTGCCAAAGCCTCTACTATTTGGAAATCAAATAAAACCCTTGACATACTCATGTTTCTCGGTCATGCACTTTCTCTGTGTCTCAATCCCACCGTAGTTGCGTGAGGATTTTGGTGACGAGTACGCTTCGAGAAGTTCCTGCTCGTGTGACGCCGCTCTGTGCTGCTCGGTTGTGCCACGTGGACTGTGTTACGAGGTTGAGTGTTGAAGCAGATTATTGAAATTATCCATGTTAAAAATATCCTTTATGCTGGATTATGTTTTTGCAACCAGCATATCGTGAAACCGCTTATCACTTCAGAATGCTGAGAATTGGATCAGAAATGCTGTGACTGCACTCTGTGAAGTGCTGAAAGTGCATTAGCTCCCTTGGCTGCTTCAGATACGTCCAAAATGTTTTATACAACCAGGCTTTCTGCCTCTGCCAGTGGAGCTTGGTGCCGGATCAGGTATTGCCTGTCCTCCTCCCAGCAGAAAGCATAAAGCCAGCATACGTTCTGTGCTGCACGCTTGGCTGGGACCTGGCCTGGCTTGGGCCAGATGCTAACGTCGGTGGTCCACGGCTTTATGATGCTTTTAGAATGACTTCAGCACCTCAAGAGATGCTTGGGGAGGTGATGGGCAGGAAAACGTGCAGCTTGGAGTTGCGTGTTTGAAAGTAGGAAGCCTGAAGGAAGGTAAAAGTTCCAAACTGTAATTACAGAAGTGAAATTAAGATGTGAGCTGGTCTCACGTGTTTTGTGTTAAGGAGGGGGGAGCAATATTTTGCGTGCTGGGAGTTATTACTAAGGAGAAGAGACTTTCCCCCAAAAAGGTCACAGGAGAGGACGAGTGCAGGAGCTGCTTGTTGGGAAGCCAGGACTGAGAGTGCTGGATTGTTTTCCCTGGGGAAAACCAGATCTGGGTTAATGGTGGTACTGGGTGTGCTGCCCCACCCCGCATTGTACACACTGCCTGCTCTTTTGCTGAGTGGGAAATGGACTTAAACCGAGGAACTCCCATTTCAGATAACCTTTTTCCTTTAAAAGGCAGCCTGGCAAGGCTGAGACGCCTACTTAAACATCCTTGTCTGTGGGTTGGAAACTGTGTGTCAGGTCGAGCTACCTGTGCCTTGGGTTGTGAGACTCTTGTGCAGGCAATATTCAGCTGGAGAGATTTCCCACAGTTGCTCTTTCTTTGTCTAGGTTTATCTACCTGTGTATGTTTATACATAGGTGTTTATATGTAGGGGGGTGTGTCTGTATGTATATATACAGATCCCCTGTCTATCATGTACTTTTGAAGTCTTGCACCCGTTTCGAAGTTGTGCGCTGAGCCAATGCAAAATACATGCTTGTAACATCGCAGGCAGCTGGTACTCCGCGGTACCTAGCCGTATGACACAATACACTTAGGCACAGATTTCTCGAAAAGAGCTCTGACACGAGGCTTGAACAAGGAGCAACTGCTTTATCAAACAGGATTGTTTTTAAATAGACACGGGTTTAGTTGAAGAGCACATGAAAATGCTCTCATAAACCAGCCCTCTGGAGCAAGTTTCATCTGAGGTTTGTTGAGCCTCAAGTCATGCGCTAAATTATGAATATCTGTTGTACACTGCCTAATTTTCTTTAAGTGGGGCAAAGGTATGTTGTATGGCTTGCAGACATCTTTTCATCCTGGCCACCTCCTTTAGTCCACTCCTGAAACATATGCTTTCCGCCTGCTGCTTTCCCATTTTTTCACTAAGAATCTGCTAAACCTTTTTTTTTTTCCCAGGCAAACGTTTTGAAGCAGGTGGGTGGGGGATTTTAGGAACTTTTTTGTGCCAAAATTGAACACTGTTCTTTTTACCATTAGCATACTAAACTGAAAAAAAAAATAGAGGGATAGCCAGCTGGATGTGTGAAGCACAGTCAAGTAAGAAGTTGCCTATAAGGCATAAAACTCTGACAAAAATGGTGCAGGACATGATATTGTCACGGTATTAAATGGCAAAAAAAAAAGAAAAAAAAGAAAAAAAATATCAGGTCCTGCAGGCTGTCTTGAAATAACAATTTTAGGAAAAAAATTGCGTGTGAGTTTAAACCTGACACCATTCTGCCTCTAGAGAAAACTTTTTTGGTGATTTTTATTTCATGCTTTGCAAAAAATTAAGCTACAAAAACGTCTGGTTTGTGTTAGCCTCAAACAGATATATTCATAATACTTGCAGTCAGGAATCACTTCTTCCCCTTGGTTGGCCCATCTTGTAAAGCTCCTACGTACGTGCAATCTTGAATCCCTTCCAGAGTCTCTCTGTACCCTTTCCTGGCTCTCCCGACATTAAATCTAGCAGATGTATGTGGAAGCTGTCAGGAGCCAGGTGCTCGGCCGTAAGAGGTTCGCCTCGTCCTGCTGAAGCAAGGGATGCCACGATTTTCAAATTAAGCTTGAGTGAGATGTGGAATTCTCCTTGCTGGTATGTCTCCAGTTAGGGCTCCACCGTTTCCTTTAAGAGAAGGAAATTAAAACAAACAGGCAGCTGACTTATCGGTTTTTATAGAGCTGTGTCATTTTATGGTAAGCAATCTAAACATAATAAAACAATGGCTTCAACTGCTACACCTACCCTGGGGTCAAGTGCCAATATCCCCCTTGTATTTCCCTGTGTTTTGATAATGTTACTTTATTGTTTGTGCGGAAGAAAGCTTCGATTTCATCCACTCCCGATTATTTTTCCTCATTGTTATTTCATGTTTGGAACGTATCCAAGTTGAAGAGTTCTCCCGAAATTGTCAGAGAATTTAAAGTGAAATCCAAATGATATAACTTACTTTGTCAAAATAAATTCAGATAGTTCTTATCTTAGTTTCAGGAAGGTGCTCTTCTGGGCTTCACCTGTGAGTTGAGATAAACCTTTAGAGGTCTTGATGTTCCAGTCAGTAAGAGTTTTGAAAACAAGATCTAGTCAAGGACTGAGACTCGTATCTAAGTCCTATAATGGGACTTAATTTCAGTCCCTGAGAACACCTCTGGAGAGTGGAAACGTTTCTCCTAACAATGAGATGACTTAATCAGGAATCTGTTAAAACCCAAACCCAATAGAAGTCCCTCCTCCCATACCCCCCAGTTTTCAAAAATGTTTTGTTAATACTAAACCCACTGTTAGTAATGTAAAAAGCGTGGCACAGTATGACTGAATGAATGGGCAGCGTTTTCCGGGGTGAAATCCATGTCACGGAGACATTTCGAGCAAATACCCTGTATCAAGGTTTGTATTCTGTTGTGTTCTCTTCTGGTTTGGTTTGTGGTTTCCCCTGGGTCTTCATAACCTGCTGACAGGAGCGCGGCCTCGTTTGCCAGGGAGTAATGTTTGAATCAAATGGATGGGCAGCGGCGTAAAGGCAAGTAGCTGCCTATGGAAAGCGCCGTCTGGAGTGCTGATGGGGCGGGCAACCTCGCAGAAATGAGGCTTCTGAGGGACAAAGAAGCACTGGGAGAACGTGCCTATTGAAACGACGTATTGTCAAGAACATACTGAGCGTGAGGGTGGTTAAAAAAAAAAAAAAAAAAAAAAAGTGAAGCAGCATGAAATCTGAATAGCAGCCTCGTAGCCGCGCTGATGGGTGCGGGAGGCGTGCTGGCGGCGCGGGAGCAGGGCTTGCCTGGCCGGGCTCTCGCACGCTGTGCAAAAGTGTGCAGGGTTGGGCCAGCGGCTTGTTCCCTGTGCTTGCCATCGCCTCCGACCTAGGCGGCTTCCGTGAAAGGACCTCGAGGGAGGGGAAGACGGGAAGCATAGCCTCAGTGATGTACATGGGCTGTCGAGGAGCACCCTTCCCCTGCCTTCTGCTCGTCCCTTCTCCAAAGCCCCTTCAACAAGCGCGCTTCGGCGTCGCGTGATGAAAGGCTTGTGGCAATGCCACGCTTGAGAGGCATGAGCCACCGGCAGAGCGAACCTTTGAGTTTTCACATGCTCTTTGAAAAGACGAGTATTCCAGAAGGTGCAGTTGCTTGTAAGTGGGTAGTAAGATGATAAACTTGCAAGGCTGTCTTACTTTTTGCCACCTCCTTGTTTTGCTGCAGCATGGGCAATTAATTGGCAACTGTGTCACACGTGTTGTGATCTGGCACGTCCTGGTGGTTCATTGAAACCAGAAAATAGGAGCCGGTACTGCGAAAAGGAAAAGCACAGCCCAAAACAAATGAGCAGTCGACGCTCTGTTGAGGTTGTATGTCTTCCAGCCTTTTCCTACGTGTCCTGCATCGTCAGAAAAAAAAAAAAGGTGCTTCAGCACCTTGCTTGCATTTACAGATTGTGGTCTTGTAGCATTTGTGGTTGTCTCACGGTTCTGTACAGGAGATGATTGACACTACTCTGGAGAGAGGGAAAGGCATTCTCCATGCGGCTGAGAAGTCTGCAGGAGGGGGAAGAACTGAGCTGAGTCCCTCTGCATCTGCTCTACTCGGATTGCATTGTGCCAAGCAGTCATCTCGGGTATTAGTTCCCTGTTGATTATTGAGAATTATTTTGGAAGGAGCTGGGTTTATGTTTGGATTTAAAAATATTACAGCGCAAGTTCTTTCTGCAGAAAGCAGAGGCTTCTGTCCTCCTCTGCTCCTAGTGAGTACAGCCTTTTGCTGAGAAAGCATGTAAATAAATGCTGTTTTAGAGCTGACAGGGGAAAATGCGTCCGAGATAAATTTGGCAATGTGTTCTAAAAGTGCATCAAGCAGACTGCGCTGAGTGTAGTCAGAAGCTCGTTTTCCTGTGTGGTAGAGCCCATATGCAAGTACGTGAGAAAAACACAACGCATCTAGCCCCTAAAAAGGAATCGGTCATTTTAGGTCTGTTTATTCAAGCATTTGCTTATGAGCTGTGAGAGCATCAGTTTGGACCAAGTCTCCTTCCTAGTTTCCTGTTTACTTGGCCGCTAGCATCGGGGTATCGGAATGCTTCACAGGTTGCAGAGAAAAGAAATGAAGTTCTCGCCGTCCCTCTGCAGCCTGCTGACAGAAGAAGGCTGTTCAGCTTATCGACTCATCGCCTTTGGGATACAGGCACGCATCCGCACCCAGCTGGCATCCAGCTTGGGGTGGCTTGGTGAAGGCACCAGTTGGCACTGGTAGGGAAGCCTGTGGTGGCTCTTTTGTCAGCTTGGGTCCAGCCCCTGTGTGTCCTGTCTGTGTGAGCCTCCAGGTCTACCGATGTTTGTGTTGTTCCATCGGTTGTTGAAGGTTGAGCGATATTGCTTGTCACAAGTGGCGGTGGTGGTGGTGGAAGGACGTGTCTTGGTCCTGTGAAGGACTCTGAATGCCAGCTGGGCTGCGATGAGCAGGCCCCATGTACCTTGTGGGGAGCGGAGTGGAGCGGAGCTGTGGGAGTACCCATGGCCGTTCCTTGCAAGCCGCGCCGCGTTGGTTTTGGCCAGCTCTGGTTGTGATTACCAGCAGCAAAAACAGAGCCGATGGGTACGTGCGTGGGGGTTGCCCAGAGTTTGTTCCTAGCAGTGCGGGGAGGAATGGCAGAGGTAACGGTAGGACAAGGGGGATTGGTTTTAAACTGAAAGAGGGTAGGTTTAGAATAGATATTAGGAAGAAATTCTTTACTGTGAGGGTGGCGAGGCGCTGGCACAGGTTGCCCAGAGCAGCTGTGGGTGCCCCATCCCTGGCAGTGCTCAAGGCC
>JAVJGI010000001.1:24470502-24643704 GCA_035590275.1 Ibycter americanus
TCTTTCTTTTCTTTTTTATTTCCCCCCCCCCCCTCATGCTAAGGCTATGATTTCAGTTTGCATCTCCTGTAACACAGGTTTTCTGGTAGTACCCTACACTTGAGTTTACCACCGTGGCCGCCGATCATCTATTGAATGTATGTATTGAAGTATACAATGCAAAAGGCTTTGTGGAAGGACTCTTGTTGCAGGATGAAGTTCCCCAGAATCACCTAAATTCAAACTTGGTGAGAAACCTGAGCTCTCCAGCTCTCCAGAGGTGCGTCACATTGGGTCTATTCTGTATGAGTCTACTGGGAGGAACTGATTTCTTACCAAGGGCATGGTAGGAGGTGATAACACTCTTTAAGGCAAATATGGTTCCAGAACCAGTTTGGGGAACACCACTTGAACTATGGATTTCTCTCCATATAGATTTTTTTTGGGTCATTTGCCGCTTGTATTGTAGCATGAATAGCTCCGCATGTTTTGAACAATATAGATGGCTCGCGCTTGGCAGGCTGTGGGATGTCCGGTTTGGGGCTGACATGACTGCGTAGAGAGTGAGTAATTCCCCTGCTCCCAGCACACTCCTCGTGCATGCAGATCCCAAACTCTCTTCATCACGTGTCCTTGAGCGGATCCTCAGCAGACGATGCCAGGCTGGTCCTGGTTCTTCCCCACCTGCACTCCCCCTCGCGTAGAAGTGGACAGGGCAGCTGATCAGGGCACGTGCTGCAGGTACACCCCGCCTCTCGGTCCTGAAACAACTGCCCCCCTTTCTTCTTTGGGCGGAAAAGGATCCTCACCAACAGGCAGCTGAAGCTTCTAGCCACAGTGACTGCAAAAACACCTAGACAGAATTGCGGGCGTAGAGGTATAGGAACCGGGCGGGTGTGATGCAGATCCTGGCTTTTCCTGCTGAGAAACCCTTGTGAAACTTTCTGGAATCCTCGGTGGGTGACAGGGAGGGAGTACCTGAAAGGAGACCAGGATTGTGTACGTAGTAGGTGATCGGGCTATGCTAATGCAAATTTGACTACTAATTTTATATATTTATCTATATAATAACTAAGGAACTAATTTTACCAGGTCAGGCGACTTCAAGCCTGCAGATTTCTTACTGTTTTTATTTTTCAGGTTTTTTTAATAATAATGGCTGTTACTATTTTCGCTTTTTTCCCTCCTATGTTTGCGTTTCTTTAACCCCCCACATTTCCTTAGATGGGATAACTCGGAAAAGAAATGGCATGGCGTTGCAGCGAGGCGGTGTGCTTGGGGCTCTGGCTTGCTGAGGCAGCGTGTCTGGAGCTGCTTGCTCCCGTGCATGGTGTCAGAGCGCTGCTGGGGTCAGCGCCTGAGCTTGTGCGGCGTGCATGGCTGGAGACCCAGGTAGTTTCGTTCCCAGGATGTCACCGAGACCATGCTTGGCCAGGTTGGAGACGAGAGGTGAACAGATATCCTTGCAGGCAGGGGAGGGAATGCTGCATTTTACAGAACTTAAATTTGGTAATGCATGAGTGGGTTTTCACCAGCAAAAGTGACTCAGGGAGTCTCCTGTGCCCAGGCTCTAAATCTGGGCTCTGAATCATGAGCTGCTATTCTTTAATAGCTCTTAATAAAGCAAAAGATGTGGTTTCAACCAAAATTTTTCCGGGGGAGAAATACCTTTCTGATGATGACTACTTCTTGCTCTATTAATAATCAGAAGAAACAATTTTGCTCTGAATTTGGTGCACAGTAGAGTTTCTCCCCAGGCACAAGGAGCTAACTTCAAAAGTTTCAGCTAGGGCAGGTGTGAGTTCGGGAAGCCACGACCCCACCGCTGTCCTTCAGAATAGAAGAGGTGCCACTTTGACCTGCAGGTCTTGCTGTCAGTCTTACCTGTGGGATTTTTGTGTTAGGAAATGCACGCCTCTGGCCAACCAAAACGGCTCTAAAGATGAATGAAGTGTTCATGGAGGCTGGCCATTTTCCTGGGGGGGAGCAGGAGGGTGATGGGAGCAGCCCCCAGACAAGGCTGTGAACGCTGGAGGGGCCATGGGAGGAACCTGGCCGCTGGCCCGCGTTGGGTGTACGAGAGAAAGTTATGGCCGAGCGGGACCTGGATTCCCAGGAGAAGTTTAGCACGTGGCTCTTCGCTTCCCATCCTCCACCAAGCCGTCGGATAACAGCGCGGTGCATGCGTGGCACATTAAATTTATCGGGCGTTATTGCCGTTTGCGGTCAATGGTTCTCATGGGAAAGGCTCCGTTGCCCCGGTGAGTAGGAAATGTCTCAGAAACCCAGCGCATTGAGAGTATGTGTCAATTGTTTCCTTCCAGGCGCTTTGGGAAGGGAGCCTAGAAGTTTATCTCAGCATTTGCAACAATACAAACAGATGCCAAACACTTCAAGTACGCAGAAAAGGAAAATGGCTTGCTTGGCCTCCCTGAACAGGCTGGGAGGAGGCGGGGGGAGAAAAAAAGCAACGTTAAGTAAGTCTGTCCCTGGTGGAATAGGAAAAAGCAGCTAAGTAATGCAGATGTTTGCCTGCGTACATATAACTTAGTTTCATATTACCAAAATCTGTACTGCGCACACGTGGTCAAAAGATTAAAGAGATCGTCCAGTTCTGTTGGCAGCATATGAAAGTATTAAGACCACAGGCTTACTATGATGTGTTTGTATTATCAAGCTGACCACAGAATTAAAGTGATTCAAAGGAAGACGTTGTTTTAATACAGCTACCAGAATCGCCCCATCCTTTTGCATCTGGCTCTTGGATGTGGTCCTGGCTGTAAGAATCCCTTGGGAATGGCCACCGTTGTCCTGGGGCCACCCCTACCCTATAGCTCCTGCTTGTGCTCAGATAAGATCTCCCCTTCTCTGTCCCTACACAGTATTCTTGCTGCCTGCCATGCTAAAGCTGATGTTTCCAGTCACTGGAATAGCTTTCCTGGTTTCCTTTGATGCGCTGGGGCGAAATCCTGTCTTCAGGTGTTGATCCGTAAGGTCTCGCAGCAGACGGCTCCAGCTTTGGCATTGCGGCTCCGCGCCCTGAGCCCGTGTCCCAAAGGTCGCGGTGCTGGCACAGTGCGCTGGAGGCAGCAGATGCAGGTCCCTTTTCTTCTGTCACTGTTGTGCTGCCTGATTTTTTTGGACCTTGCTTGACCCCGGATTTCTGTTTCTTTTTTTGTCCTGCTCCCTGAGATGGCAAGTTATTAGTGTCTGGTACTGTACCGGACAGTTGTACAGCTGTTGGCGCCCGGCAGCAGCAGGAGATGTGCACGTAGTGGTGGACTTTTAATATCTCAGCCCAGATAATACTGCATAAAGCGCAACTGTAACTTCACTTGGGGAGATTTTCACTCACCCTATATAGCGGTTCATTTATATCTTGGTGTTACGGACACTATATATCCTAATATCTGTATATCTGTTTTATTTATTTAGTACGGTCTTCTGCATAGTTGCCACCAGTGCATAAACTTGAGCGCTGCACCAGCTACTAAGAAGAAAATTAACTCTCTTCCAGCTGAGACCAGGGCGTCGCTGTAGCCCTAGCCGCCCTGCCAGGATGGTGATGTGGTCCATCCTAGGGCCATCACAGGTGCTGTCGCACCATAGAGAAAGGGAATTTCTCTATAAGCCTCCGCTTTCTATTACAATGTCAGTGTAACAAGACACTTTGGAGCCAAAATGTATCGCACTTAGTGCCGCTTGGCGGGGGGAAACATAATTTTTCGAGTGATCCTATTGGAGAAAATATTTTTTTCCTTTATATTTTTTTGGCCTTTGAGAATTAAAAATGCAGTCTTTAAGAAACCTTTTTCAGATGCTTTTTTTATGCTTAAGGAACTCAACCACAGCATGCATTTAAAATTTCTAATCTGGCCCCTGCGTTTGCTTTTCAAAGGAGCTGCTGCTGGAGATCTGCGTACCTCAGTAGTCTGGCTGGGCTATACGGCGTGTATGTAAATGGGTACGACAGTGTAATATGCATAGGGCATGAGCTATTTTCATAAGCCTCTGGCCCCATCCTTGCATACCGCTCATTGTTCCGTTATTTGCAAAGCCCTTGGGGAACTCGGTTAGCTATTTTAAAGTTGCTCTTAAGGAGGGCCACTCTGGTCAAGCAGCTTTTTTGGAAGACCTCGGATGCTTTCAGTATGAAAAGTCACGTGCAAAAAAGGTGAAGGACTCTCCAGGTTTCACAGCTGGCCTCAAGAGCCTGTGGAATTTGAAATGCAGGGTGGTTTTTCATTGAAAAGTCAGTTCGTTATGGAGGTTGGGTATTTTGTGCCTAAATTTTGGGTTGTTCGGTCTCAAAGACGGGATTTATCGTGACGAGGAATGAGAGACACGTGTTTAGCAGAGAAGTGAACTGGTGGCTGCAGGCTCTGACTTTGCGGTTGCGCTGGCATTTCCAGAGCAGCTTCCCCTGGCTTGCAAAGAGGTGGTTCATTGCAATGCTGCTGGAAAACAAATACTAATAATAGGTGCAGCTTGTGAGTGGAGGAAAAGAGCAACGCGTACTCCCTAATGAGGGAAGATGGATGGGGATGGGTCAGTGGCAAGGGCTGGTTTTCTCTCTAACTTTCCCAAGTGCGTGATTGATTTATCAAGCGAAGCCTGACTTTGGTTACTCGCATGACTTAATTCTTAATGACTGAGCAAAAGGGGAGTATGGCTGCTGCAGAAGAGGTGGGCGCAGCCCCGAGCTGAACGGAGCGGCGTTGCGGAGCTCTGTGTCCATTAAGGCTCGTCTGGCTTCGGGTGCTGCCGCCATCGTCTTGTTGTGTGCCCACCCGTTTGGCAGAGGTCCCTGTGGTTTCAGGAGTGATGTGATTTCACGTTGCGGAGTGCGTTTCAAGAGGGTCTTTTGGCTGAGTATCTTCTGTAGGGGCTGGAGTCAGCGCTGAGGGGTGTCGTACCTGTGCCCCCGGCTGGAAGCCGCAGCGGTCGTGGAGGCTGGGATCTGAAGGCTGCTCTTCAGGGGGTCTCCCCTCTCTCTGGGGAGACACCCAGCAAGCGGGTTGGGGTGGGACGGTGCTGCGGGATGGAGTGCAGCCCTTCAAAAGCTGCCTTCTCTTGAATATGTCATCTAGAATGCTTGCAGGGGGTTTTAATAGCCGTGCATTCATGCAAGGCATAAGCACATGCTAAGAATAGATGGATGTGAGGTGACCGAGACAGTGACGCCGCAGAGGGACAGCTCTGCAGAAACACTCTGCCGTGAGCAGAAGTAAATGACTGTACCTACAGATAAATACATTTGTTCTTACGTGCGTTTTGTGGCTCATTCGTTCGGATAAATGTACTGCAGTCAGTAATTGGATGCATGCATTTATCAGAAACTCTCTGCTGAGCTACACTGAGATGTGAGCGGGGGAACCAAATCTGGTCAAAAGCAGAGAATACAGCCGTCATTTATCATGACTTAAATCTGAAGGAGCTGTTTTTACAGCTTACAGTAAGATGCCCGAGTTACCTGGGCAAAGAAAAAGATATGTAGATGCTTTCTGTAAGCACAAGGAAAGAGTTTTATCCCAAGTTGGTAGAAGTGCAGAAACCCCTGAAAACAAAACATTTTCACCAAACTCATAAAAAAAGACGTAACAAGTGGCAAATGTAGTTCAAGTGCTTTGGTTTGAAATGAAAGCCTATATGAAAGGGAAAAGGCACGCTTTGTGTTTACAGTTGGCATATGGAATTTGGCACTTAGTCTTCTATTACTTAATTTTTAGTTTGGAAAACATGGAGTACTTAGAAGTTTACATTAACTTACGTTAGTAGCCCTTCCTCATCTGCCGTGTTATAATAATACCCTCATGGTCCTTTGACACTTGTTGTACAATGGACTGCTTAGTCAAGTGATGTAGGTTTTGTTGCTCTAAGCTCTTCAATTAAGTTGGGTCAGTTTGCACAAGGTAGGTGTTAAGTCCAGCCAGTCTGTTTGGTAAAACAAATGGGAAAATGAATGTAGAATGGTTCTGAAGAGCACTGTATTCAATATTGCAAAATGAGTATGATGGCCTTCTGTGGTGTCGATTTTTATTTTTAAATGACTCACAAGGACAGAATAATTATCAGAGGGTCTGCACCGGCATGCGCGCTCAGAAATGATTGTACAAAAAATACTTTTCGAAACGGTAGCTACAGAGCTCCTATCTCCCGTTTGGAGGCAAGAAGCATGGTACTAATCAATGTCAGGCCAGCAAAGAAAGACGGTTCGCTTGCCTATGTGAATGTAACACAGCATAGACTGTACTGGCCAGTGATGCACAAACTCTACGCAGTCGAAGTTAATATTTGTTGTGCTTGTGTTCCCTAGGTCATCACACCATTTACATTGGGGTCCACGTGCCGAAGAGCTATAGGAGAAGGAGGCGTCATAGAAGAAGACCTGGGCACAAAGAAAAGAAAGAAAAGGAGAAAATCTCTGAGAACTACTCTGACAAATCAGACGTAGAAAATGCTGATGAGACAAGCAGCAGCATCCTTAAACCGCTCAGTAAGTACTGGTGTCACTTGTCACTCACTACAATGATCTGTTGTCTAGTGATCTGCTCCTGATCTGATCACGGAGGAGGAAACTGGATCCACGAAAACAGTCCTCTCGTGTTGCAGGGTCGGAGTAGTCTTAATCAGTTGCTGTTGAATGGTTGCTGTGCTTGGAAAAGGCGCAGGCTGGAGCAGACATTTCATCCCTCTGTATCACCTTGAGTCTGCTCCTGAGCTAATGCCAGCCAGGAACAGGCCAAATTTTAAAAAGCCATTTGACACTGCCTGTAAAAAGATAGCAAAGCAACGCAAAGACTGAGTAGATGCCTAGACAGATCTATTGCAGCTTCTGCCCTGGCTCTTGAGACGTGCACCCTCTCTAGAATTCAAGCACGCCGTGGTTCCAGCTAGAAACAGCCTTGTGGCCGCAGGTTGGTGAGAAGCACCAAGACCATTGCTATAGATTGTGAGAAACATACCCTCTTGGGGTCTGGCTTCGTTGGATCAGTAACTTGCGGTGCTAATAAGTCTTTCCCCTTCAGTAATTAACCAGTTTGAATTTTTGCATACAAAAAGAAGACAAGACCTGTATGTTTCAGTATCTGTAGGGGTTGAATATCTGAATTGTGGTAGACAGATGAGGTCCGTTTTGGATGCCCTATTCATCCATTCATACTGAAATTGTTAACCAGGGAAAGGAATGTTTTATCTAGAGCTTTATCACAGCCTTACCGCTATGCAGCTCTTTGGTAACGTCGTAGGAGACAGTCATAAAGTCCCTTTCCTCTTCTCATCTTCTCAGTTGGCCACAAGTTAGTCCTGAGATCTGGGGGATGGCTACTCAGACAGAAGCGGGAGAGAGATGGTGCCAGCCTGCTGAAGTGGGAACACGCTAACAGGGTTTGGATATAGGAGAACAGCCCAGGATATGACCTAGCTGAGGTTATTGAGGTGAATTCCAGATGCTCGGAGTTGCGTTAAAGAACTGGTTTGTAAGTGGGGAAAATGCTTCCTCTGCGAGAGAGAGGGAGGAGCAAGCAGGGGGTCATACGACCCGATCTTCGATTGAAGAAATACGTGAATTTGTCGTTTTGAAATTGTGTCGCTGGGTGGTCGCTGCATATAAAGACAGTAGCACGGGATCGGATCAGTCGTGTGGTTAGCCCAGAGCCTGCTGCTCTTGGTGGTGCAGGTACTTCCCAGAGCAGCGGCTGGGAAGGCAGGCAAGCCACAGCCTCCGTTTCTTCTTCGTAGCTCTAGTTCCCTCGTTGTCCCAAGGAAGTTTTCTTGTCACTGCTCTGAAACGAGGAGTTGGTTTTACACCGAAAGACCTAATTTTCTGTCTTCAAGAACTCTAGATGTTTTAAGTTTAGGTTTTGTATTTATATATTTTACATTTACATCTCTGTTCTTCTTTGGCGTGCAGGTGACCAGATCTGTAGGAATTCCTTCTGGGCTTCTGGATGTATCAGCATCCTAGGGGAATTGTTTCCACAGGCTAATTGTGCCCATGATTGATAAAAACGATTTCTTCCGTCAGGTTCTGATTTTCTGCCTTTCATTTTGTTCGTCATTGTTTCTGTTTTGTGTCATTTGAGAAAGGGTTAATGGTATTTTTTCCTCTAGCGTTTCTACAGGTCAGAATATTCTTGTCTGCTCTTAGATCTGCACGTGAAAATGTGCAATCTTTCCATCTCTCTTGATCTGAGAATTTCCCCGTAGTCTTTTCCACCCTGACCTTTTGTGCTACGTATTTTTGGAGTGGGATCACTTAAGTACCACACAGTATTCCAGGTGTCCCATGCAGTAGCATTAATGCTACATCGTTTGTAACTTTTTTCTGTATTGTTCACCATCTCATGTATCCGGATACTTTACCAGGTTCTTGCAAGGGCTTGCTGTTTTGCGCCGGTGGCCAGATCTTTTTACGAGCTGGCACAGTTAATTTAGAACACTGTAAAGGATAGGTGTAGTTCAGATTACTGTCTTGAATTTCCAAACATTGAATTACATGTTGCCTCATATCCCCAGGTTTTTTTTCCCTTCTGAAACTCTGGTCTTCATAGCTGACCTGAATTATTTGTTTCCTATACTTTTTTTTTTTCTGGCTAACAAGCCTTTCTTCTCTAGTTCTACCTATGTAGTGATGCCAGACTTCCTTCAGAAATTTCTGCTGTTCCACTTTTAATGTTCTCCATCATTTATAAACGGCCCTTTGTTTCCATTATATTTTCTGTCCCTTAGGTGGTTGCCCATCTGAGACAGTCGCTGGATATTCGGACTGTTCCCGCTTTAGATGTCTCTTACTGGAACTTTGCTGAAGGCTTTTTGAGGGTCTGAATGGCTTTTGTGTGCCATGTATCCAGCCATTCCCAGTCACGGCAAGTGTGTCCAAGAGGAGACCAGTTCTCTTCAGGCAAAGCTTGCCAGCTGAGTCTGATGTTCATTGCTGGCAATCACGGCAAGAAGTCTCAGTTATAACCCTGTCTCTTTAATCTTCATTTGTTAATAGCAAGTGAATGAGGGGTATGTGGCTTAAATTCAGTTTCAAAAGAATATTAGAAACAAAGAACTGGGGAATCTTGAACAGCAATTTTAGTGAGGTTGGGAGAAAGTGAAATTAAATCTATTACATAGATTTGAGATGGCTGTCAGTAGAGAGTCTGTGGCGTCAGAAGCTGAAATATCTGTTAGGGCTGTGTGGTTCAGTAGAGCTGTGACGGAATGAAGGCGCTTACTGTGGAGTAGGAGTGCCGGCTGCATTGTGGCCAGGAAGGAGAGGGCTTTGGATTTTGCTTTTTTAAATTTGAATGGGAGGAGAAAAAAAAATAATATTAACAGAAACCGAGCGAGAAGTGAAATGCAGAGCATGGGGACAACCATAGAGTGGATGTTAGTCTAACGTGCTTGAGGTCATTTTGCAGGGATGGATGATTATAACAGGGCTGCATCTGTCGGAGCTAGCCCAGCTCTGCAGGGGCTCGCTGGGTATGTGCGTGGGGTACGTGGCGTTTCCATGTCGTCAGAAGAGGAGGAGAAAAAAAGTGGTGCTGGGCACCAAGGGAAGAGGAAATCCTGAGCCCGCCGTGCCGTCTTACGCAGCTCAGCGCCTTTCTGGCGAAGGGACCCAAGAATAGAAGAGCGAGGGTGTTGCAGTTCCTGGGATTAAGGACTGCTGGGACAACTGTGTTAACGACCTTTGCATAACACCACTTTGCGTGATGGCTGGTGGGAACCAGCGGCTCTGCTCACTGTTAACAAGCAGGGTCGGATTCACGCGTGCTGCAGGTACCCAGCAGGGACGGAGGCTCGATGAGTGCTGGCTTGTTAATATAGCGTGTAGGACACTGCTTTCAGAAAGGCTGCAGAGGACGTGATGGGTGTGCGCAAGCTTAACGAGACAATAAGGTGAAAATGCTGTTTATGTAGTTGTTGGTGAGATGAAGGGACGGAACTGGAAAGCATTCAATCTTTTCCTTAGAGCTGGAAGATTCTGGGTTCGTAGATCCTGTTTTGCTAACTGCGTTTTAAAACAAGCAGAATCCAATTTTACACGAAGAAAACGCAATCATCTTGAGGAAAGGTACAGTGCGTCTCAGTTGATAAAATCCAGAATTTGTATAGCTCCTTCTCTTTGATGGTTTTTGCAGTTATTAACTGGGCCAAGTATTAGATGCTGTCAGTTCAGCTTGTATACAATTGGTAGTTGATTTCATCTTCGAATATGAGGACAGGCATATAAAGTTTGATTTGCAAAATCTTTCATAACCTAGTTTTAACATAGTTCCTGCAAGTTGAGGAAACTCCTGCATTGTCTCCATGTACCGAGGGCTCTGTTTTTGTGGAGTAGAAAGCTCTAGCCAGCTTTGATTTGATACATCACTTTTATTTCTTGATCTGTCCCTAAGGACCGTGAAGCCTAAACCTAGGCATCTTACCTGAAGATGATTTCTCAGCTTTTCTGGTGAAAACTGTGTGATCAGACGTTGACCAAATCTGGATTTGACTCACCAGGTCAAGCTGCTTGTCCCACAACAAATGAACCTGATGAAACATGCCTGTGGATACAGGCAAGAGAATAAACAGGTCCAGAAATGCAGACCTTCCCTAGAAATGTTTTGTTCCAGTTCAAAACCAGTCTAGCTGCGCTCCTGTATTTGGGAATTGGTGCAGTCTGGAAATGTCAATCCTTTGGGTTTTTTTAATCTGTGTCCAGTTCAGTCAAACAAGCCAAACTCTAGTAGTTTATAAACAACCTTCAGCTCTCCCATCTGGACGGAGTTAGGGAAATTGAACGTGTATGGATATGTTTTATCCTGAGTAAATGATTGCTTGGGAAAGATGCCTCCTTGAGAAATCCAGACAGGGATATTCTCTGATACGCTGAGGAGGAGGCTGGAAGGCGACGTTCTCGCTGCAGAGCCCTTTCAGTATATTCCAGGCCTGCAGGGGCTGTCTCTGCCCTTGGAGAGAAAGTTGGAGTTCACACCCTTGTTCCCAGGCAGGACTGCTGACACCGGCGCTAGCTGAACCGGGGCTTCCTTCAACCGCAGACTGTTACAAATCCTGTCTTCCAGATGCAGCGTACCAGCGCCTTATTTCCAAAAACACCTCCTTTAACCAGCCTGGCCCTGGTTTACATTTACGAGGGGTAAGGAGGAAATGCTTTTTAGCAGCGGTTGTTCTGCACCGTGCAGGAAGCTGGCATGCGAGTGTTTTGGAGGTAAAATAAATAAATAAATGAACAAACGCACGCGCTACCGCGTTGCTAGTAAGCGGGCTTTAAATACCTTCTTAACTGCCTAAGACACACCTAGGAGTTGGAAAACAGGTGAAGATTTGTGCTGTCAGAACACAGCAGAAGGGGATGGATAGCCTGATGAGAGGCTATGGATAAAATGGGGTTTTCAGAGAGAAGGTTTAGTGATTTTTGTAGTGCTAACGGCTGGAGTATTGACCTGCCAGGATTTTGGGTGTATTCGATCGGTCTGTGATTAACCACGGTTAATCCGCTCGGTGGGGTGAAGGAAGGACTCAGCTGGACAGAGGAGAGAGCCAATGGTGGAAAGCCATGGGAGGCTTCTCAGCTGGCGTGGACAGAGGTGTCAAGCCTGGTTCTGCCTCCTCAGATCACTTATCTCGGCGTGAGGTGGATGGTGTAGTTCGCGGTTACCTGCAAGGCGTGAGACGAGGGAGGAACAAGGAAAGCAGACACAAGTTTCTTCTTCAGGACAGGCTGCGATCTGAATCCGTTTCCCTCTTCCTCATTCTTTACTACAGACATGCAGAGATTTTCCCATGAGGAAATGCATCTCTGCTTGATCTGGGAAGGGGTTTCTTCGCCTTGCCTGGTTGCCCTCCAAGTGAATTTGGCTCACCTCCCTGGCTCGAACCCAACGAAATCATGTCTGTCGGTAAGCGCTGTCGTAGCAGGCAGCATGTAGACACCGTGTTTACGTACACGGCAGTAAGAGGTGCTCCACAGAGGTGCCCGTGCTTGTGCAGAACTTGCTTGGGTTGTCCTTGGCATGGCCAAGCTCCCTTAGACATGTGCAGCATGTGCAGAAGGTGCGCGTTAACGAAGATACGCATCTCTCTAATTTGAAACTGTGATAGTGCATTTGGAACAGAAGTGCTTGGAATATGGGGTGCAGACTTGGGCTGGGGTGAGCAATTACTGTGTCTGAAGAAACTGAAATAGAAAAATGTACGATTCTGTGACAGAATGGAAATTCTCGTCTTTGTTCAGTTGATCTGTGCGTGGCCTGTGGCTTCTGGAAGGTGAGAAGCTGTCCGTGTGTCTTAACGGCTCTGAATTCAGTGGCTGGGGTAAAAGTCCTTTTAAAGGCAAAGGTGATTCCAAGCAAACAGAGTGCAAGAAGCCCAAAATATAAAATACCTGTCCCTTTCCAAAATATCTTGGGGAATTTCACGTGTAGCCAAGGACTAGGGCTATAAGCTATAAAGTGACGAACGTGCAATAGTACACCTAACCATGTTACATTAAACAATCACAAAAACGATGCTAGTAACACAGGCAACAAAAAAGACTGAAAATTCTCTGTTCTTCAGAGCAATTTTAAAGCTAGCTGGGAATAAACATCCTCAAAACTTGTTTTCAGGATGGTAACTAGAAGCATCACTTGCTTTTCAGTTTTCCTCGTTCTCAGTTTAAAAACCGGGGTGAGAACATGTGGGCACGGCACTAGGTGCCCCACGTTCACAGGAGGTGATGCTCACTCTGCTCTGCTTGGTAACATTTTGCGGAGCTGGTTAACGCAGCTTGCAGGTTTGGGAAGGGTACGAGCCTTTGCTCACAAGGCATGTGAAGAAGGCAACAGGTGAGTGGATTGCAGCATCTTCTGTTCGTGAGGTCTTTCTCCTCTGCATCACAAGGTCTCGGCTGCCTGACTTCAGCCTCTTTCCACTCTCATTTTTGACAATGTTACGTGGAAAAAGGATAAAGAAGGAATTTGTTTTGATGGGACGGTAAGCTGCCTGCTGACGTTACTCTTCAGCTGTAAACATAGGATGTCTTCATCCTCACCCTAAGCGTAGTACTTCACATGCATATGAACATATATTTGTATATGTAAATGCCCTGCCTTTACAGACCAAGGGGGAGCCTTCTTTGGGAGTTCCCTTTGCTTGAAGGGCTGTAAGATTCGTTTTTTTCCTTTAATGATACATTATTGCTGTTGGCCAAGTATAAAGGTTTTATCCCACAAGTTGTGGGGTGTAGAGCCTTGCTGCCACACCGTATGGTTTACTGACTGTTTTTGTTAAAACCACTCGCGGGTCTGAACAATTGTCTTTGCCAAAGTTTTGCCTAAACTCAGCATAATGCTTAAGAAAACGGAGCGGGAGGAAAGGGAATTTGGTGTTTCTAGTTTACTGGAAATGGGCATTCAGGGCGCTCTGCCCCATGCAGTGCTGGACTTCAGAAATGTTTGTGATGTTCAGCTTTGGCAGCGGATTCAGCAAGGGACTGGCACCCAAAAGCAACCAGCAATAATGAGGGGCCCGTGAAACGAATAAACTGCATGTTGTAATAGAATTTTCCTAGCATCTGTGAAGAAAGTAAAAGCTGATTCTTAGCAGGAGTCAGGATGTTGACAGGTGGGTAAATACAACTGCAGAATTTCAGTTTTGGAAAACCTTAAAGGAGGGGTGAGCGGCTGTGAGCTGAGGCTGTCTCCTTCATTTCACACTGTGAGTTGCAGCTCTTCTGCATGTGGTCACACGCGGGCTAAACTTACTGAAGGTTTTCTTTCCTGGTGGAAGGGTGTAACAGTGATCCTGTTTACAGGACACAAAACCAGAAACGGGGAAAAGAGGTTGAAAATCTGGATCTGTCTGTTGAGTGGTTTCTGGAGGACCCGTATAGCAAGAGAGAAGGAAGGGATGATATGTCACCCATCAAAGGTTTGTAAAGGTTTGCAGTTTGCTCAGAGAAATTCCTCTTCCACCCACCAGCAGTAGTTCTTGAAGGTTTTAGTGGGAAAAAAACACCTCTCCGGAGCCCTCAGATGTGGGTTAGGAGGAGCATTCTGCTGAAAGAGAAAACGTTTGCAGCAGAGTCAGTTCATGAAGGTGCTCTTTGAGGCTCGTGCTGTCATTCGGGATGGAGCGCATCTCTCCCAGTGAAGGTGAGGTCTGGTTTGGATGGATCAGGTTTGCTATGTAGGCAACTGCTCTGTCCCTCTGTAATGACTGCCAAGCGGCATCCCTCACTATGGGCTGAGATGCACCTGTTTTAACAATTCTAATTTTAAATGCAGCCTTCTCTCAAAAGTAAGTTCTGTGTAATCTGGAGCTAGGAAGGCTGGAACTCTAGAGAATCCTGCTTGCCTGAAGCTTGCTGTCAGTTTTGAGTATGCCTGCTAAGGCTTTGCTGCTGAATAGCTGCATTTAAGTAGTGCTCGAGAGGATGTTTGACGTGGAGAGCAAGCTGTAATTGTCTCTAATAGATTGTCTGAACCTGGCAGATCCTGCAACATCAGTTGACACCTGTTTTTTAATTTTTAACTGGTTAATCAGTGCTTGGTTTATTGACGTGCCTAGCAATATAAAAGGTGTCACGGTGAGCAATCTTGTAGCGTGAATTCACCACGCTGATCTGTTGAAGTGGAAGTTTTTTCATTTTTAATCCAAGTACAACACTTTGTCTGTTGCTTGTGGTTGGTGTGGGACACCCTGAAGTTGATGGTGTTAGTATCCTTATTTTCCTTTACCTTACGGTTTGCTTCTCGCATAACAAATACATTTTTTGATCCTTTCAGGTTCTTCAGGTCTTGTAGTGGGTCTAAGGGTCTAAGTGCCTCGATAAGAGAGTGGTGCTGTGTGTGTGCGTATAAATAATTTTCTAACCTCTGTCTGTCGAGTGCAGTACCTCTGAGAGGTGTCAGCCAGGCATCCCCAGAGGGTGAGCTGCTCTGCTTTTTTGCTGTGTCCTCTCACTCACCAGCGTGATGTTTATCAGAAAAGAGAGCCCACCTATGGGGCTGAAATGCCCATCGATTCCGTTGTGCTCGCCATTCTCCAAGTGCTTCATCACCTCCATAACACTGCTGAAGTCTCTAAGACCTGAGCATGCACGTGTTTCTGGATCGCTGACTATCCCACCAGTGGCCACGTTACAATCTGTTCACCTCATGCTTCACGTTTCTTGGGAACCATCACGTTTTGATGTCTGTCTGCCCCTTCGCTCAAGAACAAGATGTGACGTTTGCTTACACAAGGCCTGAAATACCGTTTCACATCTAAACGGAGCGCCGAAGCGGGCTCTGGTAAAGGCAATGGGTAAAATACGCGGAGCGGCATGCGGAGGGCTGCGCTGTGGAACGCAGCACGTCGGAGCAAGCCTCTGCGCCCAGGGAGCTGAGGAACAGAGAGAAGGCTCCGTCCCTGGCACCGCCTCTGAAACAGAGACAAGGCTCTATTTGAAACCACTTGTGAAAAATGCAATCTGAGCCCACCAGTGTGTGAAAACCATCTTTTTCTAGTTTTAAATGCGATCCATTTGACACCCGTGATGCATTGGGCAGGGGTTTTCCAGGCTTTCTGCGGCAGGTCTCTCCTGACAAAGAGCAAGCTTTGCAGCTCTCCGGCACAAAATTGCCTCTTCACTTCTACAGAAGATGGGAATCGAGTTGTATGCAGGGTCATGGGAGCAATACGGCCGTTTGAGGAGAACACAGCATGTCTGGTCTGTAGGTCCACCTGCCTGCAGCCCAAGCCCAAGCATCTTTGTCGAAATGCCTGTGCCTAGGATGCATACAGAATCGCTCCTCTTTGTCCTAAAGCTGAGCATGACGTGGCTGTTTGAATGTATGTCTCTTAAAGAAAAAAAAAAAAAAAAAAAAATCTCTTTGCAATCTCTTTGGCAGTTCTAAAACAGTCATCTTACCTCCTGGTGTTGCAGGCTGGTTTCACTATGAAGTACATTTCTGCTACTGCTACCGAACTGAGCGTACCTGCCTTGCGGGAGAAGATCCTGCGTTATGGAGAATGTCCCAGTTGATTTCCAGTGAGGAGTGGAGGTGGCCAGTCCAACTGTGGAACAGTCCACCCCTAATGAGATCGAGTTAATTCAACAAGGCTATTTAAACATCAGTTTAGAACGGCTCAGGCTTGGTGTCTACCCTGAAAGTTCATTAAGCTAGCAGCTATAAATAGCAAGAGACAGCTACAGGATTGAAATAAATGTACCTACTTAGCGGAGCAGATGCAGCACAGTCAGGGGTGTGCCAAGAGTCCTCTTTCTATTAGTGGTGTTGGATTTTTTCAGCAATCCAATTTCTTTCCTGGCTCTTCAAGACATGGGGTGGGATTTTAGCTTTTAGCTTCAGCTCACCGCAGTAAGAGCATCGGCAGAGCGGCGTTGAGAGCCTTTGAAAAATACCATGCAGGGTAGCCAAAAAGCTTAATTTAAAAAAAAAATATAAAATTAGTATTTTATATAAGGGAAGATGGGCAGGGAGACTTTCCCACAAATGTAAGGGGATTTTTGGTACTTTGGTACCCGCACAGCAGGCTCGCGGGTGGATCCGAGGTGGTGGAGTGAGCTGCAGCGTGCCTCTTTCTGCCCCTCGGATCCCTTAACGCCGCAAGTAGCGTATTTAGGTCACGGGTAGCGCAACTGCAGAGGTAAACGCAGAAATAATTACTGCTTCGGTTGCACACGTGGGGGCCCGTCCAAGGCTGCTGGGGCGCAGCGGGGTGAGGAGGTGGGGAAGGGCGTGGGTGGGTGCCGGTGAGGAGGGCAGTGCCTGCGGGGCCGGCGGCTGGCGCGGTGCAGCCTGCTGGCACAGCCCTGCCGGCCGCTCCACCTGCAAAGGAGAGGTTGCGTAATGCAGGGAGAGAGCGCTAATTACTGGGGCTGGACAGGGTAAAGCTGACCGCATCCTGGCTCGGAATGTTGCGTGAGGGACCTTCTTCTCGTGGGTCAGGCTCCTCTAAGACAGGACCCCTTCAGTTGCCTCATTTTGGCTTTTTACAGGGGGCTGTAGCGATAGGGCAAGGGGGATTGGTTTTAAACTGGAAAAGAGTAGATTTAGATTAGATATTAGGAAGAAATTCTTCACTGTGAGGGTGGTGAGGTGCTGGCACAGGTTGCCCAGAGCAGCTGTGGATGCCCCATCCCTGGCAGTGCTCAAGGTCAGGCTGGACGGGGCTGGGAGCAGCCTGGGCCGGTGGAAGGTGTCTCTGCCCATGGCAGGGAGTTGGGACTAGAGGGTCTTGAAGGTCCCTTCCAACCCAAACCATTCTGTGATACTGTGGGGTCAGGAAGCTCTCTTGCCTTTCACGGCTGGGGATACAAACCTGGAGTTGCGTTAGGTTTCAAGATGAATATTTTTGGGTTTATGGGTGGGTTCAAGGAAAAGGCCGTGACCTCAAAAAATCCAGAGGAAAAATGGGGAGAGGGGGCGTCAGGAGAGGGTACTAGAAGACACGGTTGACTGGCAGTGAGGAGGACTTCTTGTAGGTGTGGGAGTGACAGAGAAGAGCTGTGTAGGAGGGAGGCACTTCAAGCAGTGACTTGAAGAAATGCAACTTTCTTTCACTCGTTAATTCCTCCGACTCTTGCTGGTGGGAGATGGTCTGGATGGTATTTCTCTTGTTCCTGTGCCTCCATTCTCACTGGCAAGACTCATGGCTCCCACTGAAGCACTTGGATGAGATGGAGGCACACAGTGATAGGAGGTTGGGTCTGGATCTGAACTGTCACCCTAGGCAAAGGCTTTCTTTTTCTTCCTGGCAAGAATACAGGGTTTTTCTCAGACAGCTAATTAAAAAAATTGCTTTCTTTGCAACACCTCTTGACTGAAGTGTTGGTTTTTTTTTTTTCTTTTTTAACTTGACTTGTGCATATGCCGATCACTTAAGAGCTTCTTATGAACACTTAAGTTTGTTTAAAACACTTTGCACTTCCCTTGCAGGTAATGTCCGCCTTATTTAGGTAAATGCATGGCTGAGACGGGGCTTACAGCACGGGACGGTCCCAGCCGGCCTGGTGCTCTTGGTTTGCCTTTGCTGTGCAGCTGAAGGCCGGCAGCCCCAAGAGCTGGTCCGCACAGGTGCCCGTCAGCCGGTGGGTTGCTCTCGGAGGCTGAGGAGCAGGCAGCTGCTTTTTGTTCCCTGTTTCTGGGTAAGCAAACGGTGCAGCTTTTATCGCTGCCACGTATGCTCCCCTGCTCTTGCCTGCACCCCTCCCGTGTTACATTCTCCCCTTTCCCGCTTTCGGTATGTTTTCTAAAATAATTACTGAAGTGTGTTTTTAATACCGCCTTCTGTCACAGAGTAAAACTCTCGTATCTTTGCCAAGCTTTCGTTCCTTGCTTGTGCCAGCTGGGAAAGGAGCTAAGGTGAGGGTTTTTTTTGTTTGGATTTTTTAAAATTCCCTTTCAAAATCCAGATTTTGGGAGGGTGTGATAAAAAGTAGAGCTAAACTGTTCTCTCCCTCAGTAGGTGTGCACTGAGGCTCCCATGCACAATAACAGAAAGTCACCTTTCCTGGCAGTGCTGGTTGTTCAGGCAAATACCGAGTGCCTCTGGTGCAGAGGATTAGTTGTTTTCCTGTCCAGAAAGGTACGGTAGTTATGATTTTTCCTTTTAAGGTCATTTCTGAAGTTGTTTTTGAAGATAAGGGTTGGGGAAAAGGAGCAGTTGTCCCTGAATAAGTTGTGTGCACGTTAGGTCTGAATAGATTTGGGCATCATTGAGTACCCATAGGGGGTATGCGTGTGTGTACCTGTTTGGATGCGGCACATGGTGGCTGAGCTTTGCCCTTCCACCGGCTGCCCTGTGTGCCTTTGGCAAGTCCTGAAGGCTTGATGCTGAAAGTCTTCAAAGGGACAGTTATGTCAAGGATCCCATGCGAGAGAAAGTAAATCTCATCCCAATGTAACAGCATTCCCCACGTTACCCTCTCTGACTGGCACTCTTCATAGACACAGTTTTGCATCTTGCTCTGGTAAGTCCTTTGCTTTGAGAAAGCTCCTTGCCGAAGGGACACTCCAAACTCTGCTCCCTAAATTTTACCCCTTCCCTTCCTCTGCTGTGACATCTGAAGCTCTCCCCACCAGTGATACCAGGTGTTGGTGCACCACGTTCTTTCCCTGGTGGAACGTCTCAGCTTGCTTCCATCATCTTTCTCCTTTCCCCAACATCAGTAACTTTTGTTCTTTCCATCGACGTTTCTTTAAGTTTTTTTTTCCCATGCATTTCCCAGCCTCTAAAGTGCCACAAAAGTGTCCTTAGGAAAGGGATGACAGTTTAGCCACATGAACAAAACCAGCCCTATCTTTGCGATGGCGCGTGGCTCCTCAAAAGAAATTAGCAGCGAAGACTGAAGTTCCATACTCGAGCTTTACTTATTTTCTTGCTTGCACATTGTGTTTCAGGCAGCGGTGAAGGTGTTTGGTGTTTGCCATAGTCGCCTTCAACTGCTTCCAAAGGTTTATCAAAGTGACTTAAGGGGTGTGTCGTGTAGGGTTTAGGAAGCATCTTGTATTTCTAGGATTTCAGTATTCCTTTGGTTGTGATGCAGTCAGACTGGTGCTGAGAAGCAGTTCCAGTTTGAAAAAGTTTTTTAAAAAAATTTTGAAAGATCAGCATTTTAATGTGCCCACGTGAAGCCATCACAAATGCCTGGGCCTGGAATAACCTGAATATACAGCAGAGAATTTTCCACCCGTGCAGAGGCCAGGATAAAATTGTTCCGATCTGAATTCTGCTTTCAGAGATTTCTGGATGTGGCTGAAAGGAGCAGCCGTGGCAGTGGAAGAAGCGGGGAATGAATGCGATCATTTTCTTCTCCGGAGAAATGATAACGTGCTTTTGATGAGGATTATTTCTAGGGGCGGTGCATTTAAAGGCACAGTATCATCTCTTTGGGTCTTTTTTTTTTTAAAACCTGCCTCCACTGTTTTCATCGTTAAAAAAGACAAAACACAAAACTTGCCACTGTAATAGCACCAATACGGATGGAAGAGCTGTCGAGCTGTTCCACTTACAGTATCGTCAACTTGAAGTGATCAAAATCCATGACCCCGCAATAACAAAATTAATTTGAATATGAAGTACAAATACCAACGTAGTGTTGTTTCAGCTGGCCTTCTGGTTTCAGCACCCTAACGCTCTCGCACTCCTGCCAGACTCCTCAGTTTTCTCTACCGTTTGAAGAACTGATACAAATATTTTTTGGTTGAGTGAAAGTTAAGATTCTTCTATAGCTTTAACTTCCCCTTGTGAGGGGAGTTAAAAGGATAAATCCCATCTGGTTAATACTGAATTAATTGTTGCAAAGTTTGAGATAAAAATCAGAAGAATTGAATGTTGTGCGTTTGATAAATGTGGTCTGGGCTGAACAGCAAAATGAAGTGATGAATAGGTCTCAGCATACCTGGGTTTTGTGGTGGGTATGAGTGATACAAAGCATTTTCATTCACTGGTCTCTTCTGCCTTGATTAACCTGCGTATTTGCTTGCAGCTGTACGAGTAAGCTTAAGAACGGTCTTTGCTGCTTTTTTCTCTTTACCAGGCGCTTTTTATTTTTATTTATTGGCCAAAGGTGACGCAATTAGTCATGCTGGATCTCAAGGAAAATAATTCAACATAAGCTTTACATTGGGTTTAAAGCCACAGGGTGCATAGCTGTCTACTCTGTGAATTTAAAGCGGTTCTTCAACTTCATCTTGAAACTCCTTTTGTTTTTTTTTAAGTACCAGAAAAAGTGCCTCTTGGGAAGGTTTTATGGGGCATATACATTGCCACTTTGATACGGCACACTGTTCGTGCTTTAGATGGGCAAAGCAGAAAAGAGGCCAGTTCCTTTCAGAGTGCAGGGGAAGACCTCCTTTAACTGGAAGCTTGCTGTGCTAATCTTCTGTCTTGAACTGATAGCATGTGCCACTATAATTACCTAAGCCACCTTAATTCTTTGCCTAATTCTGTTCCCTGCATTCACGTGAAACTGCTAAGGGACAGAAAAGTCTAAGGAATTTACCATGTGGGGGGAGAAAAAAAAAATTAAAAAATCTCATTTAGAAGCATTTTGATTCCAAGCCAAAGATATTTCTATAGATGAGAAGGCTGAGTTGTGTAGGTGATGGTTGGTACTGTAAAACTGCCCTGTTTTGGATTAAACTCTATGAAAATCCCTTGGACAGTGTGGGAACAAGCCATCCTGAAGCTCTGGGTTTCTCTCTGTGTATATGTAAACAAGAGTTTGAAGCACTTCAAAGCGTGTACGCTGGACTGGTCCACCGCGCCTGGTAGCTGTTTCGACATTCCCCTTACGTTTCATAGATGACATTTCAGATGGTGGGTTTTCTGACTCATGTTTTACCAGAAAGCATGGCTTTGTTGAGACGGGGCTCAGCCTTGGTGGTTAACGGGTGGCGGCGGTGTCGCGTCGCTTCTGTACGTTCATTTTGTAGGTATATGTAGCATGGAGCTGAACGCTGTTGGATAGCCAGTGCTGTACTAACAGAGAGAGGAGAAGCAGCGGTCATCACCATCCTTACTGACTTGGTGGGAATGCTGTGTAGTAGGTGTTCTCTGCTGTCACTGTTCCATCGTTATCGCCCCAGACGGAGGAGCAACTGGCTGGAGTACGAGTTGGTTGGGCGAGTGACGACTTCTCCGCTTAGCTGGGTTTCCAGAGAGCCTTGCAGAAAGAAGAGGGTTCCAATGGCTGCAGGTGCTGAAGCTGATGAGGGAAGGAGGCACGAGGCAGCCTCGGGGGCCGTTGCTACAGGGAACGTCACAAATAGAGCTGTGAGCTGGAAAGGTCTTCTTCCCTGTGACAACTGAACATCATTGCTTTGTTCTTGGGAGGTCTTGGTGTAGGCTCTATGCAAAATCCCCTAGGGTAAACATAACCAACATCTGGATTTTTTTTCTCTAAGCCCTACTTTGTGTTCTCTGTTGGCTCTTGTGAATCATGTTGCACTGTTCCTATTGGGACCATTTGAAATATTGATCCTTAGTCTAGTTATTCCTGAAGCCGGTGTCCTTTTGTTTTTCTCTCCACGCTCTGAAATCTGCTTATCCATCAGCAGAGCTGTTGGATCTTTGCCTATCGCTTCTCACTTCTGCAGTAGGAAGAAGGCAGTTTGGCCGCTTTTGGAGGGACTGAAACACAGGCTGCAGTTGAGGTCAGCTGGCAGGGGATGTGTCGAAGGGTAGGGATGAGTAAAAAAGAGGGGCTCCCCAAGCATGTCCCACGGCCTGGAGCTGAGTGTCCTCTCATCCCAGGAGGTGCAGAGAATTATGCCCGTGACCTACTAACCTTGTCCAGTTGGTATCGCGGGTTTGGAAAACGAGCGCACAGATGGCTGCTCTCTGGATGGCAGCAGATGCTGCTGATCTAATGAGTAGGATCAATAGAAGTTTTAGCAAAATCATGGTTAGTGGTGTGGGGATGTCTGTAGAACCGCAGTGCTGCTCCCATCTCCCTAATACCAGTCACTTCTGGGCCCTTTCCCTTCTTCTCTTGGCACCCACCACCACCACCACCATGTACCTCCTCCTCCGGATCGGGCTGGCACGCAGATAATTTTGATTGCACAAGGAAGCTGTTAGGGAATTAGATGATTAAGAAATGTGTGGAGGGCGAACCAGAGATCTCAAGGCCAAAAACCTGTTTTACTCGGATGCCAGTAGGTTGGTATGACAAAATGGGAGTGTTAATAAAAAGAACAAGTAAATTAACCGTATGCAGAATACCCTGCTGATAGCAGAGGTCTTTCTGCCTCCCTGCTACCGAATATCGCTGCAGCGTGTGCTTTGCTGGAGCTCTAGCTTGCATAAGCGTGAACCCTAAAATAAATACATTTCTGTCATCAGTCACAGAAACCAAGCTTCGTTACAGCCTTGGAAATGCTTTTGAGGAAAGGCTTCTATTCAGGCTGAGTCTTCTGCAGCTGTGGGTCTTGTCCAAGGACCCACTCCTGGGTTTCTCTTCCTGCCAGGGTTATTTTAGGGATGATGAACTTGCTTTGAAGTTTCTGTTGCACTGGAGCAGATGCCGTCTTGTGAATGTGTGTTCATGCCTTGGAGAAACAACAACTTACTGAGAGGCAGGAGCTGCCTTTCTTTTATCTCTTCTGACTCTTTTATCTCTTTGACTTTCTGATAAGCCAAAACCAAACTATTTCACCTGTGACCCAAAGGACTGGAAGCCAAAGAACCACCACCAAAGGAGATGGAAATTGAACAAGGCTGAAATATCCATGTCATAAACCTGAAGAATAAACAAGATAGGGTGGCGAAATCCTCAGCCCTGGTACATCAGTCGTTGCAAATTTTTTCCTGTCTTCTTTGTTCGTGTCAACCATTTCCCGGAAAAATGATATATTCATTTAAATAAAACTGTGAAATATCGGAAACGAAAGCTTTGAGAGCTGTGGGCTGTTCTGCTCAGCTTTGAATCCTGGTCCAACATCTGTTCAAGCAGGGGAGAGAGTCTGTGGTTGGATTTATTTGCTGGTTTCATACCCACTGAGAGAACTTTAAAATAATGATACGCATCAAAATTACATATAGAGAAAGAGCTTGGTCATCCGAAAGCTGAAGAGGAAAGCAGATGTTAACTGAAATGTAAGCAATTCTTTATAGATGTGTTTGTACTTGTATCGCCAGATTTATGGCTATAAAAAGGCAGAACCCTTTTGGTGCATTTTGCCTTATGGTTTGTATACTCACTGCAAGAGTAGTGTAGAGCTCAGCAGTTCAATGGAAATAAAAGTATGCATAAATCAGCAGAGCCTTTCCTTCTGTTTGTAAAGAAACATATGAATGGACTAGTCTCAACCTGAATGTGGTACTGGGCTTGTGTTCAAGTCTTGCTTCCAACTGGAGACCTTGATATTTAAATATAGTAATGGGAACTGAGTTCATCCAGCTGAGGAGGGGTGTTTGATTTAGCTCTGAGCTATGGGTATATAATACCCTGTGAATTGCACGGCTCTGCATGCGAGGAGAGATATTTTGAGCATCCTGATCTGTGGAGACCTCCAGCAGTTACTCTCTGTTGTGTTCATGCTCCAAGAGCAGTTTCATAACGATGTGACTTATTAGGCTTGGATTTCAGGCTCTGATTAATAACTTGGCTCCTCTGTGTTGAAGCTACATGGGAGCATTTTTATTTTTATTTTATTTTTTTTTTATTGCTAGGTGAAGTGTGTGTCCTTATTTTGTACTTGCGCTTCTGCAAGGGGAGCCTGGGATCGGCAGCAGAAGGGCTGCAGCTGTTAAATCTGCACTTTAGCTTCCTTGGAACCAAACAGTTTTCCTGATTTAAAAGCAGTGCCGAGTGGAAGGATGCTGGAAGGTCGAAACGAAGCAGAAAGCCTAGGTGTCAAAACCTGTTTGCACACAAGAGGGAAGAGCCAGGCTCCACCGTGAGTCAGCTGAACGCTCAGCCTCAGAGAGCCACCCATCACGATAGAAGCGTGTCTCGGAATGCCTGGTGCAGGGGGAGCTGGGCAAATATGGTCTGACAGGGGGGACAGATGATACAGATAATAAGTCGATTTTATGTACACGATGCAGGAAATAATTACAAAAGTTTACAGTCAGAAGGTTTTTAAAAAATGCATAGATGCGGTGCTCAGGGATGTGGGTTAGTGATGGGGTTGGCAGAGCTGGTTGGTGGTTGGGCTTGATGATCTTAAAGGTCTTTTCCAACCTAAATGATTCTGTAATTTTATCAGTCGGGAGAAAAGAAGGACATACACTAAATAACACCAGTCACAGGAGAGAGCAGTCGGGAAGAGTTCGCTGTAGGCAGTGACACTTTGTGTGCTTGGCTTTTTGTGCAGAGAGATCAGAAAAGCTATGTTGGAAACAGAAGGTTTAGACGTCAAGACACTTAACAAGCATCCTGCACCAAATGTGGGCAGAGGAAGGTGTTGCTCAGGCTGGGAAAAGCTAAATTAAGGTTTTGCCACGGTCTGTGGTCCAGATGAGTGAGTCTTCACGAGCTGTGCGGGAGCGGAGGGTGCCAAGACTCCATGAATTCCCTGTCTGAAATAAAGATGGGCTTGAGGAGCTCCAGACGGGCAGCCCTGTAGCACGTGTCCTTGCAGCGACATTGCCCCTTAATGCACCCTAAAAGGGGTGAAGGTGGCATGGGGGATTGTGTCTCAGTAAGAGGGTGGTCGCTGTGCCCTGGGGGTGTTTCGGAGTCAGATGCTCCGTGGCTGCTGCGGTCTGTGGGTGGTGGAGAGCCAGGCTCATCACCGCTGTGTGGAAGGGATAGACTTGGGAGATGACACGTGATAGACCCACAAAGTTTCGGGAGCCATGTGGGGGGCAGGTACGTGGATGGGGTAGCTCTGCTCCCGCCCAGGAGATGTGCTTGTACAAGTTGCACAAAACTGTGTGGTTTCAAGTCCATGAAGGCGATGGAGGCTTGGAGGCTGGGAAGGAGTGTCACGGATATGGGAGGATTTCGATGCGTGACTTCAGCTGTGCGGTCCTTGGGCCTCTGCAAGCTTTCTGGGGCATCTCGGGCATCCTTTGGGCTCCAGACACCGGAGAGAAGAGGAAGCCTGCTTCCTGCTGCTCGCTTGCAGGCAGGGTGCTGACTTGAATATTCCGCTGGGCACGGACTCTTCGTTGCGCTTTGGGTATTCCTAGAGAACATGTCTGACCCCGTTTTGTTGGACTTGCTCTTATTTGGGTTTCCCTTTATCTGTGTGGGACTTGTTCTGCCTACTTTGTATATCATGGTTTTCTTGTTCCAGCCTGTTCCTATGTAAATTGCCTAGGATGGGAAACTTCAGAAGGATGAGTCTATAGAAAAAAGAAATGTTAGTCAAGTGACTTCATTCCGGCATGCATTTCATCGTGGGAATAAGAGCTCACGCTGCAGAAAGAAAATGCTCACCACCAAACAGTATAAACTTATTTAATGGCAGCAATTGTTCCTTTGGCAAAGTCTAGCTAAAGCTCTCTAGGGGGATTAGTCTAGGCTTTGCATTAAAGCTGGGCTGAAACATGCTCCACATTCCTAGTGGCGAAAGAGTAGTGCCATCCAGAACAGTTGTTTCATGTCTGCTTCAAGAAACGGGGATTATTTGGGGATGGACTGTTTCAGATAAATGGCTGTTACGGCTTGTAGGATCGCATTTGCTAATTGGAGGCAAAAGAAACAGCTATGTGACCACAGAAAGCGCCGATTTAAATCGTTCACGTGGGGGTTTGAGAGTTAAATTTTGTCAGCTGTATAGTTCAGATCTCAAGCTCACTCTCTACACTCCTAATTCAGACTAATCACTGGAACGTCCCACGTCGGTGGGACATTTGGGTGATGTTCCCCTGGCCTGGCCGTGAGGGTTTTGCAGCTTTTTTGAGCTCCGGCGTGGGATGAGTGTCACGCATGGATAGCCTTTTTGCGGGGCTGTGAAGGGGAGGTAACAGGGTAACTGCTAAAGACCTAGGGGATGAGCGGTGTGCCTTGGCGACCGTACAAGTGAATGCTGCTGTGGGCTTTTTGCTCATCTGAATCTGGTTTTCATTCCAGCTGTGTCAGTGTGACTTCTTTTATTCAGCAGCGAAAAGGGAAGACTTCCAATTCTTTTACCTGGTCTACTTAAAATATGTGTGCGTGTATATGTAAAACAGGCAGTGTTTTTTAATTAATTGTTTGCCTTCAGAATGAGATTGCTCTCTGTCTTGTGGGTTCCTTTAATGCTTTGGCAATAAATAAGAAGTTTCCAGCTGCAGACAAAACCACGTTTGGGGTTAAATGCGAGCATTTTGTGATCCTTGGACGTTCTATTATGGAAAGAGGGCTACCATCTCAGCGTCATCTTCTCCAAGGTTCAGTCCTGCTTCGCCACAGCCATCAGAGGGACTTTAGTGGGACGGGGACAGGGTGCCAGCATGTCTTCTGTCAGCTCCTATAGGAGCAGCGCGGGCAGAGAGCGAGCTGTGATTCAGGACAGCGCCGAGGAACAAATTTAACCTAAAGCATATATTTAGCCTGGCTGTTTTCAAGAAGATTTAAATCCATATTTAAAGCTAAGCATCTGTTGAAGTGCTGTGCAGATTGCTGATATAAATAGTTCGCTGAACTGGAGCTGCTCTGCCTACATGGGGAAACCTGGGAGCAGGCTAGATTTCAGGGCGCGCTTTCGGCTGTTCTGCCACGCTGGGATGATGCAAGCAGCGCGGCTTTGCCAGGTGACTATTTCTGGTATAGATTCTCACCGTCCTTTTGCCTTTCCTTTAAGCTCACTTTCTGATGACCACGGGGTTTTAGAAAGAAAGAAAAATTTCCATTGTCACGAGCGGGGGAAATGGGGTTTGCCTGTCGGTTCCCTGCCTGCTCTCCAGCACCCCGGGTGACCCTGGAGCTGTGCGGGTTTCCAGAAGCGTGGCTGTGCTGTCAGCTTTCCCCCCCTCCTCACCGGGGTTTACTGTCAACTGATCCCAGGAGGATGAGCGGGGCTATCTCTTCTCTGGAAAGGTGCCAGCGTGCTCTATATAGCTCGCCCTGGTCTCCATTTGTAAGTAGGGTAATGTAAAAGGGCTTGGTTCGCCCAGAATTACTTACCAGGAGCGTTCTCATCTTCCCTGTTGTTTTTACTTAATGCCAGGTAAGCTGTCTCTAAATTAACAGGTGTTTTCGTAGCTTCTCCCTGTTGTTGTGAAAAAAGGAGTTGTATAACAAAAGGGAAACGGAGCAGCCCGATCCCTGTGGGCTGGGATCTTTCTGGAGTCGGACGAAGTTAGGGTGATGAGCAGCTTGGAGTTCCCCGCGGAAGGGGTGATGCAGCTGCTGACCTTCTCCCTGAGTCACAAGTGAGCCAGGCTTCCTCCCACCTGTTGCCGGGAGGTCGTGCGATGACTCGATCTTCCGTGACAAATGTCCGGCGAGAGCCGGTGGTGGTGGTCACTGCCACCCTGCTGTCCCTTCTGGCTAGAGCTGCCCCAGACAGCTGTGTCCACGCTGCTCCAGCAAACATCTCCTTTGCGTTTAGTTTTCATTTGCAGTCTCAAAATACACTTCCCCCCCCCCCATAAAAAGTGGTAATATGTGGATTTGTGTCCGAAATCTATGCCTGCAGAATATAAAGCATTTTTCATGCTTATAGATGGTTGGACTCGATGACCTTAAAGGTCTTTTCCAACTTAAATGGTTCTATGATTCTGTGGTTACGGAGTGAAAGGTGCTTCTTCATCATTGAAAGGTTAAATATTGAGAAGCTGATAAAGACAGTGGCTGGGTGAGGTTTGCTAAGGAAGGAGCTCGCGTTATCCAGCTTTTGCGTAACGTTCTTCAGTCACTTGAGCAACATAGATTTTAGCAAACTGTATCTTTGTTAATTCCTTACCGAGAAGCCAAGTCCTGTGAAGGACTTGAATGCTGTTAACAGCTTGCAGCTGGTACCGTCCGCAGAAAGTGTTGACTTTCAGGACATCCCATATTTCACAACAGCTGGAGCTGTAGGCTCATAACTGAAACTTGGCAGTGTTTGGGAAGCTGTGGATGTATTTTCTTTCCCTTTTTTTCTGAAAAAGGATATAATACCTGTTAGCAAACCAAGGGGGTTTTCTTTGCCCTTCTGGAGAAGAGGATATAGGTTGTTTGCAGTAAAAAATGGTCTGGTAGATCCATTTCTGAGATTTTTTCCAAAACTGCCATTCTGCACCAGAAGCAGACTTTCCTTTAGGCAACTTAATTCTCTCCTCCTGGCCAATTCTGAATGCTTTGGAAGGCCGTAGATGTCCCTCAACTGCAACTGCTGTTATTTTGGGGTTGGGTGAATAATTAGTGTGACTTCTTTACATCTACAGCTAATCTAAGGTTTGTGACTTGACTCTTTTCAATGATGTCCTGTGACTAGTTCTCATAGTTTTGTCGTTTGTCAACATAATCTTGTAGTTGTTTTTAAAAAAAAAAAAAAAGGAAAAATACTAGGGTATTTGCTTCATCATTCTGCAGTGGTTATTGCGTACTTCTAATGGCTACAATCCTATCGATCAAAGTTCTTATGTTTATAGCCTTTTTTGCCAAGGAATTTGGCACAGAAGTGAGCAGGGCAGAGAAAAGGAAGGTGTAATGCTTTGGGGAAGAACCTGTTCATTCCTGTTGTCAAAAGGGAATGTGGCCGCTTTAATCAAATTGAAGGGCTGGCTTTGAAGATAGAAGGAACTATCAAAAGCTGAAGTCGTATTAAGATGCGTGTGTAACGAGTCACAGACAAGGTTGCTTTCTGGGAGAGAGGAGGGATTGTGGGTTTATGGATGGCAGGAATGCCGTGTAGTGCTTCATCCGACAAATGTGTGAATGCTCCATTGATAGGTGCTTATTTTGGCTCTTGATTTCTGAACCCTTGGTAATGATTATTTTACAACAGCTTTTGGCTTGCGAGGCTGAGGCTGACCAGAAAAGGCATTTGTATTTCTTATCCCCCATTTTCTTTAAATGGAGAAGTATTTACTCTTGGGTTACTGTGAAATTTGGAGACTTAGGAAGTTGATTTCCTTTCTGGCTGAAGCCTGCTGGTCTTTGGCACATCTTCGGAAATATTTTGATTTGCTCTGAGGTTTCACCTGGAGACGAGGTCTGGAGGGGAGACCTGAGGGTTGGGGTTACTGCTGTTCTCAGTGGCGTCAGCGGAGAGAGTCTGGGCGACTGCAGAAATCGAGTCGCCTGCTCAGCGGCTTCACTCAAGCCTTAACACTTGCCGTCACCGCTTTCTCTTTTGGTTCAACGGCCGGTACTAAAATCAGCGCGTTTTTGCTTTTCCCTGGTGTTAACAGGTGTTGCATTTTAATTACCTCTGTTGTCCTACTTGTGAAATATTTATTAGCAAATATTTATTAGAATTTTATTAGAATAAATATTAGCAAATATTTATTAGAAGCCTGTAAAGCTCCTTCTGGTTTTCATGGCAAGTGGATTTTTTTTTTTTTTTAGGTCCTTTTTGGCAAGAACGACCTTTATGAACTGTTTTGTGCATTTAAAAATGGCAACTGTTGCAGCCTGAGATGGCAGCACATGTAGCCACAGGCCTCGCCTCTGATGATCTTCTGTAATTCTGCATCTTTTTTGACTGTGGGTCTGTGTGGGTCAGGCTTATGGTATTTATTGCAAGCGGTTTCACTTGCTGCCTGTACTTGTCTGAAGGGTTTGGAAGTGGTGGTGACGCTGTGCTTTTCTGCAAGCGTTTTAACTCGGGAAGGAATGGATAGGCAGAAGTTTTTGCCTGGTCAGCTTTCATCTGGACACGGCATGTGTAGGAGCAGCTGCTGGTGGTGACTCATTTCTGCCAGAGGTTGGTCGTTTGGACATTGCTACCACCGTAGCTTCAGGTTTTAAGAGGAGCAGCCCTAGGTACAAGTTTTAAGAGAGCTTGAGACCTTCGGATGGGTGTAGGACAGCGTTAGGTGGGATTTGGTGCACCGTCAGATGGCCTTGATGTGGAGGCGGTGGTACCTGTGAAAGAACATCCTCCTGGGAGGTTTGTGCAAGAAGGCGTGCCGGTAGCTCCTGCCTTTCTTTCCATCATTAAAAGTGGATTCTGCAGGTGATCCAGCTGCTGTGGACATCAGCCTGTGCCTTCGGAGAAAAAGTGGAGTCGTAGTGCACCTACTGAGGGTCTCAAGAGGGACTTCTGGTCTCTTTTGGGTTAGTCCGTGGGAGGAACAAAGAGCAGACTGCAGTTCTGGCAGGGGTGTCCAAAGCCCTGCCTGTTGGCAAGGGAGATGCCGTGTTTTAGCAGAGAGCGAGCAACACTTTGACAAATGGTATCTTGGGGACAAGATCCTAACCCTAATATTCCTGAACTTGGGACATATCCCAGAAGTAAGCCAGTGTGCGTACTTGTTTGTCTGCTTATCTAAGACGGTTATCTGCCCCCTTCAGGTTTTGCACTAGGGGTGTTATTTCTTAAAAGAAAACATTAAAACCCAGGATGTATCTATGCCATGAAAAGCATGGAAATTGGAACAGCAGGTCCTCTTTTCACAGCTTCTCTGAAGACCAGACCACATTTACGATGACTTGTGGAGGGCAGCAGTGCTTTGTTCCACCTGGCGTGCAGAGCCACAGTGGTCCAAGGTTTTCCAAGACCTGCATGCGGATTTAGCTGTTGGCACACAGAAATTAATCAGCTTTATGTATACACTTTCCAGGCAGTACGCTTGCAATTCATTTTCGTGCTGCTCTGATGTATGTGCGCGTTTTTTTATTAATCTGTTTTCTGCTGTTAGGCAGCCGTTTGCAGGGTGCGATTCTGGTCTTTCTTTTTTTCTTCTTTTTTTCCTTTGTTGTGGTGGTGATGTTGTTTTGTTGTTTTTTGTTTTAATATCTGCAATCCCTTCTGGTGGCGGGAAGTATTCATCACAGGAGGAAAAGGGAGCGATATTTCCTAGAGTATGTACCGACCGAGTTCTTTGGCACCGGCTGGAGGGGAGATCGGTTTTCTGGCTCATACCAGAGCAGCTTCACATGTGTCTCCTGTGTTGGGCCATTGAAGCCATTAGCTCTAGCTGAGTTCGTTGCTCGCTGAACTTGGTGTCGCTGTAGGTACGTTGCTCATCCAGTCAATGGCAGCTTCATTCTTAAGCTGACTGGGATGAGCTAGGACAGTACCAGGGGTATCTGGTGGCCTCGCCGAGGGCCATGGCTGGCATGGTGAGCTGGAGGGTCCCTTGCACATGGGGCTGGTGATTCTGAACTGTCCTCTTCTGACACGTAGAGAGCTCACTGGAGCGTGTCCAGGTCGAACTGCAGTGGTGCCTTTCACTGTCACAACACTGGAAAGGGAGTGCCTGTTAAAAGCCCACGTAGCAGAGACGGCAGTTGGTGCAGGAGAGAAGATGTTCTGTTCTTGGAAGCCCACGGCTTCAGAAACATAAGGTCAGCGCTTAACTTGTTGTAAAAACATCCTCCTCCAACTAAATCCGGTGTGACATTTTTTTTCGAGTAATGTGGGTTTGATGTCCTTCGTTGAGGAAGAAAACACAGATTTTACATAGCAACAGGAAGAGTAAATGTTTTGCAAAAAATATTTTACTTCCTATCAAGGTCACCTATTTTCTTTCAGTTATGCAAGGCATGTGCTTAAAATGGGAATCTCTACTGGAGGACAACTTTCAAATGCAGTAATCTTAGGAAAGAAATCCTTGAGGTTTATTGCTCACAATTTCCTGTCTCTTTGGGGAACAAAAAACGAATGTGTTTTGAAGAAAAGCTTTTTTTTTTTTTTTTTTTTTTTTTAAAATCTAGATCAGGTCTCCTTTGTCTGTGAACCTGCAGTGAATTGAACCGTTCCCATCTTCGATGTGATGTTGTTGGCAGACATTTGGCTTAATCTCAAAATCAAGCAGAAGAACTTGGGTTGTGGTTGAGGGAACGGGTATCTGGACAAGCTGTCCACTTCTCTGTGGCTTCGACCGCCACAAAGTTGAGAAACACCTGGATAACAGCTTTAACTTTTTTTTAATCCCCCTCTACATGTCCTTTTCTTTAATGCATTTGATGGAAACATGTAGCAAATAGTCCTTGGCTGTTTCTTCTGAAGTTACTTTGCCGTGTGGCGGAGCTGTCCTTAGGATGCTTGACAAGGTTGGGATATTGAGGAGTGTTCACGTTGGCAGCCCAGGGGCGGAAGAGGTGTTAGTGTAGTCCAGGTACTGCAGTTAATGCACAGCAGATTGCTGGCAGGTTTATTTTATTATCTTTCTTATTTTTCCAAGTCTGCTGCTGCACAAGATCCATTTACTAAAAACTCAGGGGGAGGAAAAAACCCAGATTGATGTTGAGGTATGAGCACATGTGCTGCCTCAGTTTGACTTCCCATATGTGACTGCATCAGTCAAGGTTTCCAAATTCTTTGAACTCTTCTTTTAAAACCAGAAGGCAGCGGAGGCTCAGTAGTGTTTCCTCTGGCCAGACGAGCGTGGGCCATCGCAAGGATGGTTCTCAAGTTAGTAACCTCGGTTGCTGCTTCAGTAACTGCTGTAGTAGGGTCTTTCAGTTTGCTTCTGGCACCAAACTGCTGTTCTTTGTTCCCTCTGGCAAAAATGAAGCCCCCAAACGAGTTCCTTTTCCTTCTTCAAAACTTACTTCAGCTTAAGTGACATCGCGAGGCACAATGACTCCTGCAAAGGGGATTTCAGCGACAGGTATCCGCGGTGCTCTTCGGTTTGCCCAGCACTTTGTCACGGAAGATGGGGAAGATAAGAAGATTGCTCTCTCCATGCAGCATGTGGTTTTACATACAGCTTTAAGTAAATACCTTGAACTTGAGGGCAGGGGGAGGTGGGGAATTTTATTTCCCTGAAAATCAGCTGCATATTTCTTAACATAATTTTCCTGTCTCTTTTCAAGTGTTCAATAGGCTTTAAGCCAAGCTTTTTCTAAAATAATAATAATAAAAAAATCCCTTCTCTCGGTGTGTCTATTTGCATAGGCAAATAAAACTTAAAACGCTTCAAACTGAGGTGGATCCATGTGTGTCTTGGCATGCGTGTGACACATTCTCAGGGAATTCCTTTCCACTCCACACCTTCGCTGCTTGCTTGCAGACCGTGTCTTCCCTTGTTGGTTAGGGTAACGTTTCTTTTTTCCTGGAGCCATGAAAATGTGCATCTCACTCCGGAGAACTTAAGTCAGTAGCTGAAGTAATGTATGAGGAAGTTTGTCGGGGAGCCTGGGTTGCCTTAAAAGAAAATAAAAATAAAATAACCTTGGTGGCATCAGTGATTTGAATCAGCGAGTAGGGAACTTTAAATGTTGGTTTTTAATCTGGCTGTGTAATTTTCCTGATTTCATAAAGGGAGGCTGATTCTCCACGGTTGATTTGCTGTTAATGTTTCTTTCACACTGAATCTGCCATTCCATTTTGGTATCCATGTCACACTTAGAAATACTCATTTTAATTCAGTAACGTAATCTCCAGGTCTTCAGCATCTTAATTTCTGTGCCGTAGCAAGTAGCAACCCCGTCTTTCTTATTTACGAGAGGCAGAGCGCAAACACCTATATTTAGGTATCTCTGTCTGGGTGCCAGCACGCAGTATAGGCATTTATAAATTGCCATTATGGTCACTGGAGATGTAGTTAACTTGCACAGTCAAGTCCGGGGAGCGATTCGGCAGAGCCTGAAGCAGATCCCTGCTGGCTGCTCAGCCGAATTGCTCCCTCAGCTGTTGCTTAACCTGGCTTGGACCAGCCTAGAAGCGCACAAGCTCTGCTTGCGTGCAAATGCTGCCAGAAGATGTCCAAGCGCAGGTGTTCGTGCTGGTGTCCAGCTGGAGATGGAGAGGGCTGCCTTTTTATATCATCTTTGTCAAATTCTGTGTGGATGGAAGTTAAAATTCAGTTAAAAATATACAAGGGGAGGGCCGCCTTCATTTGTATTGGTGCAGCTGCTCGAGGGTTTTGGTGTTGGGCTTTTTTCTTCGTTGGAAATCACTTTAGGAATCAAGGGAAGTATTATCTGACCAGTGAGTGAGTGGAGTTCCCTGTTCTCCTTAGATCTCATCTTCCTACCCCTTCTTTTTAGCTCAGAATTCAGAAGAAATAAACAACCTCTCCTGTTCTGTCACCTCCCATTTAATTTCTTTAATGAGCTGAATAATTTAATAAACTGACAGTAATATTCTTTCTGCACTACAGAAAAATACCGCTGTCAAAAACTCCTTGAGCACATTTGCATAGTCTCGACTGAGATGATTAGTTGGTGATTCTCACTTGGATTAAGCAACTTGACTTGCCCTAGTCTTTGGAATCAAACATGTACTTGCTGCTCTTTATTCAGTGCTGTCTTCTTAGTTTTCACGTTCTTACAGTACAGTCTGGGTCTGAATTTCATTTGTTAGTTTCTAAATCAGTTTCTTTAAAAAACTTAAGAAAGTTTTTAAAAGCAAATGATTGGACAAAACCACGAACAAATTTTGTAGCGCCGTCTGGAACAAGTAATAATTTGGTGCTCTAGTCTTGTGGCATCACAAGTGACTTTCCCGGATAACCAGCGGGTAGGTGGCGGTTGGGAAGCCAGCGGAGGAACGCCTAGGCTCAGTAGCGAAAGCTGGAGCGCTACGTGGCCGCAGAGGTCCCCCCTGCCCTTGGGTTTGTCCCCGGGTGTCCTCTGGAGTTCCCGGTGCTGGGATGTGGCGGGCTGATCGTTCAGCCCTTGTAAAGGACGGGGCACCCCTCGCCGTGCTGGGACGAGAAGCTTCACTTTGTGATGCCTCTTCTGCATCCACGCAAGAAGGAAAGAATTCTCTGACTTGCTGGAGTTGAATTCTTGTCGTGGGAGGGTCCGCTGCTTTTACACCTTCCAAGGTGCCATTCTTCTCACCTACCCCCTTGCCAAATGTAATATGAAAAGGGATAACCTGCCATGCATGACTTCGGACGAGGAGATCCTGTATGAATACTGTTGGCATGCTCCAGGGGTTTTCTGCAGTTCTTTGGAAGGGAAGGGGAAAAGGTCAGAAGTCCAGCAAGCTTTTCAGTGCTGTGAAAACCACCTCTGTTTTTCATGCCTGTTTTTAAAATCACACGCTCCACTTAAAAATATAATTCACTTCCAAGAAAAGGACTCAAGTAGATAAATAATGAGTTGCTCTTTTACCAACAATCTGTAGGACATTGACAAGGAAGCAAGCAAAAAAAAAAAAAGATTTAAAAAACTTGCAACTTCTTCTCCCTCGCCCTGTGTGTTCTGCTTTTGCTCGTCCTGGACTCAGTAGGAGATGAATTCATTTTGGGCCCTGTGCTAAACTGTATCCCAGGCAGGAGAAGAGGATCAGCGTGCCATGGCTCTGTAACAGCAATATAACCGAATGGGGGGGACGCTGCAGTGGACTCGGGTGAGCCAAGTTGCATTTTTGGCCGGCTGTCACTAACCCGCTGGGCGACCTCGGCCGCTTTACCTCTCCCGTTGCCCGCTTCCTTCCAAAACTGTGTGTTACTCACAAACCTGTGAAAGAACGGACTGGCCTTCCCCAGAGCTTCACCAGCATCTCCATTTTCTTCACTCCCCCCGTTTGATGTTACTGTATGCATTCAGTGGCCATGATATAAAGACACTTGAAAATTTTTGCAATTTTTTTTTTTTTTTTTTTTTCTCAGTGCAGGGCTTATAAGCATACGCTGAGGCTTGCGCTTTAGGATGTGCGCTGCTGCAGTTAACAAATGCTGCATCAGCCTCAAGGAGATGAGAAAGGAACGGTGAGCATCATGAGTAGGGACCTGAAGAAAATAGGAACTGTGTAGTCGTCATGCAGGCAGCTGATGTGTGAGGAGCTAAGGGAGGATAACCCTGCTACAGTATAAGATGAATTGGTAAGGCCATTTGGAGCTTAGAAATTTGCCTGTATGCAAGTCAGATCTGGTTTAAAAGCAAGTTCTGTTTAGACAAGTTAAAACAAACATGTGGAGTTGTCACCTGTACAAATCCACGCCGTGTGGAGGGCTGCGACGGGGGTTTGAAGGAGATGACGGCCTGATCGCGTTTTGTGTGAGGTGTAGGCACCTGCATTTGGGAACGGGAGCTGGGTTTGCTCCCTTTCATCTTGTGCACATATATACATATAAAACCAGCATCATTACTGCGGAACAGCGGCGAGCCTCTGTACTTTCCCTGCAGGAGCCAGCTGATGACTTGGTTCTTCTTGCTGGACAAGCGGTGGGTGCTGACCCCTCGCATGGGCTGCTGGGGTGCTGGGGTTTGCTGGCTCGTGCTGGCCTGGCAGAAGCAGGAGCTCGCCCGTTAACGCCCTAGAGAGGGGAAACATGCACTGCATTGTGTGACCTGGGGCACTGCCCTGGCCACGGTCACTGTCTGCAGGCAACAGTCTATTAATAGAGCTGAGAACCAGATGATTCCTGGTGTTAGGCAAGGGCTGGCTCCGGGGATTACGGGGGAGGTGTTTTGAGGTATCGGGCAATCAGCTCTATGGGATGTGCGTGTTTTGCAAGAGGGCTGGGATTTTAAATCCTATGGTCTTGCGACTGAACGGTGCGTTAACGTGAAAACATGCATGAATATGATGGGCAGAGATGGGTTTTGATGTACAAGCTAATTCAACTCATTTCTGGGGAGCGCAGAGCTTAACATGCGCACTTGGTGTGTAGGCACTACTTCTCAGTATTGCATTAATACTCTTGGTTTGAGGACATGCTGATATTAGTCCGGTGCGTAAAACACAAACCCAGCACATCAGAACTCGTTTCCCGTGGAGGGTGGTGGTGCATGCTGTCAGTACCAGTGTAACTGCGGTGTGAGTCACTGGCGAAGCATCTCGCCTGGTCTGCGCTGTTAGGGATGCCGCAATGCCGAAAAAGTCCAGTGGAAAGGTTGTCAGAGGTCTGTTTTTAAGCGTTTATTTCTGACAAAGGTTTATTGCTGCTGTAGTGTAGAAAAAGTGGATGCTGGCAGTCTCACGTTGACTTTTTAAAGCCATTACTGATGACTTTCCCAAAAATTCTGTTGTAAGTTCACCAAATGCTTCAGTTTTCATAGAGTAAATTTCAGGGCAATATGGAAAAAATTTTTGAAGGGCATGGTTCGCTGTTTCCCTCGCCACAAATTCCATGCCATATTATTTTAGAACTGTAAAGCAAGCTGAATGAAAGCAGCCAGCTTTTGAAGATAAGCTCAACAGGACTGCCAGGTCATAGGAAAGGCAGTCTGAATATTGAAGCGTTTGGGTGGTAGATTACTTGCATCTTAGCCCCGTATACATTACACATAATACTAAAACAGTTACTTAACTCTTTTCTTATCGTTGTGCGGTAGCACGTAGATGGTTAAAACTGAGAACCTAAGGTCCTTGCTTGTGTCTTTGCCAAAAGGTAATGGCTAGCACTTGAATTTTCCATTTAGCTATCTGCCTTGAGCTCATGTTTCTTCTGGGGAAGAGGAGGAGAGAGGAAAGCAGGGCTACATTTCTGTTCAAAATTCTAGAAAAGGTTTCAGAGAACCTAAGAGAAAAAATGTCTAGTGGTCCCCATCCTGGGAAACAAGATCCCATCTGTGTTTTGCATCAGACACTCAAAATGAAAACAGTTGGCCGTGTCTGCCAGTCATTGCCCAGGTGAAAATTTGTCCAAGCTAGCCAAAAGTCTAAGCTTTGTGAAATCCCACTTGCACATGTGCAGTAGAAAGACCTTTGAATTTCGTAGCTGAAGCCTCTCAAGTCTTTTGATCTTCCCTGGGAGTGATTTCAGCCTGCATCCAAAGCCCTGATCCACGGAAGGGACTTGCCTCGACGTCTCCTGCCCCAAGCCTGGGCATAAGGAGCGGGGATTGAATAGCACTTGCACTGAACGTAGGACCACCACATTACTGTGATCCTCGTGCACACCGCTGGGATGTGAGGAAGGTGGTAATGAACCAAGCAGTAAAGTGGGATTAGGATTTGGCTGGACAGAAAAGGGCAGTCCTAAAACGTAGCCTGAATTGGCTATGTCTGTGCGGTTGTTGTGCTCTTAGGAGAGCTGCAAGTGAAGCCTGTTGGCTCTCCGATATACAGAGATCCTCGGAAGGTTGCACAGTGATGGGACTGGAGGGAATGAGCACGAGCTGCTCCAGGAAAAATTCCGTCTGGATATGAGAAAAATATTCTTCACCGTGAGAGCAAAGGTTGGAGCGAGAAGCAGGGCAGTTCCCTTCACTGGAAATGTTCGAGATTCAGCGTGAGGGCATCTGGTCACCTCATCGAAGACCCTGTGTTCAACACCAGGTTGCAGCAGAGGATTTCCAGAGGTTTCTTCCAGTCTAGGTTCGTCTGTAATTCTGTGGTCTGCAAGTGAAAGTCTGGAAGAGAGGGATTTCACTTGTGATTTATGACGGAGATTCTGTTGTGAGCAATGAGAGCTGTTTTCTCGTTACAGTATCTGTGCTGTGTTAAATATTTTTTTTTTTTCCCACCAAGATCTTAGCCTTTTAATTTTGTGCTATAGAGAGGTTTCTGTGAAATGCATGTTTTTCCCTTCAGTCTTGTCTTGTTTTCCTGCAGTTGGGCTCAGAGGTGCAAATGCCTAGTTTCTGGGTGTCTGCTTTGTCACAAAGTGTAAAGATTTCCACTTCGGAAACTCTTCTGTTTCGTGCCAAGCAAGCCGTGGATAGATAGGCTAGTTGCAGTCTTCCTTGATTGATTTAAAAGCTTGAGTTTTAGTATCTCTGACAGTGTTTTTTTTTCAAGGGGAATGATATAATTTCTAACAAAAGGGAGGATTTCTCCAACACTTGGCTTCGAGACTGAAATTTGGAGGAAAAAAAAAATGACAAGCTTTTGGGCAGGCGGGCAGTCCTACAGAGATGATCTGAGAGTCCTGCAGGTCTCTCGGATCATCGCGCATCAGTTTGCTGACCGAGGAGCTGTCGTGCTGGAGAGGGGCAGCGTGCGGTCTGATGGACTCCTCTGCTCTGGCCCTGGCCGCTGCCGAGCGGTTTAGCTTTGTCCAGCCCGGGCAGTTTTGTTGCTTGAACCGAACCAGTTCTTACTGCCAAAGAATTGCCCTTATTTGTGGGAGCAAACTGCTCACGTGGGTGCAATATCTCCTGTATGCTAGGGGCATCAACGGAAATGGGTAAAAACATTTTTTGGAGAGTTTTTAGCTTACCGGCAGCACCGTTTTTGTAAACTGAAAGTTTACAAAAATTTTTTTGCTACCTGAAATGATTTGTCAGCAGCACTGCGCTTGAGAAACAGACCTTGGGAACTGTACAGAATGCAGTTGTGTGGCACTTTGCTATATTGATGGTGAGAAGAGGATATAGGTAGCTGGACATTCTTTTTGAGTGATGTCCTGTCTGCTCAAACCTTTTGCAGCCGTCGGTGTTGCTTCTCCGAGCAATGTGCTATTCATCATTGTTACTCCAGCACCTTCAGCTTTTCCCTCTGCCACCCCCTGATTTTGAGCGTAAAGCTGCACCCGCTATTCCTGTAGATTCCCTTTGGAAAGGCCAGTGTAGCCTGTTACAGAAAACTTCCAATTATTTTAGGGTCTCATTTCACCGGGAATAACATGGCAAGCATGACTTTGACTCTCCTTATTGCCATCTAGCTGAAAAGTTTGTCCAGTGCCTCCTTAGCTTATCACGCAGCGGTCTTGTGCTTTGGTTGACTGCTGTGGGTAGCGAGCGTGTGGGGAGGCGGCATGCTGGGCACGGGTCAGCAGCCCCTCGGATAGTTCAGCATGTCTTTGGCCGTAATGTTGTTTTCTTCACTGTCGTCTCAGATATAATCTGTTGTTAATCCTCCAAGTCTAAACCTGTGACTCCCCAAAGGACCCGAAGGCTTTCGTTGATTTTGATTTGCAGCCTTATTATAGACAAATTATATGTACATGAGTGACAGCACGCCAACGAGAGACGAGAAGAAAATGAGTAATTAACATATATTGGGTATTACTGATTGCTTTTATGATTATCTGGATTTTAAGGTATTAGCTGGAAAAATAACTCCTAATCCCTTATTAAAGATAAAAGGCAAGTCATTAAAAGTAGAAGGTTGTTTTCAGTCCTGAGAAGCACTGGAAATATGTCTTGGCTCCAGCAGCGATCTAACCTTGAAAGCCCGTAATTCCAAGTTACTCAGCTTAGTTGTTCTCCTCAGCGAGGGAATTTCTGAAGTTTCCCATGTGCTGGGCGGTGGAGGGGCATGCGAGACAAAGCGACCCTTGTCACATGAACGGCATGCTTGGCACCGGGACAGGGTCCTTTGAATATTGGTATTAACAGAGCCCTGCCCAGCTGCCGGGCTGTGAACTTTCGGCAGCGCAGCCCGAGGTTGCCTAACCGCACGGTGTGCTTCGGCCGGGTGGTTGTAACTCCGGCTTCACGTTCCTGTGGGGGCCACATCTCCTGCAGGAGGCTCCTTTCCAAGCATGGGAACAGGGTGCCCAGGGAGCTGGTGGCGTCACCGTGCCTGGGGGTGTTCAACAAACACACAGATGTGGCGCCGGGGGACATGGTTAGCGGTGGGCTTGGCAGCGCTGAGTCAGCAGCTGGGCTCAAAGGTCTTCTCCAACCAAAATGATGCCGTGATTCTAGGGTTCCCATCATACCTTGACTCCTGTCTACCTTCCCGACAGCAGTGCCTGCCCTCGCCGTTGTGGCCATCTGACTGGTTTCGTGGCTGGGCGCTAAGCTGCATCGGCACAACGGAGCGGATCAAGCACAGACGGCTGATCCTGGCGGGGAAGGGGGAGCGAATGGCCGAAGCACCGGGAGCAGAGAAGCGTGCAGGCTCAGGAAGGGTGACGTTTCCATCTTGCTGTTTTTAAACCCATCCCGAGCATGTGCGTGTTCCTGGGGTCGGAAGGAAAGCAGCACCCCTCCTTGCTGAGTTATAATAATTAATCATTTGCAGAAACCTACCACACACTAAGACTTTCTTAATAAGCCAGTGTGTTTTTTGTAAAAAAACCCCAAGTACATTCCTTATTTCTGGGTAATGAAATGTAAGCAACAGTAAAACCACAAGAGTTTTTAAGTTTAATTCCCGTATTTTAGCAGTTCAGTATTTCAACACATTGTGTTTATATAGTTCTACTATACTTTCGAAAAGCAATTTAAATAGCAGTGGGACCAATTAAAAAGAAATAAAGATAGCATTTAACAACTCTAAGGAGACCAGTGCTTGTAAAACGATTTACATCTGAGGAAATGCTGTTTTGATGGAATACATTTTGGAAAACACTGCTCATTTCTGGTTTGCCCTTTCCCTCCCAAGTTGTTTAAAAGATTATTACCAGTACCTGGCTGATTTTTCTCTCCTTTTTTCTTTTTTTTTTTCTTTTTTTTCTTCACCCCCTTGTTTTGTTTTTTAACTCCTCAACACTGCTTCAAGCCAACTGTGTGGCTGGGTGCTCAGTGCTTTTGCAGATGAGGTGGCCTTTTTGTGCTTGAGGAGGGATGTAGGAAGTACAGGGAAGAGTTTGACTCCATGTTGAGTTGGTCAAGGCTGGTTCCCTGAAGGTGGAGGAAGCAGCATCGTTTTCCCGTTGTTTGGGAGTTTTCCTCTGGCTGGTCTTGAGGGACAGCACGTGGAGTCAGACCGGTTGTGATGGGCAGCCCGTGATGTTTCCAAAGAGTTACTTTGCATAGAGGGTCCTGGAAAAAAACCCCAAAAATCATTCATGGAGTTAAGTATGTAGTAATTCCAGCCAAGATGTAGCTGATAAAGGCCACTTCAGTTCTGAATGAGAACATACATGCAAGAAACTTATGTGATTTCTCTAATGCGTTTTAATCCCAAGCCTTAAGTCAGTTTGGTTTAATTGCTTCTGGTGCCTCCGTTTAGCCAGCTTCGGTATGTCTGTGCAGTGCCCAGAGTAATTTGGGTGTTGTCTCCTGAATGAAATGTTTTGGGCTGCCACAAGACACATGGTCAGTAATAGCTCCATCTCACTAAAAGCCAAAGAAGTTGAGAGTTGGGGCGCTTGGTGAGAAGCAGCCACGGCAACGCTTTGCACGGGGAAGACAGCACATAAATTTTTCAAGTTGGATGTGTTGGGTTTTTTTGTTGTTGTTTGTGTGTGTTTTTCAAATGCTTCTAGTATACAGAGTTGTTTTTTTGGTACTTCGGTTTCTAATCTCAACTTCCAGACCATGATGCCAAGCAGATCATCAAAACCATCATGGGGTTTCCAGTCTCTCTTCATTACTGAAAGTTGTTTTGGAAATCTGGCAAAGCGCTCACGTTTGGGCAGCAGATGTGATAACTGGAGTGGAGATCAGCTATATGGGGAGTTTACTAATGGAATGGAATAAATTAGGTTGGAAGGCACCTATGGAGGTCACCTGATCCAAACTTCTGCTCAAAGGAGGGCCAAGTCGGTAATTAAGTTATTAAAGTTAGTTCCTAAGTTATGACATCACATCCAAAGTACTCTTCCATTAGATAAAAGTGCAGGTGGAATAGAGCCCCAAGGAGGCACGCTGATTTTCTTTTTTTTCCTCTCGAACCATTCCAGTCTCTTTGGATGCATCTGGGCTGACAGCACTCAGAGCAGAGAATACTTAGATGTCTGGGGGCTCTTTTTTAGCACAGGTGGTACAAAATTATTCTTGCCACAATATAGTGTTGAGACGTGGTGTGGGTGTGCTGTAGTCAAGAAACTGGGAGAACGTGGGTGTTTGATTTTGGTCATCTAAGGATGGCCCAGGGAAACATCCCTCTCGATCCTCCTTGTGTTCCTTGTTCCACCCATTTTGACTGAAGTGTGTTTAACAATGCCAGTGTTCCCTGTTATGTTCTTCAGGCCAAGCACAAGGAATTGTGTCCTCTCTCTCTTCTCCCATGGTTTCATCTTAACCTCACATGCACATGCTGGAAGCAATGAAGTCAGTAAACGAGTCCTTCTTGTATCCTCCTTCTCATGGGTAGAACAAAGGAGATGACATGATCCTGTAAAGCACGCCATTCACTCGTGGCTTGCCTGCTTTGGGGCTGACCAGGGGGTTGACCATTAGGAAGGTCAGCGCTTATGCAAAAATCACCCCTGTGCATTTTGTTAATTACAGGCAACCATTCTGTTCAGTCCAAGCCATCCTCAGACTGACCTCCTACTTGTTTTTTCCTCCCAACGGTCTAATAATTAACAAGCTACTTAATGCACGACAAAAGACCAATTAACCCTAAAGCACTTAGTGAACTACATGTAAATTAGTTGTAAAATGTTGCTGTAAACATTAAATGTTAGGCAATTACATAAACCAATAATTGCTAAAGTTGCATTTAGGAGCTTAAAAAAAAATAAAATATCTGCTTAAGTAGTGCTTTGGTTCGGAGAACTCTGCTAATGGTTTTGTTTTTAACTACAGCAACCCCGGTCTGTGTAAGTCCGAACAGGCTGTGGCAGCTCAGATACGCTGTGTTGTTAGTAGTACCAGAAAAATAAAGGCATGCTAACCTTGTGCGCCTTTCGAAACCCCAATGTGGTTGAACAGTGGTAGAAAACCTCCAAAGGGCAGTACCTGGAGTCTAGAAAGAAATGGAAATCAGATAAAATAATTTGGTTTCTTTCTGCTGTGGTAGGTGGTACCCCTACCCGTGATAAAGGGTGTTAAATTAGTTGGGTACCAGTTTCTGGTTATTTCATGGACTGATGATTGTTTTCTTCAGTTTTGGGCTGTATGAAATGTTCCAGACCTCGCTAAAACCTGGGGGCTGGACAGGGTCTTGTGAGGTGTGAGTGCAGGGGGTCTTGGCCACTTCACTGCGGTTGGGTTCATCTCTTTTCATCGTCTTCCTGCAGATGCCTTCCTGCCTCACAGATTAGCCTTTGAAAAAAGGTGAAGTGTCTTTCCTCCCACCTGTGTGGTGCGGTTTCAGACGAAGAAGCTGGTTTGCTTTTCTGCAAAATCTTTAATCCTCTTAATTGGCTGTCTTGCTCCGAGGTGGTCCAGTTCATCCACCGGTTTTCAATCCCCTGCTGCTGATGTTCTTAAATAATTCATTTTCCTTGTATGCCTGTGTACTTATTCTCCAGATTTTGCTTGACTCTTCCTTACGTTTTATGTTTGCTAGTTTTGCTTTGACCTAGGCTTGTGTTGGACTAAGTAAGAGGTGCCTAAATGGTCGATAAAGAGCTCCTGAAAGGCTTTGCCTCCTTACTCTGTGTATTTGTGCTTTCTTACTGCTTTTGAGCCTCTCTGTTGTTTCGGTAGAGGTATATCTCTGTGTGGCTCACTTTGCATTCCATAAGTAGTCTCCAAATGAATCTCTAGATACCAAATTTCTCATTTTCCAGTGGGAAAAAAGTTTGGTTTGTTTAAACTAGCTTTCTTCCTTCCTCGGCTGTGGCAGTATCCTTTTCCTGAGTATATTGATCTTAATTACAGTACAGTCGCTTACTGAGACCTGGCCTGTGTTTAGTTTTACTGTGTAAATACGTTGGATAATCGTCTGTCATTTTTCTTGCACACAATTTGACTAGTATAGGTCCTGGTTGTATTTATTCCTTTCCCAAAAGTGGAAATATTTTATATTTGGTTGATTGAATTACAGAAATTTCCTTAAAGTGTTACAACTGCCTTCCAGTATAGGCGAGTCCTTGGCAAATCCGCTGAAGCTATTGCCTTGCCTGAGTCAATTTTCCTTCTTGTACTTTGGAGTCTGATGAGAAGAGCTCTTTCCTTTTCTGCGCGGTAGACGCCAAGGTCAACCACAAAGTCTGGCTGGTTGACTTGCAGCCAAGGAAGGGTATATGTTGCTAGCCTGACATTGCCTTTCATGAACATTCCATTGGCCTTGCCTTGGTTTGTTGTTTTTTTTTTTTTTAAATTTTTCTTTTTTTACAAACTTCTTTTATCTCGACTTGTTTTCCTTTCTCCAGCGTTTGTTCTCGCTGTTGACATTTGCTAAAATGCCTGCTGTGTGACACCCTGATGGTTTACCTCCCTTCCTCTCGCTAATGAGAGACCGTCTGCCGCTTGGGACCTTCTATAAAACGGCTCAAAATACGGACCCACATGTGCCTCTCGTCAGCGGTTGATCTCCTTACGCAACCTTCCAGTTTCACCGTGCAAGGGATACCAAGCAACCGATCTTTTCCTGTATGGAGGTTCTTACATGGTTTGCAGGTCTTGGTCTGTTGGGCTTCTGCTTCAGAGCAGGGGGGCACACCTGAAGGCACGGGCCTTGTCTGTGAACCAGTGAGCCTGCTTTTTTCCCCGTGTAATATTTTGTGGAGGTTTAGTGCTCATGCAGGAGATTGGGGGCAAGTCCGTGAAGCGAAGAGTCGGAAGGAGGCAGCAGCTTGAACTCTACTTGCTGTTGCAAGGGTGAAGAGCAAGAGCTGTAGAAATGTCACCGGGCTTAGAGCTGTAGAAATGTCACCAGGCTTTTGAGAACAAGTTGCATCAGGAGTTTCTTTCTGAGAAGGAGCGTGCTGCTGGCAGCCTAGAGCCACTCCGAGCCTGAAGTTAACAGTGGTTAATTTTTAAAGGCAGGATTGAAACTGGTTATTGTGCCTGTATCTCGATAAGGTCTTTCTGCTACTGCAGCACCATCGCAAGAGCCCTTTTCTGGATTGGTTTGACTCAGAGAGAGAAAGAAAATGTCCTCAGAGAAGTAGTTTATCCACCAAAAGCTTTGCTTTGCCACACTACTAGCAGACGGTGCCAATTTCATCGGGATGATCATAAAGTGCCCAGGGATGCCAAGGGAGGGAAGTGCTGAGGGCGGGCTTTTATCAGGATTTAAAATACAGAATAAATGCGGTCACCCAAAGTGCCGATCTGTAGAGATGGATTTATTTGATTGCACTAGCTTTGCAGCAGCGGGGAAAACCAGCCTCCAAGCATGAAACTAACTGGTTTTGTAACCGCTCTGTCAGGCCAAATCCTGCTGGTCCCCTGGTCAGTGAAAGCCCTGTCTGAATCCTCAGGCTGACCTTGCAGCTCTTTAGATAAAGCGGCTGTCAGCCTTCAAGAGCCAAAAGGGTGGTTTGTCACTGAACGAAGCTTTTCAAAAGGTGATGGAAAAATAGAAAAGCTGAGCTTTTTCAAAGCATCTCTAAGGAGGTTGGTGCCTTACGCTCCAGGTGAGTTGGCCTGCTGTGCTCTGAATGGATTTAGGCTACCGAATTCACGCATTGATGCTTACAGCGTGGAGCTGTGCGTTGCTCAGGACAGCCGGCGCGCAGCCCTGGTCTCCGTCACGCAGAGGGGAGGAGTGCCTTCCGCACCCCACCGGCTCTGGTGGAGGCCGAGTCTGGTGATACCGGTAACAGACACCTCTCCATCTTTCTTCATCTCTTCCTTTTCCCTCTCAGCCACTGCCGTGCCCCGTCGCTGCACTTCGCTCAACCCAAGCGGGAGAGCTGTAGTCGATGCCGTTCAAGACGGTGGCTAGCAGCGAGCGCTGCCTTTAGTGAGTTTTACACTCAGCGGTGAAAAGAAGGTCACGTTACGGATGCTGAAGAATTATTTGTCAGCCTTGAAAATGAGATCAACCTTGCTAGGGCTTCTCGTGTTAGTTGTTCTGCCAGGTTGGCAGTACCCAGCTTCAGTCTCTGACCCCTGGCACTTCACCCCGTGCCAAGCGAAACCGCTCGGATGGGTCCCAGCCGTCGGTACCCGTTTCCTAAATAACGGTCCTGTTTGCGAAGCAATGGAAAAATCAGACCTAATTTATTTAGCCCTCCCTCCTTCTTCTCCCCCAGCGGTAATTTGTGCTTTTGAGCTGGCGGGAGCCTGTGGCATCTCTCCGACATGGTATTCGAAGAGGGGCAGGTGGTCATGGAGAAATAACGACCTGCAGAACCCTCTCAGCACGCGTATTCTGCTCTTGTACACCCGCTGGTCTCCCGCAATGATTGCATGGAATAATAACGCGCTTTTCTCGCCGGGTCTGAAGTGGATGAGGTATTTGGCAACATTTAAAACAGAGGAGGCAGAATGAAAAGAGTGGGAAACAAAAAGCGTTGGATACCAGAGGCGTTGGGTACTCCTTGATATACTGCCTGGCAACAGAGATGGGCTCCGTTTCAGCCGGGGACACTGGCTGAAAAGCAGGCGGGACAAAGGGCTCGGCACGCACTGAGGCTGCAGGAATAAGAAATGAAAATCCTCGCACGCGTGTGCTTGGCTCGCCTCCGCGGCGGGTTGGTTCTCTTCTGACGGGCCCTTGCTGAAGAAGACTTCGAGAAGTGCTGAAACGCTTAGAGCTGATGTGGAGATTAATTGAACGGGACACATAGACAGCGATGAAACCCTGCTTGTGAGAAGAGCTTAATAAGCATAAAATTGGCTATTGCAGCTGGAGGGCTGGTTTTAAAGCGCAGAAAGGGAAGGGAAGTTTCTTCTTGTCACTACATGGAAGCTTAAATGCGGAAGAAGAGCCCCGAGTTGTTATAGCTGTGTCCTTAAAAGTGTCACTGTACTCTCAGCATTACCTAAAAAAGGGGGCACAGGTAAACAGTCGGTGGTAAACTGAAATCATAGTTTGGCAGGAGGGCTTGTAGCTGACGCAAGGGAATGACAGGTCTTATTCAGGGACTGCATCGTGTCAGAACAGCTTTAAAATTGCCTTTGAGGGAACTGTGTGACGGTGTTGGAAAAGAAAACGGTATCCTTTTTTTGCTCACCAGAGCAATGGGAGTTTTCTCTTGTGCTAGCTTATGTTGGGCAGATGCTTTGTGCCTGCGTTGTGCTGTTGATGCCAGTGGCAGCGCGGAGGGACTCGTGCATGATCTCTGATGTGATTAAGACATTTAAGATACTAGAATATGACCCCAGCAGCGTTCCAGAGAGGTAAACAGCACACGGCTCTGCAACAGACTGTGAAAGCCCTACTGCTTTAAAAAGGAAAACAGAGAGAAGCCAAAGAAAAAGAAAAACGCTGAGAATTCGGGAGCAGTTTTTGAAGTTTGTTGTGTATGGCAGCCACTCGGCTGCTGAATGGTTCAACTGGAGACATGACTGTTATTCAGGTCCAAGGAAGGTGTGATGGCAGACAGCATCCCAGTATCTGTGTGGCAGTGGGAAATGTTACAAAGCTCAGAAGAAAGCCAGGCTTTCTCTAGATGCTGCTCTTTCTTTATTAAAGGCTTTTTGGCAACTGCTCCGAAATAGCTCCTTAAAAATGTGCTGCTGTAGCAGTTTCACACAACTTGAAGTAAGATGGCTGACCTCCAGGACTAGTCAGAAAATACTGTTGTTATCCTTATTTTCTAATGAATTGCTTGTTATGTATTTTATATTGCACCAGGGCTTATAAAGAGTATGGTTTGTTATGGAGCATGGGCTATGGTACAGCAGCACGGACTGATTGGTTAGTAAAAATAAGGGTCTGAAGCATCGCTGCCTTTGATGTAATTAAAAATGGCACTCAGTGAATCCAGGAAAGGAAAAAAAAAAAGTCAGAAATCAGTGGAACCTTGCGTTGATTTGAGCAGGCAGAGACTCGCGTTGTTAATATATGAAATACTCAGTCTGCCTCAGCTCGCTAATTGCGTGTCTGTGGGAGGCTATCAATAATGCATTTCATTTGGAATAGGCAGCTGCCGCTGCTCCTGAGGTGTTATATAGATATTATTGTTACTGTCTGCAGCAGAAAAAAACAGGCAATTTTGGGAAACTGTTATTGACAGTCTCTCTCGAGCAGAACAATGTTGGAAAGGGTTGATAATTAGACTTTGAATCCAGTGGTCTCTCTATCACACTGTGTGGTTGGAATTAGCAGTCTGTCTTCTTTTATAGGCAGTGCCTTTTATGTTAAGGCTGACTGACTTTTTCATTAGGTGATGCTGGTTTTGTTTAAAAGGTTGCCAGAACGATGGTCCACATTGCACACCTTATCCACCTGAGCTGCCTGCTATAAATGAGTCGATTCGAGATATTTTTGGAAGAAGGGTCTGTTTTCTGTCCCCGTATTTCCAAGGAACATTTCAGTAAAGTATCTGTAGACAAAACTTTTATACGTGACCCGAACAGCACTGAAGACAAAGCGAGCTGAGAACGCTCAGCAAATTGTTACATAAAAGCTGCCATTCTTCTGGCACTTGAGAGAATATGTTATTAGTAAGCATTTGTCTAATACTGAAGATTTTTTGCAGATCAAAGACTTAATATATGCCACATGCTGCAGAGGAGCTTACAGTAGAACGTGTACAATCATGCAGTACAATAGTCCGGCGAAAAATGGATTATTCGAGAGGCGGTCAATGCTGTTCATTATGTGCTGGAAAGGGTCACGATCAAGGGATGGGGGATATTTGCTTCGAGATGGATCAAGCAGCGTGAATAGCATTCTCCGCTTTTGCACCCCATAGTCGTGAAAGGAATGGTCCCGGGTGGGAACTGGGTGGCGTGGTGAGTGTTCCCTGCAGCCTGCCAAGTTCTGCCTGTGGGACAGGTCTAATCTGCCTTACAACCAGCCAGCACCGAGTGCAGGGTCAAAAAGTAATCATTCTTCTCTAGAAGAAACAAAATAAGAAAAAAAAAAAAAAAAAGCCATTCTCACGCTTGCTTAGAGTGATTAGCTGGAGAGTTGGTCATGCAGAGTTGGTTCTGTGAGAGCCTGGGAAAGGCTTGGCGGGCGGTCACTGAGCGAGGTTTTCGGGTGTGAGCGTTCCTGTGAAGCTGGTGTCACGCGTTGGTCTTTGTGCAGTTGACTTCTTTGGTGACGCTCAAGGATGCTTTTGCCGGAGAGAGCACTGGGGGAACCAGGAAATCAGTTTGCACCTGGGTGGTTTTGCAGAAACGGGTATTACCTGACTTGGTCCTTATCTCTTCTGTAATGGGAATAACAGTTCTTACTCGTAAAGGTGCAAGAATAGCACGGGGAGCCTACGCGCCGTGCTCTGATGGGAGCAGCGCTCCAGAAATGCTGAACAGTGTCGCTAGTAAGCTGAGAGTGCATCCCTTGCCTTACCCTGTGGCCTTGGCTCAGCGTGTCAGATGCCATACGTGAACTAATAAAGATGTCCAAGACAACAATTTTGAGTGACTCCTGGTTTGGGGCGTGATTCCATTTGGGTCAGTCTTTCAAGGAGGCTGGTAAAACCATGAGCCATAAAAGCCTTCCCTGCTTGCTTTTAGATGGTGCTCTTAAGTCTCTGGTCACGTTTTCACTGTCAGATCTTACCCCGGTCTCGATTCAGAAGCTTTCCTCTGCAATTTTTGCCTAACTGAGTAGCCGCACTAGCTCTTGCCTATATAAATCGAGCCAGGTAGATGCAGAGCAAGAATCTCACTGCGAAGTCAAGATAGCATGAATTCTGGTCTTATCAGTGACGTGCAGTCAGCACCGCTCCAGGTTACTGCTCCTTCTGATGACATCCCTGTTGTGAAAGGGGATCAAGGGCAGATAGTAAGTGTCCACAGTCTGCCCTGCAGCTGGAAGTTGTACGAAGGGAGTATGAAAATTAAAGTGAGTTGCAATATATATTTTTTTTTTCCTAGTCTGCTCTCCTGAGGAGCAGTTTTTCTCTGTCTGTAGCCTGCAGAGCTCTGTGCTTGTGTTCCATTGCTTGTGGTCTGCAAGGCATGAAGCCTAGGTAGGGAAGGGGTTGTTGCTGTCAGGGGGGTTACAATAGTAAAGCTATTTTTGCTGGTCTCATTGGCAGTGGTGACTGGAGCAGGGGGGTTTGTCATCTGTTATCCTTAGCAGAAACTTGCCCCTAGATAGTGCCTTGAATCGCATCTAAAAATGCTGAAACTCTGGGGCTTGCCTATGCAAGAACGGCCAGGAAAATGAATAGCAATTGATCAAAGGCGTAAACCATAAGGGAAATGATTAAACTGCCTAAGGTCTTGACATCAACACACAATTAAAATTGTTTTGGGTAATGCACTCGTTTTGGAAGCGAAGTCAGCTAAAGTAGGAAGAAAATGACTTTAAATCTGATAAAAGTGTCTGCACAGGTGTTTCACTTAACTGGCTCACTCTGACTTCAGACGGATTTGAACTGAGTTTGGGTTGAGTGAGGGCAACCCCAGAAATTAATGGTAGTATAATCATGTCCTATTTTAATAAGCATATTTGGAAAGCACGTTTGACAAATAGCCTTCCTCGATAATGTTACCACAGGCTTTGAGGAAGGTTTTACACCAGGTCTCTCGGGGGTTTTTGTAGCTGCCGATGTACTTCAGAGGAAGGGAGAACTTTATGGGAGATGGTCTCTTGGGCCTCGAATGGAGGAAGCGGTCAACGGAGATGCAGGTCCCAAGGGTATTTAGAAGCATCACTAGTAACAGCAAGCTGAAAAAGGAGGAGGAAAACCACGCTGGTTGATGGAAGAGGCTGTTTTTACTTGTATATCAACACAAAAGAGCCCCCCCCCAGCCCCGGAGCATCGTACACCTGGAGAGCCACGCTATAACCATCTTCCAGCCACGACAAGCGAGATGCTTGTACCTTGGCACCGAAGTGGGAGGTGACTTCAGGATACTGGCCGGTACCGTGAAGCCTGCTGGCGTTTCTGTGCGTGGCAGGGAGCACCGTGGGCGCTGCGCCGGCTCCGGCATCGCTCCAGGAGCGAGGGAGGGCTCCCCAGTGGAACCAGCGACTGCGGGAGTGGGACTGACGTCGGGCTGGGAGGTTCAGCTGTGGCTGATGCGAGGTTGTCGTGCTAGAACGTGTCTCTGTTTCTGAGCTCCCTGAGATTTCTCTCTGTTGATGGAGATTGGTTTTGCCTTTGGGAGCCCGAGGGTATAAATTGTACTTGTAATTGGCCTGAACTGAACTAGGAGAAACTGCTGATGTGTTCGTCCTCTTCTGCAAGTGATGTATTTTAGAAGCTGCCTCATGGACCGCTTGTGGCTGAATGTGAGAACAGGAAAGGGAAAAAGAGAGAGGTAAGAGGTGTCGCTTACGGATGGCAATGCCTCTGTTTAAAGGTTACATTGGAGCATTTCACCATTTGCAATTAATACCTGAATTCCTCTCCCCTTCAGGGGAAAAATACACTCCTAGCCATCTAAATCTGTGGATTAGCATTTTCTCCACTACATATGTCTGCTGATCGTTGTTTCTTGAACGAGATAGTGAGGAAAACAATATTAAAAAGACTTAACGGTGGTGGCAGCTGGTCCTGTTGTTACTGGTACTGGTTCCAGCAGCTCCTAAACTGGACGGATTAGGTAGAAGCGAAGGTGATTGTCAAGGCTGGGGCAGGCTGGTGGGGCTGGTGCTCAAAGGTCGGGCAGGGGGAGGTCTGCAGAGTTCACCCCCCGGGTTAATTACTCTCCAGTCCTTAAGCCTGATACTCAGCTGTCCGCCCTGCACTGAGCACACAGTGTTCGCTCCGGAGATTAAGATGAAAATATGTTCTCCTTGCTAAAGAGAGCACATAAACAACCCATAAACGGCCCATTAACCTACAAAGTTGCAATAAAGAACATGGGGTAAAGCAAGCCATAGGAGACCTGTGACCCAGAAAATGCCTTAACTGGATTTTGAACCTTATCATCTGTGCTAAATACAACTAATAGGAAATTTGCAAAAACAAAGGAAAGAAGGAAAGAAAGAAGGGGGGTGACGTATGATGCACGTCCAGGTTTGGTGGGAGCATTTCTGTAGTTCCTCTCACGATGCGGTTCAGCAAGCAAAAATGTTGTGGGTGATTGTGGAATTACCATGTTACGGGATTGACTATCAGGGTAACACTTTCATGTAATAAAACCGCGTCAAAATGACTGAAAAGAGATAATTTCCCCATCGGCCGCAACCGATGCCTTCAGCAGCTCTAGGAGCTCTGCAGGCACTTCTCTTACAGGCCCTTCCATGCACCAACCGCTTGCTGTGCTCCACGTTGCTTTTTGAAGCCATAGGATGTAAATCTATTTTACTGCTTTTCCAGCTGTGATATTTAAATTCTGTTTGGAATAGAAAAATATGTTGAGAGTCCTTAGTGCAGATGGAGGGGAAGGCGTGTTAGGGATGCTAAGGGAAGGTGCGTGTTAGGGGTACTCTGCCAGCAGGTCTTGCTCTTCATCTGAAGGACGACAGCAGAGTTCAGACACTGTCAGCCGTGAGCTGTAGTTGTCCAGCTGAAATTTCTGAGGCCCGTTCCAGCACTGTGGAATTGCTGAATGGCAGGAGAGCGGCAGCCACTCGATGGTGGTGTCCTTCAGCTGGATTCAAACCGATGGAGGGAAGATGAGAAAGCAGCTCATGGAAGTCTGCGGGCTCACACAGCAAGCTTGTTTTCTGTTCTTTTGGCCAGGCATCATCTTTTAATTCTCTGTATTTAAAGATCTTAGCTGAATCTTTGGCCTCAATTCAAATAAGTATGTTTTCCCTACGTACACCTAGTGGGAAATCTCTGCCCTGGAGCACGTGCAAGAAGTTGAACCTTGCTTCCTGATGCTCGTGCGCGTTGGTTTCAGCGCGAGCTTCTGGCACCAGTGGCTGACTGGGGCTGACTCTAAAGACGGGCTCAAGTCTTGTACCTAATTGCCTTTTTAGAATAGGAGAGGCATAATTATGTATACTGATGTTTGATTTAAACCTGTTTTAGATGCAGATTTTGAGTCCAAATTGCTTTTCTAATTGCAAGGACAATTTTTCCTGCATAAGGTTACGTGTTCGCAGATGTGTTTTGGAACTGTTCTGCAAAGTGCATCCGTTAGATCCAAGTCAAATAATCAAAAGCTCGTTATGCTCCTCAGAGATTCCGAGAAACGTATCTGACCAAAAAAGATGAATTCTGGAGGAACTAGTGGTTATATAAGAGCGCTAATTACCAAGAGGGTTAATGTGTATTTTTCTATAACTAAATGCCTGCAAGTTCAGCTCAGCAATATTTTTCTCTCCTGTTAGGAGCATATCAAAGGAAACCTTTAGTTTTTGTGGGAAGCGATGGATTTTCTCAAAGGAAGGACGGGTGGGAAATGTGAAAGCCTTTGCGTAGCCCGTCTGGGAATGTTACTGAATGATGGGCGACGCGTGGCTTTCGGGCGGTAGCGGCAGAGGCGCAGAGCAGTCGGTCTGTGCGGGGAGGCTGCTGCAGCACGTGCGCTGGGAGAGCGGTGGGTAGGGTAACCGCGACTGCGGAACGGTCCGCGTGAAATGCTGAGCTTGGGAAAGGAGTGGTGATAGGCACTCACCTATAGTCACCGGGTGGGAAGAGGATGCATGTGGGGTTAGTGATTTGTGTTGGGGATCAGCAAGGGCTGTGCAATGCAGCGCTACGGAGCGGTAGGGGCCACGTCTCAGGGAGGTGGAAATGGTGGGCGATAGTAGATGGGGATTTTTGGAAGCAGGGGTAGACCAGCACCGGTTTGGGGTGCCTCCGTTGGGTTGCGGACACGACGGTGGTGTTGGAAAACACAGGGTGATATGCCTAACTGGCAGGTGGAGCTCCGTACTAAGGGGCGGTCAGGGCTTTTATGGTCTTTCTTAATGGGATTGTGTTTCTGTGATGGAAAAGCAATGCTGCTGAGGACTTTGTGATGGGAGAAAGGAGGAGCATGTAAACGTCCCTGCTCCCGCTGAAGGGAGAAATCACTTCCAAGCCCATTTAGCAGGATGCGCAGTACCCTGAAGACCCTTTCAGAGGTTGCCTTCTCAAGTGCTGGGCTGGGATGTTAAAGAAGGGACGCGTGGCTCCTCTATAAACATGTAAAGCCAAAAGACTGGCAGGTGCTGGGGTGCCCAACGACCTGTACTCTTGATACCACCCTGGCCTGAGAGGCGCGGGGGTTTCCAAGCACGTGGCTCCGTGTGTGGTTATCCCTCCTACCGGAGCTGCAGAGCCAGCACAGGGCAGCGTGCTGGGATGCCCACGGAGTTGCAAGGGCATTCATGACTGCAAATATACTTTCAATAGAAAAACGTTATGAAAGCATCATCACCCTAACTGATGAAGAAATGAATTTGCATCAACCTTTGCTGAGTAATTTCAGAAGAAAGCTATGAAAGTTTCTTAAAAAAAAAAAAGGGGTGGGTGGGTGGGGAGGGCATGTTTCTTACTGATTCCTTTTTTCACATTACGAATTGAGACTTTGTTTACCCTGGAAAAATCAATGGTGATTGGACACCTGGTGTAATTAATTATTTTGCAACAGACAGACAGCTGATCTTTTGAAAAGAAAGGAGTTTTTAGCAGAACCGTTCAAAGTTCATAGTCTGCTGTTTAACTCTAATGCTAATAAACATTCAGCAGAAAGGATGTCTGTCTTAAAATTTCACATGATCACACCTTCGTTTTAAGGTGATATGATCAGAAAGAAATGGTGGATCCCAAGAAGTCCTCCAGCAAGGTGACTTTTGTGGCATGAGCTCCAGTTGCCTTTGGGAGATGCCCTTAGGTCTTGGGATGTGGACAGCGGTGTTCTTGGGTTTTAATTTGGAATCATGCGCATTTCTTAGCCAGGAAGGGGCTTCTGCTAATTTTTCTTGAGCTAATAATGCAAATGAACTTTGCTTGTGCTGTCAAAGGAGTATGTGTTGAACCTAGTTTCTTTTACCTAAATGGGCAGTCTTTTCCCAATGGGAACAGTTGTTTTTTTTTTCTAGTGCATTGGTGCCTGACTAAACGCATTGGATTGCATTCTTCATGTATAGATGGGACAACCTTTCTGTTAAATATTCGTGTGTTTTCCAGTGGTAGGTCTGGGGAGGTAACAGGCTGCCCTGCAGGCCAATGGGAGCCCTAACCTTGTGGCAGGGAGGGGAAAGCCAGCTATGGGATGCTGTCCCAGACAGCCCCATAACAGTTTGGCTGAAACTGGTTTTATGTCATATAAAAAGGGGGGTGAAGGATCTCAGTGGATCAGAGTACGAAAGGTCCTTGGGCATGCACCATAGAGCATATTGGTTTTAAGCTTGATAGTGCTTTTTTTTTTTTACAAGGGCTGCAAATTGCTGTAACATAGTTAAGGACTGTAGGAAGAGGCAAGTTTTCCTGAACTTTACTCCCAGCTTGAACTTTTAAGAAGAGAGGCAAGGAAGGGGAGAGAGGGAGATAGACGTACCCTCGCTCACGCCCCCCTGTCTGCGGCCACTAGGATGTCAAATGGAAAAGGCAGCCCGGAGAAGCAGCTGAATGGCTTTGGGGAGAAGGGGAAGGAGAGGAGCCGCACGTCCCTGGTCATCTCTCAGGCTGTTAACCGCAGTATTTTCACCTCTGCAGTCTCCCCTGCTGCCGAACGCATCCGCTTCATCCTTGGAGAGGAAGATGACAGCCCGGCACCCCCACAGCTCTTCACGGAGCTGGACGAACTTCTGGCCATTGACGGACAAGAGATGGAATGGAAGGAGACCGCAAGGTGGGTTGGTTTTCCTTTACCCCGAAAGGGAAGGGCAGCTGCAAGGACCCCCCATGGGAAACCACTTTTTAACATTCAGCTGAGATAATATCTGTGCTACAGGTACAGTTGCCTGTATGGCTGAAATCACCTTTCTCTGATAAATGAGAGAATTTGAGGGTTTGTTGAAATCTTCGCTTAAAACAAAAACTAGAAAAAACATAGAGTGCCAGATTTATTTGAATAGTTTGCCTACAGAGAGCCAACAGACTGGTGGGCTTGTTAGTGCTTTGCAAGGAATGACAGTGTTTTGGCCAGAGTTGTCAGAAATTGTGCCTGAATAGAGCATGTGTGTCAAAACTACTTCTGTTGCCCAAAGGTAGATTTGAGCCTGACCCCACCACGCACCACAAGTTGGGAAATCTTGGCTGTCCCCCTCTCCCAGCCAGTTACTGATGAAATTCCTTTTTTACAGGCAAAAAACCCCCAGAGTTTTTTTCTCTGATGAAGTTATCCAAGGTGTGTGTTAGCTGCTGGATGGGGTTGCCCGCTCTGAGTTTCTTGGTTGGGTTCTCTGCCTGTTTCTTTGATGCTGCTGTTGGTTTGGTCAAAAAACGATGCCAAAAAAACTGGCGTCTTTTTTTGATCTGGTTGACACAAGTTACATACAGTTCATTTCTGAACACCACCAAAAAAAAGCCATTGGATTGGATTAGTGATCTAAAGGCTGCTGTTTAGCCTCTAGCCTTATAAAGTTTTGATTTTTTAATACAGTAAAAATATTTTTCTTGGGTTTGCTTTAAAAGGTAACCCCCTAATTGCAGTCTGGTTGCTGGGAAGGGCTGAAGCATCCCACTAGAAAGAGATGCTCACCCAGCTGGAGAACAGTGCGGGGCTTTACCTTCCCTGTTCCCAATCCCCCTCGCTTAACTTGGGGCTTTTCATTTTCCTTTATTGTGGCTGGGCTAAGCTCTTTCCCCACCTTCCCGTCTATAAGGGCACCTACTGTGTTCGTAGTTAGCCCATGTTGTTTGGTTACCTTAATCTTCTTTAGCTGCAATTTAATGAACCGCTCCACCACCTACCCCTTTTACCCCCTTATCTTTATTTTTACTTCTCGGTCACTTGGAGAACCTATTTAAAGACTTTTCGCCTTTTACTCTTTAACTTCTTACTTGCTGGTCATCCTTTTCTCCCTTTATTGCTTTTCTTCCCTCTGACTGTTATTTCAGTGCTTGCATTTAGTCATCTGCACTGCCTGCCTCTGCTTTTTACAGCTAATTATGCTTTCCTCTGTCCATGCATAGGTCTTTGGGAGGGTGTTTTAATGACAGTTTGTTGAAGCTTTTTCACGATTCAGACCTTAGTGTGGCTTTTCTTATCGAGCATTCTTATCTCTTGGGTCCCTCCTTTGTAGTATGAATATTGGGAAGCTCTGTTTTCCTTAAGTCTGCAAATGTCAGCCAGCAGAAGAAAGGTGCCCCTTGCCCAGCGTGACAGGTCGCAAAGCACGGCCATTTCTTGAGGGACGTTGGTCGGGAGCCCTCCACTCTTCACATTCAGAGGACCTTATAGTGGGATGTGCTTGCACTCCTCCTGCTGTCGGCTGGCTGTAGACAAGAAGTGGGGTTTTCTTCTCCTCTGCCAAATGATTTCTGCATTTATGTGTTTTTACACGTCTTTGGAAGATGTGCTAGATGGAGCTGTATATATGATGCTCCACATAAATTTTAGATATATTTGATGTATACATGTATACAAGATGCGTGTATACATTACATGCTTTAAGCATCCTGTTGAGACACTGTGTAATTCCTAAACTCGGCCCCACCTCCTGACTCGCATGCTATTTTGTTGATAGTGATCTTGTATGATATTGTATGATTGCTCAGGATTTTTCAGTATCTTTCTGAAACGACTTAATCTTGCACAACAAAACCTGCCGTCGGCTACCGAGCAGCTCCTGCTGCAGGACTTCCCAGCTGGAGCTGGCTCGCTCCGTGCTTCCGCAGGCAGAGGGGCTGCCGGCCACACAGCTCGCCGCAGCCCTTTGGTCTAAGGCTTGAAAGAGCGTGGAAGCTGTCAAGAAAGAGAGTTTAGCAAATGATACCGTCCTTTCCAGAGCCGTTCTGGTCAATAGAAAAATAAACTGGTACACGTCGTGGAAAATCTCCAGCAAGAACCTCATGGCTACTGATGCAAAGATGTCTCCAGAGGGGACCTTTAGTTGCACATCCTGGCTCTTGATTCGTGCGAGGTCAGCTGCGTTGCAAGCCCAGTATAAGGCACGCGGTGACATTTCTGAGGGTAGGTAAGGAGCAGGGCTTGAGGACGTCGTACCCCTTTGCGGGGTGCTGTTGCCTGTGTAGCCCATCGCGGTGTTGGGCCGCAGTTCACCATAAAGGGCCATTTTGGAAAAACATCCTTAGTGTACTCCGGGGTTTACAGCAAAGCCCTGTAAATGTGTTTGAAACAGAGCAGTAAAAGGGAAGGTTTATTGCTGTTAAAAGGTAACCTGAAGGTTTGAGTCACCAGGTGGGTGCTCCTTGTTTGTTGTGTTGGTGCTCGTAATCCATTTGGTGCGGAGGGAGAAGTTCTTGCACTGACACATGGATGTTGGCATTTCAGTGGTAGTTACAGGATACAGGGAGAATTAGGAAAAAGACCTGAAGCAGCTGGAGGCCAACGCTCTTACTTGGAGGCTCAGGATTTGGGGACCAAGGTGTGTCCGCCGTAGTGTAGTGGTGGTGGTCATTCTACAAGGCAGGGAGATGGTAGAAAGATCATGAGATTACAGAGGGAAGGAATGAAAGGACTGTGGGATGGTGGATAGGGCTTTTTAAAATCTTCTATTATGATCCCTTTTTTTTTATTATATAAGCTCTGTCAGGCAGCACATTTATATCCTTCACCCTTTTACGCATTATAATATTAGCACACCTTTTACGCAATCCTTTTCGAAGCTCTAAAAATAATAATAATATATTAAAAAAAGATGGCTCCTGCATCTGGCTCAGCAGAGATACTAGCTGCCCTCGCAGTACGCGCACACTGCCTGCGCCGCTGGAGGCAACCAAGTGCGCTGGTGGCAGGTCCTCCTTGCTGGTCTCAACCCTTTGGAGCCAGCGATGCTGGTAGGTACCTGAAAGCAGAGGTCCCCAGTACCAGGAGAGCCTTGCTGGAGCCGTCAGCATAATTCCCAGGGCCCAAGAGGCATAACAGAACGGGGGTATTTTATGTCATACCTTGCTGCTGCTCTGATGTGGTCGCGGGAATGTTTACTAGCTGTTGCAAGTGGAGTACAGCTGGCAGACAGGAAGAATATGTAGATGTCAAGAACAGAGCGGGATGGAGATGAGGAAGGTAATTTGATTGTTTGTTTTCTGGAATAACAGTGGAGATAATCTTCTGCCCTGAAACGGTACGTTGCTGCAGACAGCATCGCTTTCAGCGCTTGGGAAGCTCCGTGGAGAGCTGGACAGTTCTATATTCAGGCAGTAAGAAGCACTAAACCCCACAGCTGTCTTGCTGTCTTTTTTGCCCTCTCTCCTCCACCCTGAAAGTCCGGCACTTTTTTTCCTGCCTAGCAGTGAGTGAGCCGTTCCGCAGAAGCAGATATTTAAAAAACCAAACCATAAAGAGCAAGGCATTGGTTAACCCTATGGAAAGCCACACGGGCTGCTTTGCTTAACTAACTACTCGTGTTGGTTTGCGGGGGAGATGGTGTGCACCAAGGGCTTTGGGGGGGCTTGGGAACCGAGGGTTTTCAGGGTGTTTGGGAGGCACCTTGCTCTCTGTGAATTCCCAAGGAAACGCGTGGGCTTGCCCGCTCCCTAGGAGAGGAGTTGTAGGGACCGCACTGAATAGAGCAGGTGGTAGCTGAAATGGGTTTGCAAGTTAATATTTGTTTTATTGAGCTTGGATTGCGGATTATAGTGCGAAAAGTAAACAGAAAGCAAATATCAGTACTCATGAATGATATGCTTCCACTGAAAAGGCAAACGCTTCGTAATTTGCAGCCTTTACGCTGCTGCGGGGTGAACCGCATCTCCATCCCATGTAATACACAGCTTTGAAATCCAGAGATCTGCAGCTGCCCAAGTCCCTTAGGTGTCCTAGGAAATAGCTAGAATTTGTGAACTTAGTAGAACCTTATTAATTTGAGATCTAAATCAGTTTTTTAGCTGGAGTTAAAAAGCGGCTTTAGAAAAAAAAAAAGTGTCTCAAAAAGAGATTATTGCAATTGAAAAGCATAATTGATTAATCCTCAAGTAATACATTTTTCAGGATTAAATATCATTTCGCTTACTGTTAGTAATGTTCTTTTGAACCAATTTATGAGCTTCCTTACCTGGACGTGTGTGGTTTTGTCTTAATAATCCCCTTATATTAGTCACTGGAATTTTCATTTTCCTTATGTATTAAAATAGTATCTCAAGACAGGATTTAAAAAGCACTTCTGCTTTGCAATGAGGTGATGCATTGAAACGCCTGCCTTTCCCCGGCGCAGCGAAGGCACGGGCCGGGTGAAGCCCCCCGGCAAGCCCCCCGGCAGGAGCCCTGGGCTGCGTCCCGGGCTGCCCACCCGAGCAGACCCCTGGCTGGGGGCAGCGCAGCCAAGGGCACGGTCACAGCTGGAGGGGGGGGTGGGCTGCGCCGGGGGGAGGTGAAACCTCCCGCTCGCCTGCAGTTAGGACGTGGGGTTAGGGGTGTAAAGAGTCTTTTGCACAGAACAGGATTTGACCTTTGCTCTAATCTTCAACTAGAGGTGAGCTTTCTGGTTTTTTCAGACCTGCTTTGTTAAATCATTAAACAGCAGCCAGAGAGCAGAGGGAAAGAACAAGCCCCTTAATCTGTGGCTTTTCCTTTGGTGGCTCACTTGTTCTGCTAAGAGCATCTCCTGATTTTTGGCTGGGGCGTGCTCCTCTCTCCCCCCCTTTGCCTCATGCCAGCCTGTGGGTATGGGACAGTATTATTTGATGCTGCTGAGTTTTGGCAGTGGCCAATTTTTAGATTTTATTGTCTGGATTTGCATACTCAAAACCAAGGTGTTTTTTTTCCAGAAAAAAAAGTTTTTTCCGACTTTATTTCCAGAAATGCCCATTATTTTTTTTTAAACACCCCCCCGGCTCCTTTTTGTGGAGAGGTGGTGCTCAGCCCTTCTCCCTTGAGATGATTTAAGTGTGAATGTAGTTCCCTTGAGTTTCACCCCATTGGTTCGGTGAAGCAGTGGCCAACTTGTTGCGGTGGGTTTGACGTGATGTTGGATTAAGGACTGGGTGTGCCAGCTGGGGAGGGAACCCCTGGGTCTCAGCTCAGCTGCTGAAGCCGCCTATGTACTCTTGGCCTGGAGCAAACATCAGCTAAAGGGTGTTAGTTTAAGTCTTGCTGAAAGCTATTAAAGATAAAATGTTTTACCTGAAAATGTGCAATGGTTTACAAGCAGGCAGAGCATTATCGCCGCTCAGCTGACACATACCAATTCATTAAGCCTTTGCAACTTGGTCATGGGTTTGTGGCCTCGGAGACGTGTGGGAAATGCGTGTGCTTGAAGTTGTTGGTATGCCGCGATGGTTCAGCTGCCCTGCTTCTTTCAGAGATGTGCGTCTGCAAGGAGCCAACAGCTTTAACACGGTCTCCTTGCTCTGCCCTCTTGTAGGTGGATCAAGTTTGAGGAGAAGGTAGAACAAGGTGGGGAGCGATGGAGCAAACCTCATGTGGCCACCTTGTCCCTGCACAGCTTGTTCGAGCTAAGGACATGTATAGAGAAAGGCTCAATAATGCTGGATATGGAGGCCTCTTCTCTCCCACAGGTGGTGGGTAAGTAAAGCTGCCTTGGCTCTTGCCCTCAGCTCTTCCCTACCAATTTTTATTAATCCTGATAGTGGTTTCACTGATGGTTTTAATGCAAAAGCACTGCTTTTTCAACAAAAGAGGAAAATAAAGAAATAAATCCTCCAAGGAATAACAGGGGAAAATAGAAAGTATGTGGAGAAGGATAACAGATAAAAGAGTTCTTCTCAATTCAGGAAGAAGAGTAAAAAAGTCAGCTTCAGTGATAATTGGTCATAGAATCATTTAGGTTGGAGAAGACCTTTAAGATCATGAAGTCCAACCGTTAACCCAGCACTGCCAAGCCCACCACGGCTTAGGAACCATGTCCCTAAGCACCGCATCTACACATCTTTTAAACACCCCCAGGGATGGTGACTCCACCACCTCCCTGGGCAGCCTGTTTCCACGCTTGACCACCCATGCTTGACCACCCTTCCATTGAATAAGCTTTTCCTAATAACCAATGTAAACCTCCCGTGGTGCAGCTTGAGGCTGTTTCCTCTTGTCCCGTCGCTTCTTATCTGGGAGCAGAGACCGACCCCCCCTGCCTACACCCCTGTCGGGTAGTTGTAGAGAGTGGGAAGGTCCCCCCGAGCCCCCTCCTCTCCAGGCTGAGCACCCCCAGGTCCCTCAGCTGCTCCTCATAGGGCTTGTGTCTAGATCCTTCCTGAGCTTTCTGGTGATTATATCAAATCATTTGGATCCCAGAGGAGATATCCTCAGTTATATCCCGAGATATCACGACGTGTTTGTGCAAGGAATAGTACACACTGACTTTGTGTTGGCTCTCAGAAACGTAACCTGTAGAAGGCCACTTCCCTCAGGACCCAGCAGGTACCGCCTTGGGCAGAATGGCTGCAGGTTTTGGGCTGTGCAGTCAGACCATAGACTACTTCTGGACGGGGTCTCAGGGTGGGCTGCTGAAGGCAGATGAGGCTCTCTGTAGGATGGGGTGCTCCCCTGCAGCAAAGGAGGACGAAGAGAGGCCACAGCACCAGCTGGTGCTTCGCTCTGCTGAGCAGGATGGCAGGGTTTTTGCAGTCAAAGTAGCTGTGGCTTGGGGTGACGCTTGGTGACATTGCCGAGAGCTATACCGTGTTCCTGATAACCTGTGAGAAGATAGGCAAAAATAAATCTGAAAAGTGAGCCGTCCAGTGGAGGTACAGTTAAGCAAAACCACTGAGTTTGGAAGCCATGATGTGAATCGGCGTAGAAGAGCAAAATGAAATAAAACCCCCACAAAACTCAGTGCTTTGAATTATAATCTTAGGAAGAAGCAGGCTTAAAACTGTCCTGCCATGAAGCTGTCAAATATCAGGTGTTGCACTAGTTCGTAATACTTGGAATTACGAAAGCTGCCTCTGATGTTCTCTGCAGAGTTTTGACCTTCGTTTTGCAGGTACTTATGGTGGCATTTATTTTCCTTTATTTTTGTGTCTGTGTATCCAAATGCACAGCTTTGCAAAGTTTAAAAACAAAACCAAACCAACACACAAAAACCTCTGAAGTTTTATGCCAAAGCTGAAGATGCTTCAGAAGATAGCAGCTGATGTCAGTGGTCCAAAATTTTAACCCTCGAACATTAAATTTCTTTTTGAAGTCACTTTGAGATGTCACCTTCAATATCCCTCTTCAACACCCAAATTAAATCTAATTCCTGGGAGTTTAAATTACAAATCGGTGGCTGCCGTTGCTGCAGCACTGGCCTGAGCGAGGTGGTTTTGCTGGTCTAGGTCCTTAATCAGGTAGATGGGGATGCCCGAAAAGCCTGCAGGCTTGGTTTCCAGAGTTATTTAGTCATGATCACTTGGTGGGTGTCTGTTAATGACACACGGGAAGGAAAAGCTCAGAGAGCTCTCTTCTGTTGATTTGTGTTGTATCAGAAACATGGAAGGGAAGAAACACTTGCCAGAGAAGGATGAACTTGATGAAGACAGACGTGTTGTTCTGAAGGAAGTATGCCAAAAATCACTAACAAAACATAGGAGGAGCAAAAGCTTGCAGAAAAACGGCACTGTAGAAAAATAAACCTTTGGCAAACATTTACTGTAACTGTACCTATGTGCATATAATCATCCTTTTCTGAGTTTGGGTGGAAGAACTAGGCTTTTTTCTCCGGTGATGTGAAGAGGCATTAATTCTTGGGCAGCATATAGAGGACGACTTTCTGACTCACCGAGTTAGCAAATGTGATGCATGTTCTGCCTCCCCTTTCCCATAACTTTTATTATTAGCACAAATAAAAGTTACCACTAGACAAATAAGAGCTGCCACTTCCCCTTGGGGGACAGCACGTTAACTGAAGTAATCAAGGGAACAAGTTAATGGGAGATTTAATGCACAATAGAGATTCTTAATAAATCTGGCTACTTCCCCCCACCCCCACCCCCTTTCTCCTCTGAGATAGGGGAGCAGGAAGGAGAGGATTGATGGAAAGTGAGCAGCATTTGCAGTGGGCTGGGAGCCTTTTTTCCTGCTGATTCAGATAAAGGCAAAGCCACATAATACGTCCTGTGACAATTGGAGCAAGTTCTGCCTTTTGTAGTTGCCGTCATTTTACTTCAGTCCAGAGAGTGAGTGATTTAATTAGTTGCTCATCTCCAGGACTTTTTCATATCGTTAGATTAGGTTTTACTGGGGGCCTGTGGGGTGAACTCGGGCCATGTTGGATCTGATAGAAGTTTTACTCTGTTATTTTTGGGACCATACTGGAAGTCGCGATGTAGTTGTAGCTTCTTCACAAAAATACAGAGTCAGAGCGGATCCCCTTTCTGAACTAAGAACCATCTTACCCTGGTAGATGGCTTGGCCGATGAGTTTTTGCCGGATGGAAACACTTATGTTCCATTTCGAAAGAAATGTCTGTAAGAGATGCGCAACAAAAGTAAAATGGTGCAATGTGGTGATGGTTTTGAGGTGGGGAAGGAAAGCCTTCAAAAAGCTAGGACGAAAATGATCCATCTCTCTCCTCCCGCTCTCCCTCGGTGCAGCCAAGTTTTGTGCCTTGTGATTAATTGTCCTCTCCTCTCCCTCACCTTTGCGTGCAACAGAAATGATCGTCGACAATCAGATCGAGACGGGGCTTTTGAAATCAGAACTGAAGGACAAAGTCACCTACACGCTGCTTCGGAAGCACCGGCACCAGACCAAGAAGTCCAACCTGCGCTCCCTGGCTGACATTGGAAAGACCGTCTCCAGTGCAAGTAGGATGTTTACCAACCCCGATAATGGTAATGCAGAGGCTAACTGGCTATAGCCTTCCCTTCTAAAGCAACCCACCCAACTTGCCCGCCAAAAACTAACTGCGTTGCCTTGACGATGCTTTTCTAACCCACAATTAGCGTAGCGAGACCCGTGCTGATAACACATCAGTGGTGGGCTCTGGAGGCTGCTTTGGCTGTGGCACGTCGCTCTACCCGTATCTTCACTGGACTGAGTAGGAGAGGAGAGGAGGCGGCAGGCAGGCGGCAGGCTGCAGGAGGCGCAGGGGAGAGCAGGGAGATGCTCTTGCAGCCGGCGTGTGGGAGGGGATGCAGGAACGACGGTAGGAAAGAGAGATTTGCAAAAAAACTCCAACCGTGCCTGAACCTAAAAGGCCGATCATCTGAAACGTTTGGGCAGAGACGAAACTTTTCATGCGCGTTCGATTTCTGTAACAGATGGTGTCGATGGCACTCCTAATCAAAAATTATGTGATAGTAACATCTAGCTTGCATTTTATTGCCATACAATCAGTGTCCAGTGTGGGTAAAGCTGATTTCCATCTTGCTTTATTCATCCTAAAATTGTTTTGTGGTGTATGTCGTGGATCTGTCTCTCTCTCCAAAAGTGGTGAAGTAGATAGTGCCGTGCTCGTCGTGGTGTCTATCAGTGTGTGAGCGCGCCTGGGTGCAGACAGCTACAGAGGCCTTGGCAGTGACTCCGTACTGACCCGTACATAGAGATTTGCAGTCGTCGTACTAGTGGTAATCAAAAAAGGGAAGTTTTCAGCCTATTGTCACGTCTTGGAGTTCTGTCAGCTGCCTCCTGTTGCCATCTGGAAATTTGTCTAAAAGTTGCCGTTTAAAAGTTTGAGAAATTTCACCCAGAAATGAAAGCAAGCAAAGAAATTATTTTCTTCTTGCTACACTTAAGGCCTCTTAGCTTTCTGTGTTCTGCTTCCAAAACTCACCCTAACATTCCTCCCTAACCTATTATCATACTTTATTAGTATTTCCTACTTTTTAATCATCCTTTGCTGTTGCAACAGGGGTGTGTGTGCGTGTGCATGTGAAGAATATTTATTGCTCTTGATGATGCATCTTGTCCCATATGAGTGCCTTGATAACGCAGTGGTTAAGTGAATAGCACAAAGGCACAGTAACGTGAATCAAGGGAACGTCCTGGGCGTGCAGCTTTTTGGTGAATATTCCTGCTGGAGTCCAGTGGAGCAAAGAGAGGGACTGTGCTTCGGGCAGCACTGTAAAGAAATTCCCGTTGTGGGGAAGGAGCTCAGCGTGGCCAGCTGTGATGGGCGATGCGTGCTGAAGACAGGGGAGCCTCTTCCAGAGCACGCTGCAGTGAGGGGAAAGGATCTTCTGGGCATCACCAAGCTTTGTTTTTGCTCTGTGAATTCCCACAAGCCTTGAGCTGACACCTTGCACATTGGGTAAAGTACATGGGTAGGAGTGCCTGAGGAGAGACGGATTCAAGAGAGGCGGTGCTCAAGAGCTCTAGCTAAACTGGTGCTCCTCAAGCCCCCCCTGCTCGCTGCCCATTAACCTCTGGCAAAAAATCTGCAGGTTTTTAGCCCTTACATCAGCCAGGCACTTCAGGCCCCTGGAGCGTGCCTCAGTCATGTCAGGACTGGGCACCCAGCGTGTGTTTGTTTTCAGTTGGGATTGCTCCCTGGGGCTTTCCGTTGTGTCCTCCCCGCTGTTTGTATGGGAGGCATCTGCTTTCTGTTAAAAGAAGGTAACGGCTGTTGCAGGTGAAATGCATGAGCAGTGTCTGCGGTGGTGTCTGTAGATACCAGTTACCACCTCCGTGACTGCTACGCTTTCTGGAGCTTTGAAAAGGTGAGCAGGTTTGCTTTGAGGAGAAGGATCCTGGACTGTAGCCGCTCTGTATGGGAGGCAAAACCGAAGACGAACATGTCTTCAGCACGCATCGCTCGCGTGCTTCAGTTGCCTTGTGCGCGGTGTAGGGGATGCCCTTAATTCGGGGCTCCAGCCCCAAACCCCTTTCCTGCAGGTAGGCGCTGCGACACCGAGGGTCCTGGTAAGACAGAGAGATGTGCCCAGGCTGGGATTCCACAGGCAGACCTAAGGATGCTCGTACCGCCTGGGGGACGAGCGGCTGGGCTCCTGCCTGCTGGGAGTACCGCTGCCTCTGGCCAGCGCTAGGCTTTTGTCCTACATTACGGTCGAACAAATAATCAAGTTTAGTGTTTCGTTCCGAGTACCCGTCCCAGTGAGTTCCTTAGGCGCAGGAATATAAAGAAACCTTCAGGGTTGACTGTAGGGCATTGCTATGATTAGTCCCTCCTTTTGGATGTAGCAAGAGTCTTAACGAAAGGGGTTAAACCGGGTTCTGTTCGCAGCATACACCCACCTTCCACCTCCGTATTGCATCTTTTTTTCCCTGCACCATATGCTTGTAACAGCCGCCTCTTTTTGCAGCAGCTGGTGAATGTCAAATTCTTCCTTTCTGCAGTTCAAGTCATTCCTTGAGGAGCCATCAAAACCTCAGGGTTTTAAAGACAAATTAAAACTTACTTAAGGGGTTTGAAGGTAAATCCTGCTCAGTGTATTATTTAACTATACATCGGACGGTATAGCTATTATTATTTATAGTTGTTATTATTTAACTGTACCTTAACTCCTCTAATACACATGCTCGGTGCGTTATTTAACTATACCTTGGATGGTATAGCTATTATTTTTTATAGTTATTATTTAACTGTATCTTAACTATAGTACCCACGCTGAGTGTATTATTTAGCACTACCTTGGACGGCGAGCCCTGTGTCTTTGCTGTGCAGCGCTAGGCTTGCAGGGCTGCTTAAAGAGAAAATAATAGCGTGCTTGTCCTGGGAAGGCTGACGCTGACAAAGGGCGTTCATCTCCATTCTCACTCAGGCCCCTGCTTATTTTTCATGGCTAAGGGCATCCTTTACTCGGATCCTAGGTGACTTCATTCCTTTCTTGTTTGGAGGGGCTGTGCAGGTCCTGTCTCAGTTGGACTGAGTCTCAAGAAATGCTTTCCTGGCTCTGCCTAGCCCGCTGGCTGACCTTCAGCCACTCCTTTCATGTCGTTTTGCCTCTGTTTCCCCACCTGGGACGTTTTTGTGTTAGGAGAATATATAATGCATTATGTTCCGTGACACTTCAAGTGCTTTGAGACTTAAGGAAGGAAAGACTTAGATGCAAAGGGAAATACTTCATGAAAAGTTGTTACTGTTATTTATTATTTACACTTTAATGAAAAGGTAACTCCAGAATGTATTTGATCGAGTTATGCCACGCTCCCTGGAATTCAATGAGTGCTTCTCCTGTGCTTCTGAAGGCAGAATTTGTCCTTTAGACAGATAAAAATTTAATGAAGCCAGCAGGAGCGCAGCTGTCTCTCAACATGGCTAATGACAGTAATGAAAGTGCCATCAGCCCCCACGCACTCTTAAATTTCCTTAGAGTTTCTTTCCAGGTAGGTATTTCCTTTCAGTGTCTACCTTTCATTTCGGCATCAGTGAAACTCCATCCAATATTCATGCTGCCTCCAGGTTGATGGGAGCGGCCGGCAGCCCCTCTGCGCATGGCTTACTACTCACCTCCGCACAAGAGCTTTACGGGCTGGTGTAGCTGGGAAGCAGCTTGGCTTTCTGCTTGACTGACGTTTACTGCCAGTGTTGCACGGGGGAACGTCTCCAGTTTACCCATAAAAGGCACTGATGTAAATTACAAAGCACCCTGCTCGTTTAATGGACGCAGTTATTGTGCGTTCATTAAGGGTTGTTTAATGAAACTGTCTCTACTGAAGCTGAACCGGACCCTGCTGTAGGTTATGTGTAAAAAATATTATGCAACTTACTGGTTCTTGCTGGGCAATCACAATTGATTTGGAACCTATGATTTTGATGGGTGCCTAATTGTATTAAATTACTTTCAAAATCATTTATTTCGGCAGCACTTTAGCGTAATGTCATTAGCATGGATTCTGCCCATGATTTTCCTTCTTCCCCCCTCCCTTGCCCGGACAGTTAGGCTTAAACCCCAAATTACATAATGGCAAATTTCTTCAAAGGTATTTGTTAGATCTGAAATCTGGAAATATCCCCTGGGCCGTGGTTCTTGGAGATACTGAGGTGCCTGTATCTCACTTATTTCGGAGCGCTTAGGTAACTAAGTCTTAGGGGCTCTAAATTTTTCTATGCCTTTCTTAGTAGCTTCATGATAAGCTTGTATCAACTCCTGTTCTGGTATTATGTTTAAGCATAATTAAAAATTCGGAATGTGTCCCAAGATACTCTTTATGCATAAAGCAGGAAAAAAGGTAAATAAGCAGAAGTCGCTAGGACCTTGCCTGTGAACGTGAGTGTATTTTCAGTCTGTTGTGTATCGCTGGGGATTTCTCTGTAAAACACCCCAGCCTGTGGCTATTGCCCATGTTCTTACTTCCACCCTCTGAGATGACTGAGCCCTCTGTGTTTTTTATGAAATGCACATAGAAATTCAGAAATGGTGCTTTACCTCCTGCCCCGCCGCTGCTGGGGCTGATCCTGAAGCGTCTCCAGCTGCTCCCTCTGTCTTCGCAGACCTCGGCAGGGATGGCTCTAGCTCTGTGGTCCCTGGTAGCACAGTCATCCCCTTCCCCCTTCTTTCATTTCACCGCTCTTTTTGCGGCTAAGACTCAGTAGCCAGCAGACAGGCAGAAACACGCAACTTTTGAGCGGCTAAGGTGCACGCTGAATTACTTTTATTCATCGCTGCATCATAAAGATTGATATTTGGATCATGCTTGTGGGAGGATGATGTCTCAGAAATCTTTTTGCTCTTGGGAAAGCCAGTTGGATGAAAGACAGTAGTTCCTTGCATGACATTGGATGGAGGAGGATAAATCAAAGCACTCCTTTGCTGTCCGTTCAGCGGGAAAAAAGATGATTATCAAAAAGCTGAGCAGGCAAAGCTGCCCTGAGTAATTACTCGAAGTTACCTTACAAAGACGCCGCCCTTTTAATTTCTTTTATTGGTAGAAGGTTGAGCTGTACGAAGTGTTCAGCAAGGACATTTCGCTTTTACATTTCAATTGAACTCCCGCAGGGTTTTTTTGACAGGTTTGGGGTTTGGGGTTTTTTTTGCGCACCTTGGTTTGTTGACCAGCTTTCTAAGAGTTCTTTGTGTCCTTTCCTGGCGCAGGGTACCGCACTTGACGTGAAGCCCTGCAATAAATAACATATACGCTAGCAGTTCTCCGGCAGCCCTGGCTCAGCTGGCACACTTTCGGGTTGTAACGCAGGTCTGCCGTGGGGTTGCCACTGTATAAAATGGGAACCGTGGCCACCGTTCCTTACGCAGGTGCCTGAGGACTGCCTGCTCCGTGTTTACCAGTGATTTGGTGGTGACATTTGCTGTGCCTTGTTGACGTTTTTGCTTAAAAGCTTCCTGCCTGCCAGCGTTTTGTATAATTTAACGCCTGTGAGAGCCTGTGGCGAAAACCTTGAAGAGAAGTGGGCGAATTGTACTAAAACCGAGCTGGCAGAGGCTGTAGAAAACTGTGATGTGTTTGAAGTGTGAGCGTTTAACCACCATAAATAATGGCATGCTCCCCATCACCAGGTGGATGGTGGCTGTGCTGCCCAAATAGCTCATGAACATTATTTATTTTTGCTGTGCTGACAGCGTAGTTGGGAAACGGTGGAGTTGCCACAACCCTTTGGCTGTCTGCAATGCATTGGCTGATGTGCTGAGAGAAGGAAGGCTAGCAGATGAAAACTTCCCTCCTCTGAAGTTTTTATTCTATGTTAAGAGTTCAGCTTTATTCAGTTCAGCGTTTTTCATCCAAGCTGCATCCCCAGTCCCTTTTAGGGAGTTTAACGATGGCATCAGCTGAGTAATACCAGCACAAGAGGAGAGACGTTTAAGTCTGAAATGAGATACTTTTCCAAGGAATGCTTGGTAAAAACCCCACCGATGTGTTTAGCTGTTTGCATTATTTGAAGCATTGCAGACTGAGGTATGCGCTTCCAAGCCCAAATTGCTGTGCCTTGGTATGTACATGGTCAGGGTGCTCAGAGTGGGCTCCTACAGGGGTGTGACCTGATTTTTTTATTTCAAAAGCACTGTGTGTCTGCCGTTGTTACTGCCCGCACTGCAGCCTGGGACCACTCGGCATGACTGGCGTTGCGGCTGCCTTAGGTGCTTGAAATCTGCTTTGAAGGTGCCTGAACTTGAGACACCAGGAGGGGAAAATTGGCTCCAGATCTGCCAACTGAACGCTGAAAAGTGGAGCTACGGAGGAGGTGTCATGCTCCACATGAGTGGGCTTACCACTCTGGTCACCGAACTCTGCAGAAAGATGCACTTGTGTGTAACAGCGACTGTTCCAACGCTCTGTCTCCTACCTGGCTTGCTTGTGCAATTGTGTGAGCGTTTCTTTCTTGCATTTTGGTTTTTTCTTTTCTTTGACTTTTCAACTTTGCTCTCTTCCTCCTCTTTGCTGCTGCTACTGTCTCCTGCTTGCGCCACACAAGCACGCAGCCCACTCGAGAGCTCCGTGCCCTGCCTAGCAACCCGCACGTTGGATGATGAAATCCGAGTGCAACGCAGCCCCAGCGTGGGATGGCTCAGTAAGTCCCGGGCAGGGATGCGGGCGGGCGGGCGGGGGGAGGCCAGGGGCAGAGGAAGGGGAACTCGCACCGAAGTCGGTCTCCTAACGCTTGCCGCTGCGTTAACAGTGGGAAGGCTGCAGATGGGTTCCTTGCGGAACGGCTGCTGCTCTGGCTGTCCGTGTTATCCCCACTATCCCCTCCCGCTGCTCTCTTTCACTCTGTTTTGCTTCTTTTTCGTCATCTGGGATGAAACAGGTAGGTCAGCCTGCACTCCCCATCAGGCGGTGGGCTCCCTCCGAAGCCACCGAGTGACATTTGTTTCATCTATTGAAGCATCCTTTGGCTGTTAAAAACGTTTCATGAATTTTGCCGCCAATGCAGTATTATAAATCTAACGAGCTTAAATATTTTAGTTTCCTTATAAATTAAATAAAAACCCCACAGCTAGCATGTCCTGCCAGCTCTCTCAGTGATGGACTTTTCTCAGGCCCTTCTTCTCTCTGATTATCCTTTGCAAAACATTACTCATCTGATGGTGACTACTACACGTGACATCTACATGTTTACTACACTGATGTCTGATTACTGCACTGACAGCACAGAGGCGTTCTTTATGGGCCGTAGCAATCTACAGGAATCTGAATTTCAGGATATTTCTGGTGAAAGATGACTATTGAGCCTATTAGTAGGATGAGGGGAGGGGTTTGGACTTCCCACCTTACTTCTTGCACCTGTACTTGACTGTGCACAGCCAAGGAGAGGCTCACATCACCTTTGCCAGAGAGACAGTCATGTAAATTAGAGTCACAGAATCGTTTAGGTTGGAAAAGACCTTTAAGATCATCAAGTCCAACCGCTAACCCAGCACTGCCAAGCCCACTGCTAAACCATGTCCCTAAGTGCCGCATCTGAGCGTTTTTTAAACACCTCCAGGGATGGTGGTTCCACCACCTCCCCGGGCAGCACGTTCAATCAGGCCTGAATCAGGGAATTATCCTCAGTTAGCAAACTGTAAGGGTGAACATCGTGTGCCAAAGTCTTGGGCTGAGGTCTTGGCAGCAGAAACTTTTTACTCGCTTGGTTTGCTCAGGGCTTGGAGAGCCTGTGGGCTGAGAGGCTTGTTGCTTCCTTCTGCTCCCTTATTTCCTTGTGATTCAGAGAAGCTGCTCACCTGAGGACTCCCAGATTTTTAAGGTTGTTTTTTTTCTCGCCCCCAGCCCCCCAGGTCTCTCGTTCAGAAGCGGTATTGCTAGGCTTACCCCAGAGACTGAGATGGCCTTGTGTCACTAACCCCTAGATGGTTGAGTCTGCTCCAGAGGGTTGCTCTTATGAGCAGGCTTGTTAGACAAACACAAAAAACAAGAGTATTGGACGTGTCCTTCCTGGCTTTGGGTCTTCAAAGGAGCACAGCCATTAGGAACCTGTATCAGAAGGGGTTTAGGCTGTACAGATTTGGGCTGCGGTATCCACAAAGCAAATGGCTTTTCAGCCAACGTTGCACATGTTGCATCTTGCACTTCTAGCAGCATTTTTCTGTGAGTGGCTTTGCTTGACAGTCAGGGTAAGTTCAGGGGTTTGGGGAAAACTTCTAAACGCGGGCTGGGATACCATCAAGTAGCTTAGGTCAGCAAAGCTGGTAAAAGATGAAGTTTGTGGTTTCCAGTCAGCGTTCTAGAGATTGTCCAAGGCAGTACTGAGTGGGACTAGTCTGAACTTGAGGACCTTGTTAGGGCATCTTCAAAAGATGATATGTACAGACACCAGACTTCAGGGGAGAGCAGTCATGCTACATGCTCAAGAGGTTTTGACTGTCAGCTTTAAGTGTACAGTTGCTTGCAAGGAGATGGAGATAGGAATCCTCTCAGTCTGTGAGAGCTCTATTTAAATTGGCGTTATGAGATGCTTTCTACCTGTGAAGAACAAAAAGTACATTGCAAAGTTTTGGTGCTCAGATCTCTGAATGCAAGGCCAGTCTGATGATGGAAAAGGGAGTGAATAAGGTCTGCGTGTCGTGCCAGGAAGCTGGAGCTATGGCTGATGTGCTTACAGCTTTTTGTGGGGCTAACGCTCAGAAACGAGCGCAGGGGCTGGCTTGCTTGCTTCCCAGGGGCAGGTCCTCCTTCCTGCGTAGGAGGGGGACATGCCTCATCCAAAGTGCTCTAACTGTGACAGAAGGAGTGTCCTGAGAGCCTTCTGCCCGGAGGTTCGTGCTTCTTGTCGTACAGGGTTTTGTCTGATGTCCCTCCCTTCTAGGCTCTATGCACTTGTTCTTGTTCAGCCTTGTAGTGCTGCTGTGGCTGTAGTGGTTTTAGCGTATAGTCAAGGTCATGTGTGTGGGGAAGTGTGGTATTTATAAAGTCAAGGGGTAGAAGCTGGAAAAGGCAGACAAGTGTTTTGGCACACGGGACTCTCCAGGCCTGGAATAAATATGGGATTCCTTGAGAAGAGCTGCTGTGAGTTTGATGTGGTTGTGCTGATCGCGTTGGGAGAAAGAGGCTGCTAGCAAGAGGCAACGCAGTCGTTAGCCGCTTCCCCTAGAAAGAGAAGGGTAATTATCTCCTAAGAAACATACAGCCTTGGAGATCTAGTAAACGAAGCGAACAGATGTTGTAATCTGGGAAAACACCAGCTATGAAAGCTGTGGGCCCTGATTTTAGACTGTTTACTCCAGAACTGGACCCAGAGATATGGAAGACCACCAGAACAGTCTGCAGAAAATGAAGGGGTACCTTCAGCAGATGCCTTGCTCTACAGCTACATAGTGCAGCTCTTCTGAATAGAAGGCACTGAAGAAGCATTGAACAACTGTAGAAAATAAAATCATTAGTATTTTCTGCCCTTGCTCAAAGCTTTTTGGAAGTCATACTTAGTTCCTTCTCAGTTGGAGTCATTAGCTGTGCCAGGACTCGGAGGTTTCATGGTGAGGCTTGAACAAGAGGAGATCAATCTGTGCCACACTGTCCCACAGTCCACAGCAGAACGGCAGCTCTCCCAAAGCCACGAGCTGGCCGTGGGCAGGGTGGCATACCCAGCTCTGAGAGCGCTGCACTGGTATTCCCATCTCTGCAGGTCTTCGAACTTCTCCAGATCTATTTAAATCTGCCAAAGACTTTCTTGTTTAACTTCTCACATTCGGTAGCACTCAGGTGGTGGAAGCGAATAGAAACTTTGCTTGGACTCCCTGAGCTGCGTGACACCAATTGTCAGCGTGAACAGACTTTGCATTTGAAAGAAAGTGCTCCTCTGATGCTTTCCTTGATATGACCGGCTCAGATTTGCAAAGCAGCCGTGTGCATCTCTGCATCGAGCCTCAATCTTTAATTTATGGGTATGTCATATACTTGTCAAAGATGTCCCAGAATTGGCGGTGTCTGTGCAACCTTTAAAAGATAATTAATTGCACCATACAAGAAAAAGGAGCCCTGGGTTTCAGTAATGGGCTTCAGGATTACAACAACCTGGGTTTATTTTGGTTTTTGGGTTTTTTTGTCCAGCTTTGCTTTTTACCAAATAGAAATACTTATTAAATATTCATATCACAGCAGGTTTTATGAACAAAGTAATGTCTGTGCCATGCAACAGGTACAACATACATGAGCAAGTCTGATCACTTTTTTCCTGTTTTGTTGATGTGTTTATTTCCTACTGACAGATTCATATCAAACATTGAATCAAAATTTGTAGGTGTTTCTGAGTCTGGCTTGCTAATGATTAATTAGGAGAATGGTTACTAATATGTGTAGCTTAAACCAGTCTTCCAGGTGGCATTTCTCACTCTATGAGTAAATGTATTTGTAAAAACTTTGCGGAGATAGGTGGGATCTTAAATCTGGCCAACAATAACAGCAGGAAGAGGAAAAGCTGGGGATACCCCTTTTATAATCACTAATTTATCTACTTGTGCTTGGCTTTTGCTGTGTTGACATTCCTGGAGGTGGCAAGAACACACAACTGGTATATTGTGATCGCAAATGGCTCACAAGAGCCTATGTCCGCATACATTGAATATGTTGTAAAGAAAAGCCAAGGCTGGGAGTCCAGATCTCTTTCTTCCCAGTCTTTGTTTTTTTCCTTTTTCTTTTTTTTTTCCTTCGTTCAATATGTTGATTTATTATAGAGCTTGCCTGCACTGGGAGCTGATGATCACTGAAAACTCGGACTTTCGTTTTGGTATGAATACCAAAGCATAAGTTTAATCAATAATCTCCTCGAAACATAGCTGAAGTTGGGAAATGCCTCAGTGCCATTTCTTTCTGAGTATTCTTGGTCTTTCCAGTTATGTTCAGGGTCCGAAACTCTGTGCTGCCAGTTCCTGCTGCTGTGCTTCTGGTTCCTGTGAGCGTGGGTGAGAAGGGATGGGAAAATTTCAGAATAATTTAAAAAAAAATAATGCTACTGACCACTGCGCTTTATGATACTGTATCCATTCCAGAAGTCTCTCTTCTTTTTTTTTTTTTTTTTAATTAAATTATTTTTCTTCTTTTACAATTATGGCTACTTTTGGCTTCTTCAGTTTTAACTACAGATGCTTTTAGTGGGATTGTACAACTGGATTCTGAAATGACAGAGCTTTTCTCCAAGTTCTTTAGAACTATTATATGAGCAGTCCCGAAGGGAGCAAGCAGCTCCTTCCCAGCTGCTCCGCAGGGCTCGAGTGCCAGCGTGTCAGGTTAACAGACAAGCAGTTGATCTTCGAAAAAGAAAAGGAGGTGAACTGCTTCAGCTCTTTGGGGGTTTTCTTCATCTCTCTGGGGTATTTTGTGTCAGGAGTTGGTGACTTTTGGCCTATCAATGCGGTGCACAGATTGTTTTAATTAGTAACATGCTTAAAGTTTGTGAGCTTAATTAATGAGCTTACTTTTGAAGAAAGCTAGATTTTTATTAATATTAAAATACGTAACATAAAAAATGTATTTATTTATATATAAAACTTATATTATAATAAAAAATAATAAAAAATTCAAAGGACCAAGAGCTGCCCACCTCCCTGGCCACGGGAGCCGCATATGGAAGCGTGGGATGCCATGGAGCAATGGGCAGATGCCATCTATGTAGGAGAGCTGAGGCGAGCGGTTTGCAGGTCGGAGTGACCATGAGGGTCCCAGCCCTGCTGAAGGACAGGTTTGTGACTGGGTCCTGGGTGACCCAGCAACGTTGGTGTCAGCAGCCTGTTGCTGCTTCGCTTTTTGTCCTGCAGGCAGGGATTATGGAAAGTCCTTGGGCTCTTTTTCCATCCCAAGAGTCACGGGAATGCTGTGGGTCAGGGATGATGGAGCGTTAGCATCTTAGTATCCCATGTGCCACATAAAGTCATGGAAAGCAGCCTCTCAGGGTCTGAAATTCCCCACGTCAACCTCCCTTGTGCAAGGAAAGGTGTTGCTGTAGCCTGAGCCTCTGTATTCTTCTGACTGGATCAAAACAGGTGCTTTAATTGGTGTCGACATTGTTCTTACAGGCAGCCCAGCCATGACTCACAGAAACCTGACTTCCACCAGTCTGAATGACATCTCTGACAAGCCTGAGAAAGATCAGGTAAGCTGCAGATTCAGACCTCGCTTGGTGATGCATATGGCTAGGAGCTGGATATTGGGGAAAGAGGCTCCGTACCATAAAACTGATGCGTAAGAAGAGGGTGAATGAGGTGAGTAGAGTAGTTTTGGGTCCTGTGGCTGGATCCTCCACTTTTGAAGCACCAGCCCTTGAAAACAGCGGGTTAAACTCTTGCGAGACCTGAAGCAAGTCTCACCATGTACATGGCACATTGCTGATACCCATGAGAAAGGAGGGAAAATACCCAGATATTGATGTCCTTCGGATCTTCCTCCTGCTGGGAAGAGGGTCTTCAGGGGGCACAGCAAGGGTCTGGAGAGGAGCAAAGGTCCTACAGCACACCAGGGCATGCATTCACAAGAGCTGTTGAGTAGATCAGGAGGATTCAGGGGATCGTGTCCCTGCAGTGGCAGCTGGTGGAACAGAAGATGCTGCCTTACCCTGTGCAACTGCGCATCGCTTCAGAGAGGCAGCTGTGATGCAGGTAACCATGGCAGAACAGCTCCAAAATGGAGATCAGCGATAAAGTTAAAATTTAGCCTTTAGCACCAAGTTTCCACGAATTTGACCAATTTCTTAGACAAGGGTAATGTTTGCGGTGTATCATATGGGCTGTCTTTGTGCGTGTTCTCGTCCTTTCTGTGAGTTGAGGAGTCTGAGGGGTGAGAGTGAGTTTATTTCAACTCTTAGAAAATGGGTGTCTGAATAAGGTCTCTGTGCAGATTTCAAAAAAACCTTTGTCTTGGTTCAAAAAGTGGGTTATTCTCAAAGCGAAACTGTTTCTTTCGGAGAATCTTTTTTTTCTTCCCGTGTCTTTCAGCATTCTCTAGTCCCATGGTTATTCTGAATGCAAATGAGACTTACTTTGGAAAATTATTTGGGTAACGCAGTAGAGCTGGCCAGCTGAGAATGACTCTAGTCCTGCAAATGATGGCTGGCTGCAATCTTCTGTAAGTGCAACTCTGCCTTAAAGGGACACAGCAACATAATCAATGTAGAAAAGTGAGTTCAGAGTAATTAAATTTTTAAAAATAAGTACAGATATATATTTGTGTAAATAAATATACTTTCGTGGAAAGAGAAGGGGGCCAGTGTGTTTTGCATTGATCTCAGTGTCATTCAAAGTTGTAGCATACATCTATATTGGTTGGTTTTGCAAAATTGCTCTTTCGTTTAATGTACGCAGCCACACCTGGGGAGAGAGTAGGATTGTAAGATAGCTTTTTTTCATTGGAAAGACTGCTATGTTTTATATTTTTAATCACATTATGATTGGGGTCTTACAGACTAGGAGAAGGCAAGGTCTGAACGTTGCAGCAGGCTTCGTAGATCTCAGTAGCGCAATGAGTCGCAGTTGCCCCTCCTGCTGAAATGTCTCTGGACACACACAGATAATAGACTTTTTGTGTAAAATTCGGTATAAAAATAGATGTTTCGGTCGTACTAATAGTGAAATCTGTTAATAAATCCAGTTTGGAAGTGCCTCCAAAGTTTTTAACTTTCAATATAGATAAAGCCTGACTGTTCGTAGTGAAAACCGTTACTTGAAAAATAACTAGTTCCAAAAAGCCGCTTAGTTAATTAGCCCGTGTCCTGCTGATGAACTTTGCACAATGGAACCCTTGTATTGTATGCCTTTCGAAGCTGGCTTGAGAAACCACCTTAGGTCTCAATTTTCGTTACTGATTGACTGCAGCTCCTGTCTTGATCAAGTTTGTGAAATTGTGGTGATGCCTGGCAACTTTCTTGAGCAGAACTTAGCATGCCATGCAGGAGGCGAGGGAATAATGCATCCTGTTACAAAAAGAGGAGCTGGAAAGAGAACAGCTTTTCGTGCCTTGACAGCAGAGTGGCTGGCTTTCGTAATTTTGGTATCCCATCTGGAAGCTTGACAGTTAACGAGGCCACGTAGTGAGGTATAAGTCTGCTGGAGAAAGAGGCTATTGCAATTTTTGTTGATTTGTGTGTGTTTAAGAACTGCAACAGGCTGAGCTTGGTTTATAACAGTTGCCTGGAGCAGGACTGGGACCTAAGCTCGCCGTTTTTGCAAAGATGAAGGCGAGTGTTGTGTTGCCCATGTTTTCAAGAAAGAAAGGCTTTGAACAAACTTCTGTATACCTTCAGCAACTTCCCTGCCTACTTACATCCTTAATTTCCAGTTCGGCAACCTATAATGCTAATTGGAATGGTGCAATTAACAGTATGGCGATATTATAGCCAGAATGCTCCTTCAGTCTGTGTTTCAGTAGGTTCTTACAGAAAGACACCTAAGTAAAATTAAAGTAAATGTTCTGGATGCTCTCTCTTCAAACAGTGACGTGCTCCTCAGAAGTTTTTACCTTTTTATTTCTTTTTGTTTCTGCCTCTTTCTCTTCATGGAGCAGTGCCGGTGGCCAGTGCTTTGTAGTTGCAGTATGGCCTCAAGACCTCCCTTTTTCAGGTTGGCAGGGTGGATTTTGTGATTGTCTCCCCCGTGACAGGGTGGAAGGGGACACAGGGCCATGCCTTAGGAGACCTCTTGCCCTGTACACTCATCTAGCTGGAAGCAGCTGTGACATTTTGAAGCAGCCGTACCTTCCAGTACTTTCAGCCTACCTGGGAAAGTCCTCTCACCCAGCTACCAGCCTCTGGCCCCAGCAATACTGAGCTTTCGCCATCCTGAGGTGCTCAGTCTCTGCTTAGCAACAGTTCCCTTGCGTGCTTTTTCCTGGGCATTCCCCTGTGGCTTCCCTGCTCCTTTCCCCTTGATGTTGTAAGGTCCGAGCTGAAGACTGGTGCCTCCCGTGGTATGATTGACAGTTCTTTCTTTGGGATCATTCTCTGTGGAGCCAAACCAGAGGCAGATCTCTTGGCACGCCGCGGTTGCCTCACCACTAGTGAGTACTGAATTTTTCCATTCAATTCCGTGTTTGCAACAACTGGTGGTTTTCAAGGATAGCCTCAGAGGTTAGAGGCAGCAAAACAAGCCTGGAGAAGGTCAGAAGAGGAGGGAACGCTCTATGCAGGAGCGTGGCGTGGTTTTGGCATGTTATCTAATAGGCTTGGCCACTTCTCTCCCCTTTTGGGCAGGCTGGTCACTGGCAGCAGTGCTTGAGCACGGTCACCTGGACCAGGCTGCTTTCAGGTGGCTTGGGTTGGGGTTGGGTTTTTTTGGATAATCCAGTTAAGGGGCAGTAAGCAGCCGGGACCTCAACAAAAAGCAAATCTGGGCAAAAGCCCAGAGTGATCCCTCCAAACACAGGCACTTCTTTGAGGTGCTTGTTGTTGAGCCTGGTCTCTTGAGCTTATTTTTCAGTCCCTGCAGAGAGCTGGCATTGCACAGTTGGTTCAGGTTTCAGGTGGGCTGGTTGCCTCTTGGACAGTGGCCTTGCAGAAGAAGCCCTGCTAACATAGACAACTCTGTGAAGAGGCGTAAGCTGGGACAGATGCAGTTATGCTTCCATAGCAGATGCATTTATGCTTCCATATGTCTGTGCCACGGCAGCACCTGGCTGAGGTGGGTGCTTCTGTCCCAGCAGGACAGAGAGGTGTTCAAATGGCTTGGGATCTAGCCGAGGGCATGGCAGTGGAGTATACTAGGAAGTGCTGGACATGCTTAGGTTTTCCCTGAAGGTCTGTCAGAGAATCCTCCCAGAGGATGCCCTCCTTGAAGTTTGCAAGGGCTTGCCTTGCAGAGGAATTGGGAAAGATGCACGGTGGCGGTGGTGGCTCAAAGGCGAATGCACGGTGGAGGTGCTGGCAGTGGGATTTGCCTCCTGCAGGGACAGAGGAACAGTAAGCCATCTAGAGAAGCGAGAGGAGACCAGAACCCTCAGCTTCCCTGTGGCTGAAACCTCTGTATGGCGAGGAGCCGGGCTTTGCTTGCTACGCAGATGCTGAACGTGGTTGCATGTCGCGCCCGTTCAGCTCGGTGGCTTTCTCGCAGATTGCAAAGATGAGTTAGAAGACAGACGGCACTGAGCATAAGGAACAGTATTTGCAGTGGTCCCAAGACACACTGACATGAGTGGTAATAGCAAGAGATAAAATCATACATAGAGCTCAGGTCTACCTGTATTAAGTGTTGTGAGGTTGGTTCCTCAACCCTTAGAGAAGGGATGGTTGTATGCTTACTTTGGATTTACTTTGATCTTCTGTTTTGTTTTTCTCATACTCTTTGCCTTCTTAATACACTTGTCAGAGTTAATCTTCTTACCGGGTAACCATTAAGCTCTTTCACAAAGAAAATGAACTTGGGATCCCTCTTGGAAAAAGGCTGGAGTCAGGAAAGGACAGAGGACACTCAGACTCTTTCCAAAGGTTCAGCCGAAAAAGCGCTGCCCATCCCCTCGCTGCCAGGACAAAGAGCCGTCGGCTAGAGGGGAAGGGGGAGAGGCTCGCGGGCTGGGAGGCGAGGGAGGAGCAGGGACACGCAGGCTGTACTCACGGATGGGGATTTTCCAAAAGGTTCTCCATTGGCCTTGCTCTCTACATATGGCCTGCCCTAGCAGTAATAAGTTTTTGACAGCATTTCTATACTTTTATATATATATATTTTATACATAACTTTCATATGGATCTGCTCCCTGCCCTGCCTGATGGGACAGCGCACAAGGGCTGGGGCAAGCGCTTGGAGCTGGGGCTGGAGGTAGTCAACTGGTAAGACCTCTGTGGTTGGCTTGTTCTGTGATAATTTTAAGATCATTGCATTAAGTTTTGCTGTCGTCTTGCCCTCTGAAAACAATGTCAGTGTACTGCAGTTCACTAAAAAACCCCAAACAAATCTTGCTGTAACTTAAATGCCTGTTTGTTTATTCTCTCTTTCCCCTCTTGATGTGCAAGTGTTTACGGACGTGTGATGATTAGCAGCTTCAGCTAATGCTTCATGGAAAATGGTGGGGCTAGTGTGTGTTCATTGGCTTTGTGTCATTCTCTTCCTTGTATTTGACACTGGATGAAATAATTTTGCCATCGGAATAAGACCGCATGAAATCATAAAATGACAAGGGAATCTGAAAGAAATAAAGTTCTGGGTTACTTGTGAGGTTGGGATGTCTGCTAAATTAAAAATGTCTTGTTACTCTTTTCCCCCTTTAATTTACGAAAGCAAATGATTGTAAAGCTGAAACAAGAGGAAAGACCAATTACCAAAACGCAGAGTTTGCAGAAAATCTTTAACGGCAGATTACTCATTGCAAAAGTTGCATCAATAATATTGATTCGGATCTCATGTGCTGGTGACAGACAAAACACAGTGCCCCTGACCTCGACTGCACATAGCGGCTGCTCTTGGTAGCCTGGTTGTCACAGCTGGCAGTCTGTGGAACGGGAAATTAATACAACAGTGGTTTATTGTTGATTTGGATAGCGCAGAAGCTGGTCACCGTCAGTGGTGACACAGCGTGCAGACGCCAAAGCTTTGCTGCAGTGGCGGTGCTGTCGGTACGGTGTTTGCCTGCATGGAATGGGTTGTAGAGAGCATCCGCAGGCAGCAGCGAGACACAATTTCTGGTTGACCAAAAGTATGTCTATTCTTACCGAGAGACGGTCAGACTCAATTTACTCTTCTGTTGTTATTTTGGGGCATTGGGATCTGCTGGCAGTCACCAAAGCCTTAACGAAGCTTTTTGCCCGTCGGGTTCCCCACTGAGCTCGTGGGATAAAAAGCCCTAACGGGATATTTAATGATGTCTACAAGAGGTGAAGGCTTGTGGGGGAAGAAGTGAAGAGGGGAAGAAAGCATTTCACTGCTCAATAAATGTGCTGTCTTGCAGGAGGTGTGACAACTGAAAAACAAGAAGGGGAGCTCCAAAGAAAGTCTTCCCTTCCCACCTCCAGCCTGTGTGGGAAGCTTGCCCCGCAGCTAAACAAAAGGCTTTTGATCCATTCCTCCTGCCGTTCTCCGATCTGTCAGCAGTGCTGAGCACCCAGACAGCTGCGCGTCGTTCAGGGGTGTATTATTTATGAATAGTGAAGTCAGGTAATTTGTGTGAAGCGGCTCCTCTCTGCCGCGAGAATGATGGCTCGATTCCTTCTGCCGTGTTACACCGAGATTGCAAAAGAGACCGCTCCCGCATCCTGAGCATCTTGCAGAAGACGCCAAGGCCCTGGCTCAAACTGCTCTGGTGATAAATAGCTTCAATAAAGGCCACCGAATTTTGATTTTGCTGTTTTATCATGTTTTTGCTTTGGGCTTGTTTAATGTTCTGGCAGTTTGTTAAGGATAATTAAGGAAGAGGAGGGGTGTTCCCTTCCATTGTATTTCTGTTGGCAGAACGCTGCTTCTGAGGTAGCAGTGCGGAGAAGCGATTTGCCTTCATTTGTCTTATTTTATGAGGCGTTGGCTGCAGTTAATGTACTGGCCATTTGCAGCGAGATAGACAAGCAGAAGCAGCGGCACTTTTGGATGATTTATTTCTCTTTTCTGTTTTCCAATTAATAAATCAGCATCTGGGCTTCCTGCTCTCTCCTGGGCTCTGAGCTCTCTATTGCCAGATCCATCGGTGGTACTGGAGCGGTGTCTGAAAGGCCAGGACTTCTTGTGGCAGGAGAATTCCTCCAGCTCTTGAAGGGCGAGCTGTTTGCTCAAGTTTTTCTCTTAACATCATCTAATTCCAAACTGAAAGACCCAGCGAAGGTTTCTTGATGTCCTGGTTTTGGCTGTGGGGTAGAGTTCATTTTCTTCTTGAGCTGTCAAAAAAGACAACCTTGTGGTTTATGCTAATCTGGTCCACAGAAGAGATGGGTCTAGAAAAAGCAGGTGCTTCTGGTGGGCTATCCAGCAGACGTGGGGAAGGTGAGGGGGATGTACGCGTGTTTGTGCACGTAGATCGTTCAGCCAGATAGAGTTAGAAAAGATCTGATACTTCTGTGGGTTGAGGTGCATCTTAGCCAAGTTATACATCTTCTGTATATTGAATGTAAATAAGCTTTTCTGATATATTTATGTGTCTCGGCCGCTTGGTAGTTTGGATTGCTCTTACCTGAACTCCTGCCAGCTTGCAAGTAGCCTTTGTTGAAGGGGGTGCCCAGAACAGGGCTACGGAAGAGAAGTGCTGGGCAGTGGTTTGCTCTGCTGGCGATCGGGTGAAGGTCTGTGCCGCAGCATCCCGAACTTCACTCCTTATTGCTGGTGGCACCCCATGCTCCGGTCTGATTTTCTTCTTGTTAAAGGCTCATCTGCAGGTCAGAGGGATTGCCAGTGCAATTATGCCGTGCCGCAAGTCCACGTGGCAGACCCACAGCCTGCACCAGCTGGAGCCACTGAGCTGGCTGACCCGTACTGATGAAAAGTGATCCTTCTGCTGGGTACGAGCTGTGTACGCCAGGAGGTCGAGGGGGTTTCCACACAGCCGACTGATGTGGCTACACCGGCAACACTCTGTGTGGATTATGCCTACATCTGGAAAGCTGGCTTTGTGCTCCCGACCACCTGGCTCTTCACCACCCATTCCTCTGCTGGTGCAGGTACCACCAGCTGCTTGCCCAGCGCTAGTCTTACTTTTCCATTCTCTCTTATTTTCAGTGCACATCAAGATAGGATTTTTTGGTGCGGTTTTCAGCTTTCTAGACAATTTCAAACTATGCTGCCACACACTGGCTTGCAGTTGCAGTATCGGAGTCACAAGTGCTTCAAGAGAATGTTTATAAAAGCGTCCCCACATGATTAATCTGTGGGAATATCGGTGGCCTTGCTTATACTTGGTATTGCTTAAGCCGTGTTTGGGCTGAGCTCTCCTTTGGCAACGTACCTTGGAGTTTCACTCTGCCCGTCCCATGCAAGACATCTCAAACCGCAGCGTGCCTGCAGCTGCGTCCCTTCTCTGTTTGAGCAACCTTTTGGGGAGGACAAGGCTTTAATCCTCTTTGCAATGCCCAGGGGGACAGTTTGTCATTTATGGTGTTAGAGCCAGGATCGTTAGCTCTTGAGTCACGTAGCCTTATAATTTGAAACTATTTGAAATTATTTTCTCAGCTTTATCTGTGAAGGAGAGTGATTGAGAGGAGTCAAGTACAGCCTCTATCAGCCCCTTTGTTGCTGTAGTGCAAGTGGGCCATAGGAAGCTGGGGAAGTTCCCGCTGCTGTTCCCACTTCTGTCCCTCCTCCCGTGGGAAATCCTTTGGTCGTGCTCTGTTAAAATGTCCTTGGCAGCTCCAAATGGCTGAATCGCTAGGACTTCTTTAGTGCTCAAGATGTAAAAATAAAAAGGACATTTACAGAAAAATGTGTTTTATCAGGGAGCTGTTATTACTGAGCTGATGCAAGAGCATATAGAAAATGAATATATGTTGATATAAGGGGAGTTTACTGACCTGACGTTATCTTTGCTTTTGAAGGGCTTGTATATAGGACAAAACCCAGCTCTGGATGAATATGGTCAGTCAGAGAGAGGCACAAAACCCTTGTTATTTGTTGTGGTGTGTACAGTGTTTATTCAAACCAGGGTTTCCATATCAACAGGGCATCTGTGCCAAAGCCAGCTCTAAAGTTAAAAAGAAATTGGCCTTGTTGAGAGAAACCCTCCTGCCTTTCCTGGGGAACCGATGGATGGGAAGGGCACCGATGGGATCCCACTGTTTGGAATGAAGTCCAGTGATTAATGGTGGGAATGATTCGCTGCTTTTCCTGTTCGAACGTCTCCCCATCTCCGCAGTCACAAGCAGACATTCCTAATTTTTAGGTCTGTCAGCCTGGATGACCTACTTTCACTCCGTGGATCTCCAATGAAACCGACTGTCTTCCAGCACAGATCCCTGCCACCTTTCTGAAGGAAAGGAAGAGTTTCTAGGAAGTTTAGTTAAGTGGAATTTCATTTACTTTGGCCTTTTTTTCTTGATGCAGAGAGTGGTTTTGCTTGCGTGGGTTCTCCGCACGGTGTATCAGCAGCATACCTCTAAAGCATTCCTGGGTAATGGAGTTCTGTTCGTAGACAAAGCCCGGAGCACTGGAGGTGTCCCCCGAGGTACACATTCATGGGATAATTTATGGGGAGGTAATCTTAAACGTATATGTGAGCAGGTACAGAAAAACAGAGAGACAGAGGCAGGTTCAAATTCCTGGGGGAATTAACCTTGCTTGAGTACAAAAGCTCTGTGTATCTGTGCTCAAGTGTGGGAACCCCCTGATGAAACACGATGCTGTGATGAGGTGAGCACACATACCCCCGCGCAGAGTAAACAGAAGGCAGAGTGAATTTTTAAGAAGGCTTCTGTTAAATAATGCAGCCCTCACCTCTTCTTCCCCCCCTGCCTCATACCAGTGGAGGGTTTTTATTCCCCTGAGCCTTTGTTTGTGCTCTCAGGCAGCCGCATGCCACCTGCCAGGTTGGAAGATCATGGAATTATGATATGGTTTGGTTGGAAGGGACTTTCAAGATCATAGAATCACAGAATGGTTTGGGTTGGAAGGGACCTTCATGATCATCTAGCATAGCAGGGACACCTGCCACTAGACCTGGTTGCTCCAAGCCCTGTCCCACCTCACCTAAGGTCTCCCCATGCTGCGCTTGGCTTTCATGTAACAGGAATTTGGGGAACTGGATCCTGTTTCCCTGTGATCAGAGACCGTTAAACCTTCCTTTAGTTACACAAAGCACCATATATGCGATTGGGTTTGTGATGGTTGATGTGTATGATCAGTGTTTAAGAGCTGCATTTAGTGGGTTTGAGTTTTGCTGCACGGTGAGCTAAGTAGGAGCAGCCAAAAAAATCATACGCAACCCTTCACGTGGATTCCTCCCCTCCTTGTCATCCCCACATCAAGCCCTGGCTGTTTTTAATAGCGCAGTGCCGGAGGTTGTCGAATATAGTGAACTTAGAAAGGGTAGAGTAGAAAGAAATGCAGTAGAGCGGAAAGGAGCAAGTTGTAATGGAGTCTGTTGGAGGTGCTCAATATGATCTAGGTGTCTTCAGCTTGGAAAAGTGTGGCTTGGGGAAGAGTAGGGAGATTTGTGAAATGATGAAGGGCATAAAGAAGAAGAAGGGTGGAACATCTTCCTGGCTGGATGGGATAGCCCTGGTAGCTTCGCTTTCCTGGAGCAGGACTGCCAAAAATGGCCTTCCTGGGCTTTTAAGCAAAAGCCTGGAAACTGTATTTTAGATATTTGCCAGCTAGATAGTGTTGTCAGTTTCTCATGCCAGTGGCGTCTGCTTTGGTTGCTCGGTTCCACTGATGCTAGCACCTAAATGCTGCTAATGGGAGGGGGAATTCAAGCTGGCACTTAGTATCATAGAATCATGGAATGGTTTGGGTTGGAAAGGACCTTCGAGACCCTCTAGTTCCCACCCCATGCCACGGGCAGGGACACCTTCCGCTAGACCAGGTGGCTCCAAGCCCTGTCCAGCCTGGCCTTGAGCACTACCAGGGATGGGGCACCCACAGCTGCTCTGGGCAACCTGTGCCAGCGCCTCACCGCCCTCACGGTGAAGAATTTCTTCCTAATATCTAATCTAAAACTCTCTTTCAGTTTAAAGTCACTCCCCCTAGCCCTACCACTACAGGCCCCTGTAAAAAGCCCCTCTCCAGCTTTCCTGTCGGCCCCTTTAGGCACTGGAAGGCGGCTGTAAGTTCCCCCGGAGCCGCCTCTTCTCCAGGCTGAGCAACCCCAACTCTCAGCCTGTCTGCACAGGATCCTGCGTGGCTGGAGGAAGGCGAGTTATGAAGTTAGTACCTGTTCATAGCTTCCTTTGGTGAAATCAGTGGATGGCCCTTTCATTCTGGTTTTGTTTTATTAATACTGTTATTGTAAGGATGAGACAGGGTTTACTAGTTGTCTACTGTATCTATGTAATGGCATTAGACCTGAGTAAAATTTTTCTTTGATTTTTCCTTTTGCTGTAAGCGTGTGAGGGCTTCCCTGCTGCAAACTCGGCAGGCACTATTAGGTGAGGACAGCAGGGATATCCCACAGAGGCAGCTGCTCTGCCCATAGCCAAAAAGCTCAACCCAGTCACGGCGTCCCACATCCCTGACAGATTTTCTTTGGTCCCAGCCCTCCTTTCACTTAGGGCTGATTTTTCAAACACGGCATAGCTGCGAAAGCTTTAAGTTGTGTAAAATAAGGATAAGATGGCATCCGAATGGGCTAGCTGTGTCCCATCTCCATTAATCGGGTCTACTCCCCCCATGCAACCTGGCATTTAAGTCCAAGCAGTGCGCATTGGGTGAGTAGCCCAAGTCGGCAGGCACTGAGCACGGCGCTCGGTGCGCCAAGATGTCCTGTGCAAAGGCAGGGGTAGTTGCTGCTGCCATATGGCATGCTGCAGAACTCAGTCCCCAAGGAGCAAGTGATTTCACCTTTTGTAGGCTTGTAACCTCAGGCTGTTCCCGAATAGGTGGTGTGTTTCATCTGAACTCCAGCTCACACAGCCGAAGGTTTTTGTTTGGTAACTCTTCCTTAGGCTATGGGTGATCAAATATGACTATGACACGTAAGGGCAAACAGATTCTTCCAACGACCCGTGCCAACGTGTTCCTTGCAGGCTGTTCTGCAACGGCTGGAGCATCATTACAGTAATGTGACTAGCTAAAGGGCTTCTCTAATTTTAGTGCTGTATCATGGATTTTTGGTTAGCTTTGTGTTTCTGACGCTTCAGCTAATGACTCATTTAATGGAGTTTCCACTTGCCTTGGGTGTTCTCTTGCCTTGGACGAGCCTGCAAACTGCTTGGCAGGATGTACTGGAGTCACGGGCAGGAGCTGTGCGTTTGTTCAGCCAAGCGCTCCTTTTCATCACTCTTGCTCTTGGTTGTTGGGCAGCTCTGCTGTTGGTTGTGCTAGGTGCTCTCAAAAGAAAGGAAGAAGCTTCCCATCCTTTAAAAAATAACTTGTTGCTGAGTGATTTAGGAAAATCAGCCTGGCTCGGTCCCATAAATTGCTTTTCAATATCTTGCCAGGAGGTCCAGGGGCACATAACTAACCCAGGCGCTCTCTTGGCCCCGGCGACTGCAGTCACTCCATGCTGCTTCCCAGGGCTGCGAGCTGGCCTCTTGCCTTTCCTTTACACCTGCATCTCAGGCTGGAAACGGCAGCAGTTGGGAGCTGCTCCACAGGCTGTGCAGCAGTTGCCTCTGCAGAGGCAGCAGCATCTGTGAGAGGGCAAGGCAGGCAGGTCTGCAGCACAGTAACGTGCCCGAGAGCGAAGGAACAGATGCAATGAAAGCCCTGCATACTTGGGAATTGCTTTCATTTCCGATAAATTTTAAGTGATGCTGATGATAACAGAGTGTTAAAATACATTTAGGGAAATTGCAATTTTCAGGTTGCCGTGCCTGTTTGCCAGTAGAGCGTTGGAGATCTGTGCCCTCTAACGTAACATTAGTGGTTGGATTGGAACGATGCTCTATTTAGCAGAGTACAGGGAAAGGGAGTATAGTGCTTCCAGCTGCTTGGCCTCCCTCCCTCCCTCCATCCCTGCTGAGGTGCTGCTGAGGGCTCCAATCTTTCTGAAGCTCCTTCGGGGAATGGTTCAAAATGGACTGTAAGTGCTGATTGCACCCTTCCCATCACCTGTCTGATAAATGATTTAAGAAAGTGGTGCCGCAAAAGTCATTTGGAGCAAAAAATCCACGATAATGATAGCTTTTCAAAATTAGTCATGCTGTTTTGATGTGCTGGGCAGAGGGGAGGCTAAAGGGGCCGGTCCCCTCGGCCTCGGGAGTTGGTCAGCTGCCTGAGCTCCTGCTTGTCGGTTCTGGTTCAGAAAGGCGCCTGGGTCTGGGCCAACACCGTGCTTGTTCTGCAAAATGCATAAGCACGTGACTGACCTGTTCAGCAAAGTTGACCATTTATTGTGGATTTGCTGCCTTCCCGTTATTTTTTTATCTCCAGTTTCCTCCGTAGCACTATTCATTGAAGAACTGGTCGCACTTTTCCAGGCTTCTTCCACAGAGCTCCTTGATGCTTATTTAATATTTTCTCTGGTGGTAATCCTGACTGAAGTGTGCAGGAGTAGGATTGTTCCAGCAGTTTTCTTGCTGCTGAATCAATAAGTCATGCCTTTTCATGAGATTTTTTTTCTGATTTTCTACTTCCTTGAGTTGCCTGGCAAAGCTCATTACGGATTCGTAGCCCAGTTTAGTGTTACCCCCTGCTGATGTTTCTGGCAGTACATCCTCCCTCGCCATTCACCCTTAGCCAGACCAACACAGAGCATCTCCAAAGATCACCCAGGGTGAGAGGGAGGGGGTGGGAGCCAACTAAGGGCAGGATTTTTCAAAAGCCTTCAACTTCAAATTAATTCTGCCGCTGCTGAAGTTAAAAACAAAACCGTCTTGGATCTGAGGACACTCAGCAGTCCCTCCCGGCTGCGAGGACGCAGCCTGAGTGCTAAGCTGCACAGAGGGGTGCCTATGAGGTGAGGGCAAAGATGCCCCCCACCAGAGTGGCCAAGGCTGCAGGAGCTTGGCTGGTGCTGCGGGGAGGGCTGGGGGTACAAGGAGTGCCGCTCACATCGCCCTGCCGTGCCGTGATAATAGCCTAGCAGAAAGGCAGTCCTCTGCCAGCCTGAAGAGATTTCCAGTGCCAGGAAGGTACCAGAAAAGAGCCAGGAGAGGCTGGTTTTTAAAACTTGGCTCCTGCAGTGTCCTCTTGTTATCAAGTCGGAAGCAAACAATGACATTTCTCCATAGTTGAACTTGGTTCATATTTTGTCAGCTAAAGGATGCATGTTCATAGAATCATAGCATTACAGAATGGTTGGGCTGGAAGGGACCCTAACGACCCTCTAGTTCCCACCCCCTGCCACGGGCAGGGACACCTTCCACTAGACCAGGTGGCTCCCAGCCCCGTCCAGCCTGGCCTTGGGCACTGCCAGGGATGGGGCACCCACAGCTGCTCTGGGCAGCCTGTGCCAGCGCCTCGCCACCCTTACGGTGAAGAATTTCTTCCTAATATCTAATCTAAATCTCCCCTCTTTTAATTTAAAACCATCCCCCTTGTCCTGTCACTACAGGCTCTTGTAAGAAGTCTGTCCCCATCTTATGAGGCCTCTTAGATACTGGAAGGCCACTCTGAGGAGCCCTGTAAGCCTGGCCATGTCCGCTGTGGTACAGCTACAGCAGCAGATGCAGAGATGAGAAGAACGACCTTCAGGCTGTAAGGAACTATTTTTAGCGTGAAGCTGTAGCTACACTTTGGGAGGAGACATATAAATGAAAGTCACACTGGCTGATGGGAACGATGCTGGTCAGTATGTTTCTTCTGGCACTCTGGTTTAGTGGTGGTGAACATGGTATTGAACCTTGGATACCATTTGGATGCCTCAGGAACGACTGCCGGACATTAATAAATACAGCTTTATAGGTTGTCTTCTTAGCTTGCTTTCCTGCAATTTTGAGCCCAGTGTTCAGTAACAGATGCTTTGCTGCGTTTCTAGAAGTGCTGCTTCTGTTGTGACTGACATTCCAAGGATGCTTTCCTGGCTGGTGGATTCACCTTACGTCGGCTCCTCTGGTGCTGCTCCCAGGCTTGAGGCTTTCCCGTCGCTTATGCAGGGAGCAGACAGCCCCCAGAAGGACCCAAGGTGTCGGGAGCGGAATGTCTTGCTCTGTGCTGTCTCCCTTGTCAAGTCAGAACGTATCCCTCCGTGCGTATCCCGGCGCAGGAACTGGAGTAGCTGTCTCTAGATCCAGTGCACAGAGCTTGTTTCCACTCTGCAGTGACAGGCTGCCGGCGGTGACGCTACATTGACTGCAACACGTCGCAGTCAGGTGTAAGGGTGTTGGAGGAGGCAGGAGAGGCCATGATACCCCATGGTTAAAGCCGCAGTTAACAGTGGGCTTGCCACGAATGAAGAGTTAAAACTCCAAATGTGGTGAAAAATAGGGATATTCCCATGTGCTTTTCTTATTCATCAGGCAGCAAAAATTGATAGGAAATCCTGCTGAATATTTAATTTTTTAATATGATACAGTATAATAAGTAACTGCATTGTTTTGCTTTGAGATACAACCTTTGTTTTAAAACAAAAAAATCAAGTTGTGTTGGTTTTCAGATAGACTAAAATCTAGATCTTAGGTATGAGAAAGCTTGAAGACGAGTAGTGCAATGGCACTGGCATGTGCTCACGACAGCTTCACCGGCTCCCTTTGTCATGTTTCTGGTACAGCTGTTGTTGCTGTCAAGGAAGAAAAAGGCAAAGACGTAGAAAGAGAGTGAAAGAACACTAGAAAAAGCACCACCACCACCACCAGAAAAGCTCAGGTCACAACTCAGGCTCATGTTACTGAGGAGAAGGGAGCAGTCAAAGAACGTAAGGGTACAAAGAAGGAATAAGGCTAGAAGGGCATCACGGGAAGGACATGTTGAAATAACCTCGGTGAGTCAGAAAATCAGGTTACTAGAGTGATCAGAAGGAAATTTTGGTGTCTTAGTTGAATTTCTTTTGCTACAAAAGACCTGCTGAAATGTGAGCGTTCTTCATATGCTGTCATCTCTATTTACCTGGGTGCCCTTCAGAAGAAGGTGTCCTTTTCCGACAATGATTTTGATCTTGTATTCAGTACACTCCTTCACCATCCTTTAGAAAGGGTAACCAGAGCCTTTGGGGATTAAACAGCTGATCGGAGCAAGCCTGCCAGCTGCTTTGGTTCCTTTTCCCACGTGGTCTTACTACCTCTTCAACAGAAGAGATGGATATCTTCATGCTTTCATCCTTGCGGCACACGGAGCCTTGCTGCTGCCGTGACACTGCGTTGCCTCCAAATTGTATCTTAGCCAAGATGTTAAGGGGGGAAAACCCCAAACCCCTGTTTTAAAACATAAGCAGATTTCTAAGTGTTCGCTCTTTCTTTGCTTTCAAACACGAGTCTCTCAGGAAAACCAGAGGACAGACTGGTCATGAGAAGGAAGTTTGCTGTGGTGTGGTGAAGGTTGTTTTGATGAGTCTCGCGTTGGGGGTCTTGGCAGAGGGGGAATTTTGTATCTCTTAGAGGTGATTGGGGGAAACCCCCCCAATGTGCCACCTAGAAAAGGGGGCTGAGCATCCTCTGCTGCTGCTGGGCATGTCACCTTTCTTCTCCTCTTGACAGCAGCCTTGCCTCAACCCGGGCCCATGGCCACAGCAGCAGATGCTGTACTCATTTAGGGAGGACACTTAAGTGCTTTGCAACCCCACAGGCCATCTCCAGCTCCGCAAAGTCTTGTTACAGAGCAGCTCTCCATTAACGAGCACCAGATTTCCTCAGCAGGTTTTGCTGAGCGTGTGTCCCTAAAACTTGCGTTTTGTCAGTTGCGTGTTCTTCCGAGGGATGCGTTACCAAGCGGTGAACAATTCGCAGCATCGATTTACAGTTACAAAGGTTCTGTTGGGGAATTACCGTACGCCTTATGTTTTCTTGTGTGTTTAAAGTATTCTAGTTGATTTACTTCAGCTTCTGTGTGAGGTTCTTAAAATTTCTCTCTGACAGAAAGGTATTAGGGGACAGAGGACGGGGTTGGGAGCAAGTTAGGAGTTGCTAGTGGCTGTGGCAGGGTAAAACAGGCTGCAGTAATTTGGTTATAAAGCAATGGATGTTTAATTGATGGTGGAAACGCAAGAGGTCTTTTAGCTACATAGTGACTAGCAACCTTGTTAGCTGCCTTTCGCTGGTGGGGTTTTACTTGTATTTCAGTGATGTGGCTGGGATGGAGAATCTGTGTGCTATTAGAGGAAAGGATGAAGACAGGCAATTACTGCTACCTGCCTGATTACTGAGCCTTTTTTTAAAAGTGCCCTTGCCCTCAGCTTCCTCATGCGTAGTTGTGTTGCTGTTGTACAAATTATGGAAATTCATTAAGGGTAGATGTGATTGTACTTCAAAGAAATAGTCAGGATAGATTGAGATATATACATATAGTTACATATATATGGATAGATATACATATATCTATACGGAATCTTCAAATCATTTAGGTTGGAAAAGACCTTTAAAATCCTCAAGTCCAACCGCTAACCCAACACTGCCAAGCCCACCACTAAACCACATTCCTAAGCTCCGCATCTACATGTTTTTTAAGCACCCCCAGGGACGGTGATGCCACCAGCTCCCCGGGCAGCCTGTTCCGATGCTAGGCCACCCTTTCCATGAAGACATTTTTCTACCTCTCTTGCTTGGTATTCATGCCTGGGCTAGCAGCATGCTAGTAGCCTCATCAGGAGGGGGACAGTTAACACAGAGCCACCATTGTGAGCATCTAGAGGGGCTTCCCTGTGTCACCCAGCCCTCCCTGGTGCAGGACCCATGCAGAGTCCGGGTGTGCTGCTCACAACCATGGTCTTCCTCGTCTCCCCCTACTCCCACCTGGGCTTCTCTGTCCAGACCTGGTGTTTTTATTTTCCTTGGAAACCCTCTGTGATTTCTCTTGAGTTCATGGATGCCCCTTCTCACGTCACTTCTTCCCAAGGCTTTCTCTTCCTTCAGATGTTTGGGAGGTGAAGGATGTCGTAGCCATCCAGCATCATTCTGTAGAGGGATTGAGAAGGGAGTTTCTCCTGGTCAGAAGGTCTCTAGTGGTGGCACATGTTCCTCTCTCCTGCTTTGGCCGTGCCTTGCTGTGTGCTCCGAGGGCAGCAGCCTGCGGGAGAGCTGAGGGCTTGGGCAGTGATGGTGGGAAGCCATAACGAGCCAGTCTCTCACCTAGGCAATTAATGAGACCGTTAGCAGAGTTTCAAAACCAGCATGCCTGCAACTTTTGCCCGGTGACTCCTCGTGTACTGGCCTGCACGGGCAACAGGATCAACTTTGGATAACCTCAAGAGAATTTTAAATGAAGGCAGAAGCTACAGGCTAGGAAACATGCTCCTCAAAGCCTGTGCTAAGCTTAGTCTTTCCCTTGGAACTGGAAGAGACATGTACACAGCGAAATGCAGGTGCCCAGCTCCTGGCATCCATCCTTCAGGGTTAGTTTTCCTCAGGCCAGTCGTTTCTGTAGCAGCGACTGCAGAACCTGGAGTTGCGCTTCCACGCACAAGAAGTGCCTGCCCTTCTCTGTCACACGGGTGGCCGGGCAGTGAGGTGCTGCGGTGCTTCTTCCTGAAACCCTGCCCACATCTGCTCATCTTCCTCAGTGCTGCATGCCTTTTTCCCCAAAAAAATAATACCATCTCAGGCCTGTGAACAGCAACAGCTGCTCCAAGGGGCATAATCTTCTCAGCAGCATCTTGGCTCCAAGCACTACTGTCAACATTGTGCTTCTGGGGCTGATCTTCTTAGCATTTGTATCTCAGTAGACTCTGTGGGGATGGTACACATTGGCCAAAGGTATATTCTGGCCAAGGAGGAAACGTGGGTGAAAACTGGGTAAATATTATCATGTGTTCCTGTTTGCGTGCCTAACAAGATTCAATTTTCTTTTCTCTCCCCATTCACTGACGCAGCTGAAGAATAAATTCATGAAGAAATTGCCCCGTGATGCTGAGGCCTCCAACGTGCTGGTTGGGGAGGTGGACTTCCTGGAGAGTCCTTTCATTGCCTTCGTCCGGCTGCAGCAGGCGGTCATGTTGGGCGCTCTGACCGAAGTCCCCGTACCCACCCGGTAAGAGAATTCAGCCCCCAGGCAGGGGACAGGAGTTGGAAACTGCACTTCCACCTTTTAAACTAAAACCACCAGGCCAGAAGAAGACATTCTCTGTTGCTTTCCATCACGTGACGTGCCTAACGGTCAGGATTATTGGTTTAAAGTAACAAAACTCACTGTAGCCGCTTAATACTTTTCACGTCTTGAATTTGGTTGTAAGAAACAAGCTGCAAAATAAACATTTACACAAGCACTGACTTTACAGCTTAGCAGTAAAGGGCACTGTTGGTGTGAAATTTAACTGTTGGGGCTTTTTTCCTGCCCCTTATGATTCCCCCCCTGCCGCCAACACACACTGTACATAGCTCAGATTCCCTGTGCACATTTTTGCAGTACATATTTCTCCTCTTAAACTCACAACAGATGAAGGACGTAATTCTGGCCCTGCTGGGGCGAACAAAAAGGTCAGGTAAACTGAGGCATACAGTTATTTCAGGGCGGTCACACTCTGTGTAGCTTTGTAGTGCATAATGGTTCAGAGGAAAACATCGTATCAATATTTTATTTATTGTGACTCATGTTGCAGATTAATTTGAGTCTCACAAATATGAGTATGTCTCATGTTCTTAAATATTTGAATTCACTGCTTGAATACGCATAAACGTCTGTACAGTGAGTGTATATATCTACCAGAACAGCAAAGCTGAAGTCCTGTGTGAATTCTTAGCAGTATTACCCTTAGTTGTGCAATTGCATCTTGTTTATCATGTGACATAGTAGAGAAAAATGATTGGGATAGACGTCCAGGACATGAGCATCAGGATAGACGTACGGAACTGCTGTATGTGAGCATGATGTAGTAGTGTATCTTTGCTTCACATACACACCAATGCCCCACCGAGGTAAGAACTGTAAAAATGTTTCGTATTAAAAGGTAATGAGGTGCACAAAGAATGGAGCAGGGCAGTTCCAGTGAGAAGGGCGGGGGGCTGGTTTGCAGTGTCCCCTTTCAGCTCCGCGCCGGGCTCGGCGCCGCCTTGTTCCTCGGCACTGCTGGGCACCCGAGCTCTGGCGTGCTTTTAGTATCAGCTTACAAAGGGTTTACTTTGTGTTTTGCTTGCAATTATGGAGTTCAGGTTGCACCTTTCACATCACTAATATGCAAATAGGTGTTTTATGTGAACGGTTTCAAGGGCTTTCGATACCAAATGAAAGGTGCGATTTGAATAATGCCTAGAGGGTTTGAGGCTACATTAAGTAATATTTTGTGGGAAGAGACGTAGTACCACGACAAAAGCACATGGCTAGTGCAGTACTGATATGGGAATGGATCACAGCCATTGTGTGGAATAAAAGTTACATGGTTGTGCTTTATTTCCATGTACAAAACAAAGGAAAAAGATGATCTAGTTTTGCTACTTGTTTAATTGCCTTCTAGTAATGCAGCAGTGTTTGTATTTCTTGTAGTTTCATTAAGCGGCTCCGTACAATAGCCACATCAACAATGGTTTGCACACACTGGATATTCTGGTAGTATGGAGGGTATTGAGGGTAGGGATTATTCTGGAGTATAGGGACATAGAAGGGGCTTTATTTTATAAAAGGTTATTCTTCATTCCTCAGCATTCCTGAGCTCTGTATATGTCAGTATTTCAGTTTTGAAGTCTAATCCCACTTACTCTTTTTTTTTTAAAAAAACCCCATATCTCCAAATGCTTTTCAGCAGATGTAAAATTAGGTGTTGTTTGTTTTAGTAGTGGGAGCCAGGAAGTTAGATCTAGGATTGCTGAATGACCTCATTACTCAGTAGCATTAATCAAGACAATGTGTGCTCCCATGCCAACATTTTTTCCAGGAAATACTATTATCCATTTGCTGTCCACCAAACCAAATGCTACCCTAATCAAGGCAGGGAGGCTCATTAGATGGCTTTTGTGAGTAATGAAGAGCCATTTGCAGTGGCTGCATCCTGTGAAATTCAATCAAGGAAATCCCATCAGGGCCCAGCCGAGCTATGATGGAGCGTCTCCTTGGTCAGCACTGACTCTCGGCCATCTCGTGCAGCAGGCGTTCCTGCTGTGGATGTGCACTTCACAGCCCGCAGACTCCGCAAGATGCTGGAGGTGGAGCCTTTGGCGTGCTCCCCCCAGCACCTCTCCCTTGGGGCTTCTTTTATTTTGTTAAATTACCAAGTTACTGGTAAAATTGTCAAAACCATGCCATCAAAGCTAGGCAGTGCAAAACCACCTGGGGTTTCTAAATGAACACGAGCTAACGTTTCAGCGCTGTGGGTTGCTGCAGGATTGTGGTGATCCAGGTCTATCAAGTCGCCATGGCATGACCTGCATCTATCTCTCTCTTTAGAAAGCAGCAGGTTATTTCTGTGTGGAGCAGGCGGGGGGGTTAAACACCCAGGTTTCACAGAATCATTTAGGTTGGAAAAAACCCTTAAGATCATCAAGCCCAACTGTTAACCCAGCACTGCCAAGTCCATCACTAAACCATGTCCCTAAGCACTGCATCTATGTGTTTTTTATATGCCTCCAGGGATGGTGACTCCACCACCTCCCAGGCCAGCCTGTTCCAGTGAACACAGGGCCGTGGGCATGCTGGTTTGTAATATAGAGGGGAGGTGGCCTCTGCGTGGCCATCTATTCCGGTGGTGACATGCACTGCTGGAGGTGCCTTCACGCAGCAATCCAGGTCATGTTTCTGGTTCTGCTGTGTTAGGTAAAAATCTCCTGCTCTTTAGCAACCACAGACACACCAAATACATCCCAGGAGCCAGCCAGGTGCCTTGCCTTAAAGAGGTGATGGTCGTAGGGCTTGTTGGATCAGGGACAGAGGGATGGGGAAAGCCCTTCCAAGGAGCTGGGAGAAGGGAGGAGGCATTCCCAGCCGTAACATGGTGTCACACAGCTTGCAGAAATGTGTGATGCCATCTCAGTGTTTTGCTTTTCAAAGCACTAACCAGGCGGGGTTTGCAGGGAGAGGGCAGCGACAGCTTTCCTGGAACTAGCTGAGAATCAGTGTATCGCCTGCATCCGTTAGCTGGACGTGTAAGACGTGGCCACCATCCTGTGATGTAGAAGCAAATATGACACCTGCAGAGGTGAAAGGCTCATGATAGCTATAGTCCCTGGCCTGTTTTGGTTTCTTCACATTCACCTAGTGCTGTAGAAAGAAAAAGGATTATTGTGTGCGTAAATCAGACAAATGTGTGCATACACGCAGACTTCCAATTAACAGGTTACTTGTTTCTCCTGATGTTTTTTTTTTCTTCCTCCACGTATTCCTTGGCTTGGATTTTTTCTTGTAAGTTACTGAATTTTGGACATTTTATAGAAATAAGATTACCTGTGTAGAAATGAGTCTTCTTTGGATGCATAAATTGCCTATATATTTTTTCTTTCACACTTCCTTGCTAAGTATTTTAAGTATTCCCTTTACTTAAAAGTGAATTTTTATTTAAAAGAAACCAGCAAGATCTGATGAACTCTTCAGGAAGAGTTTCTCAGCAGGGTGTTTTCATACAGCCCTAGTAACAAAAACCAGGGATCTGAAATTGGTATAGAGAAATCCCAGCCTTTCACTGCGTTGAGTTTTCTTTTTACTGATCAGACTGAAAAAAACTTTCAAGGACTTTGGTTTTCTTGTGTTGAATTTAATTCCACAGTGCCATCAACTCCTCATTTTGGCAAGCCCTCAGCTACTGTGCTTGCACCATGGCTTGGGTATAGCTGCTGCTTCTCTGGACAACGCAATAGGTGCACCTTTTTATTTTCATAAAAGAAATGTGCGATCATGTGTTCAGGTCTGCTGCATTAATGTAATGTTGATGGGGGAAAAAGATGAAGAATGAGCAAGGGGAAGATTTCTTTTGGAGATAAGCTGTACAGACTTGCACAGTCTAATATGTAGTGCTGGGAAATTGCCTGTGCCTACAAGTCTCAAATGAAATGAAGTAACTTGCCCAAAGGTCACTTGGGAAGCACGTGGCAGAACCAGGAGTCAGATTCTCCTCCCTTACCTCCTAACTTAAGCTTTCAAGTGCAGGGGCATCCTTTCTTCTTCGTAGGTGAGGGTGAAATCTGTGTCTCGTTTGTTAATGACAGCATTGAAATGGTTTTCAGGGCTGTGTCCTTCAACAGCCTTTCCAGCAGAAGGACTAGCTTTTTGAAATTGAAGCTCTGGCAGCAAGGGACTGCCTTTGTCTGTCTGCATTCATGTGTTGGACACCGTGTGAGAAGCCTGCAATGTTGGTACGTTGCCCAAAACTTGAAGGATCACCTGGGTGAAGTGGAAGGATGGACCAAACACTTCCCCATCTCCTTTCATTGCTACAATCTCAACTTGTGCTCCTTTCATCAGTGGTCCAAGCCACAGATTCTATTGGAAAAGTTCATTAAGAGGTTGTTCCTTCAGCCCTCGAGTCCATCGACTTGTATCTCTATTGAGAATGCTGGATGCCTTGTAGGCATCTCACACGATGTCCCACAACAGGAGGACTGCTTCCCCCTAGTCATCTCAAAAATGAAAATACTTTCTGCAGGACCTTACTGAGTTCCCTTTGTGTAGGTGCCTTTAACCCTTACGGAGCTGCTGCTCTTGCTTGCTCCAGATTTGAGAGAGAGGCACGTATGAGCAGGCTGAACTGGAATCTTGTTTTAGTTCTTTGTTTGGTTTTGTTTTTGTTTACTTTGGGGTGGGGTGGGGGGTGAGAATGGGAGCCAGGACAACTTTGTCTCCTGCACTGATGGTCAGCTTGCAAAGAGGCCGTGGTGAGGCTTGGTCCTGGGCCAGTTTTCACCAGAACCCTTGTAGGGGAACTTGATAGTCACAGACATTCCAAATTTCTTGCAGGATGTCCCAAATGGATGGCTAAATATTAGTGCTGCACTGACTTTGGAGCCTGTGTTGTGTTCACTCCCCGCCTCCTTGGTGTGCTCTTCATGTGATTTCCTGGTGATTTCTAGCCAAATTTCTTAGAAGCAATTCAGGTAAAGCTTTGTGTCCTCCTTGGGCAAACTAGGTTGAAATTCTGCCCTGCAGTCTCTGGTGTCACCTCCCACCAAGGTCCAGGAGGGTTGTGCTCGCTCATGGCAGGTTATTAGGTCCATAACCTCAAGTTTCTGGGCTTGTATGGAGTATTGCTGCAGTGCTACGTTCAGATCTTCTAGGTGCATTGGCTGGGTTTACAATGCGTTGTCCAGAGCATGTTTGTCGGTTTTGAATTGGAATTGCTCATCTGTGAGAAGGAATTTATTCTTGTTGGGTCTGGTGACATAGTCCATCTGGTCAAAAGGTGAAGCGTATGTAGTCGGTGGCCATCATCTGCTTAAGAAGGGTAAAGTGTGCAAAAACGACAGGAGGAAAAGTGTTTAGGTAAAGCAGAATAATAAATAACTAGGTTTCTGGCTTGTTACCAGCTTGGAAGCAAAGGATTTGGAGTGCTTTGACTGTGCCATCATACAAAGTGCAAGAGGAGGTGTCCTGGGCATGAGGGCTGTCAGCTCTGTCTGTAAGCTGTTGCCCAGAGCATTCGGTAGAAACACTGGATTTTGTCACTACTTAGAGAAACTTTAAGTGATGCGAGGTGAAACCTCACACTCTCTGCACTGAAGCATCCTTAGTGATGTGAAGTGTCAGAAATGGGCATTTGGTAATTTGGCACGTGTTGTGTGCAGCAGAGAGGAATTCTGTGCTGGCTTTCAACCGGGCGGATGAAGAGGAGGAGTAGGTCACAGGTAGAAGTGAGGGCTTTCCTAGCTGGAAGTATTCATAACTAAATGATGTTAAATGCATGCAAACATAATCTAGTGCAAACCACTAAAATGCATTCATTTTTTTTGTTCATAATACAAAGACCCTTTAAAAGGTCTTGTTCTACATGCTGAAGGCAATTCTGAGCTGAACCAAGACAAAGCATTTAGGAAGCATCACAAACTGCTTGTTTTCAAGAACATTTTAGTAAATTCACGAGAATTCAGGTACTTCTGCTATGCATTGGAAGAGAGCCAGCTGATGTAATTATTTCAGAAGATGGTTATGAAAATGTCTTGTTCCCCTGAAAAATCAGGAGAATACTGAGCAGCAACTTCTGAAGTTATGAACTTTTTTTTTTTTTTAATTAATATATTTGGTTAATTTGCATCCTGGATTTTTGAAAGAGTTGGCTGTGGAACAGCTTGTCTTTAATGTTGTTTTACAATAACTCGTGAAACACGAGGCAACTTCAGGAGGTAGGAGGAGAGCAGAGGACATGACCTAGGCGTGTATGGCTTAGTCACCTCCATGTGAACCTGAAGTAAAACACTTGAAAGCCTCATGAAGAACTTGATTAGGAAGTGTTACTGTTAGTAATGCCAATTAATATGTATTTATGGATCCTGTCCTACTAACCCGATGCCTTATTTTTTTATAGGACTAGATTTTTTTAAAATAGAAAGTACTTATTTGGATATAATATAACTCATAAAGAGATTTGACTTAGTACCTCACGATGTTTTCATTTAGGAAGCTAAAATAATACAGTGCTTGTAAAGGAAGAAGTACTTCTGGTGAGGTGTCACAACTTCTCAACCCTGTTGTGTTCCGCATTTTATCAGCAGCTTTTGAGAAAACATATAGTTAACATGTTAAAGGCTGACATGTAATGAAGAAGGTGTCTGTGTGACCCAGAGGAATCTGATCATCTGTGCTTTAACTTGGCCCTGCATCAACTTCTCCCTTTGGGGATGGAAAGCACAGGTGGAAGAGCTGTGCTCCAAGGACCACTTTTCTCTGGGTGACGCTGCAGGTAAAGGGCTGGGCCCATCCCTGGCTATAGAAGATTTTTGCATCGGTGCTGGAACCACTGAAACCTGGTTCCTAAAAGTATGTGCCATGTCCTTTCCCTCCACCATGGCAATAATCCCAGCTCTCCCTGCCATCCTGCCATGCTTCCTAAGACTTCCCGTGCTTGTCCATACCTGAAGTCCTGTTCCCTGACTCAGTGCTGCCCAGAGAGGCTGTGGAGTCTCCTTCTCTGGAGACGTTCAAAACCCATCTAGACGTGGTTCTGTGCAACCTGCTCTAGGAGAACCTGCTTTAGCAGGGGGTTGGAGTAGATGATCTCCAGAGGTCCCTTCCAGTGCCGACCATTCCATGATGCTGCAAACACTCCTAACTTCATTTTCTCAGGAAAGCAGGCTCGCATAAAGTTCCTAAGTAGCCATGGGTTATTTCATCTATATATTTGCACTGACAAAACTGCCAGCTCTTGGATGATTTCCCTGAGGAGGACGCTGATACATCAGAGGAGTCTCACAGCAGAGCGTCAAAGTGACTTAAGAGAGGAGAAAAGCCTCAAATGGCTTAGCCTAACTGACAGATGGCTGCGGGTGACTGGATCAATAGGGGAGGATATTTAAAGGAATTTAATTACCACGGGTTCTTCAGTCTAGCTATGAGAGACAATTGAAATTTATTATTGGAATTTGAAGCCAACCCAAATTCACACTGGAAGTAATGCAAAAGGTTTTAGATGAGACAACTTACCAAGGGTTATAGTGTGTTTATTTTCCATTACTGTTTGAAAGGTACGTCTGTAATTGGAAAAAGGCTTAATTCAGGAAGCTTTAAAGTTGTTTTGAGCCGCTATTAGTGTTTCGTTTTGAAACACATGCTGATATGGAATTTGCTGAAAATTGCCCCAATAATTTCCAGCCTTTGCTAAATTAGGTGAAATGGAGGAGTTGGTCTCCTGCCATGACTTCTTTTGTTGCTAATTGTAAGGATGAGTTGATGCATGGGAGGGAGAGAGACTTTTATCTCAGGGTCACTAGCTAGAGTCCAGCTCTTGAGATGACACCGTCTGAGCGGCATGATGGTCTCCACTGAAATCCCACAGGCCACCGAATGTTGGCCGTTGTGCGAGATGGCCAACAGAAGTAACAGGGCTTTCTTAACAAGCCAGTGGCAAGGTGAAGAGGTGAGCATGAAGACAGACATATTTTCATGCCGTAGCCATGAACCAATCCTTTTTTCCTGGACAAATCTGAACAGGGGGTTTCTAAGAAGGTTGTGTTTGTACAGCCAAGGCCGTAGATGCTGTGTGAGTAAATAGCCACCAGCTTGGCACCCATCTGTTACATGAAATCAACTTTAAATTAAGAGTGTTTCTAAAGGAGGTAATGGCTTTTACCGTTTCAGCATGGATACCTTGACCTTGCACATGAACTTTAGTTTAGGAACTGGGGGTGCCTAAGATAAGGCATAGGTCTTTCCTGAATTAAGCATTATTTGAATGGTTAATTCAAATAATTGAATTAAGCATTTTTTAATGAATTTTTTTTTTTTTTTGTAATTTTTCATTCCAGGCCAGAAGACTCTAGATACATTTGAAGATCCGACCTTGAGGCCATACTTAACATTTTTTCTAATGAGCGTCAATTAAGAGGTTGGAAAACCCAGCCACCTTTCACCTGGAAAACCCAACCACCTTTCACCAGCATTCCTGTTATTCTGGCACAACTGCTAGACAATTTTATTGGCAGAAGCGTCCATTTTCCATGTACAGCCTTTTCCATTAAGGAATCTCATTAGAACATATTGTCACGTAGGCAAGTCCTGATTCATAGCACGTTAGCACTGACAAAAGCAAAGGCAGGAAAGATTAAGAGCAGTAATTTCCTATCTCCAAAGGTTTCATAACATGGTGTTTTTCAAACTCATTAGCAGTGACTAGGATGTAGTTGCTGCCCAAAGAGATCATGTAAGAAATTAACTCCTAATACCTTGTAGATACCCTCTCTGATGGTGCCTACCATAGGGATAGGTTTACATCTTAAGTTGCCTGCTTAAGAATTAAGCTGTGACTACAAAGCCATCAGATGGGCTTACAGGTCTCTGATATGTGTTGTATACTCAGAGCAGAAATTCAGGGCGTACAGGTTGGGCTTAATTATTTATAGCTAAAGCCCTATTGTAGATTAATGGTTTCCCTTCGCTTGTGAGTAGCTACTCTGGGTGCTGAACCGTAACAGAGATGTCAGCCCCAGCAGAGCATTAATAAGTAAGTGGAGTGCTATCTGATAGCCTGGGGGAGCAACGTAATTTCTTGTGAGCAACGTGGATAGTTAATTGTGTCCTCCCTCTGTGCCCGCTGCTGTGCTGGCCCTGCTTGGTCCATCCCGTGCGCAGAGGGTGCTCAGGTGTGTCGCTGCCCTTGGCGCTGTGCAGAGTGAGCAATCCTTAAATCTTCTTCTGGCCCTTCCCTGCTCTTTAGCAGCAGTTACATCACTGCCATCGTCACGTAACCGGCACTTGAATAGCACTAGAGCAACGTTTAACACTGATACCTTACGCAAGGATTGAACAGCTACAAGGAGACAGTAACATATGATCACATAAATCACTATGAAAGTGGATGGGCTTTCCATGGCACGCAGGGCATGGATTCTCTACTGCTCTGCACTGGAGCTGAATCCATCGTGTGTAGTTTGCTTCCAGGTGCTGGGCGTTGGAAGAATGTCCTTCCTTCACCTCATCCTGAAGGTGTTGGATGGTAGCAACTTCTGCGTAGGGCTGTGATAGCATTTGGCCACAGCGGTCTCAAGGCTACTTTTAAGGCTTTTTGGGAGAAAAACTATGGCTAGCGTCTTGCTTGTCCGAGTAAGCACGATGAAGTGCAAGGTGTAACCTCTACTCCCAAGTTAGCTGGAGGCCCCTGGCAGCCTCTGAATTCTGACAAAAATGAAAGCTTTTTAAAGCTGAATTTCTGTCTAGATGTCACATAAGTAATAAGTGATGCATTTTGCTATCCTAAATGGGAACAATCTGTTTTGTCAGATTTCTCTTCATTCTACTGGGACCGAAGGGCAAAGCAAAGTCCTATCATGAGATCGGCCGAGCCATCGCCACTCTGATGTCAGATGAGGTAGGTGTCTTGACATCTCCTGTGTGAAATGGCTTCTCCTAGGTTCCACTTGGTTAGATAATACTGGTGTCCCTTCCTCCAACGTAGTTGACAGGAATGGACATACATATAAAGCTGAAATATCCATGTCACCTCCCAATTCCATCTGTTTACATAATTATTTCATCTGGCTTCATGTTTCCATAAAAGCATGACTGTAGGAAGTTTTTCTCCATTGTGTGTATTTTCCTGCTAGCAATCGCTCTTTCAAATAGACGATGAATTAATCTTACGGTGTGCACCTCGTGTCACATCCCATGATGACAGTAACTCGCAGCTACGCTCCAGGTAATTGCTGCAGCAATGGTTACACCCGGGACGTACCGTTGTGTTTGCACCATATCCCAGAGCACTTCTTCATTCAGACAGTGCTGATATATTATCCATGAGTACCTAGCAATTACTCACTAATCATACACCTCAATGAGATGACTGGGCTTTCAGTATTCATTTACATCTTCTTTCTTCCAGTGTCTCTTGGGCTCTGCACGTCTGGGGCTGATTTACATTATGTTTGTTCTTTGCTTTCGCCTTATGTTGTTTTGTTCTCGTACGGTTCCCTTAATTACCACTCACCCGGTCCCAGGTCTTCTGTTTTCCGTCATTCCACTGCTTGGAGTAGTGGTCTAGTTTCCATCACCCCAAAGCCCTCCTTCCTACCACCAACTGTTCTTATTAAGTTTATTGCATGTTGCTGATCCACGTTTGCTCCAAGTAGTCCAAAAGATTTCTGTAAAATTCAGCATTAATGCTCTTTTTCTTCCCTTCTCTCATTCACTCTTCATCAGTAATGCTGGGCCTCTCAGTAAAACTGGTTTGTGTTTCTTGTTTTTGTTTTTAAGCAAATATTCTCATCATTTCTATGTCACAGGGTTGAAAACTAACCTATTATTTGATAGACTGAAGCGGGTAGGAAGAGGGGATCTGACACTTTTTTTGTGGCTTTGTAAAAGTATCTTCTCAAGGCATAAGTGAAACTCGTTTATAGGAAAACTCTTTTCTTGGGTAAAAGAGATGGATAATTGCTTTAGTAACATTTTTTAAAGGATTAGAAACTTATATTTTGCTAAAAATTAGAAATATACCTGCAAGCAAAGAATCTCTATCTTTAAACAGCCAACCAAAGGAAAGGGCTTTCCTGAGGTTCACCCACCCTTGTGCCAAGTGTCCTGATACTTTGTGCAAGGTTTATGAGAATGAGTAAGTTCTTTTGATAGAATAAACCTTGGTAGCTGCCTCTGGAGTCTGGGCCACAGAAAATGCAAAGACTCTTTTCTGCACGGAGTCTCTCTTTCCCTTGCAGGTATTCCACGACATTGCCTATAAAGCCAAGGACCGGCAGGACCTGATTGCTGGCATCGATGAGTTTCTGGATGAAGTCATTGTGCTTCCCCCTGGGGAATGGGATCCAGCCATTAGGATAGAGCCCCCCAAGTCTCTCCCTTCTTCAGATAAAAGGTAGTAGCAGGAGGCAAGCAGGCTTAGCTCTGTGATGAAGGGAAGTGTGCATGAATTCTGGGAAGAGCTTGGTGCTTTGGGGACACCAGCTTTATTGGGCAACTGCAGAGTGACCTGCATCTGTCTGTATTTAGAAAGTACTAGAGATATTTTCAGGTCTTTCTTAATAGCTGGAGGGAGGATGTTCTTGCAATTCTGTACCTTTAAGGTGATGTTGTACGTATATGATAACACATGTAGTGGTTATCCAGACTCTTTGGGGTTCTGTGTGGTCTTTCTAACATGCTACATCCCACCCTGGCTGCCAGCAGGTCAGCCTTCTTGTCTCCTTTGTACATCATGGCTTGTTTGGAGGAGCTTTGTGTGGATTATGTTTGCGGAGCTGTCAGGCAATGCAGAGAGCCTCAGTTTGTCTTGGCTTCTTGCCTAGGAAAAACATGTACTCCGGTGGAGAAAACCTACAGATGAACGGAGACACGCCTCATGACGGAGGACACGGTGGTGGGGGCCACGGGGACTGTGAAGAACTGCAACGAACCGGCAGGTCAGTAACGTGCCGCTCGGCATGGTGCACCCCCCCGTGACCCGGGCACGGGGCCATGTTTCACTTGCAGAACCATTTTGCCCCTTCTGCTTTCTTTCCTGACGTAATGTGTTTGTATAGGTTCAGGTGTGACCCCAGAATATGTCCTGGGGTTTTTAGTGGCCAGCTTGAAATGGTCTGAAGGGTTCTGAATATCCAGCCTCAGCAAATTATGAAGTGTCTTAAATGAGGCACTCAGAAATGAAAATAAGCCCAGGTGGGTGTTGGCTGTTGACAGTCGGTGAAGTTAGGCGAACTGTAAGGGTTGCAAGCGTCGCAGGTGCAGCTGCAGTTTCCATTGGGATTGCTGGAAGTGATTTAGCTAAAAGCAGAGACCTTCCCTTTTCCAGACATTTCTGTTGTAGCTGAATTGCACAGATGAAGACTTTTATGGGGTAGAAATACAGAAGGTAACAGAGCCCAAGGCCTTACTCTCTGCTTTATTACTCTGCTTATATGCCACGTAAAAGACCACTAGAGTGGGGATGCAGTCCAGGTGGCCATAAAACAGCGTGCTCAGCATTTCAAGGTCAATACTCAGGTTTTCATGGTGGCATCGTGCCCTCCATCCCGCTTTATATTGTTTTAAGTTCTAGCAGAATATCTGAATTCTAGCAGAAAAGTTTGAAAGTCTGAAATGTCATTGGTATGTGCGAGGCTGTTGATGCATCCCGATGCTGGGTCAGAAGTGATGTGTTCCTATCTGCCATGAACCTCCCTGCATCCAGCGTGTCTGCACAGTCCCGGCGTTGGTGGTGAACTGGGTGCAAGGGAGCAAGAGGCAAAATAGGAACATTTTTCATGCTGGCAGTGTCAGAGCCACGTGGAGTTTTATTGTAAGAGTTAAATACTGTCTTGAGTGTGCACAAAAAGAATATGTCTGTAAGTGGAGCTCTCGTGTTCTCCAAGACGATTTCACTTACTTGTGTTTTTAATTCTAGTTCATTTTCTGGTTAACAGTTTGAAGCATTTTTCCATTTAGCAAATCGTTTGGCTCGCCCAACCGTTGTATGTGCCATGTGGAGAAATGTAGGCAGGGATTTAGGCTAGAGTTAATATATTTTATGACATCAACCAATATAGTTGGGAAAAAACCCAACAGACGAGCTTCCTGAACTGCAAGCTTTAGTGGTCTGTTTCAGCAGAAGTAGGGCTTGTGTTCCTGAAATTTGTCTCTTTCCAGCTGCATCACATGCCCAAGATACTATCTTTCTTTGCAGCGTTACCTCAGTGATATCCCTGGACCATCACAGCTGTGATAAGACTATTGTAATGTGATGATCTCACTCCTTTCAGATAATACTTCATTTCTGGCAATGTTTCTGATGATTTTTTTTTTTTTGTGGTGACAGGGACACTTATCTTGGTGACTTTCACTGTAAAGCAGGATGCACGAGTCTTCTCTTGCTTGTCTTTTCAGATTCTGTGGTGGCTTAATCAAAGACATAAAGAGGAAAGCACCGTTCTTCGCCAGTGACTTCTACGATGCTTTAAATATTCAAGCCCTTTCAGCTGTTCTTTTCATCTACCTGGCCACAGTGACCAACGCTATCACTTTTGGAGGATTGCTTGGTGACGCTACGGAAAACATGCAGGTTAGCAAGAGCTTTCAGAAGCAACGAACATGTCATTTGCCTTTCGCTGTCTCCAGTCAGAGAAGGGTGTTTGGCCACCGACAAAGCTCCAGTTCTGGGTACAATTAATAGAGGTATCCTGTGTTTCCACTGAAAGTTGGCTTGCTTTCTCTGCTGTTGGACGGCTAGCCTTTGAAAAACTGTACAAGCAGTTACCTTAAATGGTGTTTGAAAGATGGCCAGGCGACGGAGAAGGTCCTTACTCTTTATGTATAGAGGAGTTCCTCTGATCTGCACTCTGTTTGTGTCTCGGTTGTACTGTTTCAGTCCAATTAAGTTTACTAAGTCTGATTCAGACGTTCCATGTCATCAGAGCATAGCACTGTATCTTCTGCATGACTCTTATGATCCCTGGACTTCTGCCTCTCTGGTGAAAAGAATAGCCTAAGATTCATAGGAAAGTGAGTAAATCAGGAGAGTTGATGCAGGAGAAAAATGTCTGAGGACCGTGTTGTATATCCAGAGGCAGTCTGGATCAGCAGTGAAGAGGGAAGCAGGGGCTTCAAAGGGTGGCTCAGTTTTAGATGAAGTCTGAAGGAAAGGGATTCTGCGTTAGCACTGCTGTAGTCACGTTTGGCTGGAGCAGAATTATACTCTAGCAGTGCGCTTTGGTATTCCTTTGGCTTTTTGAAGAGTAAGAAAACATAGGAGGTTGTATTTAGATAGATTCAGTGCAGCCACATTGAATCTCCTAACAATAATTATACTCATAGTGACAAAGACTGAATTATTAATTTACGCAGGTTTAATTAAACTGAACATAGAAAAGGGGGGCACCTATCTGGGGCCATGCACTTCCCTGTGATAAATTACAGGCTAGAGTAAGATTCCGTAGCTGGCCGGGTGCCAAACTTCCCTCTCCCCTGTATAAATATGGTTTACCTCTTCCGAAACTCAGCCCCACGGCAGTCATGCAAACAAATGCAAAAGAAATAATAGCGCATGGAAGTAGAGAATGGAAAGGCCTCTGGGGTCCACTGGTAAGCATCACTCTTCTGTCACTGAGTAGCAGACCAAAGTCTGTCTGCTCAGCATCTGTACAAGGTGCAGTCTTTGAAGTAGGAGAGGGAGGGGAAATGTCACCTGATTCCAAATGTAGTGCACATAATCACTTTGTGTCCAGAAGTCTTTTGCATTGCCTTTGTATCCCTTGCACATTTATTATCAAGTAGCAAAATATTTTTTTGCCACTGGAACTGACAGTATAGTCTTCTAATGCTGACCAAAAAAAAAAAAAATTTTTTTTTTTTTTTCCCAAAAGCAACACCTGGCATTGCAGGAAGTTAGAAAATACGTTATTTATCTGGCAAGTGGTAAAACTGCCGCCCCATTAAGCAGTGACAGCCCTGCTGCTTGTGCTTGGTTGTATTCTTGGAGTGAGACACGTGCATTTGCTGTCCTTTGGGTTGACTGCTGGCTCACCAGCGCTGGCTCTGCAAGGGGAGGAGATCCCCCGCTTTGGCCCATGTCTGAAGCGGCAAAGGGAGCCGCAGAGACAGCCTTTCCAGGAGGACTTTTTCTGGCATTGCCAGATTTGCTTGGCAGTGTGGCCGTGCACGGCCTCACGCGTGGTTTGCAGCCGTTCTTTGCTACTGCTCCTCTTCCCTTGGGAGACTTTCTGCTGCCAGGCTCCACAGCATACACCAGGGAGGGAGAGGGGTGATAAAAGCAGCTATAACTCCAGGAGAAGAGCCGGTAATCCCTGTGCTCCTGGGGGATCCCTTTGCTGTCTTCCACCTCCCAGGGATTGATGCATAAATGTGTTTCTTTTAATACATTTCAAGCTGGGGTGAGGTTATTCTTCCAAAAATGTTATGAACCTTCTCGATGGGATTACAGCTGAGCGTGCAGCCTTGCCGTGATTTAAAATGGTATTCATTTCTTGAATATGACAGTCTCATTTCACCAAAGTATGTCTGAGACTGTGAGCTGCATAGGAGGGGAGACAAAGCGCAGGGGGGAAAGACAGAAGAAAGAGAAAACACAGGTTGCCTTTAATCCGTGGGTTTTTCTGCAGTAGATAAAACTCAGTCTGAGCTTTCCTGTTGCTTGGAGAAAACAAAGTCCGTAGAAAGACAAAAGCTGCAGGAACAGTCTGTTTTGAGCTCAGTGATTTATTCTGCATGTTGAAAAGGGAAACCATTGGTGCTCTGCAGTTAAGAAGACCGCTTTGGTAACGGGGGAGCTCTGCAGCAAATATAAACACAGCATAGCTGCTAACAACAAAACCTCCAGGAGCAGCAGAAGGAACCAACACACAAGTCCTGTTGAAGGCTTCATCCCTTGCTCAACCCTCAGGGGTTTGTGCTGGGTGAGGAGGGAGCTGGGGGTGTAGCCAGAGAGGAGCACTGACAGCAAGGAGCGGGGGGCTGTGGCTGTGCCCCCCTGGCCGACCGCTCCTCTAGCCAGTTTGCGGTTAAACTTCACAGAAGCAGAGCGAAGTGCAGGAAAATCATCACTGAGTTGCTAGAGAAACCAAATCCCTCCAGTCGGTTCGTAACATAGCCAAGGCTCAGTGCAGGAAAACAGTGTCTGTTATTTTCTGATTTGTGCACTTTGAGACATTTACTTGCTTCTCACGTACAACAACCAGTTGAATTTACTGGTTTTTATTTAGGTACTGATTTAAAATTGAAGTACCAGCAGTTTTTCTGAACTGGTGGATCAGAGGTTTAGAAAGTTTGGGCACAACTGGCTTTTCTTTTGCCATGTCCCTTCAACAAACCTTTAGTCACCGTCCGTGTTTGAAAAGGCATTAGGTCTCTTGGCTGCTGGGAGCCCAGAAAGGGTTTTTTGACTGCAGGTTTTCAACAGAAGAGCTGATGCGTGCGTTCTTCATGCTCAAATGCCCCTGTATCATCAGGGCTGGAGTGAAGCGTCCCAAGGCACCCAGTTCAAGTTGTTCCTCCAGAGAGCTGCTCGCTGGGATCAGAGTCCAGGTTCATGTCAAGTGTTGCTCAAACCATTGCGCATTCCCACAGTGGGAAGGCGTTTGTAAGAGTGGTTTTTTGTAGGGCGTCTCAGAGCACACGTTGCTCTCAGTCTTTATACTCAGAAATGCGAGGGAAGGTTAAGCCAGATTCTACACCTGAGGAGCAGCACTTAGAAGTTCTCCCCCAGACACTCTGTCCTCACAGAAAACAGTATTTTTTGGGCTACCACATCACGGTTCATGCTTCTTGTTTCTTGTAAACGATTATGTGACAGCTGCTGGGTCAGGCACTAAAAATTGCCCGTCCCGTGCTGCCTGCCCCAGAGAGTCTGCCCTGGCCAGCGTTTCTTTAAAAGCTCACTGCAGAGTTTTATGTTTCTGAGAAAAGATACTATTCTTAGCTACAGACACGTGGAAGAATGCAGGGAAAAGAGATTCCAGATGCGCTGGCCACGAGGGCCCTCTCCATGAGTAATGCGGGAGGAGCAAAGGGGATCAGCTGCGTGAATGCCATTCCTTGCCCCGAGAGCAATTGTCTCATCCTCACAAGTCCCCCAAAGGCAGCAAACAGAGGCTCGTAGGCTGTTGTCCATGTCCCCTGTAAAAACCAGGCTGCAGGGTGTCACAGCAAGCAGATCTCCCTTGCCCTGATCCCTGCAGTCAGTGATGGGCATCACCGATAGCACTTAGAAATGGAAAGGACCAAGGCTGTCACCTGCCACCAAAGCAAGGTTGTTCCTGTCTGCTCTGGACGGACGAGTGGCTGTGCATCAGGAGCAGGCGGCTTTTCAACCTTCCTTATCTTTTGCTTCCCTGTGCAGCTGTCATGCAGCTGCTTTCATTGCCTAGCAATAACAGCGCTTGACCACTGGTATCTTGAGATCATGTTTGTGGCCAGAAAGATTGTTTATGATTGCTTTAGAGAAAGTTCTGCTAGTAATTTAGTAGATGAAAAAAAATAATCTTCTTCTCTACGTAGTAAATATTTTGACATATGACAGTATGAATATACTTTCCTCAGCATAAACAGTAACAGGGGTCTTTCCAAAAAAGAAAGCCACAAAACTGAATTTAAATTCTTTGCGTTACCACTGATAAGTCAGAAAAACTGTAGCCCCAACCCTGCAGTTTGTTGTGGATGGAAAGAAGGATCTGCGTGTGCTGTTCACTGCTGGTTGCTCAGCACGTGCAGTATTAATGAGGCTGCTGATTGAGACACAGCTACAGCCAAGCACATAAGCCTCTGCTTGAATCTGCCCCTGGCTGTTGGGTTGGTATTCCTGGAGAGGGTGATGCTGATGGCTGCATGTCTTATTGAGTAGAAGACAATGCTGTTGTTCCTTTAAAAGTCAGTCAAGTGTAAACAGATTAGTTTCCATAAGAGCAAACAAGGCAGGGTCCAGCAACTTCTGCCATTTCTGTAGAAGGGTGCACACTCAGTCAATAATCACAATTTGTTGCCATTTATATTTTGTCCACGTTTTGCATTTTAAAAGTAGATATCCTCCAGCTATACTTGGACATGAAAATCCAAAAATGCATCAAGCATGCTCTTTCATCCTCCTGCAGCGAAGCTGTTTTGCCACACATGCCAAAGGTAATTGTAGAGCCGATTAAATATGGAATTTTTTACTCACTGGTGACATCTGGTGAACTTGGGGTCTCAACTCATGACTGTTGGATGAAGTAGCCTTGTTTGGTTTGTGTCTGACTTAAGAAAACAGTTACTTGAAAGAGAGGCATCTTGTTTATCTAGAAAGAGTGTCTGCCTCGTTGGAGAAAGAAAAAACAGCCACCCTCCGTTGTCCTGGAGGATGTCAGCGCTGTCCTCTAGCCATGCTCTGCCGTGCCTGTTTGAAGAGCCCTACAAGCGCCTATCTTTACTGTCAAAGATGCAGGAGATGTCCAAGGAGTTCTCAAATCCTTTAAGTGGTCTTCGAAAACACTCTCCTCCCCTTGTCAAACATCAAATACAAGTTAGTGTTATTAAACTCTGGGCCTCAGAAGTAACAAGGGGGTTGCTGGTTATCCTAACGATGAATTGTGTGGGACGAGCACATCTTGGTGTGCAGCTGCCAGAGAGGGCAGAAGATGGTCTTCACTTCGCCTCGGGCGTCTCGGCACACAGCACGCAGTGTAACTACTCATTTTCTTGCAGCAGTGCTAATAGAAAGGGTCATTCAGTAGAACTCACTTCTCTCCTGTGTCTCCCGTAGGGTGTGCTGGAGAGCTTTCTGGGCACAGCAGTCACCGGTGCGATATTTTGCCTTTTTGCTGGTCAGCCACTCACAATTTTGAGCAGCACGGGACCTGTCCTTGTCTTTGAACGGCTTCTCTTTAATTTCAGCAAGTAAGTACAAGGGTGGAGGACGGAGGAGGGGAGGAATGTCTCACACTAATGAAATACTAGCTAGGGAATGAGATGGCTAGCGGTGGAGAAGGAGAGGATTTAGCGTATGAAATGAAACCTGGCTTTATTCCTTGTTGAGATGGCAGTGCAATCACATTGGGGATTTTCACAGGCACGCGTGTCCCAGAGCACTGCCCGGTGTGCGAGTGCCTTGGGGCCTCTTGGAAATTCTTGGCCAAGTCTGTCCCCGACAAGAAGTTTGCACTGGTTACAGACAGTGTGCTGTTCCTGCATGTGTTTCCCTGGCTGCTGTGTATTTCCCATCGGAGCAAAGAAAGGAAGCCAGCTCTTGGTGATTTCACTAACAAAATCCCGCAGGCCTCCAGGTTACCAAAAATTTGTCCTTAAATCAGTACTCATTTAAAATAGTTGCTATTAGAAAAGCAAAAGTACCTCTGATAGAAACAGCTGCCTATCTCTGTCTGTCCCCAGAATTCCTCGCTGGAGCTTTGCTGCATTAAATGCTCTGGGGGTTGTTTTTCCTTTTAACCGGTATAAAGAGCTTCTGCTCACTCCCCAGCATGTTAACGTTGGTGCAGTGATGATAGCTGACAGCCAGAGCTAAGGGGAGCCCATTTTGTTAGGTGTTCTCATTTACTGTTCCCACATGTGCAATGCTGGCAAAATATAATGAGAATCCCTAAAGGAATCGGCATATTGATCGGTGATCGTACATGTGTACGCGTCGGTGATTGCACATGCCTATTCATGGATGAATTTACCTGTAGGACTACTGATACTTTGGACGGCATTTTGCAGGATCATTTTTGGTTATCGAGAAAACACCGTGAATCACTTGTAGCCCTCCCTTCCCCCATCAGGGAATGCTCACAGCATTGCAAGCTGTGAAAGACTTGTGTTTCAGTAGACAAAACCGAGAGCTTCGGGAGTTCAGGCATTACCAGGCTTTCTTTCAAAACCAGTCGCCTGCGATGTGGAACAGCTCTTTGGCTGTTGGTGGTTATTTTTAGAAAAGGTCTATTGAATTGTTAAGCTGAACATGGCTGCAGGTTGTAATAAGGCAGGAGACATGGTATGTGTTTGGTTGCTTAATTGTGTCTCCTTCCTCATTATATTTAATATCTGTGGGTAGATACTCAGAACAAATTGAGAGCATATAATCATGCCTTTCCTGTGAATAGCCTGCATGCTGGAGAAGTCTTTTGAGGTACAGAGTTTCTGCGACGGCAGACAGTATATTACATTTACACGTGATCCCACGTACACAGTGCTACACTGGACTCTTTTGGAGTGAGATAATTTCATTTGGTCACTTAACTCCCTTGATAATACTTGTGGCAGTGTGAGCCGCAACTGTGAAACCAGTGCAGGGCAGGATGAAAGGGGCAGGGTCCAATGCTCCGCCTGCGTTGTCGAAGTAGGTGTTACTTTACAGTGCTGGTGGGTTTGAAGCCTGAATGGCCTCGCAGCGTTCTCTGACTGCTGTTAGACAGAGCCGTATTCATACCGAGCCAGGGAGAAGTTCATCTTGGAGTCGAGGATGCTGGGAAGAGACAACATGCACCTTCAAATGCAATGCAGTCCCCTCCTGCCTGGCCCTGGGACTGCTGCTCTGCTTGGCACGATCCGCTCAGTGCTGACGGAGAGGGGCAGAGGAGATGGACTTCAAGCTTGTCTCTTCTCTGCATTGGAGCGTAGGCAGGGAGGGATGGAGGCTAGAAAAAATGGGCAGAAAATTAGCCTAGCCTGGGGAGGGAAATGGGAAACTGCCGACTGGTGAGAGCTCTGCAGCAGAGCAAGAGGGGGGGCACCATTCTTCTCTTTCTTTGATTGGAATAAATGAATAGGATCAGAAATAGACGTGCTATAGCTGTTTGCATCTGGCGGGCAGGTCAAAGCCCAGGCGCAGCACGCGGAAGGGAAAAAGCAAGATGGAAAAACACTTTGTATGCTTTTGGGAGGGAGAAAGTGGTTATTTTTAACCCAAGGAGGAGGTGGTGGTTATAAAAGCTTTTGTCCTAACAACGTGTTGGAGCAGAATGGCAGGATTTTTTCGAGGGAGTCTTTCTCACAAGGAAATTGGAATCAAGCACTGTGATTTTTCAAGAATACATTTGTGGTTGTTCATATTCACGACATGCTGTTCCCTGCTGGGAACAAAATTAGGAAGACTTCCCATCTACTGATTCATTTAAAGTTTGACTCTCTGTGTGTTTATGTGTGTGGAGAGATATCTAAAAAACCTTGCGTACCCAGCTGTGCATCTAGCTTTGGGTGCCTGCAGGGGTGGCATTGGCCACGTTGCCGGTAGAGTGGGTCGATGCTGCAGGACACCCCGGGTCAGCTCGCATGCTGGCTGGTAAGCTCTGCTCCCATGCAGAGTCTCTCCGATGCCCGTTGTGAAATGAGTCTGGGTTTCTGAGCTGGAAGCAGTGGGAAACGGGGCACCAGGCTCCCCAGGAAAGCAGGACCCTCAGCCCTTCTGCCTTCCAGCCGCAAACACTGTTGGGAAAGTTTCCCTTCCAGAGACCTCGGAAAGAAAATTAATCATGGCAAAAGTACTTAGCCTGTTGTATTGTGTATGTGAAATGTCCTGTACTTTTTCATTTGCTCTGTGAGCTTCAGAAGTGCTGAAGGACTCAGAGGGGTAAACAAGAAATGTAGTTTAAAACCTTTTGAAGTTCTTCAATGGTGTACAGTCAGGGTGCCATCTGGGCTTTGGCCAGCCGCTTTCTCCACACTCGGTCAGATGGATGGCAGCTCCTGCTCTCCGAGGCACTGACTCCGGATATTTTAGAGAGCTGTCACTGGGGTCTTTTATTATAATTTTTTTTCCCCCCTTCTCTTTTTCTAAATCATCACTTTGTTTTTAATTTGCTCCTTACCCCTCTTCCAGGTCAAGATTCTCAGTGTGAGAAGGCTGCAGCCCTCCCTGAGATGTTTATTTGCAATAAGGAGAAAGCTTTGCAGAGGCTGGGTTTGAAGGCAGATGCCCGACCCCGAGCCTACCTGACATCCAACCCGGGATCCTTACAGAAACACTCGCCGCTGCCCAGCAGCGAGCCTTTAACTGGCACGCTGCCTGGCCTGCAGCCTTTTCTCCCATTTTATAATCACAAGGTTGTAGTTCACCCTGTTGAGGTGCTCTTTTGTTCCCTACTCCGCAGTTTTATACCACGTCCTAGAAAACGGCCCTCGAGCCCCACTGCTGGCCAGGATTTCTGCTGGTGGTGGGGTGATTGGTGTGCACTGTGCAAAATCGCTGCAGAGTTAGCCTCCCGTGGGTGAATGCTGGCGAAGGGTAGAGGTGTGTGACAGCATGCCGTGTCTCCCTGGGAATCATGTGTAATACTAGGTACATGGGAGACGCAAGGACATTTTTCACTATTACTACGCAAGGTTTGAGGAAGTCCATCTGCGGTGGGGACTTGAGTGAATGGTGGGACCAGCCTCTGAAGGCATCCAGGTTTGCCAGGTTGCAAGCACGCAACCAAGTGTTTTGCCACTGAGCTAAAGCCGCCCCTGGTACTGGGAGTGAAGCCTTCTCCAAGGCGCGTGCGGTTCTCTGGAGCAGCCGATGCTGATCCACACCTGTCGTCTCGCTGCAAACAGACGTGGAGGGGTTGGGCTGCAGGGCAGTCCAGCGATCTCCTGCTCCCTTGTGCCCTGGAGAGGGACTTGAAAATGCTTTTCTGCTATTATGTTTTAGAGTTATGGGTGGTTATCTGGTGTAGCCTGCATTCCTGAGGCATCTTAAGGACAGATTTTGCTGCTCTTTATTTAAAGGCAGGCTTGTGGGGAGAGACGTTGAATTTTTCTTACAACACTTGATGTAGTTGGGGGAAGGAAGAGATAAATGCCCGGGCTCAGTCCCCTTCCCCAGAGCTTTCCCACACTATTGGAGACTTTGTTCTGAGACTTTCCACAGGAACTGCCCTTCCTCCTCTGTCCTTCAACACTGCAGGGCTCCTTGCTTCCAGCAAAGACCAACTGACTGGGGCTGCCAGCCCCACTGCCTCCCAGTCCCTTCCCCAGAGCAGGCAGTAACCTCCCTGGCAGGTCCTTATCTGCTCTAGTGTTTGCTTTTCGCATTTGTTTGGTCCTAAAAACCTGCCTTTGGACTCTGTGCCGTCAGGGCGCAGCAGCCTTGAGCACCAAACAAGGGGCAAACAAACTTCCCAGGAAGGGATGATGCAGTTTGCTCCATCATTCGTAGCCTGCCACGTCCTGGCACCAGGGTTTGTGTTCTTGTGCTTTGTACTTCTTGCTCTTCTCCTTCTCCTGATATTTTGATTTCTGCAGGTAGTGCAAGGGCCTGGGAGATAGAAGCACAGGCTCCAGAGCGTGAGGCTTGGCAGGAGGTGGTTTTCTGAGGGAGATTTGTAAACTGTGGTTACATCTTCAGCTGGTGGAAAGCTGTTGGCGTCAAGCTGCTCTGGTCTGGACAGCTGGATGTTTGGGCCTTTACAGCTCTGTGCACCCTTGCCAAGGGAGGATTTTTACTGGGAAGCCTAGAAAGGGCTTGAATTCACTGGTAGCATTTATTAGTTGAGACGTAAGCAAGACTGATCACTTTCGCATGCTTTTCTGCCACCTTGGCTGTTAAACTGCACCACATACATTTATGGAGTTGGCTGGCTGGAAACAGAGAGCGTAGCTCTTAGTAACACTCTCATTGAGTCTAAATGAGCAACAGGTCCCAGAGGCTGTGCTTTCACCACTTCTCACTGGGAAGTCGCCATCCTGTGTGGATTCATCTAACCCCAATTGTTTTCCCTTCCTGCCATCCCTGTCTTGTTGCAGAGACAATGATTTTGACTACCTGGAGTTCCGTCTCTGGATCGGCCTTTGGTCAGCCTTCCAGTGTCTCATTCTCGTCGCTACTGATGCCAGCTTCCTGGTCAAGTACTTCACCCGCTTCACTGAAGAAGGTTTTTCCTCCCTTATTAGCTTCATCTTCATTTACGATGCTTTCAAGAAGATGATCAAGCTGGCAGATCATTACCCGATCAACTCCGAGTTCAAGGTGGACTATATCACGCATTACTCTTGTGCCTGTGAACCATTAGATCCAGGTAAGAGGTTGTTTAACTGGCTCTCCAGTTCACAGATAGGAGATTGCATTTGCTCTCTCTCTTTATTGTGCTGCAGTCCAAATAATACTTCTTTCATACTTCTTTACCAGTTGTCTTCAGATAACCTATCTTAGCCTTATTTTGAAGCTGAGGGCTGGATTTCACCCTATGTGCCAAGTGAAATGTCTTTATAGCCAACCTTCCTGGGACTGCTCATGTGAGCATCATTACCAGTGGAGAAGCTGTCTCTGTATGTATCTCCTTGCATCCCTGTGGCTGTTAATTCTGAATGGCATGCATCCGAGAAGTCTGTGAAGGGGCAGAAGTGGTGGCCAGGTCACTGCCATGGTGCTCAGGTCACGCCTGGTATCTGCTGCGCCATTTGCTCAAGTGCAGGAGCTGGATTTCTTCAGGCTGTTACCCAAACACAGGTGGTTTTCCACCTCTTGGCTGCACGTATGAATGGAAAAGTGCAAAAGTTCCTCCCTAGAGTGGAAGTATATCCAACAGTTCAACCTATCACTAGACAGTGGGCTGCAAGGCAGGTACAGCCAGCATACATATAGATCCGGCAACACAACCAGGAGCAAAAGGTTACAAAACCGAAATACAAACAGAAGTATGTTGGCTCATACCATTAGGGAAGCTGTGACCACTCCTAGGATCCTTCAGACAATGAGGAGTGAGTAAGAAACTTGGTTTGTGCTCAAAGTAAACTCCAGGTTATCTCGACATACCCGTCAAACAGGCAAAGCTTCCAGCTGCTGCTTGCTGCCTCTGTGCAAAAGGTGTTGGGAAGTGGATCCCTCGGAGCTGTGTGCTTAGGTGAGTTGCTAAACGTAGGATCTCTGCAAGCATTCGGATGTTGGTGTAGTTCTGCTTCCATCTGAATGGCAGGGTGTTTTCTTTGTTGAAGTTAGGACGATGGGGAATGGTCAGTGCCAAATGGAAAGTCCTCGCTTCCCATGGAAACACCTACGGCACAGACCCAGTGCCCAGGGTAGACAAGGAGTGTGCAGAGGAAACGGAGCATGTGGCAGGAACCCACGTGTTATTTCCTAAGAGATTTGTGCCTGGAAGGACTATGCTGGTCTTCACCCTCGTAAGCAAGTTGGGGCAGGATCAGCATGCAGGGTCTGATAAAGTTCACAAACCCTCGCCGCCACGGTTCTCTTTTCATCTGATTTGCCTCTTCGCCAGATGTTTATTTCAGAGGGTAAAGGTGACCTTATCATCATCATCTCCAAATGCTTCTCCCTTAGTTTTTCAAGCAGCACTGAATAAACCTTGAATAAGAGGAGTGGCCAGGTAGTACCGGAGGTGCTGACAGCCATCTGTCCAGGTGACCTTCTGGGACTCAGCTCCAGCCACACCAAGCTCTCCTGCACCGATCTGCCCGAGTCTGTGGCACCTCAGGCACAAAGGCCAGCACTTCAGAAGCTGCCAAAGCTGCTGGAGATCAGAAACAGCAAATTCTGTGAGAACGAAGCAGCTAACAGAGTGATCCTGTATTTAAAATCAGTCCAGGACAAGCTCAAAAAATAATTTGTGGCTGCTGTGTGTAAAGCAGCAAGTGCTGGGGTTACGGGGTTGTCAAGGCAGGTGGCACTAGCTGCATCCTTCAGCTGTTCTCATCCCTTGCTTGGTGCTGCGTCCTTCCACGGTGGGTTTGATACACAGAAGCAAGGAATTTTCCAGAGGAATGAGTGGCCTGTTAAATAGCTGCTAGGATGTCAGTCGTGACACTGACAGCTTGGCCTTTCACAGGTCTGAAAGGCGGTGAGGTGTGCCGCTGTATAGCTGTGTCTCTGCATAAACCCAGACAGCATCCATAAGCAAAAGACAGAACAGATTTAATTCCTGCTCCTTAAATAAATAGGTTTCCACATCAGCTTCCCATCACAGCTACAGAGGAGATTTTCTCTCTTACCACACAACAGTAAATCAGCAGCAAAGTAGTGATCAACAGCTGGGGAGGAGGCTAAGCCGAATGCTTTTGCAAAGTGGCTCTGCAGCTTCTCTGGTTCACTTGTTTGTAAAGGTAGTGCCTTGCTCTGCGTACATGCTTACAGCCATGTCACATCTGTAGTATTTTGCTCACTAAACGTAAGTGGCCTTATTCCCTATGTCCTGCATTTTCTTAAAGCCCTGTATAAGATGCCAAAGTAGATGCGGAATATCATCCCTGCATTGCTGGGATATTTGCTAGCTGCTCGGCACGGTGTCGCTGACCCGGGGGGTCGGAGGCAGGGGGAGTTGTGCACCAGCAGCCAGGTGGGCTCTTTGTCCTTCGGGATGAATGCCTGGAGGAGGATGGCACAGCATAAAATAAGCAAGGAGATCCAAACTTAACCCAGAGCAAGCTGCGATCCTGGCAGTGTGGTGAAAGTCATCGAAACAAAGCTCAGGGCTGTAAGGTCTGGCGGCAGCAGGTTTTGTAAGCAGGCACCGAGAGAGCATTAGGGCATCAATTAGCCTTTATGCTAACGTTTCCTTCCTGAAAGTTTGCGAGCTTCCTCTCACGCATCAGGAAATGGAATAAAAATGCAGATGGCACACGAGCAAAAGGGGATGCCTGGTTCTCGGAGACAAGGTGTAATGCAGTAGCAGATGCTTTCTTCCCAGAAACATCTGCTGCTGCTGGGGCATTGTAAGCTGTGGTTGGTGAGCTGTCAGGAGTTGTGCTGGAGAGGTAGGCACATTTATTTGCCTTTTTGCCAAGGTAAATGCAGGCAAAGTTTTATTGGTTGTTGTCACACCATAGATGAAGCTGACTCTTTTCCCCTTATACTCTGATGCAGGTGTTTTACTGTTGGTTTTAATTTGTGTGTCATTAAGATTTGGCCCCAGAGTTTTTGCAGCAGCCCTTAGCTTGCACTGCTGGGTTTCTGCAGGAGGTTCTGCCCTCAGAGAGCTGGGGAGCAACATCTCGCCAGCCCTACCACGCTTTCCACAGGACCTTAAAATAATGTCTTTGAAATCACGGACAGGATTTCTGTGTGCTCTGGCAATAATTACTTCGTGTGTCCCACAGGGACCTCCCTTTGATCCTTGCACCTCCAGTCTGTGGCTCTGAGCAAACAGGCACCGTTTCATAACATGGGTCAAGAAGTTAAAAGGCAAAACCAGCAGCCAAACCCATGCTCCAGCCACTTTCAGGAGCAATAGCATCCGTGTAACAACCCTTTAACCAAAAGCAAAGCGTCAGGACAGTGTGTATGAATGCTGAGGGGGCTCAACAGCTGCAGCACGGGGACTGGGGGTCTAGAAGATCGTGACTTGATGCTCTCTGCGCTGTGCTGTTTTTGAGTACTGACGTGACAGCCTGAAGACCCTTGTTGAACTGGCTGCCTTGCGTGTTTCTGCTCAGAGGGGACGAGCTGCTCCATCCAAAATGCTTTTTACCTCGTCTGTCAAGCCTACCAAGAAGATTTGGACGTGATTGAAGATGCTGGAAAAAGAACATTAAGCGCTTTAAGAGAAACATTTATTATCTCTTCCCAAACTTGACATCTCAAGAAAAGGACTGCATTGCTTTACAGGCTCAGCTCCATCCTGGCAGCGTGGCTTGCAGCTTCGCACAGTTTCAGCGCTCAGGCATTGCCCTCAGGGTTAAGGAGCAGGATGTCCTACTCCTCCTTTAGACCCTAGTGTGATTCCAGTAGCGTAAAAGACAAATGCACTTACTCATTCTCCAGCTAAACAAATGAGAGCTATGCAATATTGTAATACAACTTAAATATTCTTATCAAACATAAAAGCACATGCAAAACCTAAATAAAACATGAGGGCATAGTTGACAAGCCTGTTTGCAGGAAGGATTGCATTTCTGAATGAAATTTCAAACGCATGATTTCTAAAGCCATAAAAACAAAAGGAAAACGTGTATCATTGTCACAGTGAATGCTGCCCCTTTTTTCAAAGAAGTGATCTGCATCCTATTGGTTTCAGTTGATTTTTTATCTTTTTGGTTTTTTAAATTTCCAAAAATGTGTTTGTGCTGGATTCCAAAATGCGTTTTGCTTTTCTGGATATCTTTGGGGTTGTGCATAAATTTAAAATTAATAATTAGGAATGTTCTGTGGATATTTATTTTAATCCAGAAATCATCAGAATAGTATTCCAAAACCATGAAATATTAAACTATTTTTCTTTTTCCCCCCCCCTTTTTTTTTTTTTACAGTGAACTCCAAAAAAAACCCAGTTAGGTTTGAATTCTGTTTCACTTAGCCTTTTCTTTCCATTTTTTAAGTGATTAATGATTGATGCTTTTGAATCCCTATGAAACAATACTTTTGACTCACTTTTCTTGAGCAAAGAGATTGCATTTGACAGAGCTAACAAATGATTTAATAGTTGAAATTTGCTTTTCTTCCTAGCTGCTTTGGCACCATGCTCATGGTATTCCTTTTTCTGTCTTCTCTTGCAGTTAATAGCTCGTTATTTAATGGGACAACGGTGCCGTCGGCTGATGAGCTGTTCTATTCCTCTACAGGGATGGTAAGTGCCCTTTGCGAGAGCAAGGGTTATATGGTCTCTGAAGTCTGTAGGTGCCGTGCATTTTCTGCCATGCTGTGCCAATAGATCAGGAATCGATCGCCTGAAGAAAACCCTCACACTGACCGTCCCGTTGCCTGTGACAGTGAAAACGTGACGTTGCTCCTTTTGGCATGCTCACTTGATCCCCCAGGGATTTCTCATAGTACTGTATACGGTGTGCAGTTCAATAATATTAGTTATTTCCTAATAGCGGCCACTTTCTTGCAGTCTGATCTCTGTCCGTTGGCAGGATGCAAGTGGTTCTCCCAGGGCAGTAGCCAGATCCTTGTGTCCAGGGCCGTAATGGCAGGAGTGTTGTGGCCACCCCTTCCTTTGGAAGGTCCTGTTTCCATCCCATTCTTTGGTTTTTTGTAGCTACCCCTGGCTTTTCCACATTGCGCTCTGGTGGTGAGCTCTGGACGATGAGGAGAAAGAAATGGAGCTTGGGGTCAGATACATTTGTGTTTGAGGCAGGGGAAGTAAGTCGAGTCACAGAATAAGTTTCTGCTGAAGAATACAGGTCCTACCTGTCTGCGTGCCTTTTCACGTGGTGGCTACTGTTGAGCAGTGTCAAGTGGCCCAGCAGAAAGGGAATGCTTTCTGAGCTGGGCATGCTGTCTTCAGGTGCTAGAACGTGAACCTGAAGGCAAGAGCGCTGCCCAGGGTCCCCCAAGGGGCTCGGTTGCAAGGTGAAGACATAGACGTAGAAGCGAGGTCTCCTGATGGCCAAGCTGCACCTCGCGTGCCATTCACTGTTCCTTGCCTTCTCCCTGCCCCACCTCTGTCAGCCAGCTGCTGTCCCTGGCTGCCTCTGGAAGGGCTGGAAGTTAGGACCTCCTTGTTCAGCTGCCCACCACAGAAAATGCTTGGAGAACAGATGAGCAGCCCCTGGCTTCGATACGATGCCAGCCATCAGGAGAAGGGCACCGTTGCCGCTTGTGTTTGATTTTAACAAGAACAGCTCTTCTCGGGGTTTGTGGGTCTGGCATTTGATTGTCAGTCTCAGGAGAGGGGAGGCATGCCTGAGAGGAAGGCAAAGAACTGAACTGAGGCTGGGAGACATGAAAACAACCCAACAAGTTGGATTTCCAGGCTGTCCTTTCCTGGAACAGTCATCTCGGCATCTCAACCCACTTCCCCCAACACCCTTCCTGCAGCACGGTGGGGCTGGAGGGGACTCCATCAGTCCTGACTCTGTCTGTCTGCCTGATTTTGGAAAGAGCTGGGGGGCCATGCTCTCCCTGTAGGATGCTCTGCCTTAGCCCTGGTCCTAGCTAGGGGAGCCAGCCTGGGACGCAGAGCTTAGCTCTCTTTCCAAGCCCCTTTTTGGATGCCTTAGAGTTTCAAAGCAAAACAAACGTCTGGGGACATGTGGCAAGGATTTTGGGAACAGAAAGAGCCACCCCAGTACAAATCCTGCCAGGCAGTTGGCAGGGGGATGAAGAAAGATCACATTTTGGGGTCCCCCAAAGAAGAGAGATGCCGCCTTCTTTCTGTTCTCTGATACCCCAAGTGGTAATCTTACCTATTGAACTCTCTCCAGTGCTTATTTCTGTAGATGTAAAATGGCAAAATGTAAAACATGCCCCCAGAGACTTGGTTTTTGGTTTATCTCCCTGCCTTGGAAACCACATTCACTCTCTCCCCTCTGTTGTCATCCTGAAGTCAGCAGTCAGGGCACATCTGTAGAAATCCTATTCAAGAGGGACAAAGTGCTGCTGCTTGATAGTGCTGAGAGAACAAATGTGGCAGCACCTTGCCAAACAACAGCACAGAGGAGTGGGGGTGGTTGTTGGTTTTTCTCCCCCCACCACCATCAGTGCAGGGAAATCATGCCTCAGTTCAGCTCCCGGGATTCACGTTTGCTGAGGAAGCTGCAGGTTATTCCATGCCCTTCAGACCACAACTTGGTCAGAATCCAGTTAGGAGGCACGTGCGATGTGTTTTTCAACATACACACATGAACAAGATACTGATAGACGTAAAGTGAGGCCATGAACCTTTTGCCTTAACGACTACCTTACATATTTTCAAGATTTCTAATATAAATTAGGGTTGTTTTTCTTCCTACTTGAAAATGTCACTTGTAAACAAAAAGCTATTTTGTACCTTGCACTTTTGCCTGAAGAACATCCTTTTTCTGGTAAATTGCTTGTTGGTCTGCATTAGTCTTTGCCCACATTTGTGATGAATTCTCCATAACTGAACTATTTGGAGTAAAATACTCTTTCCTCTGCATGGATTTATTCATTTTGAGTTATTTTAAAATACTTTTTCTCTCTGATGTCATGGTTCCTGGGACTGTGGTTTCCTTCATTGGGGTTTTCATGCAGAAAAGGAGGAGCAAAGACAATGTGATTCTAAAACTCCTCAGAATGACAGAATTTTGTAGGTACCTGAAAATGCTTGAAATTTTTCTTGGTGTTAGCATATACCCTCTGCAATTCCCACTCTCCCTTCAGACAGCACTCTGTGTGTGCACCTGGAATAGCCTCGCGAGCTTGCTGCTATAGGCAAGCTTATATTCTTGGGTTTGTTCTGTCCTCATCCCTGCGCTGACGTGATTATAAATTACGCAAGGCAGGGAGAGGAAAAGCCCCTTCCATGGGCTCTGCTTCATCACAAGCATTAGGAAAGAGATGGACATCTTAACGTGTCCTGTGTGGCTCGGGGTGCCATGATGAGAGTTGAAATCCAAATTGTGCCTTCCTGTCCGGCCATTGCAGTCAGTCATGATTACTGACGAGGTATTCAAATGACAACAGAAGCAATTAAAGGAAATTCAGATGCAGGTTCTTATTTGGCAAGGCTGTGGGCAAGAGAAATCATTGGGAAACCATTGTATTTGGGGGTGTTGCATTCAGTCCCAGCAGGTGAGCTGCTGCTCCAGGACGTATTTGCAGCTAGGGGCAGGTTTTACCAGCTCAGCAGAGTCCTGCTGTGCCGCTGCAGGTGCCCTGGGGGCGGCAGGCTGGGGGGCGCTGGGGCTGGAGGGCTCTGCAGGGCTGTAGCAGAGAGGGAAGCTGAACCTCAGCATCCTTGTTTCTGCTTTCTGTAAAACAGAGGGGATTTTGGTAACCCCAGCTGTGTGGAAGGGCAGTGCTTCCTGAGATTTATACATCCTATTTGCAACGTACCACTACAAGCCAAATTCAACCACAGAAACAAAACCTCTGCGACGTCTGGTTCCTTTCCCTGTGTGCAGTGGAGGGTGTTGCTTTGCAGCTACAACTCCACCTTCTCTGAAGAGCTCTCGATGCATGCAGTCAGAACGTTAAAGAACACCTTAAATACGTTGCAGATCCCCTTTTAGTCAAGACATCAGCGGGAAAATGGTCTCACAGTCCTGACGTTTGCTTGGCTTGGACTTAATGTTGAATATTTACAATATGTGCCAGATTTTAATTTTTTGTTGCATGTCTGGTGTTCTGTGGGTGCTGATAAACCGATGGCTTTTACAAGATACACAGGAGGATCCCAGAGCTGAACTCTGTGCTCCACAAGACCAGATCAGCTCATTCAGCAGCAGGGCTGTGTCCTGTGCCCAGTTGCTCAGCCTTAGCCCAGGGTGATGAACACTGCACAGTGAGGGTGCTCAGAGCATGTCAGAAGGACACCCAGTAGGTGCAGTGCCATGCTGTATGCGCAGAAGTTGCCAGTGGGCATTAGGTGAGCTCAAGCCTCATTTCTAGAAAGGGCAAGGAGGGAGATTTTCTGCTGTGGAAACAGTGCTGGTCTTGATCCGAGAGAAGCAGGTTTAGGTTTGGTGTTGCTGGCAGTGAACAAGCAGCAGGGAGCAGATGTAGAGGGGAGCTCGGGCCACTCCAGCTTCTGCGTGAGGTTTCCAACATTGCCTTTCCACTGGGGAAAACGCAGAGCACGTCTGGCAGACCACAGCAGAGGTCAAAGGATCTCTGTCTTCTTTCCGAGGCCCAGACTGTTCTCAGTTCTCAAGTAATGTTATCCTCTTTCCAGGTTAAAATCTGTTTTGTCTGTGCACAAGCACAGGGGGTTTTAGCCTCTGCATCGTGCCTGCCTTTTCCTCCTGGTATTTTTTTCTGATGCTCTGTCCCTATTCCTGTCCTAGCATGCACGGCTTATGCACAGCTTTATGGAAATCACAGCATCATCAGGTCTGGGTTGGAAGGGACCTTAAAGGTCATCTAGTTCCAACGTTCTCTGTTTTTCTGCAGTACAACACCACCATTGACTGGTCATCTCTGACAATGAAGGAGTGCTTGAAATACGGAGGACAACTTGTGGGCAACAACTGTGAATATGTCCCTGACATCACCCTCATGTCTTTCATCCTGTTTTTCGGCACTTACACCTGCTCCATGGCCCTGAAGAAATTCAAGACCAGTCGCTATTTTCCAACCACTGTAAGTATCTTCTTTCACCCTAGCAGTCTGTTTCTCAGCTCTTTCAGCGTGCAAAGATCAACCTTCCTTTTGGTATAGCTGTCAGACACACACGCAGGGAGAAATGCTTTGCAGGGAAGCCAGGTTGCATTGGTTCAGATAAAAGCATGGAACTGGTTAACCGGGGTATGTCTGGAATTGCTTAGCTGTCACTCTGTTTCTGGAGGGCATGGGTAATGAAGCAGAAGAGCCAAAATGAGCCATAATCTGTCCTGGGGATGTGGCAGTGATCTTAAAGGTGCTGAAGACAACACTTCCCAGCCAAGATAGGCAATGGTGTAGCCTATGAGCCTTAAGATATCAGAGGGGTCCTTAAGGCATATATAGTTTCAGCTGGCCATTTTCAGTGTCAGATGCACAGCTTAATGTGATTTTCTGACTCTGGGGTAGGATGCATGGCTGTTCTACAGAAAGCAAATGACCAAAAGGGGCTTTTAGTCGTTATGTCAGAAGTCTCCCCGTGTGTAGCCAGGGGGAGTATTTGGCGAGGACAAAAGAAGCCCTTTGCTTTGTCACTAAGAGTGGGTAACCGAGCTGTCCATATAGAACAGAAGAACAGAGATGCATCTTTGATGTTACTGCATATGAAATACTCAGAAATCAATGGAAAAATGTTGCACTCGCCTACAGTCCATGCCTGGTCTACTGTTACAGTAGGGACCTAAAGCAGAAATTCCCTTTCTTTTCTGAGGATCAGATGCAAAATAAGGGTGACCTGAAGAACCTCTGCATTGATTTAAGCAAGATTTTGCTCAGACTTACAGCCGACTTACAGGCACCTCTCAGGTGCATCTGCTTGTTTTGTCTCCCCAGCTAAAGTTACTACGGCACGCGTGCGAGCTGGCGGTTTCCGTGTGTACCAAAGCCATGTTTCTCCCTGAGACCTGCCCCCCTGGTTTTGGCATTCTAACACACGGGGATTTGTCCCATGTGGATGTTTACTGTTCTGCTATGTTACAGTTGAACCTCTATTATTTTTAATAAAAAGAAACAAATTCCATCTGGGCTGGAATGCAGCTCAATTTATCTGTAACCATGTGAACCCAGGAAACCTGGAAGGAACAAAAGCTCTAAAAAGATCACAGAGTTACAGACAAGCACGGTGGGTCCTGCCCCGTTAAATTTTGGGGTCTGACCAGTGGCAGCTTGAAGTTGTCATTTTCCAGTGACTTCAGGAGAGTTGCACTCTTAGGGCATGCTGAGGATTTAGCTGAGAAGCCTAGTTTGTTTTCCCATCTGTTTAGGTTGAGTAATTACTTGAACAGAAAACAATGTAATCTCTGCCAGTCATACAGAACATCTCATCTGTTGTGGAAGTCTGGGTCTTCCCATCTTCTAAAGGGAAATTTGTGACTGTTTCCATTGTTGGGTGTAAAATACCATTCCTTCCCTTTCCCATTTATTTTTTGGTTTTGCATTGCAAAATCAGTCATATTAAAAGAATGGGATCCGGGGATAACACAGTACTTTTTGTTAAAGCCACATGCCTTAGGAATCCTGTGATAACACAAGAAGCTTGACCCGTGTCAGTGAAGCAGTTTCTGGCCCTGCATAGAAAAAGATGACTATGTGGACCCTAAAGAATCAGAGATCAGAAGGCAAACAGAAGAAGACAATATTTTATACATCTAAAAAAGTCACTTTTTTTAGGTTTATTTATAAATGTTCTATGTCTGTTAATATTGGAAGTTGATCCTGAAAAGTCTCTTCAGATACTGCTGCAGACGAGCTAGGTCTCCATAGCAGTGGTTGTTGGCCACTGTCAAACATAAGGTCAATGAGACTGCCTTGAAGAATTCACGTGGGAGTTTCTTACAAAAGCAGTTTTCTTTTTCCTTAGGCTTGCTTTCATACTTCCATTTAGGCTAAATTGTTTGGCTTTCAGACAACGCAATAAAGTACCAAGGCACATTCAGGCAAATGGCACCAGGCATGACAATGCGCATCTTTGTTTCTCTGAAAGAAGAAACCATGAGCTTGTATTGCCACCAAATGCAAGCCTGGAGTATCACATAGACACGAAGGCATGGGTGAAATGGTGTTTCTTAGTGCTAACTACTGTTATGATATCAACTTCTGTTTCAGGCCCGGAAGCTCATCAGTGACTTTGCCATTATCTTGTCCATTTTGATTTTCTGTGGAATAGATGCCCTGGTAGGTGTGGACACACCAAAACTAATTGTGCCAAGTGAATTCAAGGTATGTCATTGTCAGCTTGTTTGGTGGCCTTTGGAAGAGGTTCCCTTTTCCACCCATCTGCCCTGTATAAACTGTCTTGCCTTCAAAACAGGAAAGTAGTCAGCTATCTGGAAAGGACCGCTTTACTCAGATGATATCCTTTTTGTTAGCGTCATTTTGGTTGGCTGATTTATCTCCTAAATCCTGCCTCCGTACTTTGAACCTTTTGTTGCTGTTAATGGGAAGGATGAAATTGTCGCAAACCTCAAGTGTCTCCCAGTAGCCCCACTGCTGGACGTATGGGTGTGTTTTGGATGTCATCACCCCTCTATTGCAGCTCTAATGCAAGCTTTCTTTTCCTTGCCCTTAAAAGCCAACCAGTCCCGAGAGAGGCTGGTTTATCCCACCTTTTGGAGGGAACCCATGGTGGGTATACCTGGCAGCAGCCATCCCTGCACTGCTGGTGACTATCCTCATCTTCATGGACCAGCAAATCACAGCAGTCATCGTCAACAGGAAGGAGCACAAGCTCAAGGTGGGTGTGCTTGGTGTCTTGCATGTGTGCAGAGAGCTGCCCGGTGCTTTTTCTGTGCTAGAGATGGAGGAGGGCATGTGGCAGTGTTGAACGTACATGCCACCTCAGAAATGTCATTGCTGGTGTTTAACAATATTTATTTTGTTAACTAGCATAGAGTTTTTGCCAGGAAAACCGCTGATTCAGTTGAAAAAGCTGAGTGTTATGTAAACAGCGTTTGCCTTCCTCCTGAAGGAAGAACCCTGTGCAGGGCCAACTCGCCATGCCTCGTTCAGTAAGCGCTTACCAATTTTTATTGGCTTCACCATCGTGTGGCCTGAAGCATTCCCATGTAAGAAGCTTCAGGGTTGCTTCTCCCTTTCACAAACAGGTCCCATGCCAGGAGTAGTCAGATTTCACAAAACCAGCCAGCTACCCCTTCCCTTCTAGGGGAAGGAAAGGACTTAGACCCATCGCATCCTGCCCACCCCTCATCTGGCATCCTACCCACTGCTCATCTGGCAAAAACATGGCTCAAGCCAGAAGAAGTTAGAGCAGCCCTCCTTTGAGAGGCAGAACTTTGGTTTAAAGCCCCTTTTCATGTCAACATAAAGCCAAAAGTTTCTTAAAATCTTACAATATTTTGATCTTTCCTTGCAAGAGCTTCACTCTCCAACTGTAAACATTTGTGAATGGCAAAGAAAACTTCTAAGTATAGTTATACATATATGTGTGTAGCTAGTCGAAGCTTGTCTTGTAAAGAATACAGATGTAAACAGTGTCTAACTGCAGCCTTAACCTGGCTGCCCCTGCAGCTCTACTTGTGGTAGCAGTAGTGGCCTACCTTAGTGAAGGGCTGGATGAAGTTAATTTCAGAATCTACTGACCCTGACCCTGGAGGTGTTGTTTGCCTTGGTAATTCTGCAGGACTCTGCCACTGAAGACTTAGAAAAGGAAAGAGGGTGTGCGTCTGTCCGTAGAGTTATTTGCTTGCCCGCTTTACTTGTCCACCTGGCATGTTCTGCTTTTCCAGTAAGAGATGAGAAATCATTAAATGCAGTCAGAAAATGGGGAGAAAAGCTGATGTTTGTCATTCTGGATGTTTGCTTGCATAGGGTAAAAGCATGCTTTCCACTCTGTCCAGCAAATACGGTTATACACACTACCAAAACTGTTCATTCCTTTAAAACGAGTCCCCAGGTCTGATGTTAAGGAACACCTAGGAAGGATAGGATGCTTTCCAGTGAGGATGCTTGGTGGACGTTCTTTCTGGCATTTTTTCAACAAGGCATTTGCAAAGATGATTTGGGCCAGCAGAAGGCTCTGATGGCTCGGTGCCTTACAGCTGGTGTGCACAACTTCTGGGTTTTGGTAGTGCTGGTACTTCTAAATGGCCGTTCACTTCACAGACTCTAATTCTCTAAAGAAACTAGTCCCAGACTCAAGTCCAGCTAACTCAAACCTCTCCTCTAGCATCAATTGACTCGTAACATCTAATTTTCCTCCTACCACCTTCCCCTCTCAAAGACACGGGCCTATTGCCTGTCATCTGCTGCTGTTTTTAAGGAGAGAAAGTTGCTTTGTGGTTGAGGTCAGCTTCCTTCCTGCACTAGTGTCACAGACTGTAAGGGGATACTTTATGAAGCTGATGCATCAGCGTGGAAAGGAAAACAATGTGGCCAGAGTGGGTCTAGCAGCTCATGCACGGATCTGCAGAGAGCGCGTGTATGTTTTTGAGAGCTCAGGCTTGCAGTGGGGAGAGACTGTGAGCGTGGAAGGGCCTCCTCTTTCAGGAGCTCTGCTTTAACCTGAGCTGGGACCTAATTTTAATTTGCACAGCAATGCATTATTGCACCCAAGCCAAAATCTCTCTCACCTTATCACAACGGGCAAAGTTTCTCTGCATCTGACAAGCCCCTATTACTGCGTTTATCATGTAAGACGATCACTGGCGGACGTTCCCAGCCACCAGCAGAACAAGGTCTCTTTGTGTCGCGGCCATCCCTAAGCGGGCATGGCAGTTCGGTGTGGCTGTCGGCTGCTCTGAAGAAGGTTTTGAGGTGCTGGGGCAATTGCAGGACCCCACCTGTGCTGGGTATGGCTGGAGATGGCCAAAGTATGACAGCTGTGTTGACTGTACAGTGCTGTAAAATACAAGCAATAAGCTGAAGAGATTTGGGACATACCAAGGGCATAGCCACAGTTGGATGTTATTTAAAGAAGACCTTTATATCCGCTGACATATAACAGCCTAGGATGTAGTAATGTTTTTAAAATAAACTTTCCAGACTGGCGCTGTGCAGTTTTTCATGCCTGTAGGGTTTTTCCTTTCCCTGCATGGTCAGTTCTATTGAGAAATATTAAATTCCTGTAAAAGAAGACTCTCCCTTCCTGCTAATGGGACATGTTTCAAGTGGTCTAACCTATGAGAGTAAAGACTGCCTCAGAACCTGGGTAATGCTGGGTCATTATGTAGATACCTGCTTCATCAGTTGATGATTGAGAGCTGTTGGAAATGCAAATAGAGCTTTTACTTGAAAAAAGAGGAGGATGTTTCAATACATATGGTCATCATGGACATTAGACAACCAACATGCTTTGTAAGACCATCCCGAGCCTGACCTGGAGGAGAAAGTCAAAGTAGCAGGGAATGGGGAAGGTTTGTTGTGCGCAGTAATGAGCGCTGGCTGATGGTCTTATGGGACTGGTTTACAAAAAAAAAACAAACCACAACCCTCAGAACATTGCTTTTTGCCATCTGGATCTGGGCAGATATATGCAATACTGTGCCCACACCTTCCTCGGGGGGAGGCTAGTCATTGACATGGTCTCAGGTTTAGGTCTGTCTCCTGCATGTAACTAAGCAGACATACTGTTTTCTTAATGGTAGAATATATTCACTGTTTTTCCCCCACAAAGAAGAGGCCCCTCATCTCTTCAGGTTATAGGCGCTGAACATGGTTATGCTATCAGCACAGGGTGTACTTTTTTAGTAACAAAATATAAACACTCCAGCAAAGTACTGTTTAATATAAAAAAAAATATTTCCTGCTTCCTTTGTTATGGTTGTGAACCCATGCTTTTGTTTAGTTGGTGGTTCTCGAGTCTGATCCGGCTGCTCTGCACCAAAAAACACCTCTGTACACACTGTAGGCCAAAAGAAGGATGGGTTTTTTTCTGCTAGTCCCTTGCTAAAGTATTGGCGGGGTGTCACCGAGTGCCTGTCCTGGTGCTGCCAGCCAGCCAAGGTAAGCAGCGCACGTATGAGGAAAACAATGAGGACTATTCAAGATGAGCTGTGTTGCTTTCCCTCCTGGGTCACCAAGTGGGTCTGGACCATTTGTTCTTTCCAATAAAAACAAATTGTACAGGATTAAAAAAAGGTTAATCTTCTTTAAAATAGCAAACCTTAGAGATTTTGCTAGTGTTTTTCTGAAGATCCCTTTCTTTGGTGGCTCTTTTGTTTCTTCACTTCTTCTTGGCACTTATGACTGGTGGATTTCCTGTGTTAGTTTGTTAAAGGATTTAAAAAATGGAAGATCAGAGGTCTTTAAAAAGGTGTAAAGAATGAGGGCAGCTTTCTCCTTTCGATAGGATATGAGCCCGTGAGCTGTTCTTGTTGCTTTCCCCAGGAGAGCCTAGAGTTGGGTGTTGAGAAGGATGCCTCTCCAGCCCCAGGCATGATCAGCAGGGCTCAGACCAGTTGTGAAGCCCTGACTGTCAGACCCCACAGTTGCTTCTTATCCTCAATGCAGGAGTTCACATCTCGCTCTGAGGCAGCAAATGGCAAAAATTACTTTTAGGCAGGCACCATATTTCTGTAAGATTGCTTTCAGGTAGACTTCATGAAGCCACTACACTGAGAGTTATTTTACAACAGCTGCTTAAAACTAAAGTTAGGCTTTTGACTGTTTTTAAAGGGTAGTTTGGCTGTTTAAAGCTCTGTGCACATCCCAAGCTGTCACATACGCAGATGCGAGACATCTTGGCACACAAAGGTACCGATCTTGGCCTCCCACCACATCAAAAGAAGTCCTGTGCGCTTGTGGTGGAGCAGTAGGACAAGAGCATCATCACAAGCTGCTCTCCTGCTTCGCTGACAATCTTCCATCCCCTCACCCTCTCCAAACTCCCTTGCTGCTGTAACTGTCTTGTGCTGTGAAAACGGGCCGTTGTGTTTTTGCATGGGCTGCCGGGAGGCAGCAGGGGGTTGGGATGGTGCTAGGCATTGGGTTTCTGTTACCTTGTTAAAAAAATGGGAACATATTGTTATAAAAATAACACTTTATAATGGCGGTTTCATTTTTGTTTTTTAAGAGGCAATGCAGCATTCCCTCAGAACACTATATACCCATTGTAACCAAGATACATTTGTGCGTGTGTGTATGTATCTATTAAAAAAATACAGAGATACCTGTACTGAGAGTTTGCTTATATGGTTTATAAGATACAATGTGTATCTCACCAAATATTTTTTGGTGAAGGTGGTGCTTTCTGATTGTCTTTAACTCCTGGGCTGCTGTGTCATGTACCTCTGTAAAGAACTGCTTGACTGGTCACAGGGCTTGGCTTGTACCAACTCAACCTCCAAGAGCTGTGTAGGGTACACAAGGTCCTTGGTTTTTTGACAGACCGCTTGAAAGTCTTAAGTCTTCTGCTCTCCTATGCTTACTGTATGCTGCTGTTTTCAGAGCCTGCCAGAACTGTAACATCTGTTTTCCCTGTGGAGGCAGGTAATTCATCCTTTAAGGAGCAACGTGTCCTACTCTGCCATTTCTGAGGACAATTTGTGTTGGCCAAAATATGCTGTAGAAGGAGGTGCTGCTTGTTCGGTGTGCCTCTGCCCCTGGGCCAGAACCCTGGCCGTTCTGCAGGTAATTACAATAATCAAGCTGAAGGTTGTCTGTCTCGCTTCACAGAAAGGTGCTGGATATCATCTGGATTTGTTCTGGGTGGCCATTCTGATGATCATATGCTCCTTTATGGGTCTGCCCTGGTACGTTGCTGCTACCGTGATCTCCATAGCTCATATTGACAGCTTGAAGATGGAAACTGAAACTTCAGCCCCTGGAGAACAGCCCAAGTTTTTGGGAGTGAGGTATGTCAAACCAGAAAGGCCTTAATTGCCTTGTTTGCCTGTGAGGATCAGTTTGTACTATAAATGGTCTTGCTTTGAGCAGGACACGTGCAGAGGTTCAGGAAGAACGGCGCTTGGATTTGCTGTAAATCTTCAGATCAGCTGTGCTTCCTTACAGCTTTTTTTTTGTCCACAGAGGATATATCCAGTCAGAAGTTTATCTGACGTAGCCCTTTTGCAAATACTCTTTTCTTGAAAAGGAAAAAAGATGTACTGCGTGCATGCCTGTGGACAGGGGAGAGCCTGTGCAAATGTGTGGAAATGAAAGGAGGCAAGGAGGGAAACTTTGCACCGGAGCTTAGACCATTTCTTGGTCTGCTTTGGGCATGCATGTTGGAGTCACCCCAAAATACACAAAGTTTTACAGAGCGAGCTCTGGTGACCATGGGATGCTGCAAAGTTGTCATGAAGAATTTTGTGCTCCTTTCTTCTTATTTCCAAACTGGGCTGTGAGATTTAGGAGCGCAGGCCTCTGGCAATTCCTTGGACAAATTCCCGTCTTAACTCCTCAAAAGTTTATTTGGCCAGATCAGACGCAGTTTTCCAGTGTTGGAGAAAGGACATAAATTTACTGTAGATTTCTTTATCCAGGGAAATTAGGCATTCATTAGCAAACATAATGGTAAAAAATGTAAACCTGTTATGCCTAGAGCAATTAGCCCTACTTAATCAAGCACTTTTTTCTGTATTTGGTTGCCTTAATTAAGTGGTCCAAAGTGCGTTCAATAGGAGCACTTCTGGAAATCAGGCCACTTGTTTAGGCAACTAAAAAGAAATTTAATGGCCTAACTTTCAGTACTCTGAATTATTAATGGCAAAAGTATATTTGGATGTAGGGAGCAGCTGTGGGTGCCAATGAAGGCACATGTTCAGCACCCCACGAAGGCCTGGACCATTTATCCAACTGCTGGAGTAATATGAGTAGGACTTAAAATATGCTACTAGTCTAAGAGTGGAGAACTCATGATTTATTACCTATTTGCATGCTGTAAATACTGCCGTGCAGAGAATTGGGATTGCTAGTTAACGGTTTCTAATGTTTAACATGTAAACACACTCCTTACTCAGTAGCAGTACTCTGTTGACCCACAAACAGCAGAGCAAAGGCAGCATATAAAAGCTAACCTGGTGTTTGAAAAAAGAGGTGTACGAGGCTTAGTCAGGATCAAGGTACCTGCCTGATGCTGTTGGCTTGTAATCGCCAGTCTGCTTTGAGAATGTGGCTGCAAAAACAAGTAGTCAGGCGTAATGTTGGGTTTGAGTCCTCTGGGAGGAATAAAACCAGAGTAAAAGCTGAAGCCATCCTGCTCACCCAGTGATTTTGTTTCAGGGAGCAGAGGGTCACTGGAGTCATCGTTTTCATTCTGACTGGTGTGTCTGTCTTCATGGCTCCCATCCTAAAGGTAAGGACATCACCTTTTCTGCTTCCTTCTGCTCACACAGCCAGAGCAGGGCCACAGCAAGTGTCAGGCTATTTTTACACTACTAAAAAAGCTCATCATCAAAGTGTGAGGAAGGAGATTAGTGAGAATTACTGGTGCAGTTTTACAGTTTTCTGGAAGCTTGAATACCTTTTGGAAGGAAAAAATAACATCATTGTAGCATGGTAGATAGTAATAGTTCTGTCACGAACTCAGGGCTGTGATTTATTTCATTTTAAGATTTTTCTTCCCTGTTTGTGTAAAGTTAAGTTTCCTTCTGCTTTGCACTCTCACACTTCTGCCGTGCCTGTGTTTTGTGGAAAATATGTTGCGGATAAAGCTTGAGAGCCTACTGGTGGCATGACAGAAGGATGGCTGGCAATGCAATAGGGCTGCTCCGTGGAAGACACAGGTTAACAGCTGGATATGTACTTTAAAAAGTAGATTTGCATTTATTTGAGTGTGTGCGCATCTTAACCCATACACCTGAAGAAAATCTTCGTTTGGTGACTACTCATAGGTGGTGTGCATGGCCCACTGAGGTGGTTTTTTTTTATGAAAGAGAATAGGCAGAACTGGTGGCAATGACCAGAGCCTACAGCTGATGGCATTAGTCTGTGGGTACAGTTTTGGCCAAAAATCTTTGGGACTGTTGCAGGCACCGTAGCGGAGCTGTACCCTGCCAAGGCACATGCCTCAGCAGTGCGAGGCTCCTGCAGCTTGCCTGCCTTTATTTTTTTTTTTAAAGAAAAGTCAGCACAACAATCAAATTTTCACTCTTTTAGGCTGGATCCTCCTGAAATAGCACATCCCTTATTGTTCAGAAACGATGGCCAGCTCAGCAGTGTGGAAAACGTGTTTCTGGTGGAAATAGTGCAATTAAATGTGATTTCTTAATCTCCTGAATTTCTTTTTGTTGTGAGTTTAGCCAAGGCTCTGGACAGATGTGCTGCTGATGTACCATTTAATCTAGGTAGGTAGCTGTTACCCAATACCTGAATTTTGTTGGCATGTAGCCACAGAGAAACGCATCCTTAATGGATCATCAGATTGTTGAACGAAACTGGAAAACCTGCTTGTCCATGTCTTGTGGAGGACACTGCCTTCTCTGGGGATAATGATTTGAGTGGTGCCAAGTGCAAGCATACTGTACAACAGGAGATGTCAACTGCAGAAGTCCATCTCCATAGAGCCGTAGACCGATGGTTCGAGCCAAAGATGTCAAAACAGTAACGTATGGACTGAAGCAGAGGCACCGTGCATCATAACTCCATGACGGAGCAGATGTGTGTCTGGAAAAGCATTTCTGGAGGAGGCAAATGAGATTTTGATCATGAGGAGGTTGGAAGCCGCAGGGGCTGTGAGGCACAGTTAGATGTGAGCCTGAAGGGGAGGAGGCAGGCAGAGAGCAATGATGCTGCCTGTGTGTGAAGTGGAGGAGAAAGTGGCTTTACAAAGTCAGTGTGTTCCTGTTCTTGATTTCTGAGGTTGTTTTCACAACTAGCAAATTTTTGTGTCTTGGTAACAGTTTCCTCCTCTGCACAAACAGGCATTTCCATGCCCTTAATTTAGTGCCTGATTGTAATAATTCTGTTTGTTAGTTCATGTGACCTTTCCCTGCAAGATCTCTCTTCCTCTATTCCGCTGGGGTCTGTTATTTCCCCTGTTATTGCTTCATTCATTAATTATTTCTCTGTGCCTCCCCTAAGAACACGAATGGGCGAGATACTTGCGGGAGGACGCCTGAGGATAAATCGGCACGCTCCTTGCCCACGTGCCAGTGAGAAGTACCTGGCAGCGTTTCAGGACCTTTAACAAACTCCAGTGGCAGGGTCTCCTGCTCGAGGGAGCTGCTTTCCTAAATGCATTGCAGAACATCTAAGTCTTCTCGTGCCAGCGGCAAATTGAACACTAACGATCCCAAATTCAATAAAACAGGCAATCCACAGAATAATCTCATCTTTGTTTTTTGTGGGTTTTGCGGTGTTTGTGCTGGTTTTGAACATCACTGTTGTTTCTGCTCAGCTGTGGCAGATCTCCACAGAAACATCCTCGGCCCTGTTTGGAGAATGACGGGCACTTTCCTATAAATAAATCTTTAATTCTGTTGGCTAGCAGCAGGTTTGCTCAGAGCGCCTAAGCCAGCAACCCCATAATTAGTGAATACTGTGCCAAAAGAAAGTCTTCCAAAGTGAAAGCACCACTTGCTACTCTGCAGGATAATGTACTGAATGTTTCACCTAGGGATGATTTACAGGATTAATTATTGTGGAATGGTGAAATAATATTTGGACTTTTTTTTTTTCTTTTTTTTTTCTTTTTTTCCTTTTTTTGGAAAACCAGGAAGAAATAGAAGGGGAGAGAAAGAGAGCAATGTAAATGAACTAGGAAGCTAAACTCTGAAAGCCTCCTACCCAACTTGCTGGAGGAGATACCATCTTGTCTCATCTAATCCCTCCGATCCAATGAGGGCTTTGAATCCCTTGGACACCCACAGCTACGTGAACCACATGCTGCCTCCCCATCCTTCCCCGCGATTGAGCTTGATTCAGCTTGAGCCTAGGCTGCTGAAAAAACATTTGGCTTTTAATGTGAAATATTGACACAGGTCACTCAAGGAGGCAAATAAATCCAATAGAAGGATGAATTAGCAATCAGGAAGCTTGCAGGAGGTGATAGGGGATGAGACTCGGGGGAGGAAAGGGAAAAATGTAGGCAGCGGAGCTTTGGTGAATAATGTGGTGGGGAATATGGTAAAAGACTGAATAACTGCCATCTTATTTGCCTCTTTGATGAGTTATACGCACAGGTTGGAAGAGGAAGGTTCCTACAGCAACAGGCTGGCCGCAGGTTGAGTGTGAGCCGTGGCTGTGCTGCGTCTGCCGTTCAGTGGCAGCCGCCTGCCACTGCACGAAGGGTTTCCTTCAGCGACAGGGGCAGAGCTCTTCCCGTCCTTCTTGGGTCCAAATAAATCACACAAAGGCCATTATTCAGCTCCTGCCTGTGGTTTGTGCACAAGCATTCCCATTCACGTCATGCCACGCTGGCTGTGCATGGCTTTGTTGTGGGGCCGAGGAGAGCTTCCCCCTCTTGGCAGCCACGCGGTGGCTTTTGCCATTGAGGAAAGTTTTGTGTTTCAGATCGGAGAGACTGGGCAGTGAGTGTGTTTTTACCACACGCCTTCCTCCCTTCCGAAGGAAGATGTCCCTGATGGCAGGACCAGTGAGGAAGGAGTGGGCAGCATGTACGTTGTTACCACATGCCTTCCTCCCTTCTGAAGGGAGATGTCCCCTATGGCAGGACCAGCGATGGAGGAATGGGCAGCCCTTGAGGGGGCAGCAATTGATGTTTGAAAGGACAGTTCCTGGCAGTGAAGAAAGTAATTCACGGTCCTGTATTTGTGAATAGTTAGGGACTGATGTCTGTGAAAGTTGGAGCGGTCAGAGATTTGGTGTGACTGTCATCACTGAGGTGGCACTCAAGAGGAGAGCCTTTCTTGGTGGATTTCCAGGGCTTGCTGAGCCGGACATCCTGCAGGATCGTGCTGCCTTTTTGTCTTCTCTACCTTCTGCTTCTAGTCTCACCAGAAACCAGGAGGTGAAAAGCAGTTTGAAGCTTACCAGAATACATTTACCTCACCTCTTCTTTAATTTGCTGACTGACCAGCACTGGCTGGCTTCCTTCCCTTTGGTTCTTGGAGAAACATCCAAGTCCCGGTGAAGCCGGAGAGCCCAGGGCTCGTTCAGCCCCTGCCCAGCCCCTCAGCCCTCCAGCGATTCCACAAACGTTCTTATAGCTCTCAAAACACAGCAGAAAGATTGCTGGCTTTATCACTCCGCATTGTCCTCCCGTAGGTGCTATCCGTGTTGGCTGCAAGCCTGGCCTTAGGTCCCCGCGCGTGTTAGCGGTGCGTTGGGCACGGGAAGGTCATTGACTCAGTTTCTCCCGCTCTTTCCACTGCAGTTCATTCCCATGCCGGTGCTCTATGGCGTCTTCCTGTACATGGGTGTCGCTTCCCTCAACGGTGTACAGGTGAGTCCCTCCGAGGCCAAGAGCGCGCTGCCCGCTGGGCCTTCTCCAGAAGGTGGCAATCATTAACCAGTGCCGGCTTTCCTTCACGAACCCTCCGGCCTTTCCCTTCTCCTTCACCGCCTCCCATCCCCTTCCCAAGGAACGCGGGGAGGCTGACAGCTATGTACAAACAGGCCGGCTGAGGTTGAGACTGAAGGGGGGTGACCAGCTCGGGACAGCAGCCAAGCCTGGGCCCTGTCGGCGATATGGGGGGTGCTTTGTGAAGGCCCGGGGTCCACCTCCACCCGGTCGCCAGCCCCATGCTGGCCATGCTGAGGGCGGCCAGCGCTTGCCGAGGCCCCAGGCTGGCTCCCAGGGTGGTCGGGGCGGGGTGTGTGTGTGGGGTGTGGGGCTCTGCGAAGGCCTCCGTCACGGGCTGAGGGAAAACAAGGGAAAGTGATTTATGGCGGCGGGGTCATTCTGCAGTGTTAACGAGCGGGAACGCTGCTCTGTGCCGGGGAGGGGAAGCCAAGCCCCCCTCTTTGTCGTTGAGGAAATATTACGTAAGGAGCCTTTCTCACAGCACAGTGTCTGTGGCCGGCCCTAGGAAGCTGGAAGTGGTTTTGTTGCTTTCTGGCACCCTGTTAATTGTGGCCTTTCTTCTCCGCGCTCGGTTGTGCTCTAGCGGGAAATGACTGCCTGTTCTGTGAGCACCATGAGAATTTCCTTGGGTATTCTTTAAAACGGCCCCAGCTTTCATTCACTGGTGTGAGAGCCATCTGGTGCCGGCAGCGGGCAGCCAGCCCGCGCTCGGGCAGGGGACAACGAGGGGACTGTAACGTTGGCCCTGGGGTTGGTTCTGCTGGAGGGGATTTCCCCTGCTTCCTGACCCAGGTGGTCAGGGGACTGGGCAGCTTGTTTTCCCCTGATGAAGGATGTTTTTCACTGGATGAGAAATCCCAGTTTTGGTTTAACTCCAAGTCCATCCGGTCCAGCACAGGGCAGGGGACGCTGCCGGAAAAGCTGCCTGTCTTCTGTGCTTTTTGGTTAGGTGCCTTTCTATTCTCTGGTAACGTGATGTCTGCCCTCGCCTCTGTTGACCTCTGCTCCCAATTTATTTGGAAAATAAAAAAGCATTGTTTTTAAATGCTGAATGTTTTTCCTTGGCAGGAGCGGGGCAGGGGAGGGTGGCAGAAGTAACCAGAGCTTGATGCTGACCGTAGCTTGGGCATTCATCTTGTTTTCTCTGTTTTGTGGGTAACCAAGTGCTCCCTTCAAGAGAAAATTCCCAGTGTCCGCAGCCACAGCAGATTGGGCCCATTCTTTTGAAGCCAGAAGAGCAATGTCCATCGACACCTTCATTCCTTGGTTTTACACGCTGATCACCAGAGCACACGGAGTCCTGCTCCTTAAAATAAAGGCACCTCGGGGCCTTGCTTTGGGAGATGCTTCGCTCCTGTGTCTCTGTTTAGTTGCCAAATAGTAGTGTCGACTTAGGACCATCACTTGAGACAACTGGGTTATGATGTTTAGCCAACCCTGCGTTAAGCACGTGTTGGGGCAGAGGAGCTGTGCTGGGTTTTCTGCTGGGTTTCTTCTATGGAATGAAAGCAAGTTGATGCAAGGTCACACTTCGTAGTGAAATAATGCTTTTATATCTCTTTTTCTTGTGTACCCTGGGTTTCATTTAATGGTCTGTTTCTTCTCCTTTCCAGTTCATGGATCGTCTGAAGCTGCTCTTGATGCCTCTAAAACACCAGCCTGACTTTATCTACCTGCGCCACGTCCCGCTGCGCAGGGTCCATCTGTTCACCTTCCTGCAGGTGGTGTGCCTGGCCCTCCTCTGGATCCTCAAGTCGACTGTGGCTGCTATCATATTCCCCGTCATGGTAGGTGACATTGTCCTTTGCATCCCTCCCTTTGGCAGCCTGCACCTTCTGCGCACAGTCATACCCTCCCATAAACGGGCAAATCCAACCTCTCCCTGTCAAATCCCGAGCTCGGGGCTCTGCCTCCATTCACGGCACTGATGCAAAGCTGTGCAGGGTCAGCAATGCCACAGCTGCCTTGACATAAATCCTCTGGAGGAAAACGAGCCTGGAAAGTTAATTTTTTTCCAGACAGGTGTAGTTAGTTTTGACCGTTCCTGGCTGCCAAGGTTAGATTTGCCATGTTTTCTCCTTGAGCTGCACGAATGAGTGAGAGGTGCATAGTTTTCCTTTTTTAGTCCATGCTAATTACCGTACAGAAAATGTCTCCCTTGCTTTTAAATAGCACAAATTGACAAAACCAAGAATGAGGCTCACTGCAGAGAGGTGTGCTAAACAGAGGGAAAGGGAAAATCAAGAGCAAAAAAAAATAGAATGTATTTTTCCTTGAACTTGAGTAAAAAGGCAATAACGTTGATTCTTGTGTTTCACATTGGAGGATGGTATGTAAGTTTGTAGGATGGCTGTCCTCTGTTTAATAATGCATGTCAGAGTCATGTTAAAACTTATTTTGGATAAGAGATAAAATGTTCATCACACAGAATAATTGTTTCTTACATACACACTGTACAGTCAGTCCGATACAGTATTTCTACATCAGGGAAGGGCAATAGTGAAACAGCTTTCTGTGCACTTAGATTATTAATGCAGCTGTAGACACAGTTAGGCACTTGTACGAAATAAAAAACAAACTAGTGTTAAGGGGAGTTTATATGTATACTTTGCCTCAGACATCGTAACATGTGACTGTGGATCCTAAACAAGGGAGCATGGAGTGGATCCTTCTCCCCCTCCATGTCTGACCTGTAGCTCAGCTGGAACAGTTGGGAGGAAGGTGACCTCAGGGCCAAATGGATCGAGGGTGGATCCAATGGGACCACAGCTGCACGTGCAGAGATTTTGCCAAGTCTGGTCTCTGGCTTGGAGATGGGTCAGACTGCTGCAAAGGCAAAGCTCTGTGAAACTCACTTAAGAAATCTGGGCCCCATGTCACCCAGTTTCAGGTTTGTAGACAAGTGAAATTTCACTTGAGTGTGCGGTTGTGAACTGCAGTGCTTATTTAAGGGAGAGAAGGAGGGAAAGCAGCAAACAGAACAAGGACAAGCATTTGTTCTCTGGTGCTGGTGAAATGAGAAGTGAAAAGATGATGCAAGAAAAAAAATCCTCCAAATGTTCTTGCTGGGACATGCTCATATGCAAAGGCATTAAAAATCAGCAGCTCCCACTGACACGCCATTCCATTGCATTTTCATGGCTGTGTTGTACTGCCGTTGAAAGCCGAGGCTAAGATTGGAACACTCTTTCTCTTTGCCCATAACAGAATCTGAGTGAACCATAAGTCGGCTGAAGTTTGTTGCAACGGTGCAAACTCAGTGAAGGTACAGCCACAGCTTAAATGTAAGCTGGCTGTGGTGACAAAAACCTCAATTATTTGCACTCATGAACAAAAAGACTGTAAACTTCCGACTTGTGAAGATCCGGCCAATAGCCAAACCTCTGTTTATTTGAAGGAAAAGCACTTTTAATACAGAAGTAATTCATAATGGGATAATCATGGGTGTCTGCATGGCATCTTTCCACCCCCTGAGTAATTTCTCACTTCTGTAATCGTGTCTTAAGTTATGCAAGTCAAAGCTTGAGATCCTTTCCTAGGAATTGTTTGTGCCGTTGATCATCGTTGCTCAGAAAAAAACTCTTCATCTTAAAGGCAGGAATGGATTCTATCTTCTAGTAGCCAGGTCAAGCTTTTGGTCTGTCGACCAGACCCTTTAGTAAAGCGCACGTCTGATCTTGGTAGGCATCTGGTGGCGGTGTTTAATCCAGTGTCAGTGTAAACACCTATTTCAGACACGTCCCTTCTTTTTTCCCCCAGTGCCTTTAATTGCAGTCTTGCACAGAAAAAGCTTTTCCTCTGGTTTCATGCAGCCACAATCCTAGTAAACTCAATTCTGCAAACTCTGAGGGCACGGTTTGGCCCTTGTCTACTTTCTAAAGAGTTCTTGCATCCGGGGAAGTTGTGAGAAAAAAGTAAAGGCAATTACTCAGACTGCCCCTGTGAACCTGCATATGTAGGCTGAATCAAAAAAAAAAAGAAAATACTCATTTTTTTGTGTGTCTGTTATTTTGCCGGATGCCTGTCAGTTGGATGTTAAAGATGACCTTTATCTCTACAGGAGCATTAAGTGATTACATACTTTTTTCTGGACATTGCTCCTGTTTATTCCAACGTGAAGCAGTCACAGTTCAGACTTCCAAGTTGCTAGAGATATCCCAGGTGTTCACCGTGTTCTTTGTGTGCTCATTTACAACCAGAATTAAAGTGTGTGGGATTCAGAAGCAGCATCAAGAGGAATGCACAGAGCGTTCCCAGTTAAAGGTAAAATGTGACTGAGCAGTCCCTCTCTGCCTTTTCAGATCCTGGCACTTGTAGCAGTCAGAAAAGCCATGGACTACCTCTTCTCCCAGCATGACTTAAGCTTTCTTGACGACGTCATTCCAGAAAAGGACAAGAAAAAGAAAGAGGACGAGAAGAAAAAGAAAAAGAAGAAGGGCAGTATGGACAGTGACAATGATGATGTAAGGAGCTTTCTGCCCTGGTCAAATTACTCATTTCTAGCTAGCTAATCCCAGGGGATGGTCCATGCCCCAACCCAGCTCTGGGACTGGGGATTTCCCAGCCTCCTTTGAAGCCGACCAGCTCAGTCTTTTGCTGCTGCAGCAAATCGGCCTCAAACAAAACTCCTTTTCTACACTGCCTTCCCTTTTCCAGATGTCACCAGCCTGTGGTAGGTGGTACTTGCATTGCCAAGAATGAAATCATACTTTCCACAAGAGCACTAGGTACCTGCTGAGATGTCATGCCCTTTACTAGAATGCCTTTCATCACCCTGCCTTGTTCATCTTTCCCTCCTCCACCTTTCTCCCCCATCATTGTCTTTTACATTTTAGGAGGAGAATGGTTTGTGCCAGCAGCTCTGTTACTTCTGAATATATCATGTTTTTCTTTGTTGATACATTTTTAATTACTCTTTTTAAAAGCACAAAAAGATGTGACTTGTGATATTGCAGGAAAAACTGCTTTCTGTTGGTAATACTCATGATGGAAATATTTTCAAAGCACGCATGCCCTTCTGCAGTATACTCTCTGGTCCTACCTCAGGTCGCAGCATGCCCTAAAATAGCGAGACATAGCTGCTTATGTCATTACTAAGTGCGGTGACCTGACTAGATCAGATCCACGTGCCTTAGACTGTTCTATTTTTTACTGTATGTATAAGAAGAAGAAATGTAGTCCTCGTGCCTTTAAACATTCTCCTGCCCAGGTGTAGCGTGACCTCAAATCTTACAAATTTATATTGAAGTGCTAAACACACTGGCTGTATAGCACTTTGTGTAGCACGTGTGAACTGCCTTTGGAGAGCTGGCTGCATCGGTCAGCATTACCTTTTGCAATGTGAAAAGGGAGCTAGGCCTTAATAATTTTAGACTATGTGGAGAGTCTGATGCACAGCATCGCTTGTTCTGCTCATGTAACCGTCCAGAGTTCATGAAGAAGGGCTTTTCCTATGATGTAGGCAGAGGTAAGATCACCTGAAGCTTTAAAAAAATCCCATTTTAACATGGCAGGAGTAGCAGATGGGAAGAGATCGCACTCTAGGAGGAGGCAGGCCGCAGGAAAAGTCAACTGGCCCTTTCTTGGGCACTCCTGCCCCGGTTGCTGGCCGGCAGCCCCCAAGGTTTGAACTGCAGCTGTGTGTGGCATGGCAGAGTGGCACCAGTTGTTGGTCTGCTTGCTCCCTGGCCTCTGTAGCTGGTATGAAGTGGATACGACAAGAACCTCCCCAAGAAGCAGCTGCTGGGTCAGTGTGTCTGCCAGGAGAGCTTCTTGCAGCAAAGGCTGAAGGTGGCATCACTGCCACCAACCCAGAGGGTCACAGTGGGTGCTGTTGTGCCTCTCTGTGTGCTTGAAGGGTTTCTGCTGGGTATTGTCTGCAGCCTTTCTGCACTGAGCAGATCTCAGCCCTCCTTGTGGGTTAGATAATACATCTGGTGTCTTCAAGAGGAAAATGGCAGCCCCAGGAGTTCCCCCAGGCCATCCCGATGCCTGATTGGGCTCAAGGTTGGGAGGACAGAAAAGGCAACCTCAGTCCTGGTGGAAGTCAAGCTAGAACCTGAGTCCTATATGTGAGAGCCTCTGCAGATCTGTGTCAGAGGCAGCAAAGTCAGGCTGTTCTGATGTGAAAGCATGCAAAGGCCTTTCTACAAAGAATATACGCTGTCTAAAATAGTGCATGTACACTGCAAGAGACAAAACTAGGAATTTCTGATGTGAGGGTGCAGTGTTGTAGGAGGTAGCCTGGATCCACACCTTGTTAAATCAAGCTGAATCCCAGCTGGGAAGATGGGCTCTTACTTCAAACAGCAAGCTCCCCTTTCCCGTCATTCCTCTAGTTCCTGGGAGGCTGAGGGCAAGGGTTTCCTTCAGCAGCTAACTTTGTGCAAACAAAAATGAGAGAAAAAGTGCTACTGTGCATAGCAAGTAGTCAGCAAAGGTGTGACTCCATCCCCTCCTCCTGACTGATTTGAATCCAGCAGCATTGTATGCTGAGCCATGGCTCCACTATCTCTGGGATGTTTTAAGCTATCTCCTCTCTTCTCAGGCTTTTCATGAATTACAGGTACAGTAATTGATCTAATGGGTAAGAGGTTTTATGCAAAATGTTGGTTCTTAACTCTTCTTGGGGTTTTTTTTCAGCACTTGCTTTTACCAGCTTCCTGAACATAAAGCACTTGACATTATTGGTTTGATTATTTTCACCCTTTCCCTTCCAGAAATATAACTCTACAAAGTCCTGTGGCATTTGGCGGGCAGTACACGAACCAGAGCTCAGCAAAGAGAATTGCTGGGCATCGCTGATGCAAATGGTGGTAGATGAATGAGTACGGCAAAACCTGGCGTTGGTGGAGACCGCTCTCAGCACTAGTTAGGACCCACCTAAAGTTCTCACTGGGGGTTTGTCACTGGGAGCAACGAAGAAGGAGCTGCGAGGAAAGTCTTTCAGTAATCTTGCCATTTGACCCTGCAGCTTGTCTTTAAAATGTATGAATTAGTGCAACTAATTGCTGCATTTGTATCGTGGAAACTCAGGCACCTTGGTTTTCTCTCCAATTTTATGGCAAAAAATGCATGACCCAAGAAAGGCCAATTTATTTTTTTTTAAATCTTGGGCTAGTACATTTAGTTTCAGAGTCATAAATACTGTGTGATGGTCTCTTCTCCCCTTTGGGGCATTTTTGCCAACTGCAGATTCTTTCTCTGTCTCTCTATTCATTTTAGGGGGCAAAGTTTAAGGTAGACCCTGAGTGACATCGTTGCCATTCCACAGACCTCTTAGCTTTATTTATTATCACTGAAACGGTGATATGGTGGAGAGGTCACCCAGCTCTGCTAACAGCACGGCCCCAAACGGATGGGGATTTTGGGATGGCTTTATTGCCTCCGTGCTTTTCTGTGGAATCATCTTTATTTGAGCTACTCAGTCTTGTAAAAATGCTCCTGAGGAAACATTTTTCTATTGGAGTATGAAATATTGCATTGGATGTCAGTTATATGAAAAAATAATAATTCAAAAAAAATATCCAGGGAGAGTTATTCTCTGGCCTCTGTAACATTTTCCTGCCCTGACTTGAAGGTCTCCCTCCCTCCACCTCAGTGCTGTGCTAGGTGCTGTGTCTCGTTCTCTCCGGGAACAAAGATGTGTTAACGTTTCTGGCAAATAGCACCTTACTTACTTTGCTATGTTATGCAATGTCAGCCTTTCTTTGGTAATGAGAAGCTAGTTTTATTTTAAAAAAGCTAAATAATTCCAAGTACCTTCTACTACGCATAGGCTAATGGATTATTGAAGCCAGTGGGGTATGAATCATGCTGGTACCCAGCGTCCGGGGGACCCCATGTACGGCTTTTCTCTGCACTTGTGCCTCTTCTTCACTGGTTTGCCGTTTCTCCTGGCTGCCTGGGAATTCTTACAATTCTTACAAGGGCCCTGGGTTTGATGAACTATTTTACTGTAAATAGAGGTGTAACTGAGACTGGATTTGACTCAACTTAAATCAAAGGGGGAGCTGAGACAGTCCAACTTAAGGAACCTCTGCCATATTGTGCCTGGCCCTCATCCTTGTAGAGCAATTGGGAAGAAAAAAGGTTTTTTACAGAAATCACAGCAGGATAAAAAGTTTTGATGAGCTTTCACAGAAGCCAGTGCCCTGCCTATGAATGCATTTTCCATCTGTATTTCCTGCAGCCAACTCCAAGCTCCATTGGATGGTGTCTTACAAGCTGGTGGCAAAGGAGCTGATGAGGTGGGGAAGGGGGGAGATAACAATTACACAAGAGTATTCGTTCAATCTGGTTTACTTTCGTAGTGTGAAGGAAGAGGGAAAGCGGGGTACAGTGGGGAACCAGTGGAAACCAGCAGGCAACTAAGCTGGATGATGCTTTTTTATTTTTTTCTTCTTTTCTTTTCCTCATTCCTACAGAAACTATATGAAGGATAATTTTAATTTGTGGGAGACGATAAGAGAGAGAGCAGTGAGAATATTCTAAGACCTTTTACACGTTTCTTTCACAGTCTGACTGCCCCTACTCAGAAAAAGTCCCAAGTATTAAAATACCAATGGACATCATGGAGCAGGAACCTTTCCTAAGTGATAGCAAACCTGCCGACAGTGAGTAGAACTAACCTCTTGCATGCCTGCTTGACTCTGACTTGCAGTACAAATATATATATCTATATATATTTAGAGTGATATTTTTTTTTAAAAAAAACCCTTTCCTAATACTTGAAAAGTACTTTTTCTTGTTCTTTTTTTTTCCTCCTTTTTTAATTTCCAGGCCTCTAATTTATGACAGATTTTGGTTTTGTGAGCTTTTTTCTTTGCTCGTTACAAAGTTGATGTTGTTCCTTCTGGTGCCTCCAGCTTAAGCGCTTTTATCCAGCTACTAACAGGTCTCTTGCCAACTCACTCTCTCCTCCTCTTTCTTCTGACCTTTCCTGTTTTGTGTTAACTCTGCTGATGGTTTTTTATTTTTTTTTTCCTCTGAGCCTAGTGTTCTGGATTTGCAGCACATCTAAACTGCATCGCTGTCCTGTTGCTGTTTGTTTCCTTAGGTGCCAAGCAGTTGCAAAAATCAGCACTTAAAAAGAGTAATTAAGCGTGTCATTGATCCACATTGCTCATTAAACTGACAAGGCAGTGATCAGTTGACCATTAATGTATTTCCCTTCTTAGGTGATTTGCTTTTGTGCTGTTCTGTTTCTTTTTAATTTCTTACATTAATATCCATAATTGATTATTCCAGTCTTCATTTTCAGTCGCTTTCACTTTTCATGTTATAGTCTTTGAAGTAAGGAATCGGGACTAACAACTGACCTTAGCTTTTCTGCCTTTGTGCTGACTTCTTAACATACTATGAGCAGTGAGTGCCATCTGGAGATAAACATGCTGTTTTGTTGTGAGGTGGGAGGGGAGGAATATGAGTGATAGTAATAAATTAGTACTGCTGCAAGGCTGGTGGTTTCTAGGAGTAGGACCTAAACCCACAGATCTTTAGAGCCTTAAACTATCATTTAAGAGCTGGTACCGAAGCCCCTTGCTTTTCGGTGGCTTTTAGATACCTTAGGCAATTCTAAGCATTGCTCTGTGTTTTTTAAATACAGTAACACTTAGAGACTGGCATTCTAAAACAAAGCCAAGGAGAAAGAGGCGTTTTCCTGACAGTCTAGATATTCTCAGTGTTTTGCTGATAAAAAAAAAAGGAGCAAAATCAGCCTTGGACAACCTGACAGATCCTCCTTATTTTTCTGTGAAAATGCCCTGACGTGCTAAAAACAAATTGCATCCTAAATGTTGTTACTCAGGGTTTTACGATCAGATGCACTGTTTTAAACATCTTCGAAGCTGAAATAGTTAAGAAGTTAATTCTGCTGTAAACCTGTTTGTTGGCATGCCCTTTGAGACAACAGAAGGTAAATCAGCCATGAGCCAAGCAGTAGTTAGTTTGTGTATTTGTACATTTTTATAATCAGTAATTGATTTGCTGGTTTTCAATTGGAAACAATGCCAAAAAAATAAATAAATCAGGTCCACGGACTAGAAAAAGTAGCTGGAATCCAGCAACAGTGTGGTATCATCCTTGAAGATAAATGTGCTCTGCGATTCAAAGTATATTACTCATAATACTACTAACATGAGCTTTCCTTCAGCGATAGCAAGAGTAGGATGATTATTAACAGAGAGTCCACTTCTCCATGCTGGCTCAGGAAGGGAAAGCCACTGTGGGCAACAAGCCACTTGTTTTCTCGCAAGGAGTTTGGGTGTGACAGTGAGGAGCACAGGGTAACTAAAGAGGTGTAGATAAAAGGTAAGTGTCGAGACCTAAAGGTGGTAGAAGTCTTGGGAAATGAGTCTTGTGGTGGTGTCGGCAGTCTGAGGGTTTTTGTCTTGGAGCAGAGAGAGAGAGAGAAATGGAATATTTTTCTTTACAATTGTGAAATTCACCTGTCAGGCAGTCAGCAGTAAATAAAGCATTGCCAGATAGATGGGAGTATACTGGAGAGACTGAGGCTGGGCTTGAGAAGCCATCAGTGCTGCAAGCAGTGACCAACAAGACTTTATTCCCTCCCCGACAGGAGAAAAATCACCAACATTCCTTGAACGCCATACGTCGTGCTGATACAATTCCTTTCCTTCAGTCACACACCATGCCAAGGTAAGCGCCCCAAAAATGTGCTTTATAATGATTCTCCAAAAGCAGCTCAGCTACCCCTCAGGATACCGAATGTCAACGAGGCAAAGTTTCTGTCCCCCTGTAGGAAACTCTTAAAAAGCACTTTGAGAAAATCCCCTACGCAGGCTTGCAGCATCCCAAGCTGATTTACCAACATGGCCTTAGCAGTGCTTGGGACGGGGAGCAGAGAACCTGCGGGAGACCTGAGGGCTGCGCCAGCCTTGGTTAGACCCCAGCTGCAGTACCCATGGCTGGTTTGGGGTCTGAACCAGAAGAAAGATGTGGCGCGGCTGGGAGGAGTCTAGAAAACACATCTGCAGGGGAAAAATTAAATTAGTTGGGATTGTTTAGCCTTTAAAAAAAAAAAAAGGCAGTGGGAGAAAATTGCTGTTATGCTTTCCTTTGGTCATGTGACAGGATGTTGCAGAGAGGAAGTAATCCATTTTCCCATGTCTGTGGTGCAAAATAGAGTAAATAATAACCTTAAATTGCAGCAAGGAAGAATTAAGTAACAATTTCTCAGAGCTCAGTCCCTTGGGGCCACCTTGGACCTCCCAGCACCAGGAGTCGGATCTAGACCAAGGCAGCAATAGTCCTCCGAGATGTCAAAGAAGTATCTGCACTTCCAAGTGTTAGGGAGGGTGTAAAAATAATCTCAGTGGCTATAAGCAGATCATTTCAAAGGCGGTTTATGAGAGTTGCCGCAGCTTAATGTGAAGCACAAGTGCTGGAGGATACTTTGAGCTCCTCAGTCAGTGGAATCGGTAGTTTTACCTCCTGACACGAGCAGTGTTTAGACCCACTCACTAAAATTATCTTATGTCATGTACGGGCCTTATCTTAAGCTGCATATTACCACTGCCTATCAAGGTTATTTACTTGGTATCTATATGCTGCCAGTTTCAGAAAGCTATAGTGTATGAGCTAATGTAAGGAACTGATACTGGGAGTCGAGCATTCGTTCCCTTTCTAGATGTGACACTGTCTGTTGAGTGTCCCAGTAAGTCCCCAGCTCTGCGTTTTTCCCAGTTTATGCCAGTTGCCCCCCTGCTTTCTTTGAAAAATGCTGGTTTTCTCTTGCAAGTTGCAGATCATTATTTTTTTGTCAGGATGCGGTCCCTGGGAAGCTGTGCTAGTAGAAGCCCTGAGCATGGCAGGCCAGGTTAGGAATGGCTGAGAAGCCTGGAGCTAGCCCCCACGCTTATCTCATCTTTCTTTTTCTTCGCAGCCCTCCACAAACTCCAGTAAAAGTTGTGCCTCAAATTAGAATAGAACTTGAGCCTGAAGACAATGGTTATTTCTGGAGGAGCAAGGGAACAGAAACTACTTTGTAATTTGTCTGTCTGTTAAATCTTTTATGGAATTTATTTTGTCACTAGCCAAATATTAAAATGCTCTCTGCTTCCCACCTGCATAGGTAAATGAGACATCCCGCGCTCCCTTCCACCCTTGCCCCTGCAAACCTCCTCTGCTCCCTCCTCACCCCATTTTCCCACGCTGACCAAGACTCGTTTTGCCTTCTCTGTTGCTTCATCATGCACGCATCTCTCTCGTTTGCAAGCAGAGGGCAGAAGTATTAAGGCTATCATATCAAACCTGTGGGAGATGTCAGGGGAACTGGCATTACTTTAGTTGTGAATCAGTGTTTGTTTGTTTGTCTGTTTGTCGTCTGGCAGAACAAAACTGACCTCCAGGCTAATTTGATGTCTTGCTTACACTGCTCGAAGATGCTGGAAAGTGCTGCTAATACTAACTCGCTCTTAAAGCCTGTACTTATAGATAACACAGGAAGGAAAAGGAAAAGGTACTTCACTCCCAGCACAGACAAACCATTGCCATCATTGTAGCATGTGTTTTGAAATGTCCCTTTCCTATGCAATTTTTTTTTTTAAAGAAACACTTTAATGGACTTAATCCGTCAGGTACATTGAAGAGTGTTATTTTCCTAGATTATTTTGTTTAAATTATGGGGGCCTAACCTACGACTTTTTTTTGTCAATTTTTTTAACCTTTTTTTAATTACTGTAAAAAAAAATGAATTTTTCCTGCAGCAGGAAACTTATAGTTATGAGTAGTTCTACCTCTTATTTCTAGATGCCAGGCTTTCTGTAAAAAATGTATTGTACCATATATAATGTGATTTTTATGAAAAACAAACAAACAAAAAAAAAATAAAACCACAACACCACACCACAATCTCCAGGACATGGCATAGGGCTGGATCAGTTTGATTAACACCTTCTACTCTGAAGCATCTGTTTTACTTAGGGTTATGTTATTTTAATTATTTTTTTTTTTATAAGTAATCTAACTTTACTATGAAGGAGATGGGATGTAACTTCAATCTCTTGTGATCTAGGAAGAGTCTTAAATGTAACGTTGGTAAGCAAAATACTGACAGGCTACCGACGTCAGCGGACAGATGCTGATTGTATTTCATGTTGTTGATTTCCTACGCGGTATCGTTCCAATTATTTCTTTTGCAACATTGGTGTGTGCGCATATGTGTATGTGTATACATGAGAAACACCCTGGGTGCACTTCAGGCATGATGATGGTGCAATGGAGGAGAAAGCCAGCTGAAGATAGCCTACTGGAATGTTCATCCCAACGCTCATATTCGCCAGGCTCACAAACATCTGCATCCTCTAGCATCCGACGTCTGTTTGCCATCATCTACAGAATTTACCCTAAATCTTGACTGCTCAGTCCTAGACCCGTCCATTCATACACAGTGATGCATCAATACCAAGCAGGCTAGGCCTGGGCACGCCCCGGCTTTTGGTTTTAAAGCGAGTGAGCAAGTATCACCTTGGGAGAGATGATTTTCTCTCTGTAGTGTGTGTGCGTTTGTACTTGTGTGTGCATGTAGACATGCCTTTAGGAAATTGGGCTTCACCGAGACATTTATTTGATGAAACGTGAGGACTACATGTAACACACTAAAAGCTTCATCAAAAAAAAAAAAAAAAAGAAGAAAAAAAAGCCCAGCTATAGGGCCTAATTCCCCAACAGAGAAAAATCCCCCCGCAGAGGACAGGCACATCGCTGCCACTTCTGTCCTTGCGAAACCAAAGTCCGTGTTGGTTAAGTAAACAGAATTTCATGATGGTGCTGAGACCTCATATGCCAAATTTTAGCATCCACTCACTCACAGCAGCCGTATTGGCAACCGGAGGTGCAGAATAGGGCTATTCTTTTCTTCCCCAGATGTGCTGTAGAAGCAGCTGGCCACCTGACTTTCCCTACAGCGTGTTGGTTGAAGGATGAGTTGATAGGGACTGTGGTAGTTCGAGCCTGATCTGCTGCAGACGGTCATTGCTGCAGAAAGATGACGGAGCTGCAGCGGCGCCTAGATGGCACACAACACGTGCGCACACCTTCGTACATTCCCCAACTCGTTCTCGAGGGCTCTCGGTTTTGGCTCCCGTGAAATACGTGTTGGCTCTCAGATCGGCATCACGGGAACCTGGCCTCAGCCCACTTCCGAAAGGCTAGGGAGACGTCGGAAACAGCCAGAAAAGGAGCGGCTCTGTGGTGCCTCCCGGGCCGCGCTAGCTGGAGGACGGAGAACCTGGGAAGTGCAACGCCAGCTTCAGCCACCGGGTTCCATCCCTTGGTGAATGCAAGTCCCTGGCTCCCAAAGGGGAAACACTCAACCATCGCCTACAGAGTACACAGGAGCTGCTTGTGTTTTGCCCAGACCTTTGATTTCTAGGAGTCCCAATAACTGACGGAGGAAAGATCAGGAGAAGTGGCTTTCCTGCTCCCGGTTGTCTCCACGGGCAGGGTGCTGCACCCATGCTCACACACCCTGCACGCGGCTTCCCATCTGCTGGCACCTGGCGATGTGTCTCCACAAAAATGAGGTCTTCCACTTTCGAACCGTGTTAAATGTACTTGAAATGTATTGACTGCTGATCTAGATCTTTCTCTCTCTTTTTTTTTTTTCCTTATTTTTTTTATTTGAACCCGAGGGAGCTGTCGTACAGAGGGTAGCGTTGCTGAAGGGATGGGACAAAGGTTTCTGTAGCGTTCCATGAAAAACACACAACTTTGGTGACAGGAGCTGCAAATGTTTCCTTTCCTGATGCCTGCCGATAGCGCTTCACTGGCAGCGGTGTCTCCTTTCTTGGTTTTTCCTTTAAAAAAAACAAAAAACCCAACCGCAAGAGAGCAGCCGAGAGCTCAGTGGGCAGGGAAAAGAGCCTGCGGGCATCCCCAGGAGACTTTCACTGCACTTCACAGACCTTTGAAAATAACTAAACTTTTCAGTCACAATTGGGTATTTTGTGGGGGAAAAACCTGGGTGAGCACTTCTGGGAATAGGGGTGGAGACTGACCCAAAGCCCTCTGAAATCAGAGGTGGCCATCAAGAAACGAACTTCCCAGAGCACAACAAAAACTCCGTGACAGCCACCCAGCTGCAGCCAGCTTTGTCCCAGCCCCGGGAACGTGGTGGCCGTCTGCCTCTGTAGCCCACTTTTATTTGTCATCGTGGCCGATACATCTTTGTATCTTTTTTTTTTTTTTTGAATCAACACGCACTTTCAGATACTTTTATTATTGTTTTTAATTCTCATAAGTCTGTATTTGCTTTGGAGGAGAGAATAAAAATGTAGATAAAATGAAGTGGATCAAGATGGTGGAACAAAAAGGAAAAAAAAAGCAGAAAACATTTCAATATATTAAAATGATTTTTTTTCCAGTAATATAAAACATGAAATTCCTTATAACATTATAGTATTTTACAGTTTTATGAAGCTTTCTATTGTGTCTTTTATGGAATCAAAAGATGAAGATGATGAGATATTTTAGCATTTATATTTTTCAAAATTAAATGTATACTGAAAATAAAGTAACTTTATGCATTTATTGGAGAGTTTGCATGTTTGCTTTTCCTCTTTATACACTCAGTCTTGTTTGATTGAGCTGAGATCCCTGTTATCGTAATTGCTGTTTCCAAGGGGAGATGCTCGGTGCCTCTTTGGAGGCAGAGGATGCTTAGGAGAGGTCCCACAAATACATGTAAAAAATGTAGGGAAAGTCTCTTAACAAGCCCTAAGGGAGTTTAGGATTTATGGCTGTTAAAAGTGAGTTTTATTGATACATGAAATAATGAAATAGTCTCTCTTGAGATGATATCTTGAAGCTTTTTGGGGAGTGAAATATAACTTGTTCACAAATAAAGATGAAGGGACCCCAGTCCCGCCTCCGTCAGTTGATGAACATTGGGCAGTAAGAGAAGGCAGCAGCCGAGTACAAACCCCAGCCCCACACTGGCTGGGTTTTTGGCAGATCCTTTTTCATCACTTTTTCACCCGTACCGAGTGCCACATCAGCAGCAGCCTGCGAAAGGCAGCGGGGCATGATTAGAAAGGTGCTGGTGGAGGTGGGAGCTCCCTGAGATCCCGGTCTTGGAGCAAGGGCATCCTCACCCACCCCACTGAAGATCTTTCTGGGATGTGGAGAAGAGCCTTGAGGAGCTCGATGCCGCAGGACCTCAAGTCGAACCTGGGATTAGACAAGATTGTGGTAAATGGGGCCAGTAACAGGGATGTACCCCCTCACACCCCAAATCCAGGGATCGTGGTCACCATGGTGGTGCCAGGGGCTTGGTGCTGGGCAGTGGTGGGAGATGGGGCTGGGGCATCACGCCCCCTAAAAAGCATCACTTGGGACTTTTCCAGAAAACATACTGCACAAGTTAAGTTGTTTTATGGAAATGGCCTCGGGCGAGGATGCAGTGCCCTCCTCCTTGTGCGGGCAGGGTTTGTGCTCATGGCCTTTCAGGATCTGCCCATGGGACTGATCTCCTTCCCCATCGCAGGCGTGGGTCTGGCCCACCATGGTCCCGTGGGGCTCACCAGCACCGCCAGTTACATGTGCTCCAGGGGCAGCGGGGAGAGTGCTCGCTGGCTGCCATGGGTGTACAAGGATACCTTCTGGTGACAGCTCGAGATGGCCAATGCTATCGAAACACAGAGCAGGGTTGGGAAAATTACGAAAACCACTAGAGAAAGCTTTGGCTAATTTTTCAGTGGGCTGTGGTGGGAAAGGGGTGAGCCTCCATCAGCCTCCCCTTGCAGCACCCGTGTTTGAGGGCTGCTCTTGGGGCCCCAAGAGCTGTGGGGCCGTGCTGGGAGCAGGGCTGTGCCTGCCATGGGGCTGCCCCAATTCCTTCATCCTTCCACATGGGTTTTTCTCATTCTCCGGCATGCACATCCTTTGCACGACGCCGAGATGCTAAAGCTGTGAGCCATTGCATGCTTGGCCCCATAGCCTCTCCATGGTGTTGGGGCGCTCCTCGCACAGGTCTCCCCTTTCATAAGCACCAGCCTCTGTGGTTTTGCATTGGAAACATTTAGGAAATGGTTGATAAATCTCACGAAGCGGCTGGAGCATGTTGTGGTTTAACCCCAGCCGGCAACTCAGCCCCACACAACTGCTCACTCCTTGCCTCCGTGTTGGGCTGGTGGAGAGAATTGGAAGGGTAACAGTGAGAAAACTCGTGGGTTGAGATAAAGACAGTTTAATAGGTTAAGCAAAAGCCACGCATGCAAGCAAAGCAAAACAAGGAATTCATTCATTGCTTCCCATCGGACGGCAGGTGCTCAGCCATCCCCAGGAAAGCAGGGCTCTGTCACACGTAATGGGGACTCGGGAAGGCAAACGCCATCACTCCAAACATCCCCCCTTACTTCTTCTTCCCCCAGTTTATATACTCAGTATGATATCCCATTGTATGGAATATCCCTGTGGCTAGTTCGGGTCACCTGGCTGTGTCCCCTCCCAATACCTGGTGCCCCTCCAGCCCTTTCGCTGGCAGGGCCCGAGAAACTAAAAGTCCTTGACTTAGTATAAAAATTACTTTGCAACAACTAAAAGCATCAGTGCATTATCAACATTGTTCTCACACCAAATCCAAAACACAGCATGGCACCAGCTACAAAGAGAAAAAGTAACTCCATCCCAGCCAAAACTGGGACCAGCCATCATGGTGACATGCAACCTCCATGGATGGCCTGGGGACATGGGTTTGTGTGGCATCGTCCTCTTCCTGGGGCCACTTGCTCCGGCAAAACACTTGCCCACAGAAGGAGGCTCCCCAGGCAAAGGAGAGGTGTGTTACAGAGACGTCTTGGCTGTGCGACTAGTGGGGAGCAGGCATGGGGAGCCCTGGCAGCCCAGCTCCAGGGCTGTGCGTGGGTCCCTGCTCCTGCCATGCCCTGGGGAGCACCAGGGGGCTCGGGGTGGGTGGGCAGCACCAGGCATGGAGGGGAATCTTGCTGCAGGTGGGCAGCACCACTGGCCTTTTGCTGGGGAGAAGCCAAAGGGTTTGGCAGCGCTGGGACACCAAGGGTTATCTCTCCAGCTGGGCTGAACTGGGGCTTGATTTGCCCTTCTCAGCTCTCCTGGGGGTGGGCACGGTGCCCGTGCTATGCAGGGTGAGACCAAGCCAGAGGAGATGTTTGCCGAGATGTTTGGTGTCCTGTATGGCTCAGGCGTGTGAGCCCCGGCTTTGAGGGCTCCATCATGGTGCTACCTCGCCCCATCATTTGGTGGGCAGCGGGACCCTGGGCTTTGGGTGGTGCCCCTCACCTCGGGGGGAGCAGCCATGGGGCCAGATCCAGAGGGTGTCCAGGAGCCCCCCCAGCAACATAGCATCTCCATGCCCAACTCCACCACCAGCAAACAGCCGGTGAGCCCAGCATGGCCTGGGCTTCTCCAAGAAACCGCTCATGTCTGGGCTGAAACTCATCATGACCAAACTTTGCTTTCTGTACTCATTGTTCCTTGGCTGGGAATAACCATTGGTGAGGACGTGGGGCTGTGGAACAGCAACCATCGGCGCCTCTCTGGCTCCACCAGTGCTCCCATGATGGAGAATTGTAATGGGGCACCAATCCCTCCAACAACCCCATCCCTTCCTGCCACAGGAGGAGATGGGGTCATTAAAACATTTATATGAGTATTTTGAGCTGACTTTTTAGTAAGGAATATGGGTCATGCCTTGTCAATGTGGTGGTGGTGCTGGTCCAAGCTACAGGTCCCCAAAGCCGCTTCCCCTTGGCTGCTCCTCTCCTGTACCTGACCTGGCAGGCTTGGCTTAGGCAGCACCAAGCTCTGCACTCCTGAACTGGGACCAAAAGCCATATATTGCCCAGAATCTCATCCATTTTGTCAGCATGGAAAGTGTTTTGTGGCTTTTTGGGACTCTACTGCGTTTTGGGCAGCTACTTCTGCACCAGGGTACCAGGATTATCCCCTGGGGAAATAAATTATTTATTCCTTACAGCTGCTGGAAGCCTGGGGTGTGAGCTGGGTGGCATGAGCATCACATGTGAGCTGGTCCCCTCCCTCAGAAATTGCTGTTTACCACCTGCTAGCTGGCTAAAAACTTTTGCTGAGCCTGTCTCTGTGAGTGTTTGGGGTGTTAAGCCAAGAGGAAAACACTTGCTGCTTCTTTCAGGAAAGCACTGTATGCAGTAAAAAAAGAAAAATAACATTAAAAGGAAGTATGAGTCCATTTATTTTATTATTTTTGTGTAGTTGAAGTTGGTGGCAGGGATGCTGCTGGCCCAAAAGAGTAAACTCTGGGCTGAATGGCTGGGGAGTGGAGTCAGTGGGAAAACAAACAGCCCCACAGGTCTTGGAGGCAGATAAAACTAATGGTTTTAACCTTTTTTTAACTGCTTTTATGGATCTAGTAATTGATTTTTTTAAAAAACAAACGATGCAGAAGTGGGTCAGTTTGTTTACTTCTGTACTGGATTAACCTGTTCTTTGGGAACAAATCACTTTGCCCACATGTTAGTTGCCTGACAAGAAGGCAGAAAACACCCTGCATTCCCCCAAAAGGCTGGGGGATGCCATCGACTGGCCATGGCAAGCTTGAAAGGATTCTTCTAATTTTTAGGAAAAACCATCCTACTGCACGTCCATTACTGGACACCGAACGTGCTTTCCTCTCCGCAGGAGCCTGAGCATCACCAGCTGGATTGTGGTCACCGGCAAGGTAAATGTTGGGAGCTGTTTCCTTTGGTGCCTCTGGTTTTTAGTGTCTCGAGCAATTCGCACAACACTTTTCCCATCGCAGCCCCACTTGCCCTGGCTGGGAGCGGTCAGTGATGTTACTCCCACCCCACCACTGCGCCTGCAATGCACCGGTGCTTCATTACTGCCCTACCGACTGTGCAAATAGCCTGGCTGTCAGCTGGAGGCGGCTGAGGCTGGGAATGGGATCTGCCTGGCAGAGGTATTTGGTTTGGGTTTGGTTTTTTGCTAATCTGTCCTTGTTGCATCGCCTGCTCCAACCTTGGGGCGTGCTCTGCCGCTGGCTTTGCAAGCCGCCGGGCACAAAGGAGCTGGAGGTGGCCAGAGGTTTGCCGGGCACTCCAATATTTGGGTGATGAGCTAACAGACCAGCCAGGAAAGGCTGCTCTGAGCAACAAGGATGTTTTTTTTTAAAAAAAAACAGGGACTTTGCTGCTTCTTTCCAATCTTTGGAAATGGGTTTAGAGAGCTGCTGAGATTAAAATGCAAGAGGCAAATCTGCCTCATGTCCTTCGCAGCGCTGAGGGCAGGAGGAAGGAGACCCAGTAAACAAAATTAAAAGAAAAACCAAACAAAAAGCCCCATGGCAATGAAGAGTGGAAAAGGAAAGTGTTTTCTGGCCAGGTTGGCGGAGGGCTGGGTGAGAATCCCTCGAGGTGCGATGCTTGCTGAGTCAGTGCTCCCGGGTGGCGTCAGCCGTGATGCTGTACTAGCCGGCCCGGCCCTTCTCAGAGCTTGACTGGCTTTAATAAAAAAACGGTTGTGTTTTGTTGTTTTGTTAGAGATTGTTTTGGTGGGCTTTTTTAAACAGCAATTGATTATTTTTTGGGTTGTTTCCACCGCCCCCTGCCAAGGTCCCCACAGAAACAGCGACAGCAGCGGAGGCTTTGCTGCTGTGGGGTGCATTTGCCTCGTGCAATGCCGGCACCTCCCAGGACCCCTCTCCGGGTGCTGCGCAGGCTGCTACTGGCAAAGGGTTTGTTTTCCCCAGACAGGGTAGGGGTACAGGGCATTTCTTCATTTTATTTTTTCTCCACTGGTGCAGTGCAACACGAAGGTTCCCCATCCGAAATGGTGGAAGCTCCCCCGGTGACTGTGGGCAGCTTCTGGTGCAAAGCGAACGGGACACGTCCTTCGTGCTGGGCGTGTGTGGGGAAGGTCTCCAGAGCTGTTCCAGAGAAGTGGCCCATTGCTAAAATCCTTAATAACGGATGCCATCTCCCTCATGGCTCGGCACGACCCCTTCCCTGCTTAGTCAGCGGGGAGGAATACGTGGCAGAATTGGGCTCTCCCGTAACAGTTAAAGCGAACGGGAGCCCAAACACCAGTGCTAATAAACACGCTCAGTAAATAAATGCAGAGGGCAGGGCATGCACGCTGCTGCCCAAAGCCTCCTGCCACGGTAGGCGGCATTTCTCGTGTGCTTTTAGAGTGAAAATGCATCAAGCGTGGGTGGGTTTGGGCAGGCAAGCTCTGCACCAAGGCCTGGGGAGCCGGGGCCACAAGCCCTGCCTGGCCACCATGACAGCGTGCCAGCAGCGATGGGATGTTTCTATCCCGGTGTTTTGTGCCTGTTGAGGCTGCTTATGGTCCCAGGAGATACCCCCGGTTTGCTTTTCTTTTTTTTTTTTTGTTCTTTACTTTTCCCCCGTTTTTTGCTTGGTCTTTCTTTTTTTTTTTTTTTTAATTCTTTCTTTTGTTCCAGGTGTGAAGGGGTGAGCGCTGCAGGCTGCTCCAGACTGAGCTGGGGCTTGGCTTTCCGCTCTCTCCTGCGTGCCCAGGCTTTCAGTATTAGGAAACACCCTTGGGGTATTGTAGTGTGCACATCTTGCCCAGAAAGCTGCACTGATAATAAGCACTGCTATTTTCTTTTCTTTACTTTTATATCTATCAGCACATTTCCTAGAAACAGGCGCACAGCAGAAGGAGTTGTTCTTGGCTTACTTAATTGTATTTCTCCAGTTTTTCTTGGAAACCCAGAAGTTTGCTGTAATTGTTAGCCTTTACCCTGTGCGTCCTGAATTTGATGGATGCAAAAGTGATGCTGGAAAGGAGCAAAAGCTCAGGTCAGTCACTAGTACCTTGTGCCTGATGGAGACTAAAGCGCTTTCCAGGAGCGGTGGGGAGCCCTTTCTGGAGATGAGGCTGTCAGCGTTGTGGCTGCCGGAGAGGCTCTGGCAGGGGACTGGCAGGGATCAACCTGCAGCCCAGGCGCAATCCCCGCACCATGCCAGCCAAATCCATCTTGTTTCTCACGTCATGGGGAAACCGAGCCGGGATCTGGGGGCTGCTGATGCTCTCCGGTACAGAAAGGAACCGCTGTGAACAGGAATTTCTTCTTGTTTTCACTGAAGGTCAGGTCTGGTGAGTGCGGCAACTGTTGACTCCTGACGCTGTTCACAAAGTAGTTACTCTGGGGCCTTAATTAGCTTTAAATTAATTTCCCCCAATTCTTCCCATTAATCCTCTGTCACTTGAAGAGTTTTCCCTTTTCAGATGGAGTCCCTCTGCCCCACTGGTAAGGCTGTTGCTCCATTTGTATCACTTTATTTCATTTATTGCTTTCCTTGTGCCATGGCTGTGGTTCATCCATGTTTTATCGCTACAGCGCGGGCTGTTTTATTTTGCTGCTTCCTTTGCATGGCACAGCTCTGTGCACTGACGTATCATTATCTGCCTTCCTTCATATATTTAGATCTTGTTCTCCTGCAAAAAACTGCCCAGTTTGGGTTTGGGCTATTTTCCCATCGTTTTTCTGACTGGGTTTGCCATCCTCCTGCCTCCCAACGTGGGGCTGCTTTGCCTGCAGTGCCCCCAAAACTGCGCCAGTGCTTGGCAGGGCTCAGCTCGGCAGGCAGGTGGGGGGTTGTGGGGGTCTTGTACGGGCAGGGGAGTGGGTCTGGGGTACGGAATGGGGGTTTTGGGGCTGCCAGGGTGCCCAGAGGCCCCATCTTGGGTGACGGGCTGATGCCTCCAGCTAGCTGAATACCCAAATACCCACAGACAGCCATCTTCTGGGGCACTTGGTGAATGTTTTTTGGTGGTTTTGCTTAATTTTTGTAGATCATTAGGACTAGAGCTTGGATCTCCTCCTCCTCCTCCTACCTGCAGAGCCAGGGCCATGCCCATTCCCAGCCCTCCCCACCACCCCGGGGATGCAGAAAGCCTTTCCAGCAGCAGGGAGGGAACTTTTTAACATCTTTATTGCAGCCACAGGAATACATCAGTGGTGTTGCTGGTGGGTGGGCAGGGAGCTGTGGGCTCAGTGGCACCTTCCTCTCCCGGAGCAAGGAAAAGCAGCCGGCTGCTGGGCATCCTCCAGCCTGGTTCCCTCGTGCTGCCTTTCGAGATCCAGCTTCCCTGCATGCCCCACAGAGCTCAGCCCCGGGCGCGTGGCCGTGACCCCTTTTCCCAGCCCCCTAACCCCCTGCTCCATCCATGCATGACCGGAGGAGCGGTCCCCAATGCCGGCGTGCTGGACCCCCACCCCAGCTGCTCACCTCAGGGTGCTGAGCCCAGCAGGCAGGAGCCCCCCTTGCACGCCGCTTCCAGCTCTGAGCTCACCTGCAAAAGGGGAAAAAGAGCCGAGGGGCAGCCCCATGAGCGGGGGCTGGCTGCCAGCATGGCATGGGGTAGCGGGGGGGGTGGGTGTGGGTGGGGCGTGGCTTTACCTTGGAGGCGCAGTAGAGAGGGGGTGAGTTTGGGGGGCAGCAGGTGGAGGCGAAATCGGCTTGCTGCTCCACCAGCTGACCCAGCAGCTCGGGGCTGGCCTCTGGCATCATCTGTGTCAAGCTCTCCCGCAGCCTGCCAGGTAGGGACCGATGGGTTTTAGTGGGGAGCTGGGGGCATTAAATACCCCTACGGCATTTTCAGGGAGGGGAAGCACATGCAGGTGGCAGCAGGAACAGGGCTGAAACCCCCTGCAAGGGATGCGTTATGTGCTTCCCTATATTTTGCTGCTATTTAGGCTCAAAACTACCAGCTCCATTCATGCATCCTCAAAATTTTGGCCAGATTTTGATTGCGTCCACTGATCCAGTTTTGGGGGAGAGGGGGAAATGGTTACCTCTTCTTGAAATCGAGGAAATTTAACTTGGTATACTGCCCGCAGAGCTGGTTGACCTTTTCCAGGAAGGGGGGCAGCTCTTGTCCCATCTGCTGGCGCTGGGTAGCAGAGGATGGCTGTAAGCAGGCTGGGAAAAGCCTCTGCAGGGGTTTGAGGGATACAGGGCAGCAAGGGAGCGGAGCAGGCTGAGCCAGCGCAGCCATCCCTGCCTCTCACCTTGCTGTCCAGGCAAGCAGCAGCATCCTTGGCAGAGCAGCACTCCCCCCTGACTTTTTTGGAGGCATCGTATAGCTTGCTGAGGAAGGCGTCGGGGATGCTGGTGTACTCCTGCACCAGCTCAAACAGGTACCTAGAACAGGCAAAACAAGCGGCTGTATGCGTTTTTATTGCCAGTGCTGCTCAGCGTGGGATGGGGGCTGCTTTTCACATCATTGTGCAGCTCCTGGGAGTGATGCCCCTGAAGGAAGACAGGATGCTCCCCCCATTATCCTAATAATAATCAAACCATATAACAAAGACTAGGGAAGGAGGAAGGGTCAGCAATTCAGCTGCTGTGGGTACCGCTCACCTCTTGACATGACGAGCCCCGTCCTCACTGCACAGCTGCTCGTTCGTCGGCTTCTGCGCCTCCGGCACTTTGGAGGCAGGCGCCGGTGGCAAGGCCAAGATGCAGAAATAGTTTTGCATGAGGTTTTTCCCCTTGCAGCAGTTGGCAAACCTTGCATCTTGGGCCGACAGCACGCTGCAGACTTTGGCTGTGTGCTCCGATAACTGCAAAGAGGGGAGCAGAGGGTGTGCGGGGCTTGGGGTCCTGCCGGGGCTGGTGAGGCTGCAGACCCCCTCACCACAATGGGACTCAAGCCCCTAAGCCCCTGCTGTGACTCGGGAGGTGGTTTTGGTGTGAACTCCTGGTTCTCCTACCTTCTTCTGCATGCAGTCCTCAGCCACCGACTCGCAGCACTGGGAAAACACCTCAGCAGCATCTTCTGCCAGGGGGAAAATGTCCTCGAAGGAAGCACCGGGCCTCTTCTGAGCAAGCGAGGTGAGGTAGCTGGGCGTGCACAAGGCGTACGAGGGGCTTAGGGAGCTCAGCTCCCCCTTCCCCCATTAACAGCTCCAAGTGGTGCGGGTGGGAGAGGATGGGGACCCACGGGGCTCGCACTGTGCCTCGGCTACAGGCAGAGCACTTCCACGGGATGTTACAGCGTGCCTGTTTTTACAACGTAATTAACATCTGTCTTTGTGAATGCTGCCTGTGAACAGGACTCGCAGCTTGAAAGAGGAACGTGCTCGCAGCCTGACCCACGCTCAAGGAGAGAAAAGGCCATTTTCCCCTTTTACCTCAAGGTGAGTTTGTCCTTCCCGTACGCCGTGAAGCGGGAGCAAACCCGGTTTGACATCAGGGTGAGGAGGGAGATGGTTTTCCTTTCCAGTTTCTGCCATGAAAAGAAGATGGAGGTGTCCTCCGAGGGAAATGCAAGCCTTTCCCAGACACGTCTTCTCGGGCCATTGGCATGGTGCTCGCCCAGCTCCATGGGGAGCGAGGACAGGGCTGAGCCCAGCGGTCTGAAGGGCCTCACCTCCTTCAGGAAGCAGGCGGTGGGTGCCTGGGAGATGCAGCAGGTGGAAACCATGGAGAGGAAGGACTTGGTGGAGCCCAGGAGCACGGGCAGAGGCGCCTGGCTGTAGCTGCTGGCGTAGTCATGGAGAAACCTGCGGCAGAGGTGGGCTGAGGAGACCCGGTGTCGGGTGCTTGGGTGCAGGAGATGCAGGGTTTTGGGGTGTTAGGGCTGCCCGGGGATGGGAGCCCTCTCCAGGTACCACCCCATGCTGCTGGCTTGTTGCACCAAGTCATCGAGCTGGCTGGTGGCCCCTCTCCAGCCACTTGCACAGGTGACGGCACCCCTCATCCCTTTGGTAAAATCCTGCTCCTGGGGCTTGTGCAAATGCGGGTCACCCCAGCATTTTACTCTGATGCACTGGTAGCCCCACAGCCACCAAGAGCTGCAGCAGCGATGGCAGTGGGGCGAGACTGGGAGAGGCTCACTTGGTGGGCACCTGGACGTCAGCCGGTGCCAGCATGCATGCGGGCTCACCTGGGTGTTATCGGCGAGACTGAGTGCCATCCCCAGCCTGGCTTACCTGTCTGCGAAGTCCTTAGGGTCCTTCTTGAAAGCCTGGCAGATCTCTTCGTTGGAGGGCTGGAGGTAGCGGGGCAGGTCCTGGGGCGGGTGCCGCAGGGCGGCCAGGCACAGCTTCTGCTCCAGCCCCTCGTGGGTGCAGCAGCCGGCTGTGCCAGGGTGAGACGGGAAGGGCGAGTCCGCACCGCAGGATTTGGCCGACAGAGCTGAGGACTGTGGGAGGGAGAGGAGGTTACATGCTGGGAGCCATCCCATCCTGTCCCCCCATCCCCAATTTTGGGGTCCATCACCAAGTTTCGGTCAGCCTCACCCCGTCATCATAGCAGGAGGGGTCGGCATCTTCAGTGCAGCAAGTTTCAGCCAGGGAGACGATTTCGTGGACGAGGTGGCTGATCTCCTCGAAGGTGGCGTTGGAGAACTTCCTGCTGTTGGCGATAATGGTCCTGGGAACAGGGAGCAAGGAGAGGGTGAGCTGGGGGGATGTTTCTCTCTCTTAAAACAAAAATCACATTGCAGCATCGTTCTGCCAAAATGGGGATTAGCATCGTCAGCTGGAGAGGAGCAGCTGCGGCGCTGCAAGTAATAACAGTGTACTCCTTGGAAAACAGCCATGAAAGACCCAGAGTGGGTCTCAGGCTGGGGGCTGCCCTTTCCTGGGGATCATGCACCAGCTCTGTTAGAATTCCTGATTATTTAGGCACCTAATTGGTTTTGAGAAATTCAACAACAAAGCAAACTTTTCTCCTGTTAAGAGCATTCGGAGTCCTCATTTGGGGAGAGTGAATAAATCTTCCCCTTTCTAAGATTATTTTTATTTAATACTTTTTGATCTTGGCTTAGGCGCTGATTGTCCTGTCAGGGCAAATATGGCAGGAGGTACCTACAGGGTTCGGAAGTCCTCCTTCCCCAGGGCCTTGAACTCCTGACAGACTTTGTCCCGGACATAAGCTTTACCTGTCAGTGCAGAAAAAAGAGAATTTGTGAGCAGGATTTCTGCCTTGGCTTGCTAGGGTACAGCCTGGGTGGTGGCCGGGGAGCCGGGACCCAGCAAGCCTGCATCTGCTGGAGCTGGGGTTTGGGAAAATGCTGGTTTTGCTTTCCCCTGCGGTACCACCTCCTATGCCCTTCTCTTTGGGTGGCCATTAGCACTCATTTCCAGAAACCTTTCTCCTTGCAGAAAAAAAATTATGAAACCCAAACCAGCATGGCGCTGCTTGAGTCCCCTACGGAAAATAACTCAGGTCTTTTGCTTCTTGCCAGGGAAAATGATCATTTGGGGATCCTGTTCCCACTTAACCCCCTGTTTTGCTCTTGCTTTCCCCTTCTTTCCCTGGCAGCAGCAGCAGCGGTGTGGGAATGAGGGATGCTACGCCACCACAAAACATGGGCCAAAGGCTGCAGAGCTCTTGCTTTATTCGCTTGAGGATTGTTATTTTTTACACAGTTGCTTCTTTTCTCAAGTCAGACTTGGTGGTCACCCCTGGGAAGGTGCTGGTACGGTGCTGCAGACCAGCAAAGGCAGCTGCTGTGCTGCTGGTCTTGGAGAAGCGCTCTGGTACCCAGGCTGCTGCTCCAGCTCCACAGCCAAAGAAAGGGGCAGGGGCAAAACCTCTTCCTGCCGCTGTGAGAGCAACAGGCAAAACATCAGGCCTGTTCGCCCCTTGTCCAAATGGATGCTCCTGTGTGTGTGAAATGCATGGTGTTGGTTTTTCTAGCCGGGAGCTCTGGAGACAGGACCGTGGCGGTCAGGAGCACCCAGCAGTGAAGACATCCCCAGTGACTCTCTCATCCTTGGGAAAATGCTATTGATTTTTGCTGTAAACTGCATCTGTTAGACTTTGGTACCGGCAGGGTAAATACTGATACCAGTATTTACTGGTGTTACAGTATGAAGCAGGGTCATTTCCCCAAAACCAAGGGGTTATGTGCCGTTACACTGAAGGTCACATTACTTGGGTGGGAAAGGAAGGGTGATGAGGCTTTTGCAGGGCTGGTAGCACTGGGAAAAGAGGGGAAGCCATGGTAAAAGGTAGCTCTCTTTCCCCACAGGGACAGCAGCTGCCAGTGCTGTTCCAAGTGCCATCTTACTGCATTTCTTGTTTTTGGCAGGTGGGTGATTCCCTGCAGAGCTGTGAAGGCAGCAAAGGGTGGCACGGAGAATCATTTCTATCCGAGGGGTGGGTGTTACACTGAAAAGGTGCTTGTGAATGGAGTCAGAAAATCTCATTTTCCCTTGCAAAGGGAAGAAGCTGGGCCCTGCGACACTGTCCTCTCCTCCTTCCTCTGACCCTGACCCCAGCTCAGCCCCTTCCCCTCCCAGCTCCTCCAGCATCACCCCAAAGGGGTATCCCAAGTACCAAAGCATCATCCCATGCCTTCCCTTCCCTCTCTTTGATTCCTGCCCAGCGATTTGGCAGTGGGCTGGGGAGAGGGGAGGTCACTGAAAAGCACCAGAGCTGATGGACCCCAGCCTCGTATCCCTCATCCCCGCAGGAGAGCAAAGCCCCAGACACATGATAAATGCCCTTACCTCGGTGCTCGCCATGCACAGCGGCTAAAAGCAGCAGCAGGGTGACAGCTGCCCTCATGTTGGTGCTGGTTTCCCTCCTCCTGCCGAAAAGCAGCACTGGGAAACCCATCCCAGTGTTTATATGTAGTGCCAATTGCCAGGTGAATGATTAATCCCAGCGGCAGGGCAGAGGGCGAGCATCCTTGGCCTGCCTGCCATAGTCTGGGTGCCAGCACCGCCAAAATTGGGCTGATTTTAATCATTAACTCAGCAAAACGGGGATGTGTTGCTGTGGGGGTCTCAGGCAGGGTCTTCCTGCCCATGATGGATGGTGGGCGCAACATGAACAATAGGAGATGTGCCGGGAAAAGCATTCCGTACATCCTGGGAGTGCAAAGCCATGTGCTGTTGGGCCAATAAATGGTTCTCCCAGCCCCATGCAAGGAAGGAGCCTGCACTTTTGGGGTGCAAGCACACCAAACTCTGCCAGGGCGGTGCTTAGGTGGGGACAACTGCTCTGTGAGGCGATGGTGACCTGATGCAGTGCCCTGCACCTCCGTGACCATGTTGCACCAGTGCTGGGTCAGGGTGACTCCCACCCAAAGTGACTAATGGCCAGGTGTCACGCGTGTGTGTGCCCCAAGGTTTGCTGCTTTCCAAGAGCATGCATTGCTTTTTCCCCTCCTTGGGCTGATAGTGGAGCCCTGGAGACCCCCGGGAGCTGCAGCAGAAGGGGTGGCGGGTGCTCTGTGTGGCACTGGCAAGGTGCCCGGGCTTGGGACCAGAGGGACTGCAGAGCCACCAGGGTCAGGAGCAGCTTATTTATTCAGCCTTAGGAAGGTAGACAGAGGGCATCATGGCCCAAGGTTGCTGCAAAATAATTATTGAGCAAATCCCACCCTGGGTTAGTGGTGTTTGCTGAAGTAACCAGCTCCTCTCAGGTGACTTCCCATGGGTGGAGAGACCAGTGCCGCGCTGCGGCTTTTTAAGAGCTCAGTTGTGACTAGAGCAACCAAATCTTAAATATCCCTTTTTCCAGGCAGTGTACAGAGTTTGCAGCTGTTTAGGGCAAGCAGCATTTGAGCTGGTTGCTGCTTGTCTCGGGCCACCCTCCAAATCTTGCAGCAGTGGGCTTGTTTCTTGGCACAGTCCTGCAATGGCTGTAGTCTAGAGGCGGCTCTGGGTTAAAATAGAGGTGACCGGGACTGTGTGCCCAGCCAGATGCACGGGGAAGTGGGTTTTCTTGCTTTTACTGGGACTAAAGGTCCTTTTCCCACTCTGAGCAGCCCCCCTGCAGGTGGATGTGCCAGCTGAGATGCTCTTCAGTACAGGGACAATGTTTATATATATATAAATATTTATATATATATATAAATATACATTTTATATACGATAAAACCAGAAACAGTGGATGCTCGGGAGGATTCAGGGCCATTAGAGATCAGAGGAGGGTGTGATCACACTGTTTGCAGAAGAAACCTGGGTAATGGGCTATTTGGGTATGAACACAGGTATTTGGTCTGTTTTGTGACTACCCTGTATGAGTCATGCTGTAGTTTCTCAGCAGCTTGCTGTTTAATCGCCACAGAGCCAGCCTGTTTGGAACAAAAGCCTGGGTATGGGTTAAACCAGATGGAGGAGAACTGCTTGTAAAATCACTGCAGCCGGGGGGATGCTTAACAGCTCATCAGCTGGTGGTGCGGGATGTGAAAAATTATGAGCAGTGGTGATGTGTTAGGCTGAAAGCAGCTAGCTCTCCTCCCCCGGGCACGGTGGCAGCCTGCTGCCTGTGCTGCCCATAAATTCGGCCTCTCTGGGATGGGCAGCTGCCTGCACCATCCCGCTGCGCCTGAATCCCATGGCAGCTGGGTTCTGCAAGATGCTTCTCACTAACGCAATAAGGAGGGGTGCGTGTGTGTGTGCACGCTCACCTGCGCTCGGATGCTTCTATAAGGTGTGTGTATATGATGCCCAGCTACAGGAGATGTACATATATATGACGCCCCATATATAAGATTTCCGCTCTCTCCAGTCTCATCCTTTTGGCAGGTGAAGTTAATAAAGAATTGGGGGGGGGGGGGGGGGCGGGGAAAACAAGCA
>JAVJGI010000001.1:24651399-24687836 GCA_035590275.1 Ibycter americanus
TCTGGGTGCATGCACAGGGGTTTGGTTAAGTTTTGCAGAATCAGCCTCCCCCGTTGCTCCATGGTGTCAGTCGGTTTCCTCCTTTAAATCTCTTCGGTGCCAGTGGTGTTATCTTCCTGCCTTAAATCTCATCTGTGGCAGTGGTGTTATCTTCCTGCCTTAAAACTCGTCATTTGCTGTGGCAATGGCATGAGATTCCTGCCATAGCAATGTTGAGACAACACATCTGCTGTGGATGGTGGATCTCACCGGCGCAGTCTCTTACAGATGGGAAATGAGCAGCTGGACCAAAACGAAGGCTTGCTGTGGTGTGTGGAGGTTTGAGCCCTACCTGGCCACAGGTCCACGCAGCAGCAAGAGGCTCGGCGGCTGCTGGTTGCCCCAGCCTGCACGCAGCTGGCAGGCAAGTAGCATGTCCTTGGAGCTGTGCCCCGTAGTTTCAGTTTGGGGCTTGGGCTCTGTCTCTGTGTCTTGGTTCACTGGCTGTTGCATTAAAGCAGGTTGTGCTTAACCCAGGAGCTCACCTGGTTAGATGAGTTCAGATCGGAGTACGTGATCATGCCCTGGGTTGTTGCGTTGGGTCTGCAGCTCCCTTGTGGTCGACACCTTGCAGAGGACAAGGGAGGTATCATTGCGAACTACTCTTCCACTTCATGTCCTGCAGTAGCACTATCTAGGGTCAGGAGTCCATACTTCCGATATTTCTTCCTACCTCTGAATTTATTTGTCGCTTTGTTTCTTTCTAGTGGAACAGTGTGCCTGCTTGAAAGGGCCAAGTGCAGCACAAAACACAGAGATATCTCAGCACTGGTGTGAGCCCCACAGTCCTAATAGTGTCACCTGCTCCTGGTGCTGATACCACTCATCTGCTTGCTGAAGTATGGGGGCTGCACAGAACCGGGAGGATCCAGGTGAAACTTCATCTTTTTCTTTTTTTTTTTTTTTTCTTCTTCATTTTGAAGGAGATAAGCAGTGGGGGTGCAGGCAGCTGGAAAGAGTGTTGCCCAGGCAAGAAGGTGGAGGTAGCAGGGAGAATTTCAGTGCTCTAGATCAACAGCCTTGTAAAGTGCTTGCTTGACCGAGTGCTAAGAAAGATAGCCCCTTGCCATGGCTGGCAAGAGACTGCTGACCCAGTACGGACTTTGCAAGGCTTCAGGGCTGACGTGTATCACATCTCCAACTTGTTTTGATCTGTGGAGCTGGTTTCAGCACAGCTGTAACAAGCAAAAGAAAATACAGCATTTTCTAATGCCTGGGTGCTGTTGCTGAATCTAAACTTGGGTTTTAACATTCTATAGCTTAAGTGTAACAAATTTTGATTTAGGTTGCAGTCAAGTGTTTTGATACTGTGTAGAGGGAGATAGTTTTGGTACTTATTAATGCTATAGTGTACAAGACAAGGCTGGTGTGATAGCAGGGGCATGAAGCAGTATAGAGTACAGGGCTGGTAAGGAAGGGGCGCAGGGTGACACTATAAACCCTGGGGCTATAAATAACTCAGTCAGTCAAAGAACTGAACATTTGAGAGCTGGGAAAAACAACTTCAGGAGTTTCAAAGAGAACCAGGAAAAACATCTGATTTTTATGCCTTTTATGATGTGTTTTTATGTGGTGGGGGCTGGAAGATAACTGAGTAGCAAGGCACGACTGAAATGTATGCAGATAGGTCAAAGTGCAGAGAGGGAAGGGGAAGATGCTGCCTACGTGGATTTTTCTGGCAAAAGATTGAAGGCTGATAATAGTTTTGGATAACCCATTTCTCAATTTAAGTCAATGAAGTCAGAACCCAGAGGGGTGGTTGAAGGGCAAGCTTAACAGTGGTGGAAGGGGTGAAAAATAACTTCTGTGTAGCTGTTTAGTTAGTTCCTCCAGGGTTTGCCTGGCTTTGGCAGGAAAGATGGTACCCTGCACTGCAGGTAGCTCACATGTGTGCTCCCTAGCCTTCTCAGGCTCACTGATGTCCCTGGGTGATCCTGGTGATGCTCTGACTAGCACAAACAGCCCTGAACAAGCAGCTAATGGCTGCGTGCTGTCTTTCCAGTCACAGACATGCCGTGTAAGTTGCTGGTACAAGGCTGTTCACTCAAAGGTTAACGTTTACCCTGGAGTGGCTTAGTGCTTACAGGATTCTTTAATTTTCTGTCTGGATGGGCATAGGAGCTTGTTTCTTATCCATTAGGTCCCTGGCGTATAGTGTCAAGCAGTGGTTGGCTCTGGTCTTCTTTTGGCATTTAGCTTTTGGTATTATCATATCTAGTCTTTCATCTGTAGGCATGAAATTTGAACTTAAAAATGCATACATTGAGTTGTATGTTATATTAATGTTCACAAGAACTGACGAAATGAGAAGTTGCAGGCAACCTGCTTCTATTTGTTTGTAGAACTAGCTATAATGCTAGCAGCTGCGTGCAAGTTGAGAAGAGAAATGGATGTCAGGATGCTGGAAACAAGTCTCAGAATTTTGTCAAAAAAATGGGATGAACTTTTCCAATGCATCTGAAAAACTTTTTTTGGGTTTTACTTTTTAAAAAAAATAATACAAAAATGAATTGCTTCTGAAGGTGTTAGCATTTCTTTGAATGTAGTTTTGGTGAAGTGTGTAATCAGTACCTTTATTTGAGCTGCTGTTGGATGACTAGGTGCCCTTAATTTACCCATAAGGTGATATGTTTTTAACTGCTGCTTACAACTTGTACTGTAGATTCAAATCCAGTGATACCTTGTAGATTACTTGTGGTGTTCCTAAAACGAGCATTTCTTCCTGCAATGACAGCTTGCTGGTGGATGCAGTGTTTATGATGTGTTTGGCACGGAAGCAATTTCTCAGCTCTGTAATCTCTACAAGGGAATCTTCAACAGACCTGTCCATGGCTGTGCTGAAGTGATGTTGCTGGTCTGCCTGATGTTGTTCACTTAAACAATGAATCTCCAGCAGTTTGACCTGCTGTCAGAAGCAAAGTGTTAAATGACAGGCTTGTAATCCTCTTCATGTTGCGCAGGCGGCCCTCACTGACAGGATGATTGTTTCCGATTCCCTGGCTGATGCTTTCAGAGCACTGAAAGGACCTTAGTTGCATAGGTAACAAAATATTTAATGGAAAAGCAAGGCCAGGGGTGTTGTGGCTTCAGAAAGACAATTTAGTAATCCTTTTCTAAACTGAGCTTAGATACGCTGAGCTTGCATAACAGACCATAGCGCTCAAGCCAATATATTTCCCTTTCTGAAAGGACAGTAAAGTAGCCCAACTTGCTTAGAAAGAGACAATTGGATACAAAGCCTTTGGGCAGTTTGTAAAGTTCTACTTGCCAAAAGGGGCGTTGCAAGTGTAGCACTGGAAAGTTCAAAGTAAAGTATAAGAAGGAAAAGATGAACCAGTTCTCATGAAAAAGCAAACTTAGTTTAATGGAGCAAAAGCTCTCTGGAGGGGGCGGCGGGTGTTTACTTCAGCTGTCCTAGATGCCTTAATTAATCCTCTCCGAGGCACCAGTGCAGTGCAGGCTTCAGCATTAGGACTTGCTGAATGACAGCGATACACGGCAGCACAGCAGATGCGATGGCAGTTACGTCTAGGTGAGATTAAATGGTGCAGGTATTAACGTGAAGCTTTTCTCCTGACACTGGGAGGCATGGGAAGGAGCAAAGACAGTAGAACAAGGACAATAGCAGAAACAGTTTGCTGACTTGTGAAATGGTTGTACCTCCTGGGTTAGAAAACAGCTTCTGTAGAGGTGAGGACCCAGCGGGAGTTATACAGCCATGCAAACAGAACAGGCACGGGATGATTCAGGCTTGCTGCTGAAGGCCTGGAGCCACACAAATCTTCTACTGCCATGCCATGCCTGCTGTTTCAACTCTGCCTCTTGGCACTAGGTGGGTATGGCTCCTGGACGGGGTCAGCTGGTGACAGAAGCCGTGCCAGTTCCCATGCGTTTGTACCAGCTGTTTGGAGGAGGAAGGTATGGGTGCAAAAATTGAGTGCGGGGATTAAAATTCCCCAGAGTTGAAGGTTTGGGTTGTTTATATGCTTGGTGCTCTTTCAGCCACTGTAGAGACCAGTGAAATATGTGGGTATGTAACTCTGTTTTGCTAGAGCACAGCTGCTAGTTTAGGTATGCTTTTACCAGGTAGAGTTGGAGAATATGTTCATGGATCTACTAAAATACTGCCATTACTAACTAGTACTGAAAAGCTTTCCTTTACTCCCTGCTTGTTAAATTTAAAGTATTGCACCCAGGAGATGCATATAACTAAGCATGTTTCCGGTCCTCCACATCTGTAAAGTAATGATGGCTCTGGGGCTTTGTGTGCAGAAGATCAATGCTCGTAACAGCTGGCTACCAAGAAATCCCACATGATTGTATGTTTTAATGACTTAGCCACGTGGCATAATGGTGAGGCTGTAACCTGTGTTTGTGAACCGTACTTGGAATTGGCTTGTGCAATTGTAGCGTAGTTCAGTAAACAACTTGTGTGTGCCTTTCTGAGGAAAATATATAGGCTTTGGCTTCAGAGGAATTATTTGGTATTAACCAATCATAGAATGGCAAAACGGTTTGGGTTAGAAGGGACCTTGAAGACCCTCTAGTTCCCACCCCCTGCCACAGGCAGGGACACCTTCCACCAGCCCAGGTGGCTCCCAGCCCCGTCCAGCCTGGCCTTGAGCACTGCCAGGGACGGGGCACCCACAGCTGCTCTGGGCAGCCTGTGCCAGCGCCTCGCCACCCTCACAGCAAAGAATTTCTACCTAATATCTATTCTAAGCCTACCTTCTTTCAGTTTAAAAACCACTACCCTTTGTCCTATTGCTGCAGGCAATACCAAAAAGCCTGTCCCCATCTTTCTTATAAGGCCCCTTTAGGCACTGGAAGGTGGCTGTAAGTTCCCCCGGAGCTGCCTCTTCTCCAGGCTGAGCAACCCCAACTCTCAGCCTGTCTGCACAGGAGAGGGGCTCCAGCCCCTGATCATCTTCGTGGCCTCCTCTGGACTCTCTCCAACAGGTCTGTGTTCTCCTTGTGCTGGAGGTCCCAGAGCTGGACGCAGGACTGCAGGGGGGGTCTCACCAGGGCGGAGCAGAGGGGCAGAATCACCTCCCCTGACCTGCTGGCCACGCTGCTTCAGATGCAGCCCAGGATTCGGTTGGCTCTCTGGGCTGCGAGCGCACATTGTCAGGCTGTGGTGGGCTTCTTGTCCAGCAGCACCCCCAAGTCTGCCTCCTCAGGGCTGCTCTCAATCCATTCTCTGCCCAGCCTGTATTGATACTGGGAGGTGCCCCAACTCAGCTGCAGGACCTTGCATTTGGCCTTGTTGAACCTCAAAAACATCAGAAAACCATAACATTTTGGTCTTCTAAACAACTATCGTGCCCAACTGTAGACATCCCTACAGGAATATATGGGATTATTGCCTTTTTTGCTCTTGTATCTATTGACAATTACTTGATCTTGCGTTAATCATAGTACTTGAATCAGAATCCATCCTCTAATGTAAGCCTGCATTTCAAAGTAACGCTAGTAACCACTGCTAGTTATCAACCTGGTAAGGGGCACAGACTGACACAGGGTGATTTTACAGATCATACTTGCTCTTCCAGTCTGGTTCTTGGTGGTGATGGGACTGCTGTGTCGCTGTCACCGCATGGATGGCTCAGGAGTTACCGTCGCGGTGGAGAGGGCTGGTTCATTCTGTCCTGGCTGTGTGATCTTCGCTGGGTGTTCCATGGCCCTTCTTCTGTGGCCTCGCGGGAGTCTGCAGTCTCTGCGTCTCTTAGCATCTTGCAGGTCTGTAAGTACACCCTGGTTTCTGTTTCCAGTTGGATACACTTGAGTTGAAGAAAAGATTTGCTTTTGATGTCTACAAGTGTGATCTGGCTGCTGGTCACGTCTGCCTCCACCTTGCCCGTGAATGCTGTGCCTTTGGGAGGGGAGAAATGACTCCGGACTGATTTAGTAGGCTGGCACAGCATGATTCCACCAAGCTGTTTTCATGCTTCACTTTTGAGAGCTAGTTGATGAGCTCTGTAGTCTGAAATTAAACAATAGAAGGAGGCTGACCTTTTGGTGGCCAAAAGGTTTTCTGTTTGTTTTGAAGCACTTACCCTTCATGTTTTTCTCCCAAACCTGCATGGATGAATGGTAAACTTAGATGTGCGATGGGGTTGTTCTGTTCTTGTTGGAAGAATTACTCAGCGGGTAACTTCTCTTCCTTAAACTTTAGAGAAACAGCCTTTCTTACATGACTTGTATTTAAAAGATTAGCAAATGTAATTTTTAACACCTCCAGTGTGTACCTCCTGTTGCGAATTGCAACTAACCCCGATTTATGCGGTGGGTCTTCTTGCCGCACATCAGGGCTAATTAGTGTTAAACCATTACATGTTTAGCATTGCTTCTGTTTCTCTAGGTGGTGGTTACAGTTAACACAATCTTTGCTGGAATGCTTTTAAAGGAAAAAAAAAAATAGAAATGAGCTTGCCAGAAAAGAACCTGTGAAATGAAGTGGAAGTAAAGCACAGTAAGCAGGAACGCAAAGAACAAATGCTGCTGGACCTGGTGCCCTTGTTTTTTAAGGTAGGTTTTGCAATGAATAGAAAGGTCCTTTTCCTGCCTCTGGTGAATGGCATATACGTACTTCCAGAAGAAGAAAATAGGGAGAGAGCAGCAGGCAGGCAGACAGTTTTGTAGGTCTGCCCTTTGATTCCACTTACTCCTGGGTCTGTGCTACTTGAAGTACGAAGAAAATAATCTTGGACCACCAGTTTGTTTGCTCACATGTTCTTTAGCTAGAAAGAGAAATACTCGACACTTCAGGAAAGCTCCATGTCCTGCAGTGGCCAGAGTGACAAGCTGCTGAAGCTGTTTATTGCCCTTTTGTTTACAGCCTAAACGTCAGTTGCTTGTGACTCCAGTCATACATCACGCTGGCATTTTCTAGGTCTTCTCTTAAGGTTTTTCTCAATGTGGGAATAAGATTTTCTGTAGTTCAAATTTATTTGTACTCTCTGTTGTGGAAAATATTTTCCCATTGTGTAGGCTTGCTTAAAGATTCCCTTGCCAGAATAATTGTGGTCAAAGAATGAAAATGAAGAAAATAGCCTTGACTAGAATGCAGGTATGCCTGTGCCAAGCAGAGTGGTTGCTGCTTGGTGTTAGTTCTCCAGAGGGCTGCTCCAGTCCTGCCTGCTCTTTGCTGCTGGTGGCTTATTCTCCAGCGTTCGGTCTGGCTGGTAGCCAGGTGGGCATGTGTTGGTTAGGTTTGGTAAAAGGTTGAGCAGAGAGTCTTCATCGATGGGATTGGGATGGGAGTGGTGGAGATGAGGGACCTTGTTGGTTAACTCAAGCTTCAGCCCTCAGTGATATTTGAGTAAGAGATGGAAAATCCTACGCCTGCTCTTGCTAAATTGCCTGAATTCATTTGCTGGCTGAGCAGGACTTCTTGCTGCAGACTTCGTTAGCCCTGATGCAGGAATCCTTTCCAGTCAGCAAGGCCTTATTCCCAAACATTGTTCCCTGCCTCCATAACCTTGCAAGATTTTACTCTTCCAAGCCCCAGATGCTATTTTGATAGTCCTGTGTTTAACTCCTGCAATTGCCCACTGTGAACATCTTTGTGTTGCAGCTCAATAAAGTCAATTTCAGTGTGCATGGTGTGTGATTTTTTTTCCTTTTTTTGTGGTATGTAATAAAGCTATTTGCTTCACTACTGTGCCAATTACTCTAAACTATTCCTCTGCATGCATTTTGTTTCCAGTTTAGTTTGCTTTGGTGAGAAAATGAGATTAAACCGCAACGCTTCCTACTTACTGGAGAAGAAGCGTGCCCATGCAGGGGCTCTGCATAAGATTTCTGTGACACAAAAGGCTATTTACTGTAACCTCAATCCTATTTAATAAGGTGGGTGGAAGTTAGTGCTTGTCTAGGTTGTCTAACAGGCCAAGGCATTTAGCTGTCGGATGAGGCTTCTCTTGAGTAACGGGTGATATACCAGATTAAGGTCCACAGTGAGAAGAAAAAAATATAAAAAGGAGGACTGTTTCATGTGACCAGCCAGCAGCTTGACAAATGAGCCTGTACGTGAAACACTTCGCAAGAAGAAAGAGGTTAAAGAAATAGTTACGGTTTTACGCAGAAGTGAAAAATAAAGGCTGATTAAACATGGCTTTTTGCTGTGTGTTGGTATCGGTGTGCGGAGAGAAACTGTGCCGCAGCGGATTTTGGTGCTGAGCACCACCGTCAGCTGCCAGAAGGGCTGGCTGAGGGCTCGCCTGCCTGCTTAGCGCGGCACGGGAGGCTGGCACCCAGCGGCTCCTCAGGCACTAAGGGCGAGCGTGTGAGGGGGACAGTGTTCTGCTTGCCAGCCGCTGCCTCTTCTTGCGTTTGTGCCTCCTGTCGCTGTTTTTGAATTGGTATTGCATTTAAGGCTTAATTTGGAAACAGCAAGGCACACAAATTACCCTGGCTTGGTTCACACCCTCGCTGAACTCTGAAACCGCTTACGGAATTAACGGTGTTTACGAGCCAGTGTGTTCACCGCTTTTATCTCCCTTTCTGTGCTGTTCTTAAATTCATTTTGGAGATAGGCGGATGGGTTTTTTTTTTTCCTCTCCCCTCTTTTCTTTCTTCAAAAGAATGGTGTGGTAGCTGCCCAGGATGTTCACTAAAAATCTCAGATGCATATTTTATTAGATGTAGCCAACACAAGATGGGAAACGGATGGTGAGCCGAAAGGGTAACAGCAAGGTTGATACGGTGCCTTAGTGCATTATGCATAATATTAGATGAGGTTTGACTTGGAGAATGTTACTGAATAGGTATTGTTTTTTTCCAGATAGCTCTCTGTTGGTAGAAGAAGAAAACAAGAATGTATTTCTTGCCCAGTTTCATTAGCTGTGTGAACTCTGAAAAAATGCGATGCTAAATGTATCCAGGTCATGGTTACTGTGCTTGTTTTGATAAATAATTTTTTCCTTTTTTTCATGAGCCTTAGTAGCATCCTCTTTTGAGAGAAGTGAAGAACTGCTTCAGTATAATAGCTAATTTCATCACTATCCGGTGATGAATCAGTTCAATGAGGCGAAAGTATAAAGAGAATCCAACTGTAGAAAAGTCTGTAGGAAATCAGTGAGAATAACTGACTGCGTTTACATGCATTTCCTTTAGTTATCCTTCCTGTTATCAGCTGGGATGGAGAGACGTCCATAGCCTGTGGTTATTGTACAAAATTGATGTTATTAAATTTGTCCAAAATTTCTGAAAGGCTAATTGTAAATAGTCATTTTCTACCAGGAAAGATAATTTTGATTTTGCATTTTAAAGGTTCTTTATAGATGCTGTCCAGGATTAGCATCCATGTGGTTATACAGTGTTTACACCAGAGGAAGCTGAGCGTTTGCCTCACCTGCACAGGTCAGAAGTAATTGACCTAAGAGAACTGGTGTGGACTGGGAAGGCATAAACCTATTTCTGTTTTCTGAAGTGTCTTGAAACCTTTCTTTGTCATGTTTTTGAGGTATTTCGCTTCATGATTTTTCTCTATAATTGATGTTGGTGGAGCCTATCACAGGTTTTCTTGTATGTTTTTTTAGCTCAGCCTTGTGGTCTCCAATGGTTTGGACAGAAAAGGTTCCAACACAAAAGTGGGATGTTTGTTAAATGGAGTTGGTTGTAAAGAGATGCACCTCCATCAGTTTCACTGAGAAAGTTCTTCTGTTCCCTTAGTGCCATAGGATGTGGAAACTCAACAGTCTCGGCAGGAGAGGAAAATGCTTCGACTGTGATTCTTGTGGCATGGCTCCGTGATGAACGAGACACAATTCCAATACGGGTGTTTTAGAGGACTTGAAAGCATTTTCAGAAAGTTTTTGTCATCTTTTATTGCCTGGAGGATTTTTGCTCATTGATTTCGTCTTCCCTTGTTTCCGACAGCTTAGATTATTGCAGCTAGCAATAATTATTGCACTGCACCTGGCAGATCCTCTTGTTTCAGTTTGTTTCTGGTTCAGTTCTCATTAAGTGTTTCTTGTGGTCCAGCGTACTAGGTATCTGCTACTTTGTCCAAAGTAAAATGGCCAGGGGTTGAGTAACAAAGTGTGATGTCTAATGAAAATAGTTCTGTTAAAATTAGGCTAAAAATACAGTAATAAAATTTAGCATACTTTATATGCCTGAAAGAAGTAGCAATAAAAATGTTAAAATAGGGCACTTTTATATTTCATCTGGCTGTCATCTCTAATTTTTAATGGAAAAAACTATAGGGAGAAATCAGAACAAAAGTGTGAAAATCAGGATCATTTGATTTTCACAGTGTACTTAATTTTATTTTTATTTTTCCCCCTCTCTTTTAGGACAGGAAAAATCATTTAAATTGGCACAGCTATGCCAAATACTTCGGTGTTTGGTCAGCAAACCCCAACCTCCTCCCTGCCCCAGCCGCCTGCGCTGAAATGGCATCTCCTTCTAACAGCGGGATAGGTTCACTCAGAGGGAAGCTTTTACTGGGGATGTTTCTGTTTTCCTTTCTGCTTGGGATTAACTCAATAGGAAGATGACATCTGTAAAATTCCAATTTGGTTCTACACGTGTCTTCTGAAAAATGGTAGAAATTAAGAGGCATGTGACAAAGTTGATGTTGGGTTAGTAGGGGTTGCTCATTTATGGATGAAAGATTCAGCAGCCACAGAATGTGCTATATAGCTTGCCTGAGTGTATCACGTCTGTCCAGAGGATAGCTCTGGGTGGAAAGCTTTCAAGCACAAAATTACTTTAGAACTTCTGTGTGTATTTTACATGAGATAAAACTTTAGGAGTTACATTTCAATAACGTTACGGGGATTTATCTGTCCAACACGTTAAGAAGCAGTCTTTGTTCTCGCTGTCAATAGCACTTGTTCACCTAACAGCAGGAATATGCTTCCCCTCGGTGTACTCGGCATTGTGTCTGCTTTGACAGTGTTCCATCTCTCTGTACCTATTCATGATGGAGCTTCACCTCCTGGGGCAACGTAGGAATTTTAGCTAAGTGCTTTTCCGTGTCGTCAGTTCTGCAGACCCCTTTTGGGTTCAGGCGAGGTCTGCTTTTGCACCAGTCTCCCAGGACAATTTGTTCTTTTTGGTTTCTTGGTGGGTGTTTAAGTCAAATTCAGCAACATAGGTCATTAGTCCTGAGATGATGAAGGGTGTTACTGAAATTAATGGTAGCATCACACTACTCCTCTCCCCAGCAGTGATAATTATACTCTGTGGTACCTTCTTAGATCAAGAGTCTACGGCTCATGTGCAACCTTGCTGGCTCAGAAGATCCTCTCTTTTCCAGCTTTGTTGGACTCAGGATTTCCAGCATCTGCCCGACACGTCCATCGCTGGCAGGCATACCCACAGGTCGCTCGCTGAATCTGCCCTGCCTGCCCTCCAACCTGACCTTTCTGAGGGGCAGACCCCGGTGGGTCGCACCTCCAGGTGTGCCCTGCTGCTGCCCGGGGTGCTGAGAGTTTTGAGGCAAGTATCAGTCACTGAACAACAAGGACAGGTGAGGGTTACATTGGGGTTACGGCCAGACGGAGGCGAGTCTTGCAAAACCTCCAGGAGTAGACTATAGACATGGTCAGACAGGGATAACTGCCTTCCTTGTCAGCTGTGTTAAGAGGTAGAGGTTGCTAATTATTTGTGAAAGCGAGTTTAAGAATTGGTTTTGGACAGCAGGAACCCAAGTTCTCTGTTTGCAGGTCTTACAAGGATGACAGCTAATGCCAGGGTGGTTGACAGCCTCTCAGCTGGGCCTGATGCAAGCACTGGTCACGGGGAAACAGGCGCAGTGAAGGTTTGGGGGGGCTTCGGGGTTAAGCCTCTGGACAGAAGAAAACCATCATTTTGTTAGACCACTGAAAACTTACTGGAGGAAAATGGGTGATGGTCCTGGATGAAGCAATTGGCTTGTGCTCATTTTAACACAGCTCTACAGGTTACTGGGATCTCGCTGAAACTCAAGTTAGCCTTGTGTCTAGCGGCTGTGTTCAGGGATGCAAGGTCTGAGGAATTGTATTTATCTCTGTCTTTCCGTGACACCAGAAATAAGAGAAAATCTGGTGCCAGAACTGTATCATATCATGTGGCATTTTCCTTTGAAGATAAATGTGTCTGGACTGTTGTCGAGATTGCTGAGTTTTTTTGATGAGCTATCAAGATAACAGGGAACTCTTAATTCCGGGTGCTGGTTGGAACAATTGCCTTTGGTTAGTTTAGTTTGTGTTTGTGAGAAATTGGATTTGGGCTGGAGAGAGGTTGTTTGGGAGCAAAGGATGGAGTAAATTTGCTCTGTAGTCTCATGTGCTCAATTATTGGTATAAACAAGAGATGCAAAAGCCAAAAAGAAAGCTTGTGAAGGCCTGAAAATAAACTTCATATATTAAGTCAAGAGAAGAAAAAATGAAGGAGTGCAATAAGGACTGAGTAGCATGAAAGGAGAGTATTTATAAAATTACATAAATATTTCGCCCAAATTTTGCTGTGGAGTGTTTGTGTTGGTGGTTGAGTTTGGTCCAGGCCCGTCAGTTTTAGCAAAAAAACCCCACCAAACCCCCAAAACCTAATAGATATGTCAAACAGTTCAACAGAAAACCAAGTCATTAATTTTTTTGAAAAGAGGAAATTATTAGTAATTGATTATGATATATAGTTCATTTCCTTTTTAATTATCGAGAAGAAAGTGTTTCAACACAGAACATTTGAGTCAACTTATAAAAAGAGCTATTAAGGAGAGAGTCTGTGGCAAAATAACTCACGCCTGTTGTTTTCTTGGGGTGTTCTGTTTAACTTTTTTCCCTCCCATTTCTTTTTGCCTTTTTTCTGGTCTCTGTTTTCCTCTCTGGCTTCAATTATTTTTGTATGCTCATGTTTAGTAAGAAGCATATTTTTGGTTTAAATTGTGGATTTCTGGTGGTATTTTTTTTTTTTACCCCAACTGAATCTGGACTATAGGGGTTGTGGAAGTCTGAGTATTTATAAGCAGCCAAAAATCTCCTGTTCCTATGAATGCCTGGACTGAACACAAATTTTTTTACAAGAAGGTTGTGGCCTGAACGTGGTGAGCTTCAGCAGCTCCGTTGCACGTGGCAGTGAGGCACTGGCCAGCCTAACAGGTAGCAGACGTTGCCCCTGGTTTGCTAATTAGCGCTTGATTAACAGTGTCGCTCCCGCCAGGTGACCACTTCCCATGTCAGGCTAGCTCGACATGGAAAGTAGCACTGGAACATCACCTTGTGCCGCTGGCTTCTCCGTGCCCTTTCATGTCATTTTCTTTTTTTCCTTTTTTTCTAAATGGCAGTTGTGAACGTTTCCCCAGGTTTTCATAATAGCTCTCGCTCCAAAAAGGTAATTTAGTTGTGGTGTTTTCAGCAGATTTATGCTGGTTGACGCAGATCGATAGTCTGGTCTTTACATTGTAAACATTACCACCTGTCCTTACGGTGGCCTTCTGAGACTAGTCCATGTTTTTCTGCATGACTGCTTTGATTACAGTTCAGAGAGAGAGAAGAGAAATTATTTTTGATTACCTCGAATCTTTCCGAACACAGGTGTGCCGTTGTTTGCTCCTCCCGATAATCGCCGAAGGCACAGGCGGACGGCTCCGTGCTAGCACGATTCTCCACACAATGACAGCATCTGAGAGGCTTCGGTGTTAATAATAACGCTGCTGTCACTTTCTTGCAAAGATTCGGTCCTACAGTTTGAAACTTATGAGGAAGGAAAGGAAGAGAAGCTGACAGAGGAAGAAAGAAAATGAATGCACTGAAAGCGTGAGAGGAGATGCCCAGCCAGGGCTCTAATAAGACACAAAATAGCAAATCTAGCTGTCTCATTAAAATCATCAATTACCTCCCGCCAGTCTCCTGGCACTGCTCTTCTATTGATGATTTTGCCACCTGCTTCCTTTCAGCAGGAAAAAACCTGTAATTTCTTTGTATCTTTTGGAGGTCGTGAAGGGAAGGAAGGATTTTTTTGTTGGCCACTTCCCTGCTTTCCCTGGTTTCGTGACCCTGGCGCTCCCACACCAAAGCATTTGGAGACGACTGGGGGTTCTTTATCTGTGTCTACTTTCATGGCACTAGTCCGGTAGTCCTGTTAATGGAACATAGTCAGTGGTGCTCTGGAGCACCTGTGGGTTTGTTAATTCTTCAGAAGTTGTTAAATGTGAAGCAGAAACCTGGCAAAATGTCTTGTGGGTTATTTGACCAGAGCTGCTTTCTTCATTTTCTCTCACTGGAGTCCAACAGGAGTATTTTGCTCACAGGCTCCAGCGCAATTTCTGCTCCCCTTGTACTTAGAAAAATAGCAACAGGATGCTGGCTGTGTGGGAAAGGTAACTCATTTAGTGCCTTTCGCTGATGCATTCACACACCCAGTAACAGCTCCAAAGCTCGGAGTGCTGTAAAATTTATGAATTTATTGTCAAAAATTGAATCAGTTAAATATGTGTGTTTTCTGGGGCAACAAGAAAATCCTCTCTTCTCCAACAGTCCTGACTCTTATCTGCAACATGGTATCACCACCTATTAGAGACCTACTGTTATTCTCATATTCAAAATTTATATTTTTTCTGTTTACAGGCAAGCCGACTAATTGCCGTGGAAGAACTGCCGTTATTCATTGTGCAGTCTTTTAATTATGTTGTATCATTTGTTGTCAAGATTCTTAATATGTCCTTGTTTTCTTTTCAAGCTGTCTTTGGCATATCTCCCCGGTGACATGGTAGGAAATCTGTTTCTGGCCAGAAGCTCTCACAATAGCTGCTGCTTCTTGGTTTGTTGCACTTAATGGGTTGAAGTAACGTTAACATAATGGGGGTGGTGGAAATTTAAATGAACCTGTATGTTGAGGTGGCAACTCTTTCTCTCTATTTGTTGTTTCAACTTAGAAATCATATGAGCGAACGGTTGAAACACTCTTGCGAGCGTGCCTTGTTTAACCATACAAAAGATACCCACTGACGTTCGAGGGTGTTAGGGCTGGAAAGGGAGCCGTGTTCCTCGCAAGGGTGGAAGACGCGCAGGACCGAGGTGAGGGTGTGTTGTGATGCCGATGACTGACACGTTTCAGGACAGTGATCCATGGCTGCTCTGTGGTCCCTGTTAAAGCTGGATTCAGGGGCTGGGAAAAAGTGAACTAGAGCTGCTGCAGGTGCTAGGAGGTCTAGAGGGCTAGAGGAAAGGCTAATGTTGCGTTAGCTATTAACATTATGCGGAATTGTAAATTAGAGGCTGTGTGGCAAGCTAAAAACCAGAGTTCGGGGTAGGTTTGTGGGGGAAATGGAGGATTATTGCTTCTCACTGAAAACATCATGCCTTGGGTGGGTGGGATGAGGTCTGGTGCTGTGCACAGGTAATAGATACGGTCAGAGTCCAGATAAGGAGGCCTGTAAGAGCACGGTTATTTCTTAACGTATTGGTTACAGCAGCAAAAGGAAGAGACGCCTCTGGTAATGCTACATTTCTTGCAAACTTTGCAGAAGGCAAGGATTAGAGTTACAATATGGTAAAGAAAGCAAAGATGAGCTCTAACTACACAGTGTTTTAAAGAGCTGACAGATGCTGATGGAGTAAGTATTAGAATGAGTGATTCTTGCTGTGAGTGAGGATTTGGGAGCAACAGTCTGTCTTTGCTACATCTTGGGAAGCTTCAGGACTCTGAAGAATGTGTTTTCAGCAATGACTGGCGTTAATGATGGGAACAAATATTAATATTGGGGTTTGGTGTGTTTGTGCTCACCTAGACTGCTGAGGAGGCCAAAGGAAAGCAGGATTGTGAGGTTTGTTTGCAAGGACCGTAGCCCTTCAGCAAAGGCTGGTCCCTACAAAGATTTCTGGTTCACAGCAAAATTTGACCTCTCCCTGCATCTCCAGACTCCACAGAAAACTTGACCTAGGGGTAGATTTTGTAGAGCCAGCAAGTGAAAAATCTGTGTTTACTGGTGCATCTTGTAGTGCCTGTAGTGCTAGGAGGGACCCTGGGCCACGCCAAAGTCCTGTCTGCTCTGCCATTGCTGGATCTCGTTTTAGCATTGGAGTTAGTGGCTGCGAGTCCTAAACTTGGGAGCGCCGGTACCTCTTGCAAAGTCTGCGTTGCCAAAACAAGCGCCTATTTTTGTCACGTTATGTGATTCATAACAATTTACTGGCCACACGGATATTGCTAAACTTGGTAGAAATTTAGATTTAGGATTAGAATTTGGGGCTTGGAAATCTGGGGGCTGTTCACTGCGAAGTCTTGCCAAGCCTAAAGGATTGGAGTGATGACTGCTTTCAGCAAAGCTTATTTATCAATAGTATGTTGGATTTTCCTGCAGCTACGGGCAGGAAAGGCGAGGCTTTGGGTTAGGAGTTCTGAAAGCAAGGACTGCATGACCATTTATTTATTTATGAGTGTGTATGTAAGTCTTCCAGGACTGGGACAAGGGACTCTTGCAGTTACTGAGCTGTAATTGGAGCTGTTGCAATTTTGAGCCATCTTGTTATTTTAAAGGTATGATTATAAAAAATTTTCAGGGATATTTTGAGAGCTCCATTTGTAGGCGGATCTCACTCACATTGCAGCAGTCAGGGGAGGGTTCTCACTGGTAAAGCCTGATGCTTTCTGGTCAGCCTAGATGTGGTGGTAACTGTCACATTGTGGCTGGGGCAGATTTTCCAGGAAGCTGGAAGTAACTAATGGCTGGTGTTCTGGAAAGCAGGGACTGTGCAGTTATTACCTTTTGCAAAGCTGACATGAAAGCTTGTCAAAGTAGCACAAAATTATTATTCTTGTGGTTTTTGTTGAGTTCGTGCTAGTCATCATGATGGATATGCAGCATGGTTGTTGGTGGGGTCTGCTGTTCCTAAAGGAGAACATTTGTTCCATGATAACAGAGCTTTCCAAGTTACGGGCTCCCTTTTTTCTAGCTTTGCTCTCAGTATTTTGATACAGGATATCATTTAACCATTTGGGTTAAATTCTAGGATCACACTTGGGGTCAGAACTAGGTTTCATGGTAGGAGAGAGCGAGGAGTTGCATTCCTAAGTTTTGCATGATTTATGTGATTAAAATGAAGTGATAGCCACAGAGGCTGATGATTTCTGATATATTTTTTTTTTCCAGTTATAACTGGCATATTGCTAATACAGGGTTTCACTTAAGAGATTTGTTCTGCTTTCAGGCTATACATGCTGAAGTGCCTTGGTTGCTGCAGTCCATAAAGCCTACAGAGAAAGGCATAGCACTTACCAGAGTGGCCTTTACTGGCTTCTAATTAATTTGATGTAACCCCTTGGACTATCTTTAAGATCAGAATTAGGGCTGCGGTTACGGTGAGGAATCGGTGTGTTGGGTTTTTCCTCTTTCTGGGTTGGGAAGGAACTGAGTGGTTTCTGGTAGGCTGTGTGCAAACCGGCCAGGTTTTAAACCCAGGATTAGTTTAAGGGATAGGCTTAGGTTTTACTCAGGCAGGAGTTGAGGTACTGTGTCTAGGCACGTGAGGACTTCCTAATGCTGGTACTAGAAGAAATAGGTGGCTTTTGTGGGTTTTGTGCTTACATCTAAGTAAAAGTTTGTGCTGACAGAAGTGACCGTGCTGTATTTAAGATTGATTCAGGTAAGGGTCAATGTTTAACTTTAAAGGTTTAGGTCCACACGATAATTTGAAACAATATTAGGACAAGCAGTCTTCACCAAACAATTGCTTTGTAAGTTAGAAAATCATAAACAACAAAATTGGGAAATAACAAAGTTTTTCAGCATCTGGAGCCAAGGACAGACACTGCTTCTCATTGGACTTAACGCATAATAAATGCGTAGTGTATAGACTGGACTCCAACTGGTGTGTGATAGCGCGTTGGCACGGAGAGGTCGGCTCCTTGCTCTGCAAGGTGCCAGCAGGGTTCCCTTGGTGTGGATTGCAGTAGTGCAAGGGTGGTGCATGATATACCTTAGCAGTCACGCTGCTGTTTACACTCTTTCCAAACTAAGTTTCATAAAGATTTGTTTCCTCCCCCTGTCTTTTTTCTTTTTCCCCCCCAACTTATGCTGTGGAGGCTAAGAATGGGAATTTGTTCCATCTGCTGGATGAGGTTGGGGGTTGTTTTTTAATGGAGAAGCTGTGTTAAAGACAGGCAGCTGCGTTTTGTTGCATCCTGAGATTTTTATGTCTCACCTTAAGGTTTTCTTCCGGTATATAGCTGTTGTGGAGGATGATGTTTGCATCTAAGTGATGAATAGAAGGTAGACCTGGACATTGCGTGGGTGTTGCTGGCATTTTTCTCTCTTGTTTTGCCATCTGTGGGCAATTTGCTCTGGGAAAAATTGCAAAAAGTACTGCTGAAAAATGAAGAAGTTTAAAAAGAGCTATCAAAACAAATAATGCAATTTTTTAGAGGAAAATCAAAGCAGTCTGAAACAAACTCTTTCCCCTGTACGGAAGTCTTTAATGTGATGCATCCTCAGGAGAGGCCGATTTCAGGTTGGTCTGTGTTAAAGAAGATTGGGAAGAAGAGTTGGCTGCCAGGTTAAAAAGCCTCTGCTAAGGAACAAGGGATTTGGGCAACTTTCTCAGCATTCAAATCCTCTTCCAAATGCAGTTCCAGTTTGCAGTTTCCAGCCCCAGCACCCAAACCCACCAGTTTGTTTGGGCTTTATGGGAGACACAAGAGTCAAGCAATGCACTTTATTTTCTAGCAAATGGCAACTTAGCGGGGAAGTTGTACTGCTTAATTGTGGGCTGCAGTTGCTGATGGGCTCTTAAGCAGAACAAAATGCCCTGGGAAGAGTCTGTATCTTTGTCTATCTGTAATTACTTCACAGGAAAACCTCCTAGTAAAATTCTACAGGGGATGAAGAGAACAAGTCTCTTCTTTAAATCTTCCTAGCATGGGAAAAGAGGAGGAATTGTAAAAGTTATCTCTGCCAATAAATTGGATGCCTTGGGATTTCCTATTGTCACGCTTAGCATCCATGTGAGACAGTTTGCTTTAAACAAGCGTTTGAGACACTAAAAAAGATGTGGAAATAGCAATGCTTTATTATGGAAGGAAAAAAAAAAAAGTGGAAGTTAGCATATTCCCTGAGTATTGGGAGGTTTGCTTTTCACTCTCACCAACTTAATGGGGTTTAAACAATTTCGGGGAAAGAACTGGATTTGGGAGTTGGAACTAGATGATCTTTAAGGTCCTTTCCAACCCAAACCATTCCATGCTTCTAAAGATGGCAGGGGAAATCTTGTTACTTCCATGTGAAGAATGTGAATCCCAGTTGTCTTGGGATTGATAAACCGGGAAAGGGAAATATATGTGATGCTTAAAGTGTACATTTTCACCATCCCAGAAAAGGCACCATTTGAGGCTTTAAGATGATAATAACTGGGTCAGTCATTGACTGTGCTGGCCTGCAACCAGCTCTTTGTTTTCCCAGTTGCGGGTTGCATCAGGCACCGTAGGCACAGCCTTAAGGGATGCTCTTCAGTGCATCAGCTGACACAGTAAAGTGAAACACACTGGGGAATCCAGACACTGACTTCCGTTTGTGTTCCATTAGAGAAGCCTCTGCAGATGATACTAGTGAGGAAGTGGTGAATGTCAAGAATTGCCATGGCAGGGCAAAAGGTGCAAGCTGGTATTGGTGAGTGTAAGACATGTACGTATTGGATCGCTTTGGTCAGTGCTGGGCAGCCATCTACGTTTTTATCTCACAAGGAAATTACTGTTCTGCGGTTGATGCTGCTAGTAATGATGAGTGAAGATGCTTTGAATCACTGTATTTTCCCCTTACAGCTTTTCAATGATAATTGTGCATGTAGAGAAGAGGAAAATACTGGTAGTCTGAAAGCTGCCAGGTTCCTCTTGGTTATCATGTTGGAAGTCAAATGTCTGCTCTATGGGAATGAATGCAGTAGATGCGGTGGCAGTTACTGTGTCGGCTGAGGCTACCAAAAACCACCTGATGATCTGCGTTTCAAGAGCTAACACTTTCTCAGGGCACCTTTCGATATATCATTCTGAAGACAGTGCAATACTCTCATCAAACCATTTATGAGTTTCTTAATGTGTGTGTATCCCTGTAAGCACAAGAACTTAATGCTGCTTGTGTTAAAAATTAAATACCGGCAAGGAATGTCTTAACAGAAAAAAGTAGGTAAAAATCTGAGTGAGAAAGCAAGCAACAAGAGAAAAAGCCCAAAGAATATGAAGGCAGCCACACAAAACTTGGCTTTTGCTCCCTTTGGGTAAAAGAGCGTTATGAAGCTGTCCCCGAAATAGCAAGGGATGAGCACAGTGTGCCTTGTTCTTATGGAAAGCAGAAGCTGATCAGGATGAAAAAATAGACGTGTTCTTGCTGTAGCCTTTATCTGATGTTGGGCGAGTCCTACTAATTTTGTAGATACTCAGTGGTAACACGCTTGTCATTTGCTAGGTGTCTGAGTGAATATTCCATGGTCTGATTGACAGCTGTGAAGAGCAGTCACAGCTAAAAGCCAGCAGATATGCTCTAAGCTGCTAAAAGAATAATAAAGACTCCTCAAAAGAAAAAGACCACAGGCGCTAGTCTCTCTGGATGCTTCCACTAGTGGGCATGTCAGGCTGCTATCACTGTGCTTTGGCTCCCCAGCTATAATGTAATTCTGTGAGCATGAAATGGTTAATGCTCATGGACTGGTTGGATGGCACTGTGCTCATGCTGTCAGAAAGTTGGCAGAAAATGGATGCATCAACATTCAACGAAGGATTTTAATGGTGGGCAGAAAAGTTGATGTGACCGTATGCACTGCAAAAAGGGCAATCGGAAGAAATGAATCATTAGATATGAACAGGGAATTATTCAATGCACCAAAAGGGACAGAGAAAATAAGCTTGATTTGTGTCAGCAGGTGGGATTACGGCACGTATAGCTAAAGGGAGACCACGTTGAGTTATTGGGGGTTGACGGTGCCCTGGTCACCTCTCCGGATTTTGCTGACTTGGTGTGCTTCCAACAGAAAGGGGAAGAGTGGTCTGTGCAGTGAGTGCCGGTCAGGTTGGAGCAAATGACAGCTTTTGCCTGAAGTTCAGGATAAAAAAAATGTGGTTTAGGCCCACCCTGTATAACAGTCTTTGCTACAGATTGCGATGCCCCTTCTTTTCACTCCCAGACCTGCTCCTAAATTCTGGATGTATTTCCTTTCCCTTTGCCCGTCGCCCTGGGTTTGGCTGGTGAGCTGCAGAGTCTTTATGTGCGTGTATCCATGTGTTGGGATGGAGAAGGCTTTGCCATAGCCAGGTGCATGAGCCTATTTTCTTCTCCCCTCTTTCTGAACGCATCTAGGAAGCATTCCTTTCCCTGGGGAGAATCCCTCTGCAGGAACTGCCCCCTCTGTTCATTGACAGAATAAGCTAAAGCCCATCCCTGTTATCTAAATAAGCCTGAGGCTTAAGCAGAAACGCTTACCACCGTTATTCTGAAGGATAGGGGAGCCCAGCTTCCATAAACTCAAATGGGGTGGAACAGCAGGCTGGAGCGTAGGCCAGCACTCTTTTAAAGCACTGTGATGCCATACGCTGAACCCTGCAACAAAAGCGTTTCCATTTTCTTTTGAAGGAAAATGGATGACTTAAGCGTTGAAATCTTCGAGGCAGTCTTTGATGAGTTCAAGGTAAACTTTTCCTGGAAACTTTGCCAGAAGTTGAACAGACGCTGCAGGAACTCTAGTTCTGGAGGTGGTTGCTACTGTGAAACTCGGGGAAAATGCCTTCTGCTGCCTCCCTTCTGAGTGTTCTCCCAGCCACGACTGCCCAGAGTGAGATTTATGTACTCAGTAATTTGCTGTTTGAAGCAGTGTCATCATGGATTTCTTTGAATAAAGCTAGCTTTCATTAACTTGTCTGAACTGCATGCTCACTAATGTGTTTTTTTTCCCCCTAAGCTGCCACCTTAAGGTCTAATGTAGAGTGTCATTAAAAGAATACAGTATCATCTCAGTCGGTTTGAAAAATACATTGTATGCGGATCGCCTTCCTTTTAAGTGCTTGATGTCAAAAGAGAAAACAATTAGCATCTCGCAAACATCTGAACCTTTGGGCTATTGAGCACGAAAGAGTGCAAAAGCATGAGTATGCATTTGAAACCAATGAGAATTTCATTATTCAAAGCTTTCTGTAGGGCCTCTTACTGAGGAGATAAATATTTACATCATTTGTAAGGAAAGTGGGGAAAAAAAGTCTACAGAATTTATAATTGATTTGCAGGGTGAGGGAGTAGGCATATTAAAACTGTGTTGATTGATGTGCTTGCTTATTTTTTGCAAATGAATTTGTCTGAGATGTTTGGGAAGACACTACGGAGGGCATCAGTCTCGCTGCTCGGCCCTGGCTGTCGTTACAGGGACACCTGCAGCTCAGCTGCTCCGCAGTGCCCTGGCTGAGTTGCAGAAACCGCTTCCCAGGCTGTGGGAGGATAATTATGGTTCCAGCCGAGGCAGAAACTCCAACTGAGAGCAGTGGTCTCTCTATTCTTACGTCGGAGAGGCGTCGTGTAGGCACTGCAACTGCATATTCATCAGCTTTGAAAACAGCCCCTGGTCTGAGGATGCTGCAGTTCAAACAAACAGAATGGGATGGGGTGTGGGTCACTCTCCCAGGCTGACACAGGCAAGGCTGGAAAGCTGAGAGTCAAAGCAAAACCGCCTTGGCTTGCCTGTCCATCATTGGCCACCTCGCGATGATCAGGGGATTGTCAGCTACGAGCGTGTCCCGCCTGCTGTGAGTTTCAGTGGGAGCAGGACCGAGATGAGTCAAGGTTTGCACAGCTGTCAGACAGGAGAAATGTTCAGCTTTCTCCAGACCGCACATGCTGGAAACCTGTTGCCCTAAACTCAATATGGCATTGCCGGTGTCCAGGCACGTCAGCTCTGGCTAAACCTCTCTGGTGCTGGGAGAAGGCTCTGGGTCTTGTGCGTGAAGCCAGCAGCGCTGGAGCGGGGATGGGCTGGCTTTGCGTGCAGGAGCATGGTGCGTCGAGTCCCATCTCACGTTCTGTGTGCACGGGTGGTCCAAGACTACTCAGTGATGCTGCTGGGCTACAGCTGAGCAGCCTGCATCGGGCGAAGACATTTTCAAATGAGCAACCAAGGAGTCTGGCAGGGACCGCAAAGGCAGTTAATGCTACTTCCCATGATTTTCCCCCAAAAGAGCCTTCCTGCTCTCCTGTCCCTCCTCCTTTTTCCTGTTCTTCTGAGGAAGGTTTGTTGTGGAAGTCGGGTGTTGTGTAGCTTTTGTTCTTGTTCTGGCGTGGGTGTCGGTGTGTCCGCGTTAGTATTCAGCACTTGAGTTCTCCATCAGTAGAACTGAGACGGTGATTATTTCTGTCTTTTCACAGCGTGATTCTAAACAGCTTTTGAGATTTCAAATGCACCTTTGCAGTAAAAGTAAGTGTTGAAAGTACACAGCTTTGACTTAGCAGCCTGTGGTCTCTGGTTTGTGAGACCCTCGTGCGTGCTTCACGGAAGGTAACTAAAGAAAGGCAGTGTCCTTAGTCTGGCATTAGGAGGGAGGCACCTCCACTCTAGGGTCCACAAACCAAGAAATTTTAAAGCGTTAGGATGTTTGAACTCACTTGTGGATGTACCATCTCTGAATCTGACCATTATTTATGTTGTGTGCATTTGTATGTATGAGGATTACTCTCATTTTCATATTTTGGTCTTTAGTCATGCCTGCCACAGAGTAATTGTTGTGTTAATCAGGTTTTGGTGATGGCTTACAGGTTTTCATGGGAATTTCGGCCAATGAGAAGCACAGGATTTTACACACAAAGAAAGAATAAAAGATGAATCGGGGATGATGGGAACTATGCACAAAGCCAGGAACGAATGGAGCCAGATGGGTTTCAAACCCTCAAGGTCTGTGCACATCGGGCAGGGTGTTTGGGCTCCCCTTTGCATAGGCCAGAGTGCTTTGCAAAGCTTGCGTGTGTCCATTTGCCTTTGGGAAGACAGCAAAGGAGCTGCCTGCAGCCAGGTCCCATACCTGAGCACGTAACGACCCTCGCAGCCCTGTGCTCGTGGCTGGCAGCAGCTAGCTCCACTCGCTCGAGAGGAGAGGCTGTAATCCTTACTGCAGTAAACCACAGGCAATCCTCCCACAACGGCGTGATCTTCCCTCTCCACAGAACGCAGGGAAGGTTAAACGCGCAAAGGCGATGCCTTGTGCGATGAAATGCTTAGCGGAGCTGGCTCTGCTCCTTGCTAATACGACTATTACACTGTGCGTTAGTCTGCTTGTTTATGAGCGTTGTCTGTGCAAGAGCATGGCTCGGTGCCATCAGTGTTTCAGTAGTCTGAATATCAAGCATAAGGAGTTCCAGCAGGGCCAGGTTGTTGGAAGGAAGCAGTGAGTAAAAAGCAATGCAGAGTTTAATACTGTTTTCTGTATGTCTTTTTAGAAATGGAGAGTCCAGAAGAGAATGAATGCGTGAGCCGTTAGCGGGGTAGGAGACTTGCTCTTGTGTGTTTGTTATGTCCCTGGCTTGGCTCACCATTTCAACATTTAGGATCAATCCTCATTGACTCCCATCAAGAACTGACTGTGGCTCTTGAGGTGAGGAATGTGACCCTTAGCTGCAAAACAATCTTTGTGAAAAATGATATACCATTTATTCTATATTCTAGAAGCAGCATCAACTTTTCAGGAGCTGTTCAATTCACATTGGTATTGTATTGTGCAGTTCTGAGTAACAGTATCTGTTTGGTTTCCTACTTTGCACTGTTAACATGCTCAGCATGTTTCTCGTTAATGGATTTTCTTTTTTTTTTTTTTTTTCCCTCCTAGCTGTATTTACATTCTTGTTTGCCCACCATCTGCATGAAAAGTTTGTTAACTACCCACAGGGTAGTGATACAAATTGGTCCCTTGTGACTGTTTCTTGACAGGGCTCTGTGGGCTTGTGTGGCTTGTTAGGTTACGTGTTTTCTTCTTGGAGAGGAAATGCTTATTGGTACCTTTTGCCACGCGCAGTGAGCTGTCTCAGCTGATAAAATTAGTGTAAAGAGGAGGATATGCCATGGGTCTGTAAACTGTTGCAGGACGTACTGCACAGTGGAAAGAAAGCACAGAGGGAAAATGGAAGGTGATGGTGAGAGGAGGGTTGAACTTCCCATGACGTGTAGCTCCAGTAGTGGCAGGATGGGATGGGTGAGCCTCAGGGCGGTGTTCTCACGAGCATCAACGAAGTGGCTTTGGCAGAGATGGAAAGACTTGTTGCATCCAAGATGACACGTGTGGGCCTTATTCCTAGCAGGAATTTGTGCGGTGTAATGAAGCGTGGAGGCATGCTTCCTTTTGCTGGTGGTCTTGCCTAGCCTTCCACAGTCCTTCCGCGCTCCTGGTGTGCCATGGTACCCAGCTGTTCACCTGTCACATCAGGCTGCCGCAGCGCCTCCAGAAATTATATCGTTCCTGCTCTCTGCTGTCCTGGCAGCACGTTGCTGATGTGGCGCTGCTTCCCAGCACTGCAACGGACACAGCACCATTCCTGCCTGCGCCGTTCATTTCCTAAGGCTCAGATGGCTGAACGGTGCACTGGTGAAAGAGAACTGAGTTGAGAATTAGTTTTAGAAGTTGATGGCATCTTCTTCCATCTGAGAAGAATAATCTTGTGCTCTGTCTATACCTCTCTATGTTCCTGTCTTTCTCCTTTTTTCCGTATTGTTTGGCTGGCAACACAGGATGACGCATCAGCTGCCACTGGAAACAATATCCAGTTTATCCGATACCCTGGTGTGTGAGAGCAGGGAAAAGGGAACAAGCATGATTTTCTCCACATCTTAAGCCTGAAGGGCTTTTTTCCTGTGTTGTTCACTTGAAGGATGTGTGCTGTGTCATACACATAATCCTCAATGCCTAACTTTGCCTTGTAACAGCAGCAACTATAAATGCAGAGGCAATGAGTGCTGCAGCTTTTATCAGAGAAATCTCTTTGGATTTGTCAAGTAACACAAGGAAGACATGTCTGTGAGGCAGATAAATAAAGACCTGTTCCAAAGCCCCAAGTGAGGCAGTGGGAAGGCTCAACTGTTTCTTAGAGGCTTAGCATCTGCTGCTCAGCCTGCAGAGCAGCAAAATGTATTGCGTTTTGTGGTTTATTTGTAATTACTGTACCAAGGCGCTTTGACTTGAGTGCATGATAATCTGTGTATTTGGACAGTGCCAAAAAATACCCTGGTTATTCTGTGGCACACGACCAGCTCACGTCCAAGAGTTGCTTAAGTCTTCATTTCACTCAGTTTACAGAGGGCTGATAACTCCTGGCAAAATAAGGCTGGAAACACTGGGGCAGTTTTCCGTTGCCAAATTCTGTTGCAGTTTCTGAAGTATAAATATTTAAAAAGAAAAAAATATCAGAGAAAGCAATTTCCCTTCCTCCTGTGAAACAGTTATATTGTCCGTGTGAATTGTAAAGGACATGAGAAATATAAACAGCGTCAAAATAAATGTAGTTTTTGTTGTAGTCTTCATGGTGCTCTACAGTCAGTTGTGGGGAATGGTAAGCGTAGTTGTTCTTCAGTGGTTAGGCTACTTGTGACTGTAGGTAAAGTACTCTTAACTAGGTGCCTTAGGGCATTGGTAGGTGAGAGCCACGTTCTCCGTTTGGAGGGCATGTGGGCAGCGGCTGCTGTTACAGCCTGTGCTGGGATTCTTCTGGAGCAGAACTTTCTCTCTCTGCTCTGAGCCAAGGCATTTGGGAGAGAGCTGGTACCACTTAAAAATCGGGCCTGGTAGGAATGTTATGAAGTACTTTGTCTTCAGACATCTTTATGGCTGTGAATATTTAGCTTCCCCCCGCTGCGGTTAGCAGGGTGTTTCAGTTGAGAAGAATTAAACCTTTGGATGCAAAAGCTCACAGCCAAAGACTTTTTTTTTTTTTTAAACCAATCTTCACAAATCACTTGTGGATTTTTGGGATTGCAGACAAAACACCAAATGAGGCTTCCAAAAGCCACCTACAAGGCAAAGCTCCTTTTGCCATCTCTGTTCTTTGTCCTTGTGGGAGAAAGGATGAAATAGAATGGGCCAAATTGACATGTATCTACTTCATGACTCTAGATACAGTCAATTGCGATTGATTTTAATTATGCATTCCTAAACAGTTTAAGTGTATTAAACTAATAAGCTCACTGCGTCTGGAAGAGAACTGTCCTGCTGTGCAATTATTATCTTCTTCCAGATAAACTGCGGCTTTGTCAGAAATGAGTTGGACTCAATTTTAGGCTTCAGGATAACCTTAGCAACAAGATATCCTGCTATTCCGAAGTCCGTGTGGAACATAATTAATCTCTGGCAGGACTTCACTGATTTCTGTAGATTTAAAGCAGAAATTAGCTGACCTCCCAGGTAGGAGGTCAGCAGTCCAATGATAAATTTGTGCTGTAAAGCACATTATATGTAGATATACAGTTCCAGTGCCTTCAGTTCTCTTCCCTCCAAGATACTTCCATCTATGCCACTTTATTTCAGGGGATCATTGTTTCTGTGGATGTGAACAGCACAGTGCAGTATAGGCAGAAAGATCCCATGCACATGATTTCCATGGAAGAATTTGGTATATTATAGCCTAGTAGTTAACTAGGTTTATCCAGTCACAAGTCTAGTGTCCTGCCTTCCCTCCTGGCTCTTGAACCAGCAGAAAATACTTACTCCACCTACAGTTTTTTGGGATTGCAGACAAGAGGACAACGCTATTCCCTAGATGTCTTTGAGCATTGTTCAGCATGCCTCGCCTGTGACCCTTACCGACACCACAAAGTCTGAGTAGCCTGGCCTGCGAAGATCAAGCAGAACAACTGAAGTAGGTTGACCAGTGGAGGAGTGTGGGGGGTGCCCGGTGTGTGCAGGTGGAGGCTGGCTCTGGGGACAGGCAAGAGAGCCTCTCCCGGTGGCGCCCAGCTGGCTGTTCCTCAGCGTGCATCCTGCACAGGGACCCACATGGCTCAGGGCTATCTTTTATTTTCTGCTGACGAAGGACACATTGTTTTGAAACAGAATCAATGCTGGAAGCCTGTTGTAATGGTTGTCCAAAATAAGGCTGATTTTGCTGCGTATATGCAAAAGCACCCTTGAAATTCTCCAGCTTGCCCAGTTTAAAAGTACAAGTAACTTATGAATCAATACTATCCTCTAACAAAAGTCTACAACTGAAACCGTCTTAGAGAATGTGGGAAGCTTATTTAGTCACTGAAACATCTTACCACATAGGGTTTTTTCTCCTGCTCATTTTTTTCACTGCCACTGCATCTAAAACTATTAGTCTAGCAGACTATTTCCAGAGCTGCTTTGCACCTTCAGATGAGCTGGATCAACGTGGTATCAACATTCCCTTTCCCTCTTCCGGAGTTGGAGTTCAAGAAGTTGATAGGTTAATCACCAAACTCAGATCTCAAGGGCTAATTGTGTACACAGACACTTAGCTCATTGCTCTCACAGAGATTTAGAAAGTAAAGGCCATACTGTGTATTATACCTAGATTAAAGCCTTTGTCATTGCCCATGCTAAAATGAAGCTGATCATGCTACAGTTTTACACCACGCTTTCACTTATTATTAAAGTCTTGTCTACTGTTGTGCTGGGAAAACTTTATCAGACAATTATAATGTTTTATTGCACATTATTTCACAAGCAAGGTAAGTGTAATGGTCTAACGTGATTAGTTGCAGCTGGTCCCAATTTAGCCAGCTGGAGAAGCGTGATTTTCTGTTTGCAAGCGTGGCAGCGGTTATTTTGAAGAGTAGCAAAACAGACCCTGATGTTGCCCTTCTGGACAGGAATTCTGTCTTTGTAAGCATGACATTTAAGGCCACGGAAAACATAAATGCTCTGTGTGCTCTGCTCATGCTGCTTAATGCTTTCTTGCTCAGAGGCAAGCTGAGCCGCTGTCACTGCAAATGCTGTCTCACCTGGGGAGCTGTGTACTTCTTGCAGCTATTTACAGCCTGAAACACAAGACTGCACTTGTGCCCTCTATACTGTCCTGGAGTGTTTTCCAGAACTGTGCTTTAAATGCATCATCTGTGTGAATATTCTTATTGTCCCAGGTGGGCTCCGTCCTGGAGCGCTGTTGAAAGTTTAGGCTTGTCAGCTTAAAAGTTTGATTTGAAAAGACACTTAAAAACAAAAAACAAAAAAACCCAACCAAACAAACAAAAAGTTTGTCAAATTGGTGCTTTCACACACCGCTTGAGAGTCTTTGTCTTCTATTTGAGGTTCTCATCTGTTTGTAGTGCACATAACCTTCTAAATTCTGCCCAGCAGATCACAAAGGCTATTACATGAATATTTATTCTTTACTTTCTTTTGTGATAACTTAATCTCCAAACTGCCATGAGCAACTTCTTAATTTCTCTGTAAGAAAACCAAATTATATGGGCAGTTTGAACAGAAGACCGTAATTCTGTTTTGAGAAGATAGTGCTGACAGATTAGTCTGCCTGTGCAACTGAAGTATTGCAATAGCCATATAGCCTACGAGAAAACTAGTCAAATATTATTAGATGAAACTAAATTAATCCCTTGAATAGGTTTTCTGATTTGCAATTCAGTCACCAAATAACAGAGTTTTGCTTCAAATCTTTTCAGTTTTCTGATGATTGTTTGGATTATTTTGAAAGTATAAATAGCTGGTGCATTCTAAATGGTGTTTTAAATTTTTATAGAGTGACAAGTGAGAGAATGGGGAGCCCATCCATCCCCACCCCCCACTCCCCTTGTATTTTGCAAATACTTTGAAGATCAGCAAATGGGTAACACATCCATGGACCAGGCCAGTTCGAGGCTATATTTTCCACTTGGTAACAACTTCTCAATTTTTTGTCATCTGCTTTTGAATTGTATCAGAAGGAAAATGTTATTTTCAGTACTTAATGAAAGCACGTCGAAAATGTTTACTTTTCAGAAACTGGCCAGGCAGATCACTTAGAAAATGACTTCGTCTTCCCCTAGAAAGCAGAATTCAAACCAGCATTTATTTATTTATTTATTAGATAATTAAATTAACCTTCTGGAAGTACGCTGAGTTCTTGCTGCAATGGACTGCCAATCTGCTCAGTTGCGGTTCTTAAAACCGCCGTGGGATGGTGAGAGTCACGTTGGGTCTCAGATGGGTTGCTGTTACAAAACGTTAAGCCATGGCAGAGTACAATGACTGGGCCGTTTCTACTTGTAATTTTTTCTTTCCATCCGACAGCTATTGGGCAAAAGAAAGTAAGCAAGGAAGTACTAGGCGAGGAATTTTTTCTGCCTGCTCGGGTAGTTGATGACGTTTTCAAGTGAAGGCATCTGTATGCACCTATATGCACGTGTTTATTCCTTCCGTACAACTATCTGTGATCGTTGATGCATGTGCTAGTTTAACCCCCAGGTGTAAAACTAGTTTAACTAGCTGTTAGAGGGCTACTGTGATTTGAGGCCGACAGTTCCAGTGCCTTTCCTTGCGTGTAAGGTTATTTCTGCTTTGCGACATCGGTGCAATGGGCAGGTGACACAGACACTGAGCTGGCTGGTTCCAGGTGCAGAGCCAGCTCAACCACCTCCTGAAAAAGGCATAAAACGCATCAAAGACACAATTCTATTACTTCTTTTGTCCTCCTGGCCACCTGCGTGCCTTAGTAGATGTCTGGGCACCGCCAGCTAAAGGTCTGCGGAGGTGCCTGTTGTTGCATAGACAGCCAGCTGCTCCTGCCTCCCTCCTGAGAGGAAAGCACTTTTCTTTCCTTGCCAGCGTAAATTGTTCTCGGATTTCCAAGAAGCATCAAAGCCATGGCGTATTTTAAGTAAAAGTAACAGGAAAAAAAAAAGAAAATAACAAATTTAGAATGGACTTGGGACTAGGCTAAGGCCTGAGTAGAGCTGGCAGGAGTACCCCTCACGGAAGGAGTGGAGTTGCTGGGTTAGAGTGTGGCCATAGAGACAGTTGTCTAAATCAGAGAATAATCTCCTGTAAGGAGGTCAAAGCCTGTGCTGGAACCTGATCCTTTCTCCGTCCTTTTGTAGCCAGTGCCTTCCCAAGTCCAGCAGTCCACAACGTCACTTCTTTAGGCAAAGAGTCTTCTCGGGTATGCTGTCCTTCTCAAACTGGTGCTTGGCTCCGGTTCTGCTTCGCTGAGATGGTTTTTGCTGGTTGTTGTTGTTGTTGGGGGTTTTTTGCTGTTTTTTTTTCAGACAGAGCTGTTTTGTTTTGGTTTTGGGTTTTTTGGGTTTTTTTTTTTTTGCTGTTCAGACAGAGCTTCATCTCTCCTAAAACTTATTAGTGTAAATTATTTGGATCTTAAAAAAGTAAAGCCTTAATAGCTGCCAGTTAGCACTCTTCTTACTTGGAAGATTGGAAATAACTCTTAATCAGATGCAGAAATGTTTTTTGAAAATTTTCCCTTTTTTTACCTTTCTGCTGATAGATCATCTGTTTCTGTCTTCAAATTTACAGGCATTCCCTTACATCATTTCACCTGCCTGTGAATTCCTTACAGCTCCTAGCTTATGGTTGGCATTAAGATGGACTTTCTTCCTCTTCTATTTGTTCAGTACGTATTATAGCAAGCCAATTATTTTAAACCAGTCTGACTTTCTTTCCTGAAAATGGACTTGTGCGCTTGGATATCTAGTCCACTGTTTGTGAATTAGTCTCAATTACCTACTTATTTTCTGTTTGCTTTTTGGAACGGGTATAATAAAACCAGTAACACCTCCAGTATGCGTCTGGACTTCAGTACATGAATCTCATGAATATTTTGGCATCTGCATGGAGGACATCTAGGCTGTGAAGCATTTTTCTGTAAAAGTACTGGGTTTTTTTTCCTCCCAGATGTTACAGGGAGGCACTTACTGAGGCTGTGGAGTCTGCTCCTCAGTGCAGTGTATCGATCTGTATCAGATATCACTTGGTGCCGCCGCCTGGCACTTACTGTGTCAGATTGTTGATCCACAAATTTCTAGCCTGCTTAGCTATGAAACAGCAGAGATCAGCAAACACGTAAAGCTCTTTCTGGCACCCAGAACTGGCGTGGGGTAGTCAGGGTAGCGAATGTTATTTTGCGTATTTGGAGCAGTAGGCAGCTGAGCAAAATTCAAAGGGCTTCAAATTCTTCACTGAAAACTTCCAAAATGGGAATTTTCCGTTGGGAAATGTCCCCATTGCATGTCAAGAGAACTGTAACATGGGACTCTCATTGCCCTTAGTTTCTTCTTGAGGCCAGGCTCCCGCAGGAGTGCGTCTCCCACGGTGCAGAAGTTGTCTCTGCCCTTGCTGAGCCAGCAGGAGTGACGGCTTGTGGCCACAGATGGGGCGTGGTTAGCAATTTCTGCAAAATGAAGTCAACTTTTATGAAGCAAACGCTTACCCAAAATCTCCTTTGCTGTAAAAATTATCCTTGATGAGTACTTTTAGTCTACTCTCTCCTGATGCTGTTGATACTCCCAGCTAGCACTGATACTGCGAGCCTTTACCCGGCTGAGCTGAAAGCAGACAACCCTTTTTTCCATGCTCAGTTGGACTGTCGAGGCCTTTGGCCCCTGAAATGCAACGTCTGCAGAGATGACTAGTGTCAGTTAATGAGTTTTTTATTTGCAACTAGGAGGACTCTTTTTGCATCCATGCAATCTTGTTTGCACCCACACATGCGCACACAAGATCCTTTTCTAGCAGGACATTTGGACACAGATGTCCACGTGTTGTTATGTTGGTAACTGACTATGAGTAACTACTCAGTGTTTAGTTTTTCATCAGTTATTGCAAGATGGTTGCAAGACAGCTAGAAAAGCTCAGGCAGCATTTGTCCAGCCCAGACACCACAGAGCTTATTAGCAACCTTCCTCCAGGGACTTGATGTGAGGGGTTCCCAGCCAGGACAAAGCAGCTGCTTGGTCTCCTTCTCCTATCCCCAGATGCGTTGTGTGGTCAGTGTTTAAATTTAACTGTTAAAGATTCCTCCAGCATGAAAGGAACTGTGTAAATACACAGATGTCCTCTCTCACAGGTGTTTCTGGAGGAAGGCTGGTAGATTGAGAAGATGTTGGTGTAGCGTATAGCTGAATCTGGACAGAGGTGCTTGGGGAGCTATCAACACAAATCCTTAGTTGCCAAAAGGGGCTACATTTTTCTAAAAAGCTATTATTTTCCGTGAAAATCACATTCTCCTTCCAACTATGCCACCACTCATAAAATGAAAGAGACTGCATTATGTTTTTGAATGTCTATATAACATGTACTGATTGTAAGGGAGAGACTTAAATTTATCTTAAAGTACAGGATTTCCACTACACCAGTGTAAATTCAAATAGTCTGTACTTCAGTTAGCGGTTTCGCTATCTCCTCTTTACCATTTTCCCATTGCTGCTCTCACTTCATTGTTATCTGGGTACCTTAAGTGGCATGACTTGTATCTGATTTTTCTCTTCCCCTTCTCTGCGGGGAATTGCATGATCATTGCATACACTGTTGGCTTTGAAGACTATCTAACAATTATTTTTTTTAAAAAATTTAGAAATGAGTTGAAAAGTCAATTAAGAGCAGCTTACAAAGTCAGGCTTCAGTGGAATATGTTTTTCTTTTGAAGTTAAGAGCTTGTAAATAAATTGATGTTGTTTAATAGTAATTTAGAGGGAAACTTTTTTATTTTAATTTGGTAGACAAAAACAAGTGATGGAAAGGCAAACAGAACACAGCAGCATCATTGATAAGGATTTTGACACATTTATTACTGCATAATTTGCTTTACTCCCTTGGTATTCTGCGGGCTTTGGATCACTTTGTTTTGATGACTTGTTTTTATCATTATCCACCAACAGCGTTTACTTCCCTTGTCTGTGTAATTCTGCTAGTTAGCATCCTTTTCTTTTTTCTTTTTTACATCAACTTAATTTTTTGATAACATTGTCTTTACCTTATAGCAGAAGTTTTAGCTGTTTGCTGCTTATTTTCAACAGTATCTGAGAGCATTTAAGTGTCTAAATGGAGGACCATGAATTTCTTGTTAAGGTTTCCAGATTTACAGGGTATTTGCTAAGTGTTTTTTGAATCATTTTAGTATCAGTGTCTATGACAGGTTCTGTTTATTTTTCAAATGAGACAGGCAATAAAATATTCAATTTTGCAAGATGGCAAAGTTGTCCCTTAATTCTTAGCAGTATAATGATGAGTCAGTTGTTAATATTAACAGTACGCCTACAAATGTCATGCATGAAAGAGGACCTCTTTCACTAGGCAACATACAGATGCCTAATGAGAAACGGTCCTTGCACCCAAGAGCTTGCAATGGCAAAGCCACGAGTAAGTAATGAAGACACTACCAGGGAGAGAACGCCCAGAACAGCCCATTAGCATTGTCAGTTCAAAGTGTGCAGAGGGAAGGAGAAGTCTTGAGAAATCCTTAGTTTGTTTCTCTGTAAAAAACAAAGCAGACTGAGTTCTTTTCATTTGCCTGTTGGATTTTGAGCTCTTAAATGTACACTTGCTTTGGAGCTGCTTCTAGTGCTGGGACAAGTGTAGAGCAGGACATTTTCGCAGGAGTGCCAGAGACGTGACGTATTGCGGAACCCAGAGGTGATATGATACTTGGACTCAACTAATTTTTGGTGGTCAGCTAATGTGTCCTGGTCATATCACCCCTTCAGCAGCAGGTTTGTCCAGACACATCTTTTAGTCTGAATGCCCTGCGATCCCTGCTTGACGCAGCGAGCGTCCGCGGTGCTGTGATGTGACTGTGCCCACCCATACGGCGCAGCCCCTTCGCTGCGGTATCTGCTGCTCCTCTTCCTACAGGTCCCATTCCAGTCAGAAGGAGAAGAGTGCCTGCCCTGCTGGAGCAGCTCCAAGTTCAGATTCAGTTTAAGTGCTATAGAGTAGAAACTTCGGAGGCATCACGTTTGCATGGGGAAGCCCTTTCTGTGCTCCAAGAGCTTCGGTGCAGAGAATCCAGGTGTATCTCCAAGCCTAGGTCAGAGTCCCGATACAATTTTTCACTGAAAGAGGACAGCGCTCACCCTGGATTATCTAGGGTTTAAATGTCTCCCTCCATGCAGAAGTAGCAAGGCACAGTGTGGTTTCTAGAGCTTGCTGCTGATTTACTGTTCTTAAAACACCGGTGAATGTTATGAGACTCTCTCCAGGTTGTTCCACTTCTCTGCCAGCAAACAGGCAGCTCCCCACCTCTCCGGAGCGCCTGACTTAAGTTACATGGTTCTTGGCTGGATGCCACCAGGCTGAGGTGGTGGAACAACACAGTTCTCTCCTTTAGGGAAGCAGAATTCAGAGAACGCCTGCTAGGATAGCTATAAAAGAAACCATCGGTACTAACAGCCCTAATCTGCAGTTTTAAAAACTCTGTGAAGAAAACCCAAAGTATCCCAGCCTTTCTTGAAGAGATTACCTTTTATCAGCAATTAAAAGAGCCTGGTGAAAAGGAATGGCCTCAGTTGGCTTAGCCTCAAGTCATGAAGAAAGTGCTGAACAGCAGCAACGAGATGAAGGCGGCAGAGGTTGTGATGAACTCGAAAAGCCATGGTGCAATCTTGTTTAGAGTACATGGGAATGCTAAATGTTATTTTTATGGCACGGGTTTAGACAGAAAACGATGCCAAGTGAGGACACATCCTCAGAAGAGAGCTGCTTGTGAGAGTGAGAAGAAGAAAACCTTTGGAAAGAGAAGAATTCTAGGCAGCTCATTTTCATGGTAAAGAGAGACAGCTCAGTCCCAGAGGCCTGCAGTAGTGGCACAGCAGCGTAAGTCAAAGGTGACGTCTAGTGAGAGTCCTGAAAGTCACTGCTGACAGCAATATCCCCAGGGCTCTGAATGAGGTGTCAGGAGTGGGGTGTGTAACTATCAAATTCCAGCCTCAGACTTGGTTCAGGAGAGATTTTTGCTAATAAGCAGCAGAAAACGGAGCGAGGAAAGCAGCGTTGAAAGGACAGTGCTGAGATGCTGCAGCAAGATGCAAGGCCTTTGTCAGTGTAGTTTTGCTTTGCCATTCCTTTCTAGAGATATTTCAGCTTTGTAAACATCTGCGTGTTTGCTGCAGTTCGTGCTTTGGTTTCTAAGCAAGTGACACTTTCTAAGCAAGTGTCCTGAGCCTGGAGCTCCAGCACAGCGCAGGGAGTTGTGCTTCAGTGAATGGACGTAGGGAGCACCACTTTGAGAGACAGCGCCTTACAATTGGGTTGGAAATAATTATCTTCTGCAAATGCCATATTCATTCCTTAAGTCTTTCTCTCACATCTTTCTGCGTAACTTGGCTGTTAGGGTAGAGCAGCGGCAGTGCCACAGAGCAAAGATATGCACAGGCACGTGCCAAACAAGTGGCAACGATGTCGGGTGGTTGATGGAATTGAACGTGTTGTTGGCGGTTGGACTTTGAGACAGTTGGAGCGAGTGGGTTGTGAAGGGTTAATGCAGGTTACAAGCACTTCGTGCA
>JAVJGI010000001.1:24688224-24721331 GCA_035590275.1 Ibycter americanus
AAGAAATCAGGAATACCTCAGTTCGGTGTGTGAAGCGGTGCTGCGCACTGGGCGATGAACCCACTTACGGGACAACAGCAAAGAGTATGGTTTGCCATCTGTGGTGTCTGCTGATGTCTGGTGCTCCTGCAGTCCCATGGGAAAATGAAATGAAAGCCATTCAACCGGCAGGACTCTGCCGTCGCTCTGAGTACCACTGTACCTCGTAATGTCACCGGAATTGGGAATAAGAAAACTTCCTAACACCAATGTAGCATTAAGAGGCAGGCATTCTTTATTGCAGCGCTGGATGCATGCTCCACCTAACCGTATGTTACATTCAAACAAAATTATACAGTCCACACTTACGTTTATGCATTACATTTCTCGGGGAAATCATACATATTCATTCCATAGGCAGTACTATGTTAATTAAGTGTCGCGCATGCTCCTTACAGGTATCTCAGAGTCTTCTAAGGGGTCTCAAACAATAGTTGACCCTATAGTTACAGCTGACTGATCATTGAACCTTAATTTACTTCCCTTATATGAGGAGTCCAAGGAGAGTCCAAGTTTGCTTCGTTAGTTACCTGTACAGCGGTCTCCTCAGCTACCGTACAGTCTTCTCAGCGATCCAAAGTTTTAAACGACTCTTCCCCTCTGAGCATAAAATTACACAGCCAGGCTTGGTTAGCAGTCTCTCCATAGTAATTACACTGAAACAAACCATATAGTTGCAAAGCTACAACAGAATATATAAGAAATACATATGCAAAGCTAAACCAGACTGTATTACTGAAGAAAGCAGGCAGTACGGCTTTGTGGGTTCTGTGTCCATTACCGCTCGGCTTAACTGGTCGTGGAAGGTCCAGAGCACGGGGTAGAAGAATATTTCTGTTACTGCATGAGGCAGTTTGTTAGATAAGGACTGAAATGCAGAAATGCAGTCGGAGCCGTTGGCTGAGCTATGGGAACAGAATGTTTTCCTTCTGCTTACAGAGCCAGGGTGCTGATAGCTTTGGAGGCACTTACCCAAGAAGACGAAGCGCTCATGATGTCCTCAGTGAACAAAAGCGTGTCCCCAAGCGCTGCAAAGGGGGTTTAGAGATTTGTTTCTATCTGGCATCTGTTAGTCTGACACATCTGGTTGAAGACTTGATTTCTTGTTAATCAAATAGCCAGGAATGATTCATAGCAGTTAGCAGGTTTTTAACACCTGTAAGCGTTTTCTACCAGATCAGAACAAAAATACTTCTCTGGAAGCTTTTTCTCTGCCTCCAGAAAGGGCGAGTCTCTTCCAGCTTTTCTAAAGGCTTGTCTCGATGGCGACGGGCCCTGTTTGAAAGGCTGGAAGATCCCTGTCGTAGAGCAACAGTTTGGGAGTGAGACATATTGAGGGAACACAAGGTGCTGCTCCTCTGCTGAATGCCCTGCTCCAGCACCCCAGGGGGCAGGAGTGTATGGGGGGTGGTGGTGGTGGGTGAAGCGGGGTTGCATGGGAGCTGCTGATTAAATAAAAGCTCAGGGGAACTGTTAGCAAATGTGAATTATTTCAAGGCATACTTTCTTACACATCTTCTGTGTAAGAGAGGGATGTCTATTGTGCCGTTGGATGTTTGGTGACACCCAAATTAATTCATATTTTTGGGAGGTGGTTGCTGCTGCCACAATCCCCAGAAAAGCCAACAATTCTGTCTTTGGATGCTGACAGCTGTTGGAAAGCTCAGTATTTGCAAACTGAGAGTGTTTATTAAACCAAAGCACAGGAGGTTTTACAGTGCGGGTAAACCACATATGATGCCCCTGGCTTTCAAAAAATTCTTATGTTAAAATTGTGAAGGGATAGCATAGCTGTGGGAATTTTTTCTTCCTCTTCCTTCTTTTTTTTTTTTTTTTTTTTTTTTTATTTTCTCATTTCATAGAAGACATGTCTATGGTCATGCCTGAGACTGAACGCTCTAGGAAAGCTATTTGCTGATGGTGGGGCAAATAGTTTTTACAGCTTTCAGGCAGTTCTTTCTGGTTGTCAGCTGCTGCTGCTAATTCAGATCGGAGTGCTATACAGTGTGTAATGTCAGAATGTATATAGTGTTTAGTTCTGTTTAGTCCAAGCTGATATAAGAAACATATTGATTCATCCCTGGAAACTGAAGCTTGCCTGATGCCAAGTCTATAATCTACCTTGGTGAGGAAGCAGGAAGTTAGAGAAATGCAAATACAGCTGTTACTTCCATGCCCTCTTCATCACAGAAGTTACGTCTTGACGGGTGTGTATATTTTCCTAGTCGTTTGGGACTTTTTTGCTTCCTCTTGAGACAGAGTGATTTCTATAATCGGCATGCAAAATAAGGAAGGTGGTGGACCAGCGTTTTTTTATTCTCACAGAAGCTGTCAGCTTGGATCTCCTCGTCTTCGGCAAATACCATACAACTACTTGTATGAGGCATCGGTACTCACACACGCAGCGAGGCTGCGCGTCTGCCAGCCTCGCTGTGACCCTGCAGCAGTACGCGGGGATACTGAGCAGCTTTTCATAGCGGTTCCTTTTCCAAGGAACAGTTCACAGTTTAACATCTCAATCAAACTGGTGGTTGTATGTAAGGACAGTAGCAGAGCCCCAGTAAAAAAGAAAAGATCTGAACGGAAAGGTAGGCCACCTTAATTCTGCCACCATAAATTCTGCCACCGTTCCAGGACCTCTAACTCACGGCAGCTTCCCTCGTCACGGGTCTGTGCCACCACTCCAGTTATCTCAATGCTTCCAGCCCCAGCTCTCATGCCTCTTTCATATTGCCAAACTCTTTCTTTTGCTCTTTGTAAACACGAACAGCTGCCAGATGCCTTCCCTCCACAAAAACCTTTCAGAAACTATTTCCCCTCTTTATCCTTAATGTCAGTCTCTTCATGCTTACAATCTCTGGGTTATTTCCTGCTCTTTATTCTTCATTCTGCATTCTGCCTTCATTTTGTGCTTTACGTCCAGAGGTGAGTGACTCCTAGCAGGAGAGCTAAACCCCATCAATTCCAAACCCACCAGCTTCTCCCCCCTGAGCAAAGGATGCACCACACCACAGCTCCTGTCGCCCACCTGGCTCAGACCTTAGACTCCAAGACTGAGTATACATTCATCTAGACTGGTCCCAGGTTTCTGCCTCTTGTGATGTATCTCTGTGCACATAGGTTGAAAATTAGGGTTAGCTCAGCGGCTCCCTCTCTACACCCTCTTTTCTTAAAAAAATGAAAAAAAACCACCATCAGGGTTTACACTGACCTTGAAAGCTGATGTTGTAATTATCTTAGGGGCCTTCTCTAACCTAAATGATTCTATGATCTCCCAAAGCTTGTGTTGTCTAAAATAATTTCCATTACTTGCTCTTATGAACTGTCAGATGATTTCAGGACTAAATGACTTCTATAGCAAAGAGGATACTTTTTCATGATGGACGTAATTTATAAAAATATTTTGGTAGATTTGACCTTGGACAGACCTTTGTGTGATCCCAAGTTGAAGCATCTTCCACTGAGGATGAACAACTGATACCTAAGTTTTGAATACAGTTTTTGAGCTGGCGTCCAGTGTCACTGATTTAAAGTCATTTCCATCATATCACTGTTCCTTAGCTCATTAAAGTAAACAGAAGACACTGTAAAATGCATACTCTTCTCAAGACAGTTTTTACGTAACTGTTTTCTTTTTCTTTTATTATGCAGGGAGGAGCAGGACAGGCTGTGCCCCAAGGGGCGCAAGCCGGGACCCAAGGTGGGCAGCACGGCAGGGACCTCGCAAACGAGGGCACGGCCCCACAGCGCCCAAATGAGAAGGACAGAGCTGGTCCCGTCCAGGGTCAGCCACAGCCCAGGGGCTGCTGGAGCAGCCCATAGCCATGAGGAAGGTCTGAAGCCAAGCCGGGTTAGCGAAGCCAGATATGACACAGCACACCCACAGCATCGTTTGGGCAAGGGTCTGCATTTACATGTGATTTCAGTGATTTGTTTGAGGTGATTCGTCCTTCACAAATACTGGGTAGCTTTTTGGGAGGATGGTTTTCTGGGGTTTTATCATCTGATACTTTGGGGACAGGCAGGTTCTTTTAAGGGTCCTTGGTTGTATGAGAACAACTGGCCACAGAACTGTAGTTTAATTCGAGTTTTATTATTATATAAAGATTTTAGCAAGCAGTGTAGCTTATCATCACACAGAGTTTCTAGCAATTAGTATAGCTTTCCTATTACATAAAATCTCAGTTACTTAGACTTTTCAGTCACCTGGACCCTCCACAGATCAGGTAAAATTCTTAATAATATTAAAATGCAATAAAATAATCATAATTTAGACAGTGATGTTAAAAAGTGCAGGAGTCACTCAATCCACAGAGGAAGAAGGATGATGGGAGGTGATCTCACCGTGCTCCAGCCGACAGTGTTCCCTGTATCACACGGGGAAGCATGAAGGCCATAGCAGTTCAGTTGCTGTTGGATCCGCTTCAAAAACCTTTCGGATAAGCTGATGTATTTATACCTCTCAGTGTAGGAGTTTGGTGTTTATCATTTCCGTAAGTCAGTGGATTCTGAGAAGGCTGCCAGACAACCAATGTGTGAGTATTTCAACTGCTGGAGACAGCAAGCTGCAGGTGGTAATTGCTTCATAATGATCTTTATCTCTTCATCTCCCTTGTGTCCTGCCTGAGGACACACTTAATCTTTTTCTTTAAAATAGAAATTGAAGCAAATATATTGAGAATTTTAACCATATCCCTGTCATCTGGGTACTTTACTTCCCTATTTAGTAATGTGCCTCAGCTTCCAAACTAATCTTGATTTTAATATGATCTTTTTCCTATTCTGGGTAATTTCTTTTCGATATCAATAAAGAGCTCTTGACACAACCGACATTGGTTTATATTATTCTTTGTCACAGGGAAAGTTTTCTTTTGAGACTATCATCTCTTCCAGTAACTACCAGCTCCCCTATACTTCCTTACTGTATTTTTCCAAAGAAATGTTCATCCAGTTCCATGCATTTGTGGAAGTTTTCTGCATCCTGAATGCAGTCCAAATGTGTGTTCTGTGGGAGGATGGCCACTACAGGGAGTTAGAGCACCAATTTATTATTCCACCTAAACGGCGATGCCTGCAGAGGAGGGGAGAAGCAGAAGGAAACTTAATAACCTCAGCTTCTAGAGCTTGTATGGCAGCACCGAATTTGGTGACAACAGTGCTGTATGGCTGGCTTGCTCTGCTGTATTACACCTGTAGGCAGCATATAAATGTCCGGTAAAACACAAAAAATCATTCATAATAATTCAAATTACTAGTTTCAGATGTTATTCATTTGAACAACTTGGTCTATTTGCATTCAGAGCCTATTTTTAAAATACTGTCAGGCCCAAATGTAGATGAAGAAATATGTTTATAGATTTCAGTTAGGGATTTGTTGACTTGGATTTCCAAGCTATTTAACAATAATTTGAGGTGTTTGTTTGAAAGCAGAGCAGTACAAGGTGATGAATCAATGGTGTTTAGGCTAACGAGAATGCTTAATGTCTGGGAATTATAAGCATTTAGGAGTAATGCGACCAGGAAGGTTATAAAACATTAGACTCTGGAAACTTAATACCTGACTTGTGGCAAAGGATGTTTGATTCTGATTTGGTTTGAGAGTGGAAGGCATATGTTTATTATTTGGGGTTTTGTTGATAAATGATAACTTGATCTGTTGTGCTGTGAGGTCTGTGGTCCTCTGAGCCGCGGGCTGTAACTCACGAATGCTTCTGGTCCTGAGGACAAACAAGTGGCATTAAGCTCTCTGTACAGATTGTGTATTAAAAACTAGTGTCTAATGAAGTACCAGATACTCTGATTTTTGAATCAGTCACTTGGTGCTGCTGAAAAAGCCATTTAGGTTTGTCTTAAAAGCCTATATGTGAGCACCCTGGGCATGAATAGTAGAAACTTAAGTAGAGACCTCGGCCTGCTCCTGCTTTGGTGAAATAAATCAGTTGTTAGAGCACCTTGGGAGTTGAGTAGATGTAAAGCAGACACTTGGAGAGGGTTAAGGCAGCTTAGGTGTTAGAATAATCCTAAATTGCTCCTAGTGGGAGTTGTTCTGAGCTCAGGAAATGAGAGGAAATAAGGGCATCTCTTGAAAAATCAACTCAGTTTGGTAAACCTTGGGTTTTTATGATTAAACTCTCAGCTACCTGTTCAAAGTGCAGTAACGTCTAAATGGCTGTGTGGTTGTGAATCACATAACCAGACACGCTGGCTTTTCGTTAGTGCTACTGGAATCACAACAAAAGGAAAAGCAGTACGTGAAATAATTATCTAATGGTAGCAAGGATTGTCAGGAATCCAGAGGACAAGCTGTGTTCGCTGACACTGTCTTACGAATGTGTCTTTTATGTTGGGCAAATGGGAAAATGCTGATAGCTGTGTGTCCAGCTAGAAAGCGTACTCCTAAAATAATTTAAATACTTCACGAAATCCTGTCAGCCCATACAATTTTCTTTTCCTTTTATCAGTGTCCCTTCAGTTCCTTCCACAAAGGCTAATTACTTCATCAGACAGTGTTTCCAGAATGAAATATCGCTTTTTAAATTAATTCTTTTAGAACTTTTTAACATTTTGTGTTACAGACAGTTACGGATCAGTCACAGTGGGGTTTGTTGTTTAGGGGTGGCAGAGAACATTCTGAAAATCAATTTTTACAAAGAAAATTTTTTTAATTTTGAAATTGTCTTGAAAGCATAACTTCTACATTTAGCACAGGTCAGTGTCTAGTGAAGGCAAACCATTTGACGGCTTTTACTTCAGCATCCTTGTTCTGCAGTGAAAGGTTAAGGCTGTCTTGAGAATCACCAGCTTAATCCAAACACTTTGAGCATTTTGAGTACTTTTTTTTTTTTGAGTGTTTTGCTGAACTGGGATGAACATGAGCATACACTTGCACTTCAAAATATTTTCAAAAACATTGCTGAATCATTCCGAAGCACAAAATGATACAGGTTGGACAGGACCTCTGGAGTTCATCTGGTCCTTAGTTTTAATCAGGAAAACGCATCTTTGGTAAAAGCTTTTTGAGAAAAAACCCCACCTACTGCAACAAGAGGCTGTCTCAAGTAGGAGCATATTAAATATTGCTCTAAAATCAATACATGGCATGCCCTGCAAGATGTATAGTGGCCATGCTTCTCTTTATGGAGCCCAGGACACAACTGGCTTTCTGGGTGGCAAGCACACATTGCCAGCTCACATCCAGTTTAACATCCACCACTACGCCCAAGTCCTTCTCCACAGGGCTGCTCTCACTCCCTTTATCCCCCCGCCTGTACTGATACTGGGGATTGCCCCAATGCAGGTGCAGAACCTTGCACTTGGCCTTGTTGAACTTCATGAGGTTCACACAGGCCCACTCCTTGTGCCTGTCCAGGTCCTCCTGGATGCCATCCTTTCCCTCCAACGTGTCTACTGCACCACACAGCTTGGGGTCACCCGCAAACTTGCTGAGGGTGCGCTCCATCCCATTGTCCATGTCACTGATGAAGATATTAAATAGTGTCGGTCCCAGTCTTGATATAGCGATAAGCTTTGGGAATCCAGGCAAGGAAAACTGACAAGCAGAACAGGTCTGATTTTCTCAGACTACAAGTGAAGGACAAAGGACTGGACGGAAGGGGTGCAGGAAGTGTGGAATACCTGGAGCTCTGAAAACCTTTGTGGTGCGGTTTTCAATGGAGCACAACAGGATCAGACATCTGTATTTGCTTAGATCCTTTGAAAATCCCAGCCTAGATAAAATGCTCTATAAAAACCATCTGTGAAATCAGAGCTCTTCTGGCAGCTTTTCTTCCCACTACTTCCCAAACGTTTTCCTTTTATTTTCTGGCATTCAGAAAGGAACATATTTTGGGATGACATAGTTTGAAAAGTTGTCAGTTTTCCTTAATTGTGCAAATATGTCACGACCTGAATTGGAGTACCTCCAATTTACCTGAAGAAGGACTGCACTGCAGAATGACCTTACCTGGCATTTGGCCCCTATAGATAGACCCTCACAGGATAATGCATGGTGATGCTCTAATCCTTTAGCAGATCTGTGTAGGCTGGTCCTTGCACTAACCTCCATTCCTCACTGATTTCAGGAAGTCTGTAAGATGCTTCCAAGGTCACTCTCTGCACCTGACGGAGAGTTCTGACAGACTAAATAGGCCCTAAAGTTGCTTTATCTCCTGCTAGTATTGAAATTGCAGTCTTTTTAGGTGAGACATATCCCCCCAAAAATAGAACTGAGTTTCCCCCCAAAATGTACCACAAAATCCATTTTTTATCCTTTATTTCTCAAGTTTTCACTCCTATTTATTTCTCTGGCTGCAACAATAATTAGTATCACAGAATTAACAAGAGGGGCAACCAGAAAGGGTTGTGGAATGGAACGTGACTGAAGATGCTACCTTTTTGTCATTTGGGTAGGAACTGGTTGGCATTCAAAATGTCCGGGCAGAAACAACATGAGTACAACCAGAAGAAGACCCAGGAACCAGTGAGTTCTGTTCAGATAGTCAGACTGTATCTCCAGTATTTCAGTTAATGAGACTTACAGAATAACAGATTGACAAATTCAAGGAACAGGCTTATGCTTCACAGAAGAAGCTGAAAGAGTAGTACCAAGCACCCATGGCTGAACAAAGAGAAATTTACGTTAAATCAAGAAGTGAGTTTATTGGATTAGTCTTGCTTTTAGCAGAGGACTGTTTTTTAAATCTCTTTAGCAGGTATTTTGGTGTATTCATATTAGAATATGTACTCATATTTGCAATAATTAAATTATTTCTTGATGCAACAAGGGGGACACCCTCAGCCGCACTGGCTCAGAGCTGCCCTGAGCTCCAACAGTCGAACTCCCAGGAGGGGCATACGCTCAGGACCCTGGCACGTCTCGTGGTTCCCTCCTTTTTCCAGCTCCACAGTCCAGCTGGATGCTACAAACAGCAGTCGTGTGTTCATTGCCTGGTATCAGAAGAAAATTGTAGGTATTAACAACAGCTAGTGGAATATTACCATAAATATTGTTCAAGCAACCCTGTTTCAGCTGCTCTGAGAGATTCACAGAAGAAATGAATGAATGTTCTCTTCGTCAGTGAGTATCCAGAGTAATTGTATCCGAGTCAATAATCTTAGCTCTCTTTTTCTCTTATGTCACAATACATGGAAGGTAATCCCATTTTAATCATGTCTTTGCTCCAGCCCAGTTAAAGAGCAGTGAGTCATCGCTGACTGCAGGAGAGTTGCCACTGGTTTAAGCTGGTTACAGAAAGGGCTGAGTTTGTTTTCCTACTTAGATCAAATGTTCAGATATTGTGCAAGTCGTGTATCTACTTCAAAACAGAAACGTCTTGATGTTTTTGTCAGAAAGGACTTGCAGAGCATGAGTTTTACAACAGAATACATAAACTCTGCTAGGCATAAATCATTTAGGTAGTTCATAGCACATTTCACTTAATCCCGTCGCTGCAGGGCTCTTCTAGATCCTCCATTATCAAATCCTGCTGGTTATTCACCCAATTTCCTTTCTTAACTGTCTTCCCCTCTCCCTTAGCATTTTGACAGGCATGATCCTGGGGTGTCTGGTAGTTGGCAGCTGGCAAAATGGCATTGCTTTGGCCTCGCTGAGAAGGGACCCCCCTGTGAACAATCTCCCTGGAGCAGAGCTGAAGTTTAAAAACTGCCTGAAAGCCTCGGCGAAAATTTTCATTAAAGAAACCGTAGATGATGGGGTTGACGCTGCTGTTGAAAAAGGCCAGCCAGTGAGCAAAGGGATAGATGTAAATGTTGATGATCTGCAGCTGGATATCTGAAAGGTTGGCGTAGTCTGAGAGCATCATCAGAGTCCACAAGGGAAGCCAGGACAGGGTGAAAAGCAAAGCCACAATAATGAGCATTTTGATGACTTTTTGTTTCTTCTTGGACACACTGTGACGCTGCTCCTGGCTGTGTTTTCCCACCACGGGCATCGCTGTGTTGAAAAGAGCAATGCTTATCCTAGCGTACATGATAACAATGAGCGACAGGGGAGCCAGATAGATGTTGGCGAACAGAACTGTTGTATAGATCTTTCTCATTCCCGGGTTAGGCCAGTCCTCCCGGCACCAGTATACAGGGCGGGTTTCATTGCCATAGCCAATGATTACCCTGAAATGCTTCTCTTCTTGTACCTGCAGCGTGACTGCAGAAGGACACATGATCGCAATGGCCAGAATCCAGATGACCGCTATAATGGCAACTGCAGTTGAAATGGTCAGCTTCTGCTTAAACGGATAAACAATGCATCGAAACCTGTGGCAAAGATACCAGGGGACATATGTGGAGAAGCCATTTAAGGAATGCTTAATCCAGCAGGCAAGCGTACGCGCACATTTTAAATTGTGTGGTTTTTAAAAAGTACAGATGGAATCACCTCCTCATCCTGCATAAACCAGTGGACTTGCATTTAGCTGCTCCATTTAAGAGCTGTGTTGGTAAAATCAATCTTTAAAAAAAGTCACATTTGCTGTTAAAATTTCCTCCTTTTGATCTGTCTCCGTACCTGCCTGCTGCTTCTGCTACTTCATTTAACCAAAGCAGGTAGTAGTGCCTCTGCTGTCTAGCTTAATAACTAAGGAACAAATCAGTTCTAGGCAGCCAGGTGTAGCCCAGCTGTACCTTCTGTAAGAGACACCAGTGGAGGAGCAAATTGCTAGGGCTGCTCTTTAGACCGGCCACTTTTTTTTTTTTTTTTTCTTAATAGCCTTAGGAGCAAAATACACCTGATTTATTTCAATGTTGTGTGGGTTACTGAATTGGCCTCAGCATGGCCAGAGGGAGATGAAAGCAAGAGTTTACAGTCTCTGCATCATCTTACCTGTCTACAGCAATAGCAACGAGAGTGAAGACAGAGGCAGAAACAGAGATTCCTTGGACCATTCCACTCATCTTGCAAACCAGGCTCCCAAATGGCCATCCTGGAAGGAAACAGGCAGTTGAAATAGCTGCCATCTCACTGCAGCACGATGCTTATACACATAAAAGGATATTTCCACTCTAGAACTAACACATTTCTTTTGTTCTGTCAGGCCATAACAGGGGTTAGGAAGGCTGAGGTTAAGTAAATAAATGCTTTGCCAGATGCCTTGGGTGAGTTTCTGACGTTCAGAAAAACAGCAAAGCAAACATTTGTGGTTTAACATCCCATTAAAACGAGATCTCAAGACAAGAAAGGGAATCGACCACTACAGTTGACTGTTCTCTGCATGTGGCTTGTAGCATCCTCCAAGTCTTCCTAAACATATGACCTGGTAGTGGGAGAATCCCTTCCTAAAGATGAGGGATGTGGAAGTCAGCAAGGACAGCCCCAGTCAGAAGGTGGGTTAGAGGCTTGTCTTCCTCACCTCTGACTTGCAGTGGCTTGAAATGCCTACAGAGCCCACTCAGGAATATGCACCTGGCTCTCAGGGCCCCTAGGGAAGCCAGCACTCAGAAATGCAGGCGAATCCCCCTCAAGCTCTTTCTGCCACATAGTACCAACCAGCCTACCTGCAATGATGTTGTCCAGGAGGGTGGTGGGCATGCAGAAGATTCCCACCAGTAAATCGCTGACAGCCAGGTTTAAGATGAAAAGGTTTGTGACTGTACGCATATGTTTGCTCCTCAGGACAATAAAGCAAACCACTCCGTTGCCAACCATGCAGAGCAGGAAGATTAGGAGGTAAGAGATGATGAAAACAGCTGCCACTGGAGGCTGATGAAGGTAGAAGTCCACATAGGAGACATTGCCTTCTAAGTAGAGGTACTTGTATGTCCCATTATAACTCAGCATGTGAGGCCAATTGAATGAAGAATTTGAGTCCATTTTCTTACTCATGTTGTAATGTGCCTGAAAAGATATTTTTTTAAAAGGGCGCTTTAGTATGCTTGAAATTGATCTGAAGAAATGTGACTGGTTTGGATATACTGTGTGTTGAAATACATGCAAAACTTACGTATACTCACCCCTCCATGGTTTATTTTAACACTCTGTGTTCTGAGCCTGCCCAGATAGGAAAAGCAACAAATACTGTTAGTTTGATTTTTACAACACAGGTGTACAAAAATGACCAGTAAGGCTGCTGAGGGTTCTCTTCCTTCTGTGGGCTCTATAAATTCTTTCCTTTCCCAAAGGAGAGGAAAGCCAGGCAGGATGTAAACTGGCGTATTGTTGTGTCACGCTAACAAACCAACAACCTGAACGGTTTATTTTGAGGAAAAAAGATAATTGGAATTCTTGAGAAATACATTTACTCAAAGTAATCTGGCATTAGGCAGCAGTGAGATTGCTCAGCCATGAAAACCAGTGATTAAATTAAAGCTTTCTGAAGCGGCACAAACTTTGTGCCTAAATGTATCAAAATCCAATCCCATTTCACTGAAAATGAAATATTTTTCTGTACAGTTGGTATTAGACCACAGTTGACTTTGCTTCCCTGCTTGCAAGCTGCATAGGTCAGAAGATGAGTCTGCAAACATGAAGGACTACACTACGGTTAAAATATGCTGAAGTACAATATAGCTGGATTCTTTTCCTAGCTATGCTCCTGAATTCTCACATGATCTTGGGGAATTCATCATCTCTCCATGTTGCAGTTTTCCTGCTACAAGATATGAGTAGTACTGTTCCCACATGGTTTATTCACACTGTGATGTAAATTCTCCCATTTTATATTTTATTAGATTACTGTTGGCAAAAAAACCTAGCGCTTTCTAAGGAAGACTTTTTTCAAGTCTGAACTTTCTTGATGTTGAATCTGGCTTAGGGAACTGGGGTTGTTTAGCCTGGAGAAAAGGAGGCTCAGAAGGAACCTTTTCACCCTCTACCTGAAAGGAGGTTGTAGCGAGGTAGAGGTCAGTCTCTTCGCCCAAGTAACGAGTGATGGGACGAGAGGAAACGGCCTCAAGTTGCACCAGGGGAGGTTTAAAATGGATATCAGGAAAAAAGTTCTTCACCAAAAGGGTGGCCAAGCATCGGAACAGGCTGCCCAGGGAGGTGGTAGAGTCACCACCCCTGGAGGTGTTTAAAAGACATGTAGATGTGGTGCTTGGGGACATGGTTTAGTGGTGGGCCTGGCAGTGCTGGGTTAGTGGTTGGACTTGTTGATCTTAAAGGTCTTTTCCAACCTAAACAATTCTGTGATTCTATCTTGGTTTCAAGCTACAAGTATCTATGCCTGCTGTGTTGTAGTAGCAATGCTTTTGCTGGTGTAATGGCCTGAACATAAGGGACACAGGACTTTTTATTCGACTGCTTGACAGAGCTGAAAGAATCAATTTAAGGTAGTTACAGAAATGGTATGCTCCAAACTTACTTACTTCCAAATTTAACTGGTTGAGATTAACAGGCCACAATCTGTTTTCTTGCCCTGTAGAACCTATAGTTACACGAGACCCTGAACCAAAATTCTAAATCGAATCTGAACCGTGACAAACTTCTAAACTATATATTATACAACTCACATAGAAATGGTACCAGCCTACATAACAGGCCAGCACTGGCACCTTGACATTGATAGCTGATACCAGATGACTTGGATACAGCATTCAAAATTGTCTTCCACATTTATTTTATCTACCATAAAGAGGCAGGGGGATAGAGGTGTTCCTAACTTAAAAGAACAGCAAAATTACTTGGTGGCAGAAGGCATAAAATTAAGGAGTAGGTGCAGGTGCCTTTAGGACATTTACAAATTCCTTACTAAAAATGGAATTTAAATTAAGGCACGAGTATCCAAATCCTGATGAGGTTGTATCTGAGGGAAGGGAAGTGCTGGCTACACCTCTTTCCTTATGAAAGGAAGCTTGGAGTGGGCCCTTTTTTGTGCAGCTAAGGTTCAGCTGCCACCTCAGATACTTGATGATGAGGCGTATACTCGTTTTCCCGTATCTGTGGAGTAATGATGGAAGGTGACATTCTGTTGTCACTGTGTGTAGGGCAGCCCTCTCCCTGGGAAAAGAAAAATGAGTGTTAGGTACCAATGCTAAAAGAGCAGGTGGTTTTTCTTCATTCTTCTTGCTGTGTTTTACTTAAAAGTTTCTAATTTACCTTCTGTCTCGGCCTGTCATTCCCTGATATATTTACTCACACCTAATTCTCGGGAAAGCGCTGTAGCTTGTCTATATTTTGCTTGTCAATGAAATTCAATAACATCTCTGTAAGTGTTTTACTTCCAGCAGCAAATGCAGTTTAAAAAAATAATTTATTCTGCTATGCCTCAGGTTTGGAACAAGCAGAGTAGTGAAAAAAAACCTGTGTTCTGGTGTCTTCTCCATTTTTAGAAGTTAACAGTAGTACAGTGTTTGTAACGGGTCTGTATTTTTATATATTCATTAAAATGTCTGCACATTAACGTAGGTAGATGTGAATCTGATATTCTCTTGCAAAAAAATAGCTGCTTGTATGTTGTAACAAAGCAGTATATACAGGCTAGCTGTAATCGTGGTATATTCTCTTCTGCTGTCATTACGGAGAAAGACTATTTATCTTTATTGTTTTCATTCAACGTATTTTCAAAACAATTGAAAATATTTTTATTCAAATGTATTACGTGCCAAATGCTTTAACTCACCAGAGATCAGAGTCAACTGCTGTGGAAAGTGTTTTCATGCCAATGTTAGTATTAGTATTCACTCAAGATAGCAGGCACCGATGCATTTGCATACAAACATGCCCAAGATGAAGAGTGTCAGCAGAATTCAGATACAGATATTTGACAATAGTAGTTTACACTGTTCCTCTAATCACAGATCTGGAGCTGCGCTTCATAAATCCCAGGAGATGCTGCCTCACTAAAACTCAGCACCTCATGCTCCCTTTTGGCCTGTGACAAGAAATGGACTTACTGTTGCTCACTTTCCTCATCTTCCCCCAGCCGGTTTCTCAGGGTAGCAGGGAGCAGGAGCCCAAGCACTCTCTGCCCAGGGAGATAACCACCTAGATGAGAAGCAGAGCTTACCACAGGAGCTTCCTTCACTGGGAAAGGCAGCGGGGTGCCTAGCTTGTTGTGGTGATGCTGGATAAGGCCCAAATCCGTACCAAGGAACCGAACACTCTAGTGTTTTCTCTGTAGCTCCAAGTCACTTCTGAGGCTGCCAACCAGTGGTATTAATCAAGTCAGAGATGTGAGGGTTCTTGCGTTCAAGCCTTCTTTTCCTGATGGCTATTCAAGCCTTCTTTTCCTGATGGCTAGTGATGAGAGTAAGCAAGGAGCTTGGTTGAACACTGGGGAAGCGAAATAGCAAGAAATGGAGCAAATGGTGCCAGTAATCTGACAGTTGTTACATGTTGCGAGCAAACAAAGCAAGTGATGGAGCTACCCTAGACATGTTGCTGCATTTTAGACAGTAAATGCAGCTGTGCAAGAAAATAGGAGTTCTGCTCTGTGCCGAGCAAGGGCAAGACTTGTGCTCCTGGTAGGTCTCCTATCCACTTTTGAAAATTTTGGCAAAGAGTAGCAATGCACCCAGTCCCAAGAGTTTGGAAAAAGCCAGGTCCTCTGCCCCTTCTCATCCGCTAGCAAAAACCCCCATGTATTTGGCTCCTCTGTTTTGGCTTCTCCAGCATTTCTCTGCAAATAGGACAGCCAGAAATGTATTCTGTTTTACTATTATTATTATAAATTAACACTAACTTTCTTCTGTAATCCTTTGCTTCCCAGAGGTGGTGCTTTAAGAAAAGCTCCAGCCTGGGGAAGATGGCTTTTGCCTCCAGCCGTGTTCCCAGTCCCTGTGACCAACAGGGCCTGTGCTGTCAGAAGCAGCCCTGCAGATGGGATAGAAGTGGCTTTCCTTCCTTGGCCTCCATACTTTGGCTTTCTAAGGGGTCTCTGATGGCATGAGGAAGTCCTTTGCCATTCCATGCTAGAGGAGCATTGCTCCTCTGTGCAAGAACAGAGAAGGAGCGCCTATGGTTCAGATTTTATTGCTGCTTTGCACGTTATATACACAACCACTTGCAGGCTACACAGCCTTTTCTTGGCTTTTTTACAAGTACAAACTGTTACGCAGGTTTAAGGCTTTTGTCCCAGGTGTACAAACCCTTGTGGGTCATCCCTGTGCAGTGGCAGTATTCTAGTGAATTAATTACTTGTAATTCTGTTCATTAAGACAACTGAAATAACACCTTATCACACTAAAAGCAGGAGAAATAATTTTGTAATTATTTTTTTATACATATCTTGGATCTTCTCTCTTTTTTTTGGCAACGTATTGTAAAGCAACAGCTTTCAGTCTTTCCAGTAATGAACTCTGGAATAGTTTTTGCTTGTAACTGATAAACAAGAAGTTGCAAACAGCCTCAAGGCAAAACTGGAGCTGTGTGTCTCACATAGTATGATCACAGTTGCACTAATGAAAATCTGTATTACTGTGGCTGCAGCAAACACAGCAGATTTGCCATACAAACACCATAGCTTACAGGAAATGGAAAAGGTACATGGATTTTTATTATATTGAAGCTGAAGTTGAAAAGGATTGGCTGGAAGGAGAAATGAAGGTGGTGCCTTGTGTTTTCACAAGACACTTGCCAGCTAAAACAGACCGTGATAAATAATCAAGAGAGGCTCAGAAGACAGAAACATCAGTCATCTAAGAGAAAGGAAAAAATAACGCAATGCATAAATATTACAAGGTGATAAATAAAAGTAATTTGCTTCCACATGGTAATTGGATAAGAGCATGGCCTCCCTACTTCATTTAATATACCAGAGGAAAATCTGCAAAGAAGTAAAGCAAGAGCCGCCACTAGTGAAAAACTGCCCAGTCCCACACACTGGCTTTTTAAACATGTGAAACTCATACGCTGTTGAATACCAGTAACGGCACCCATACACAAATATGCGATATAAAGTCTCACAGCATAACCACAACAATCTCAAGCCACTGGATATGGAAAATCAATTTTCCATATTTACAATAACAGTTCAAGGTAATTATGAAGTGAATGCAATTATTTTTATTGGCCACATGGAGGAAATCTAGTAACCACTGGAGCCAGCCAACACTGTTTCACCTTTGTGCACAACCATCTGTTTTTGTTATCTTGATTTTTGTGTGTGGGAAATCTCATCACAGAATCCTCTGAGGCTTTAGAAGCTGAAACAAAGATAAGGAACCTTCAGAGACGTGAAGGGCAGAAGCATGTTGTCGTGGAAAAAGAAAATGTAATGTGGTAAGTGCTAAAAAAGCAGTTCTTCCCTTATCCTGAGCTCTGTACTCAGTAATGGGTCAGCTATAGAAATTTCTTGGAGACCTTGGGAAATGATAGCATGTCTGGTCTGCTGAAAAGTTCGAAAATCCTCCTTGCAAAATACAGCCACTGAGGGACAGCAAAAATAGCAGTACCTCATTCTGTGTCTTAGAAATAAGGAGAGACAAATGCACAGATTATCCTATGACTCAGTGGATCAGAAAAAGCTATTGACCAAGACAAACAAATTGTTCTTGCCTTAAAAAATCTAAAAAGATCAACTGTGAACATTCCCAGCTCAGTAAAGTGCTATTAACAGCTACTTTTAAGAATTAAGTAAGGCATGTAAACTAGTATGAGAACGGGAAGTGGTCACAAGTGACCTCTGCCTCAACGAAAAGCAATGTTTTTGGAAGAAGCAATAGCAGGGAAAGCAGTTTGATTGCCAGCCAGGCACTTTGGTTGCAAAAGACCATTTCCTATGGAAGTCAGCTTAAAACCAAAATACTATTCAACACGGGCACACTGCACAGCACTATGCAGTGAGGCAGGAAAAAACTGGGGGAACCACAGACTGTGTCACAGTACTAGGGACAAGGATCTGGGGTTTGCACCAATCTACCTGCTGAACGCGAGGCAACAGCAGCATGACATACAGAAATGGCAGGCACCTCAACAGCATGTAAACTTACACAACACAAATACCTCCATGCTGTTCATGACTCAGGGCTCATTTCATTTGTTGCATTTAGTTCCGGTTGATTTAATTCAACACAGAGTTGGACCAAGTGCAAGAAGTCTATAGGAAGTCACAAGAAAGATCAGAGGGTTCAAGAGTATGACCTCCAGGGAAGAACTGTAAGATAAGGGGTCATTTAATCTAAAAAGGTAAAATGGGGCAATACATTCTCCCACTTGGCTGTAAATTTCAGAAACACTTTATCATAGCATCATACCTGTCAATAGGTTAGACACAAAGGATGGATGTCTGCAGTTCATTGTGAGCAGGGCTTATCTTTGCTTTCTCTTGCAGAAGAGTGGAACAGAAAGAGTGGTTCAGCAGCAGCCAGACACCAAGTTCCAGACTGAGGCTCCAGGCAGAAGCTGTCACTAACAAACTGGAACACCTGGCTTTGCCAAGATAAATGCCACAGACAAGACAGCCTTTTTCCCAAGTCAACATTCTATTAGAGTGTTATTAACTTCCTTGAAACTGTTTCAAGGTACGTTTTAACCTCATTTTGCACTTAATGTCAGTTTGCCATATAAGCAGAAGCGTTCAGTCTGTGTGAGACAAGACCTGAACTGCAAAGTACAAACTCTAAGAATAAGAATATTTATGAATTATGGTAGTAGAACTCACTCTTGAAGTATTTTATTTACTTATTCATACATCAGAATTCCCACGATATTTTATATGAAATACCTGGGAGTGCCTTATCTCAAAATAAGTACCAAGTATCACATGGGAACAGTAGGCTTTCATCTAGGAAAAGGAAGCTTGAAAGAAAAGCCACACTAAAAATAGCAAGTTGCAATAACACTTTTTTTTTTAACTGACATTTACTTCCATGAAGAAAAACAGGTATACAATCAGAAGAAAATTTCTCATTTTTAAATGGGCAATCCCAGGGAGACGTACCAATCTTGAAGTTGCGTGCAGAGCTCTTATGAATGGGCTTAAACTGTTTATCCTCCCCTAGCAGTCATTTATCTGGGTAGTCCAAGCTGGGACCAAAGAAAATATTTTCTCAAGGTAATCTGGTTGTTTGTTTTTTTTTTAAAAGATCTTAAACTTTTCCTATCCTAATTATGAAGGACAATGCTATCAGTAGGATTGTTATAATAAACAAAATAAGACTTAGTTGCAGATTACTCATCCACTTGAGCTGGGAATATAAAACATTTTGCCGAAAGGCCAAATCTCAAATGTAAATCAGAAGATGCTATTGGCAGGTGAGGCACTCACAGTGAGTTTGTTACGTTTCTCTAGAATGCATTGGTTTTTCCACCCTGCTTCATTCTTCTGACATTCAAGTAATATTACACAGTTTTCATGTCAGACACTGATTTTATTACCACACTAACCAAGGAAAACTAAAGCTGAAAGCCTACCACAGCAAAACCATGCTATAGCTAAGCATTTTCTGCCATTTGCTATTAATTGACATTAAGATGCCAGTGCATTAATTTTATCCTGTCAAGCACATACATGACTCCTACCAATTTGCCCAGGAACATTCAAAATCTGAAATAACCCATTTGGCTCATAGTTGAGTATGGGGTGGAAGCCTATCTGTTACTTGTTTTGCCTTTTAACCATCAGAAATCTGTACAACATGCTGCATCAGGAGAACAGGAACTGATAGCATAAACAGATGCAGTGACAGTGTTTTTAACACTAGCTGAGCGAGACCTTCGTTACACAGTAAAATGAAAGTTACGCAGCACTTTGGTCGCAAAAAAAAACCCCAGAGAAAATGTTTTCTCCATGCATGTTATATTATGATAGCTGTAACATAACATACATTCTGGGAGCACTGTTGCTTAGGCTGCTTACCTACTGCTTGTCATTATACTCCTATTTTTTTGCTTAATGCTCAGTCAACCTTCAAGCTTCCGAATTTAAAGTTTTTCTATTTGATGTGTCACAGGCTGTTTTAAATTTTAACTAAAATCTCAGCCAACTGTTCCCTGAAATAAGGTTAAAGTAAGATTTCCACACATAGGCACACTTACCCAGCCACTTTATTAAGAAGCCTAGGAAGTCATAAGATTCTTAGCTGTCTTATACTTGGAAATGGCTTTTTGTCATCTTCAAGAGAATTCCCCTAAGACCGTTCACAACCCAAGTCTCAAAGTTTCACATCTATATGCGGCCTTTTTTCAAATTTCGAATCTAAGGAGTCTTTTAAGCCTCAGTCCTCTCGGCCAGCAGCAGGGTGAGAAACAAGGATGGCACTACCACTAATGTCAGCAGCACAGGGGAAAATAATCATAAGGCACTGAGCTCAGTGGAGTGCAAGGGAATTATACAACACATTTGGTACAGGGCTTGTCCTCATCATGAGAACAGAGACTTACATCCAAGCCTTAAATTAATAGCTGCTCAGTCAGAAACCTAGGACATTTGTGAGAGAACATCTATTTAGAAGTTGCACAATGCCTAACTGAAAGCGATCGTAATTCTTACTGAGGCTAAGTTAAAGGTATTGGAACATGGTTCCTGTGTTTTCTGTCATGGCACCTGATAGCATTCTTGTCCTCTTGATCTAGCATTATACCAAAACCACAAGTACTCTGAGAAATATCCTTTTGTAAGTCAGTGCAATTTACCTGGTGCTTAGGATGCATTCAAAGACACTAATACTTAGGGTATCTTCCCTTAAGACGGTTCATGCCCCCATACGCTAGACTGCATAATCTAGCACTATCAAGAAGAGTACTGGGCTTGCTACAGGAAAGGAATGAATGCTGTACAAGCCAGAACTGGGCAGAAAGCTAAGGGCACTCATTCCAACTTGCCTTTGCTATTCAGACATGCATTCTGCAGAGAACTGATGAGTTTCTCATTAAATTAATTGGGTCTTTGTGGCTGAGCAGTAAAACGTCCAAGAAAGTGCTGTAGAAAAAAGCTGTACAGCAAAAGCAGCATTCTCTGTGTTCACCAGTACACTCACAGCCACCGAATGCCACAGCACTAGCAGTGCTTTGAAAGTAGACTAGCAAAGCTGTCAGATCTCTCTTCTCCTTTGCTAACATGGGCTGAACAAACATGTCCACTACTTCCGTGAGCCAGACACTGAGCATGACATTCTCGATATCCTCTGCTACCCCCTCATACCTTGCGCATATTTGTCCATTTTAATGTATTATTTGAATTCAGGAAGGGAAACAAGTTCCTAACTGAGCAGCTTTCAATAAAGTTAAACTATTTCAATTAAGTCCTCTTGAGATCTGATCCGTAAGTAGCAGCTTCCCATCCATCGTGGGAAATTGGCCAGGAACCATACTAAGTATCATCTGAACTGGTCTGAGCTTTTTTCACTGGAGAGATACTCCAGTAAGCATTTGGCAGTAAGTGTTGAGGATTAAGCTATAGGAACTGTTCAATGATCACTGCCAGGCTTTCTGCAACACTAAATTCCCCACTAATGGAAGATGAGCCTCCTAAATTGCCACCTTCCAGCACAGCAGCTGATTTTTACCATCCCCAGTCCTTCAATATTGGCTGGATGGTAGGCACAAAGCTGAATCATCTGATCTTATCTGCAGACCAAGGCTCTACAAATGAGTCACTCCTTGTCAGAGCACTCAAGTGGAGATGACAGCCATGTCATTTGGAGTATTGAAAGTGAACAGAGTAATTGGGGGAATAGGCAGAAGGAGGAAGCAAGTGTAATCATAGTTTAGGCAGAAGCTGAAAGGTGGGACAATCATGAGATAGTCCCAGAGGAGCATAAAAATTGGCAAACAAAAAAGCCATTGAGGAGCCCATCTGTCAGGTTGCAAGCTAATTCACTACGTACAGAGAAGCAGGTGCTGTCATGTAGTTTATGCCACACTCCACCCAAAATGGGGGTCACAGAGGATTCTGTCATCACTACGGAGGGAATGACCAGAACTCAGCCCAAGGTTCACTGACGCCAAGTTATAGTCCATACAGGAATGTGGCGTGGACATGTTAGTTTTTAACCCGCTGCAGAGCTGCAAACTGCCAAGACATGTGGCAAACAAATCTGCCCTGTGTTGGCTCCTCCACAGTAAGTCTCTAACAAAGCATTAAGTGTTTCCTCATGAAGGATACAAGCGTTCCTGTGGAAAGTCCCATTCTGTGACGCAGGATGATGCTGTTAGGAAGATAGGGTCCCAAGTAAATAATTAAGCAGGTCAGCCCACTTTCTCACCCATCCTTTTCCTGCTGTCAGCTGCTCGAGGTAGCTGAAAAGCCAGCAATGCCTTACAAGCAAGCCCCCGGGCAGGGCTGGGAGCAGTGCAAGCAGTCCAGGTCCCAAAACAGAATCATTTGCTTAGACTGTCAGGGCACCCCTTGGATCAAACACAGGTACAACTGAAACAGGACTTTAATTTTGACAGTAACACTAAAGAAGTCTGATTATAAGCCTCCATTCATGTTGGTTTGTTTCCAAGTAAAAATTGTATTTTGAGGTAACTACAGAAGCTACCATCACACAGGTACTGCTGTATGGGCAAAGGATGACAAGACTCTCATGCAACTGGAAATCCAAATGGAGGTAGAGATTATGGCAGCTATCCCTCCGAGTGGAGTTCAGCATTAAAAACTCAGGACATCTGACCGGCTATCAAGTAGTTACTCTCACTATGGCAAACTGAGTACAAAAACCAGCATTAAGTAAAAAAAAATTACGCTTGTAGAGAGTTGTAAGAGAACTAAACTCAAGCAAAGGTGTGCTAGTGAGAGCTTCCTGGGGCGCTATCCTCAGCCCAGTCACCAAAACACTTACACTTCAAGCCAAACAGGATAGCATTTTTTCCTGAAGCCAAGGGCTTGGACAATAGAGTTTTGCAGTGTTTATGACATAACCTTCTGCACTGCTTTTTAAACATTATAAAAACAAAACTTGGAAAACTATATGGATTTTTAAATGTTATTTATTATTTTATTTTACCCAGAAAATTGGTTTCTATCTAGAATTATTGAAGTGGAATGAAGAATTTCTCTTGTCCCTCCCAGCTTCCTTTCTCCTAACTGAGAACATGTGAGCTGCCAGCAGCCTGAACCAAAACAATACCAATGCAAATAGCACATCACAAGGTTTTTTAGCATTAGGTTATATCTATGCTTATTGTGAAAAATGAGCAAGAGGCGTAATTATTTGATTTAAACCTATTTTAGCATGGAAGCGTTATTGCCCAGTAGGAGACAGGCATAAAAGCAAATGGAGCCCATGATGTGGAGGATATCCATTGCTTCTCCTGAGCTGGAAGGCTTCAATACAAACCTCATGTTAAGAATCTCTATTCAGTCTACATACAAGAGAACAAAAGTATTGTACTTACAAATCAAGGGGGAAGGAGAGTGTATCTATAGAGCAAAAGCATATGAAGCTACCCAGTAAGCATCCATTTTTGACAAAAATCACGGTAACAGGCCCAGAGTTATGAGACTGACACCCTCCTTTCAGGTATTTGCTGTAATTTTACACAAATACAGGTGTGTGTGAACTACCATTAGAAAAGAGTAAGATGTCATCCCCTGTCCCCCCCACAAAAAAAACCCAAAACAGCCTACTCCAATTAGAAGAAAGTCTTAGAACGACACATACAAGGCCTGCTTGTTCTCCACCAGGGCTTGAGCCAATGCCGCTTTTGGGGTGATTTAACTGTCCCATGCAATTAATACCTTAGGTCCAATAATATCAACATTGTTTTGGGGTATGTAGCCTAAAACACATCCTTTTAACCCCTCTATACCACTTAGTATATATTCATTCAAACCCAGCCAGCTGCACACTTAACATGAAACTAATTGCAGTGTTTACATGGTTTGCATTTATTACAATTAAATAGCATTTTACCTCCTCGTCATCCAAGTTCCCAGGTAGTGGAATATCTCATTACTCTTCACTAGAAATTAAGCAGAAGAGTCTTCCTTGACAAAGGGCACAATAGGTAAACTACCTGTGCAGCAAGTCAGTGTTGAATCCTTAACACTTAGCCACAATCAAAAGTCAGATTTGTCCTCTAATCTTAAATAAATGTTCAGACTGAAAAAAAAAAAAAGAAAGAAAGAAAGAAAAAAAAAGTCTGTTAAGCTTATATAGCAAGGGTTTAACCTGCATAGTATCATCTCTCTAGGAAGAGCTAAATAGTTTGTAGGACTGTAGAACAGGGAAGTGGAGTCAACTGTTCCTATACCTTCCTACTTGCTAACTGTTCACTTTTACTGACTTGGCACACCAGCATCTACATCTACACAGTTACTTTAAATACTTACTTACAGAGTAGTCCACCGATTCTTTCCATGAATTGGTCTAATCATTTCAAGCTGTTTAGTACTCCTGAACTCCCATTTACTGCCTCAGTGAGTCGATTTTCATTATGCACTGAGCAATTCACACAACTCAGATTTTAAGCCTCACCTGGATAACATTGACAGCCACCTCTAACAGAGGTCAGAAATTTTACATACTCCTATCATACGAAGAGGTTATGCCTCAGTAACCTGTGGGGTTCAAGCTGTCAGGCTTGAGTTGGTTTTCTGTCCAAACAGGCTATTCCTTCCTCACAGTCATCCCTGTACCCTCTCCTGTGCTTTTCCAGGTATGCTGCATCCTGTCAGGGATGAAGGGGAGAGCGGCACGCAGCACCAGTGGCATGAATGAACCCAGCAGTTTCAGTAGCATGGTAAGCTATTGTGCCTTGTCACGTCCTCTTCCCTGAGGATCCCTTTTGTCACTGATTAGTGTTAATCATTATTTCACCAGGTTACCACCACGCCAAGAGCTCAACGAAAATAGCGACTGGAAACTACCATCGCATGTACCTGTTGCAAGTTAACCATGCATATGTATGTATTTCAGCTCTAAAAAGGTTTATTTTAATTTGCACCTGCACTCTGGGGTCTCCATCGCAACGAACCCAAGTTCACATGTTGAACCAAACTCTCTCCTCTCCCCTGAAGCCAACTGTTCAACGCGTGATAGCTGAGGCTCATGTGTGCCACAATTGTTCCCAACAGCATTTGCTTCTGTACTCAAAGCAGCTTATGATTAAAAATCCAGTGTATTTGATGGGCTGTTAAGCTGTCTTCACCTGTTAGTTTTATTATGTACCTTAAACAACATAACCTGCACCAGTCATATCATAACGCTTCTAACAGCCTAGGTTTATCCACTTGAAGGCAACAGCAAAACAAGCACCCTCTAACCGTATTGACTAAGGTCACCTGATTACTAGTAGCATTTTACTGAAGGCCTCAGGATTTTAGGCTTTAATTTTAATGATGGTTGAATCATTAATCAAGAATCATTTAATGAAGCTAACTGTACAGTAACTCTTCCCTTCTGAAGAGAGAGTTAATGATTTCCTTCTAGAGAGAACCGCTTTTCTGTCAAGGCAGTTCTCTTGATACCATTCACTTACTATGTCAGAAAGCTCGAGTCAGTCAACAGGTTCAAGATACACAATCCTGCTACAAGGAGATCAAGCCAAAGCTTTCAAAAAACCTCATCCTTAAGTTTTAATGCCATGTGGGAAATTGTTTTAAACTCATCTATTACACAATTAAATAATCACTTCATCTAGTTTAAGGGCATTCGTGCATCAAATACCAGCCACAGCTATTACCAGACTACCAACTGCTAAACTTCCATAGAAATAATGCAATTCTCACACAGTACACAAGTCCTGCCTTCAGTTCACAGGAGTTCAGAGTGTTCAGCAGGTCAGTGGCTCAAGGCACAGATGTCCCGTCGCCCACGACCTTGTTCGACTCACCCTAGATCCAGTTTACCCTACAGGTACCTCAGTCCCATGAGCAGCAACAGCCCGTCCTATTCTACTTCTTCAGCGGCAACAGCTGTACCATAGAGGTGCTCAGAGGTCAGATCACAGGTCACAAGGTGACTAGAGCAACGCTGTGGAAACAGCATCGACCCAACTCAATTAACTTGCAGCTTTGTACCAGTCTTCTCCCCATCTTCTTGTTCCTCCTTTATGGAGCTCTGCAAGCTCATACAGCAGCAATCGCTACACCACCCCAGGCAGTTTGCTACCCCTTGTCTCTCCACAGACCTCTTAACAGGCCTGTGAGTACCTTAGCCTTCAGCACTGCTGTACATCACTGCACCATCAGCCCCAGCAGATTCAGAAAAAGAGTAAGTCCAGGTGCAAACCAAATGATTGGGGGTGACAGAAGCCTGTTGGTTGAGGATTTGCAGGATGTATACTTTAGTGTGAGGTCTACACAATTGGATTGCTTAACAAATCACATGGTACATAACTTCAGCTTTTAACCTACAAGAGTCTTAAATTTCTGTGGAAGCAAATAAATTTTACTGAGATGCTCGTTAAAAAGGAAATTAACATCAGCACAAGACAGGATTTAGGATGTTCAATAGGCATAAGGTAAGCTAAGCCAGCATTTGGGACATGCAATAGCCATAAGGGAAAATAATCAGGTATCTCCTCTGCCTCAAGCAGCAAGGGCTGGAAGTAAGTTTTTCTTGTTAAAATTTTCATTTTAATAAAAGCAGAAGCACAGGTCCATTCCTTGGGTTTGAGATGCACTTCACAGGAACCTAAATGCAAGCCTCAAGAAATGGTTCTCCCTTGCAGAATGTTAGGTTCAATCATTAACCCTTTCTCCAGCAGAATACTTGAAACTGAGCCCACTGCATTTTATAATTTGCAGCCCCTGAGCATGGTTCGGATTTAAAGAACAAGGCACTGTTCTTCTGTAGATTGAGTTAGTTAATGAGGTACTTCAAGCTCCAGATACCTTTCTCCTGCTAGAGGTAGTCTGCTATTGGTATAAAGCAAAACAGGAGTAACTCTTAGTCGCTGAGGAGAAAAATAAAAGACAAAGTCAGCCCCTTGGAGAGCTATTCTGATTGAAATGAGTAGTTCAGTGGACTAAAAGGCATTATCCTTGACCTAAACCATTTCAAATGTATCTCAAATCAGAGTTTTTGTGTTTAATCCCTTCAACATAGCAGGTCGAATTCTTCTCTATACACCTGTGCACATCTGGTGTTTGATCTGAAGACCAGTTACACTGCTAGCACTAACAGAAATACAGTGTGGACTATCAGAGGTAGAGCCAACACAAAACTTGCTCTGAAATACTGTACTAGGCTTTTTGCACCTTCATTCACAGCAAAATCAACATAATTCTGATTCCTGGCATATAAGTTTACCAGACTCAGCAGGGCAACTGTGTTAACTAGCAGCATTTGACAACTGACCCTTAAAACATTATTTCGACCCTTTTAAATTGACAGCCATTTGTAGAGTCAACCAGGAAAAAAGCAAAGCACGTTACACAAATGGCTCTCCTCACTCCTTTTGCACCGCAGTGCTCTTAATGGCAACAGGCTTTTCTTTATAAACGCCTGGAGCTCTGCACAGGGGTTAAGCAGCCAGCCCATTTAGATTGGCACTTTTAGCAGCACAGATGCTTTCCCCATTGAACACAGTGGTCCTTACTGGCCACACCAGCTGCCTTGTCCCTACTGGTGGAGACAAGTGGTGTTGTGTGTCACCCCCAGCTTTTGAACACCAAAGCCATTTGGGTCAGAGGCAGCTACTGCCACCTCCTATGCACACCCCCCCCCCCCCCGTGCATGAACCAGTCTGTATTGCAGCCTTGCATGCCCTGGGACCAGCTTCAGCAGCATGCTAGGGGGGCTTGTTTATCAGAAGGCAGATGCCTGACATCACCAGGAGCCCCATGCAGGCAGGGTTATATCCCCAGGTCAACTGGGGCACCCCCACCCACCTCAGAGCAGCGAGATCAGCATCCCACCTCACACACACAAAAACCTGTTGCTAACAAAGCACCTGCAGTTTTATCTCAGCTCCTAGCTATGGCAGAGAGGGAGCAACACCCCAAGCCAAGTTAAAAGCAGCCCCCCCACCTCAGTCACCCAGGATACCCCCACTTACAGGTGCCAGAGCTCCGCAGCAGCCGCTTGTTCAGTGCAGCAAGGAGGAAGGCTGCAGCCCCAGGCGCAGCAGAGAGGGAAGGGACCCTGCAGCTCCTGCCTGATGCAGGGAGGAGGGAGAGGAGGAACAGAAGAGAACAGCCCAAAGCCAAGCTACCAAGCCCTGGGGCTAGAGGGCTGTCACCCGCAGCCACCGCTCTCCTTGGGCGGAGGGAGAAGCCTGGCTTGCACATCAGGGCTGGGTTTCATTGTAGAGCCTCCCCCTTCTGCTCTTTCTGAGGCATCCCTTCGCCTTAGGAAGCTTAACAGGGTCAGGAACTAACAGTTACCTCTGCAGATGCCAGCCCTCTGCCACACACCCCCAGCCATCACAACTGGGGGGAGCAGCAGTCCAGAGCCATCCCCAAGGCACTGAGAGCTGCCCAGCACAGCGTGCAACTCTCAAGCTCTTGTCCTGCGTGCTGAGCTATAGCATTTAGATCAAGCTTCTCCGGAAAGAAGGCAAGGGTAGCTTTCAAATCAGCAGCAGGAACCAGGGGAAAAAAGAAAAGTCCATACGCCCCAGGTTATACTAGTTAGCCTTTGTATTCGAGGCTACAGTTTTTGCCTTACCTGTTTTTGCCTCCCCAAAATCCAACTCCCACCCAGACCCCATGGCCAAAGTTGGTAATATTTGTTCCACTCTGATCACTAACAGCTGTCCTCATGTGGCTAAAGGGTGGAAGAAGGGAATCTCATGAAGGCCAACAAGTACTCCAGACCCAGCTCACATCTCCATATCCTGAGCAAGAAAAGAAGCTCCAGGGCTCTGACTTAAACTGGAAGAAATGCCCCTGCTCTCAGGGGGCTCCCCACAGTACCACTCCATGGGTACAGGTTGCCGAAACAGCCCTTTTAGCTGAACTAGGCTACAATAATAGCATAATATAATAAAAGGCATAATAGAAACCTTGCCAGAGACCAGGACAACAAGGAGTTCTACCTTAATGCTATAATCAGACTGATAATTTCTAGATGTAAGCAATAAGACAAAAAGTTAACAGGCATGCTTTAAAGAGAACATGCTCTAGCTTATCATCCAGTAGAAGTTAAAAACAAAATTAAAAAATTAAGTCACATACTGCCACTAACTCAGGTAATGCAGACAGATTGCAATAAAACTGGAAGACAAACCAACCTAATGACAGCAGAACACCAGACACTGTGACACCACCACCCCACCCACCCTGCCCCCCCCAGTATCTAAGCAGGAATGAAAGGCAGCCCAAAGCCACTACCCAAATAAAAGCAGAAAATAAAGACAGCAATAAAATATCAAGACAAACAAGAAAAGAAGAAAATTTACAACACGCTTACCACTGAAGTGAGAAATAAGGCCCCTGGCCTGAGCTTAAATGCAAAGCTGGTGCCAGCGGGGAAGGGTGTGTGGGTGGTGGAGGCTCCGGGTGAGGCCACTGGGTGCTGGAGACCTGGTGGGACACTCTGAATGCCTCTATCAGCAGCTGAAAGCAAGCAGCTCTGACATCTCCACTGACATCTCCAGTGCCGGCTTCCCAGCAAGGCTGTCAGTATCCTTCAGAGTGAGGCAGAAACATCATCTCAGTTTAGGAGGTGTCAAAGCACCTTCTCTGCAATGACAGTGAGGGTAAGCAGTGAGAAGCGTGTGTGTGGTACATGTGCTGTTAGCAGTTACCGTACACGCAGTGGTCTTTGTGAGCCATATCATTAGATCTGACTATGTGGTGAGGTCAGTCCTGGGTTGTTTTTTTTTTTTCCTCGAGATAGTAGAAAAACAATTGATGGACACAGACTATGAACTGAATGGTTACTAGTTGATTTGCCTACTGCCCTTCAAATCAATCAACAACAGTTGAAAGTAGAAAGACCCATTTCAAATAATAAATGTGGGGACAGAGAGACAAGGGAGAAACGGTTTCAGCTTTTCCAGATCCCAGACCCGTCCCAAGCACATGAAGTACCAGGCTGTTGTGATTTGCAGCCAGCAGCACAGATGGCTGCAGCAGAGGCAAGGAGGTCTCTGTGGATTCTGTATAGGGATAGGAGCATCAATCTCACCCTTAGATTAGGTATGTGTATTTTGTCATACGCCTCATAGGCTCGTAACAGTCCCATCTGGCCTGACGAAGGAAAAAATCTGAAATTTGAAACACCTCATTCAAAAGAAGCCTTTTCTGCCAGGAAAATACTGAAATGTCCCTGTTCAGCTGGAAGCAGTGTTTTTGTGTGTGCGCATACACTGCGATGTACTGCTGCCTTGGGCATGGGAGTATTCAACCAGCAGAGCAGGATTCATATTTGTGTCCTGGGTGAGTTGTTCATGGATGTGATGGTGTGAATATTTGCTTTCTTTTCCTCAGAATGGCTCACAAAGTGTAGATGCCTTGTGAAGCTATCTTGTAATTTCTTCTCCTAATTTAAAAGCCTTTTAGTTGTTAAAGGGGAAGTAGCTGTGCTGGAGATGAACTATGCTTGGGATTGCGGTTATAGACCTGGTTTTGTTCTTGTAGGTCGAGAAGCAGACTGTGACACTGCTGTTGCATGGGATGTCATTGTAGATGCTTGTGACAGCCTCAGAGGATAATGATCCCCTCTCTTCTGTACAATGGAGCAATCGCTCCCAAAACATATCCAGCTCAGGGTGAGCGCTTTTGTTTTTATCTTCAAATAAAGTGTGTGTGTGTCCTCTCAAGCGCAGTGTCACTGGTGCGTGTGCCATCGTAACGTACTGCGTGAGGACTGGCTGAGAGGGTAGGATGGCCTTGGCAGTAAAAAAATTAAAATTGTATCGAACTTCATACTAAGTGTAAGGCCATGATTTATGCTGCAGCAATGATTTCTGGTTGTTAAGTCTGGAAGCTCATCAGAAAGAAATACCAGGAAAGAAGGAAGCTCTGGCTTTATTAACCTAAGGAAAGTATGAGTGAGTTTGTAACTCGGTGGGATTGTAGGACAGCACAACATGAAGTACTGATGGAGGTGGTGGTTTTGAAAGTTCCCCGGAGTATTAAAAAGCCTTCACCTGGATTAGTCTGTATTAGTCAAAGCCCACACGTTCAGGAAAAGTTAATTTAAAACAAATTCACAGAGATGCTGCTGAAGGACCGGAAGAGGATGCCTTTGCAAGACAGAAGCTGCACAGAGCGCCCCGTTGTGTAGCCCGTACAGCACAAGCTGAGGCAGAATTTCCTTTTTCACTGTTCTTGAATATCAGAAGTAAATACCAGGAAAAAAACCCAACATGTTTAGCTACAAGAAAGTGTTGAAAGGGTACCTGTTGGGTGTAAGGTGGCAATGAACACATTTAGGTAGGAAAATAGAAAGCTTTTCATTGGAAAAAGCATAAGCAAAAGGCACCCCCAAATATTCTTAATATGGGATTTTTTCAGCTTGAAATAAATGCTTCCTTTGCGAATCCTGAACTCTCAGTGAAGACAGTGATACTACCGGGCAGCCATCCTGACATGGTGATATTCACTGGGTGTGAGCAAATACGCTCTGACCTGTGCAGGCAAGAACAGAGCTAAGACTGGAAAAGGTTTCTTGATTGGAATTTCAAAAACTAAACTGGCCGGCTTTTACACTTCATGCTCTTCTTCCTCCCGGTGTTGCATAGCTGTCCTTTCTCTCTATCTTTTATTAGACCAGAATTCAAAAGAAATTATTTTTGGCTACAGTAATTTTCTATAGCTAGGGACAATAGCTGTAAATGGAGATTTATTTTGAGTCAGATGAGTTGCTCAGGGTTGGGAGGAAAATGGAGCTGGGACGACTGTGTTGGTGTCTGGGGAGTATGGACATTTTTAGGAGCAGAAAGAAATGAGGGAAGCATTACTTTTAGAAGCTGAGTTCAGAAGCTTAGGTGGGCTCAGCAGTGCAGATATATGTGCGTTTAGGATGTCAGATGTCGTGTGACTGCAGAACAGCAGAGAAAGTTGATCTGAGATACTTAAGACCTTCAGCATGACTTTGTTACCCAAATGTGATGTGACGCTGGACAGCCTTGAAAACTGCATTCCAGCTTACAGGGAGACTACGTCAGAGGTGCGGGTAAGTCCTGGATGCTTCTGAGCACATTTCTAAACACAGCATCTTAAAAAAACAGCTGGGCTTCAGTCTGAGCAGACAGGGGAGGACAGCTGCTGCTGGAAATCCAGCTGGGATGGGTTTTAGGCATGCATTCATTCCTACCTTAATTTCTTACTATGAAAGATGTTTTACTGACTTACTGTGGCTTAGAAGGGAATGACCACATACTAAGCTGAAGCTTACTACAATTGCAAACCTGTCTTTTGGGTTCATTTCTATGCTTAACCTTACTGGTGGCAGGCTGACACCAATCTGCAGATTGTTTCTTCGATCGGTGTTCTTTTATTTACAGGATGGACACATCCATCTCCAAAGAATATGTATCTTGTTCTCCCTTAGTACAAAACTGACTTCTCTGTATTTCTTTCTGCTACTACACTGTTGCTTTAGGGTGAGGGTTACTCATTTTTCACCAAAACTAACAGCAATTGGGCTTCCAGGTCCTCTGGGCAGCCCTGAAATTAATTCCTCACGGTACCTGACTCCAGGTACGGCACTTGTTTTCTCTGCAAATTCTTGCTGGCTCCCCCATTGTCCCTGTAACAGACGCAGGCAGTGTAGTGGTGTTGACTGCCCTGGATGTTATTAATGCTCTGTGGGGTTGGATTAGTGTGTCCTCAGTCCTGCTTCCCAGCAAAGCTTGCTTTGTCCTGACAGCTTGCTCTATTTGGAGAGAAGCGGAAGCTCGGGTCTCTGCTCTCCACTCCCAAGGGTTTCAAAGTGTCACATTTGGTCTTCTTCCTCCATCTTGCTGCTGTAGGTTACTCCTTCTGCAAGTAACGTGCATTGAAAACAGGTACCCAGACACAAAAATAAACAGCCTCAACAACAACCAGCAACCTCAGAGGTGCCTCTGGCAGGCAGCGGTTAACTAAAGGCTGTCCCATCTGAAACACCAGCCCTTATCGAGCTCTTGTATTCGCCAACAAGCAGTCGACCCCGTTCGGCAGGGGGTTTGCACGGGCTGGGTGGGTGCTACGGGAGGCCAACAGCCAGCGCGTTTTCGGGTGGCGAGGTACCCGCGCACCTTCCACAGGACGGCGAGCCCCGATGAGCGCGTGCTCCTCTTCCCTCTCCACCTTCCCATCGCCAGTTCTGAGAATGAGAGACCTTGTGGGAGGGGG
>JAVJGI010000001.1:24732430-24781017 GCA_035590275.1 Ibycter americanus
CATGATACCAGTTAGTAACAACAGTATGTATGACTAGAGTCACTCAAGCTCCACCTAAATGTGATAGAAATGGACCGGTCCTGGACTGAAATTGGTCCAGACGGGCAGGAATTGTCTAAGCTCCCGGATTACCCAACTCTGATTCAGTGTTGGCAAAGCTAGGTCGGTCTGGGTCACTCTAAAGTTGTTATGAATGCAGGGACTTCTAATCAAGGGAGTCAGCCTTGGGGGGATGAGAAACAAAAGACAGATAGTGAAAAGAACACCGTTACCTAAGTTACAAAGAAAGAAGCCTTCCAGCAAGGAAAGTTCTAGCTATGAGAGGAAGCAGGATGATAAAGTGTCGCAATCCACTGACATCAACCGAAAATGAATTGAAAATAGGACAAGGGTAATTGTAGCAGTGGGAGATCGCGACCTTGAACTCAAATAGCCCCTCCGAAAGGGGGCAAACCCCCGCTTGGAGAGCGTGCGGAGTTAGCAGAGACCCTCAGCAGTGCTACCTGAGGATGCGCACTGGTTTGCGTTGGAAGCGAGAAACTTGTAACCAGCCCTATGTATGATAATGAATATGCAATGTACTGTGATGTATAAAAGGTGGACGGATGAGGGGACAAGTTAGGGAAGACTCCATCGTAACTTCTGGAATCAGTCGATGGGCTGAACCTGTCTTCTCCCCCCGTCGGGACGCTATTGGGTAAGAACAAAGTGTTCTATGTGTGCTAAATAACTCTCTCACACTGGCTGTTATCAGTGATTACAGTTTAGTTGTATGTAGTTGGGCTGTATATCATTTCAAGCTTGTTTTTGCAGACAGCCTCCACCACTGGCAATCACGAACCCTAATTTGTCACGATTGTTGTAATAGCGCTATTCCCTAAACTGTTCGTGTGAGTCCTTTGTGGGCGCTAGCAGTTGCTGGCAGCGGGTAACATACTCGAATAAAGCGGGCAGACCTGCTGAGGGTCCCCGTGATGCTGTTGCTGTGTTTCCCTGACCAAGGCAGTCGAATCGCCCTCTGATCCAGTGGGACTGCTCAGTGAAGGGTCCCTGTAATGGGATGCTGACAGACCGGTCGGGCAGAAGGGTTTTGGCTTTCCTGGGGCACTGATAGATCAAACACCTGGGGCTGAGGGAATCTCCCCCCAGCCCTGCCCCTTCACATGACAGGCCTCTTGGTATTAATTTTCTTGTTTGCTCCCCCCCCTTTTTTTTTAAATGTCATTTAGCGTTTTTCATGACATCATTTAGCATTAAAATCAGTAATTACAGACCAAATACCAAAACACTACTGGCCAATTCCAGTGCAAGCCACCACACCAGAAGTTAATGCCCCATCGTATGTACCTGTAGCAGCAATTAGATCTCTCTCTCAGCTTCTTTTCTGCTGGGTTAAAGACCCAAAGTTTCTGTAGACTCAGTTAAAATCCCAAAGTTCCTCTAGACTCCACCTCTGAGATGAAGACCTCCCTGTTTTCTTACCAGATTCCTTTTTCCCTAGAAGTTCCAGTCCGGATCCACCGTTCTCAAAAACAGGCAACCAGAACCACAGAAAAATTGTCACCAGCCTTTTTGAGCAATAGTAGCATGACCTACCTCGGGCGGTGGAACCGGAGCATGGGCACCATGACATGAGCTGGCTTTCCTTCCGCAAGCGCTAGCGTGGCTCAGCGGGGCTGCGTGCCCACTCGCAAGGATGCGTGCCCCTCACGTATCCCCCCTCGCCCCTGTGTCACGCTGTCTTCTGGGCACAGGGAAGTCGTGACTTGGGGTAAATAGCGGTGACAGGTGGAAAGCTGTACTTGTCAAATGAGAAACACAGCAGTTACATCAAAGGATGCATTTGAGAGTGGGGGGTCTCAAAACTTGTTGCAGATACATGGACCAGAAGGCCAGGACTCTTTTTAAAACAGGCACTTGTACTAAAATAATATGGGTGAGGTGGGGGTTTTTTGGTCGTTAGTGTCTGGCACAGACCTGAAATCCCCTCATCAGCTCAGAAAACATTTCCAGGTAAAGGAGAAGGGAGCAGCTGCCTCCTGTTTGACTGGCACGGAATCCCTTAGCTTTTCTCAAAAAGCCAAGCCCCAAATGTTACATGTTCTTGACAAAAGGGTTGGAGCTGCTACCTGAATGCTCACAGGTGTACCAGGGAGTCTTTGGATCACTGGAAATGCATGCCTTCCTTTCCCCCCCAATTTCTCTGCAACCCGCCCTCTCCAGTGGTAAAAGGAGGACCTCCCGTTTCTAAAAATCAAGTTTATTAGTTAATTCAAATGAGCTTCTTTCCAAGATGGTAAAGGTTGTGCCTGGGATGTAAATAGCCCTTTGCTTTGCAAGAGATGAAACCTAATAATGAAAAAACCAGAGCCTCCCAGGTGAATGAAACCAGAGAAAGACTTGTTATGTTAAAGACTTTATTGTTACGTGCTCCCCAATACAACAAACAGTATCAGTAGTGTACACTTTATAGAAAGAGAAATTAGCCTGGTAGAAAAGAAATCAAAAAGGTACAAGGATTATCTACACCCACGTTGTATATACGTAAAAAGATAAAGACAGAGAGAAAAGAGAATGTCATTTTTGGGGAATTTTAAAGAAACAAACACACCCTATTTGTTTGAGGCTCAGGGATTGTCTGTACAGTCTGTTTAATACTAATTTCTTGGACCTTCAAAAGTCTCGCAGAAAGGCAGCAGCAATTCTTTAGAGGTGTCGATACTTTCGTGGGTTAGACTACAGACATCATGATGCAAGATGCCTCCTGCAGAGCGTGACCCTGTATCTCCCCAAACAGGATTAACCTACCTGCATTCTCATTTACTTCTGAAAGTCTTCTGGCAACAATTTTCATCCTTATTTCTTCCTCGTGATTCCGCATAAGCACTACAGATGTTTCTAGAATTTAATCTTTGGGGTTCTAATCTACTTTATAGCGTTTTAGAGGTACATATTCACTGTTCTTTTAAAGGGGTCATGAGGACTTCGTTACGGGGAAGCAAAAATTGCACGTGAAACTTCAATAACCTATTTAGAAATTAAAGATGCCTGTAATAAAAATTGTCATAAGACTTTTTTTTTTTTAAAGAATAAGATCAACAATTTCTCTACAGTAGTTTAGTTAGCTTAAATTTCTGTTCTATCCATATGACATAGCACGTACAGGTATCTAATTACATCTCTCTATTTTATCTTGGCAAAAAGAATAGTCAACTGCCCTTAGTGTAAATATTTAGTACATAAAATACTATCAAGAAATCAACTTTTAATAAATATCTTTAGTTCTCCATCCTATATACAAGTACTTTACAGCAACACACAGGAGAGAGTGCGATTGGGTGGACTGTGAACAAGATGGTTATTGACATAAATTACTAGTACATTATTGCAGTCAGATGCATTGTGGTTGTGGAGATTTTGAGGTGAACCATGCTGAAAAATAAATATCTCTCTCACCTTTAAATCAATGCTTCCAGTAGGAAAAAAAAAATATCTATTTTAAGTCTTGCCACAGCTATTTCTTGTTAGCGCCTATTCTACCTCTGTGATGCTTTTTCAGCTTCAGTAATAACAAACAGATCATCTGGAAAACAGAACTCATTTTTGACTCGTGAACATTACAGTACTTACAGTATATACATGGTTTCCTACACTGGTCTGACCTCTTCGGCGAAAGGAGGCTTAAGGGACGGCACTGCTACTCCTGACCTGAAGCAACGCCTGCTCAGTGTAGGCTGCGGGTGTCCGGGTTCATTTCACAGGCACGTAAAATCCTTCTTCCAACCGGTGACTGGAAATTGCACTAAAGTTTCTAAACCTACTTTTACTGGGCGGGTGGCTGTAAGTAGACTCATACCTTTAGGTTTACACTTTTTTCCCCTGTATTTCAAAAGAAAGCATCATGTTGTTCATACTCAAAAACCCCCAACCCTTTCCTAGTGTCAGTAGATGTAATTTGTAATGAAAATGGAGATCCTCCTTTTATGATAATGCTGCTTTACAAATCAACTCTTGGAATGTAAATAAGGCAGTACTCGATGGCAGGCACCTAGCAATTGTCCAGAATGCAACATAGGTAAACAGTTGTCTGACAGCACACAACTCTTAAAAATAATACTGATTTTCTGCAATATACAGTATTTACACAACAGCTGCAAATTTGCTCATACAATATCCGTTTATATAGATAAATTAGCAAAACGAGTCTTATGGATTCAGTTGTTCCATTGCGAAAGTATAGTGTAAACGTTTGGTACCTCTTGTAGTGGGGTGTTTTCTAGTGTGAGTGTTTAGAACCAAAAATAACGAGGTGGGTGCTGAGGTCAGGGCCACTTTTCTGTACTAGAGCTTGACGGATGATGCCCTCAGCAACTCCTGCTCACTGTTGGGAATATTCTTTGGTGCTTTCCTCCAATGCGTTCAAGCTAGCCAGGTAACGCAGCATGGGAGGAGGATGGGAGCAACTAGAAAGTGAACCAGCACTTCTTGTCTTTGTATTTACAAGGAAAATGAGTTGATGACCTGCAGTGTCTTGCCTGTGGAAAGCAGCATGCACCATAGTGTCCAGAAGTAAGGACATTAAACCCAAAGCGCCAAACAAAGCCTCTTTCAATGGCTATCCTCCAACAAGGCATCCGCGTTCATCTTTCCACAGTGGGGGACCTCGAAGGCCATCCCTTCTCAGCATGCTTCTCACTCTTCCTTGAGGTTCTCGGTGGAGAAGGAGCACCTGCTGCGGTGTTATTAGCTGGCACCACAGGAACAGCTGCTGCCAGCGCAAGGGCATTGCGAAGACTGAGACTGCTGCTGTTGGCAGGTGACTGGTGGAGCAAAGCAAACAGCCTCGAAGTCTTCCTTGCCTGGGGACCTCTCCATTGTGGAAATTCAGCACCTTTGGGCTCGGTGTTGGACGGGGAGACCTGTGTACCTGCCTCCTCTTCGGCAAAAGGAAGCCTGCCCAGAGAACTTCTTGCGGGCAGGAGCTGTGCGTAGCGGGGCACTATGGGCGTTGGCATCATCAAAGCCCGAGGCAGATCGCTCTGATCAAACATCGCTTCCTCTGCCGTTTCAGCAGCTTCGGTAAGGAGCGGCGGTGGGAGGGTGCTGCTGCGCTTGCTGCAGGACTCGCAGCACAGCTTGTTGTAGCCAGGGATGGAGCAGTAACGCGCAAGCACTTCCATCTGACAGAAGATAGATTTGTCTCCCATACAGGGCTCATCTGCAAAACAAATGTGTGTTGATCATAAACCTAGTGAAGAGCACTGAAATGGCCGGACAGTGTTTAGGTGGGCACTGATAAAGTTCTGCCTCTGTTTCATAAACCTTGGGCTACTCTGAACAGGCCACTTGAGATGCTTCATCCCCTGACAGAACTCACTGCCACCCTGAAAAATAACCTTAGCTGGGAACGAAAGAAATCAGCAGTCACTATGAAAATGTCAGCTTCTGTGCACACCAGAAGCGAAGAGTTGTGGAAAGGCACGTTCTATTTGCAGAGGGCCACAGACAACATTTTCCAGTGCTAACCCGCTAGAGCTCCCACCTACCAGGCCAGATGTAGTCCTACCCACCCCAAATCACCTTCACTTCTAGCCTGAGGACATTATTTATCAACAGCATTCAGAACAATGAAATCTTCCCTTAAAGAAATTAAATCCCAATTAAATCCCATTAAATCTCTCAAGGATGCCTTTTACATGATGTCTTCAAATAAAACATTAAGAGTTGGATAAAGTTTTGTTGGGACGTAGTCTAAGATTTTCCGTGACCTAATCATAACTGGAGAACTGACGGAAAGCTTTTAAGAGATAGGTCAGATGTAAGATGCCTTGAAGTTAAGCGTGTGGCATTCCTTTCAGTCAGGGAAAAGATCTCCAGGAGGTCAAAGATCTGTCAGAGATCCCAAAAATATCAATATTTCTTTCATCATTGACTAGGTGTTCGCTCCACAGACAGAGATGCAGTGGTCACGTTGGACAAAACTGGCAGAAAGGAAAGCAGTAATATAAGAAGCCAGAAGAAAAAGAAGGCTTTGATATCAAGCTAAAAGCACATCAGTACTCGGGCTCCTTCAGCCTGTCACACGAGCTCAAAGGTAAAGTCCTGAATTTTACTGTTGCCAGGCTTGGGACTAACACCAAGAGTTTGTAATGCTCATGAGTACGTCGCACCATTAAGAATTTCTGTTCTGAATCTCGCAGTCTGTTGTACTGACTGTATCAAGGTAACAAGCTCGCTGGGTAGTTGGCATTCTGTATGGGGAATGTGAGTTTAAACTAAAACTTCACTCTCACAGAAAAAGTCAGATTCTCAGTATTTGAGCAGAGCTGCATCAAGGCACAGAAGAAGATGGGAGGTTGGCTCCGAGCATTTGAAATGAGCTGCACTATTTGAAGATTTTAAAATGAGATGATGTAATACTCCCTTTTTATTCTCCTCCCTGTGTCTAACTCATCCTACTGCTCATTTACACTGTTACTCATCTGTGTAGCTTGGAATACCATGTGCCTCGGCAGCATCAACACCCAACCAAGTAACGCGGGAAGGCACCTCGGAAGGTCACCACACCCAGTCTCGCAGCAGGGTCAACGCTGCTCAGAAGAGCATCTCGCTGTTTTCAAGCCAACGCATCTGTAGGCAGAGAGGGGGAATGACTTTCCCACAGACATCTACAGGGACCCCAGAACAGGCCCTGTGTTTCAGTGTTGCCTACCAGCCAAACCTGCCTTCCTCCCACGGGGGGCTCAGCCCAGTGGCTGGGACTCTGAGGAACGTGGGGCACACGTGCCTCCCCTCTGCCTCCTCAATCGGGTGCTAAGGCTCTGGCAGCACTCCAGAATCAGACCAGGAACCAACAAACATGCAACACTTCGCAGGACATAAAACCATTGATGAGGACAAATGAGTACCTCGGCGCATCCAGTAACTATTCAAACATTCAAACACTCTGGGGAGAGACCAGCAAGAAGTTTCCTTTGCAGACTTTCCCTAAGATACCACGGCTGGCCTGGCATGGTATTGATGGATTTTTCTTACATCCATTTTTACTTAAAATAGAAGTATGCAAAATTATAATGTGAGAAGCCAAAAGTTAACTCCAGATACTGCGAAGATCTGTTCCATGTCTAGTCCTCCATTCATAGCTGGCAATTACGTAGTCAACATTTTAATGAGCAACAGATGGCATGTAACACCACTTATTAAGCTCTGAAATTAAATTACCTTTCTGTACCGTGATTATTTTTTCACCTGTGTACAGATGCTGCCTCACCACATGTCAACAGTACGTTAGGCAACCCAGTTTTACTATTTTAAAATACTAACTGTAGCCCAACCTCTCGATCAACGTAAATCAGCTTAGTTCCACTGAACTCAGTAAAATTACACACATACATCAGTGGGGTTGTGGGACATTGTTTATAAATAGCAAATTATATGACTGTGGCACGTAATAGAAAAGTTTTCCTTGCTTCTAATCCCAGTGTGCTTCCTTGGATGGATGTTTGTTTGTTCGGTTCTTGACAAAGCCAGCATTAAATCTGCAGCTTTGTGTGGGAATATATGTACTCCATGAAGGCACTATAAGACTATTTTCAGCAGGAATTTAGCATGGGAAATTCAAGTGCTATATTTATAATTCATCTAAACTAGAAAAGCTAATACTGAAACACAAATCTTTGCATCATACACAGAACAATCTTTATGCTTCCGTGCAAACGAAAGCACCCGATCTGGAAAGTTATGGCAGTCATCTCATCAACACACTGTGATTTATGTCAGTATATAAGGCAAAGCAAACAGTATCACCTAAAGTGACAAACCAAAAAAGAAAGTACCAAACAACGATTTTTTGCTTTTCCATAGTGCCAATGCATCTTACTTGGTCCTTTTCTCTCACAGTTAATTTTTGTGGTATCGGTTTGTAATGGTTTAGATTTCGTGACTCCAGCAATAGTGCAAAGATTTGGTTTTGTACTCATCTACTTTCAGCAGGTTCCGTAAGTACAATCTTGGAGTTGCATACTCACATAATCCCTTTTTTTTATTTGTTAGGTTAATTCTGCACAACCTAGTCAACCACTTCCTATTCAGTATGTAAGTGCTTGTATCCTTCCGCTGATGTTCACGGTAAAAAATCTCCTTCTCACAATTTGTTACTTGCTTCACGGTAACTAAGAGAAGACACAAGAAAGCATATCGGCTCCCTAGGGAATCTTTAGAAGATGAAGCTACTAGAATGTCATTTAAATCAACTAAAAAAAAATCACATTAGATTTCAGAACTGACACGTCTCTTACAGAAGGCATCACTGTAACTCTTAAGTACATTGCTTGCTGGCAGCATCCCACTGAGAAAACATGCGGAAAATTGGTATTTAGGGACTACAATTTAAAAACATGTGCTTTCTTCTTCATTTGGTATCTTGTGTTGTGAAGCAGGGACAGCTCATATTAAGCCCTTCCCAGGGTCTGTTCTATACAGATTCTTACACGGAACTCATCTATTTGTCTGAACACCGCAAAATCCCTTCTTTTAATTTGGCCCAGCCACAGAAATGTGACTGCTGCTCAGATTATTGCAGGATAAAATCCTGTCACCTGCCTCCTAACCAGAGACGTATAAAGTTTAAGTGAAGTATCTATGCAGGTGTCCTCATTTTTCCACACACGAGACTTGGCTCCACCAAGGTATATGGTGGAAGACCTGGTGGCTCTTCTCCCTTAGGCAGGCATATGTTTTTTCATTAAATGGAAGAGAAATGCTCGTACGCCACATAGCGCAAAAGCAATCACACCGAGGCAAATATTCATGACAACCCCGTTAGGGTACAACTCTCAGCAACCTTGTGTGTAGGCAGTAAACCATTTGTCAAAACCACCTGATACAGACTAACGCTGAGTCTAAAGCCCTGAAAAGCAAAATAGTAATCAAGGCTATACAGATTTAGAAGTAAAGGAATGCTACGCATGACCACGTGTGAAGAGTTTCTCTATATAAATATTACACAATGCTACCCGTATTTTAGCTGTATTCCCCCAAAATACATAGCATATGGTAGAAACCACATCAGAAAAGTATGGCAAAAAAGAAACTATTTGATCTGAAAGAACGCTGTCAGCTACGTACTGCTCGGTAAAAGTTACAGCCCAAAGCCCTGAGCAGAGCAGAGAGCTCTGAGCTCAAAGCAAGAGGTGGGTGTAGTGTGGCCGAGGAGCAGAACCCACGGGGACCCCGTGGCTTTCTCAGAGGTGTGAGGGACTTGGCTGGGTGTGCCCGTCCATGCCCTCATGGCTCACAGCGCTTTCACAAAGCTCAGGTCGTGCTATAGGTTTGCTGCATCGAAGCCAGATCTATCAGTGGCCATTAGTTCACACATTTTTAAGAGCTGTTGCAGTGCATGGCTGTGACCCCTCTCTTTAGGAAATGTATGTAGCGTTTCAGAATGCTGTTAGACACCCCTCCACATGCAACCATATAAATCCTTCAGTCGCCGGGGCATGCGAGATGGGGTGCATATCAAACATCAAAAAATACAGTGAGTATTAACCAGCGTGGCTCAACTGCAATTTGTAAATGGCCCTGTACAAGGCCATCTGTTGCTTATATCCCATACAAGTGGATCTTGCAGGCCAGTGGCACTTGGCTCTCAGTATTATGGCGAGAGAGATGTAGTACTCTCACAAGGAGAAAAAAGATGGTGTGCTGCTTGATTTTGAAAGGTAGGAAATTAACGCTGCCTATTCAAGGAAATGCCAACCGATGCTTAAAGCATAATTCTTAAGGTGATGCTTTAAGGCACAAGAGCAAAACTATGTGAATAGTTTTGCAAAGATGTAGCCCTCATTTCTTTCAGTTTTGGAAATATTTTTATCACCATTCAAAAACAGGTTTTTAAATCTTGTTTACAGTCATAGACAGGGATTTGCTCCCACCTAGTGGATACAGCTTTTATAATTCTTCATTGCTCCCAGAATTGTTTCCCGCTCAGAGTTCTTCCGCTGGCAGAAAACAAGTAAGGGCAAAAGCAGACACCTTTACCAGACTTGTGGGAAGCAGTTCAATGTGCTCTGTGGGAAAACACACTGCGCGTTCTAAGAACTCTTACTTTATTTCTTCTACCACCTAGTGATCAGAGTGTCAGGACTACCACGAGGGATTTAAAAAACAAATAAACTCCAAATCTTATAGAGTCAAGGACCCAAAGGAAGAAAGGCTTTGCTTTCATAAAACCAGCTTAAAAATCTGTTCAAAAAATTCTAGGAGAACACTGTCATGAGATTCCCAGGAACCTTATTAATGCTCTGTGATTCCATTTTTATGTTTTTTGTTTTTTTTTGATTGTTTGTTTGTTTTTTTGGTTTTTTTTGTTTGTTTGGTTTTTGTTTTTTGGTGTTTTTTTTTTTCATTTTCTCAATCGGCAGGCTTGTAAAACTTATCCTGGGATTTAGAGGTCGAGCTGAGTTTACTTTGGATTGACCTTCACCTTTAGCACAGACTCTTGTACACGCAACTTAGGCTAACATGTTTAACCCCCCCATTTCAGCCTGTTTACAAGAGAGACTCTGGTGTGCGAGAAGCACCCATCACCTGGAGCTACGCTAGCAATAACATGCTGGACTAAACAACAAGGTGCCTTTAGCTGGAAAAAAGAAGGAAAAATCTCCGAGGTAGGGTGTGTTTTCTAGCATGCGAGAGATGAACGGTGGTGTGTGGTTGTCACCTGACAGTGGAATAAATAGCTTTAAAACACAGTACACATTTGGTGTGCACATACTCGTTCCTAAGTGTAGGCTCTGCCTTGTCTTAGAAACCTGTACACATGAAAATGGAAAGTTTAGCTTTTATTGAGACCTAAATATAGGTCTTTTATTTTTCACTGGAATTCACTCAGGGATGAAATCTGTGTCTAACATCTCTGCCCAGCACCGTGCTATCTCGACAGGCTGCACTGCGCCAGGAATTGTTAAGCTCATCTACTGCAGTCATTTTAAGACGGTTCTCTTACCATTACAGGGAGCGAGTTTACAAACCCTCACTGATTCTGGCTTTTCTCCATCGCACTGGTCACCAGCACGGCACATGATCTGCCGGGTCTCGGTTCCCTCCCCGCAGGTCACAGAACACTGCGAAACAGACACAAGAAATTCAGGACATCAGCTTTCACAGCAACGTGCAGAAATGAATGTGTCTAAAATAGCCCAAGGTTGGCTTTCAGGTCAGGCTACACATTCCAGCAATTTGTTCTGAAAGTAGACATTAGTGAAGGCTGATGTTATGGAGAAATATGCAGAGGAGAAGGGTGGTTTTTAACTTGGTTCTTGCTTTCTGTAATGTTAAATGTATTATTAGAGCATATTCTGAACTTTGCTACTTATTCCCCCTGTAGCTGATAGCTATTTTAACCACGTAACCTAAAGAGAGTACAAAGGGCAGAGAAAGCTCAGTGTTCGCCGAGTCAGCTGTAAGGTTCAGCTGCTTGCTCCTAAGTCATTATAACAATATCAACACTTGCAGAAACTCTGTGATTCCAAACCAGTCCAAGTTGGTTAAAAAATGTAATGCTATCCTCAGAAGCGGGGAAAGCGAGAAGTTGGAAACTTGGAGAAAAGTAAGCAAAATTTCAACATGTGTTTTGCAGGACCGTCTATCTGATATCGTGAATGTTTTCCTTGCTGCTTTCTGGAGAAGTCTGGAGAGCGGCAGAAGCCCGTGAAGCTGGAAGGCATTATCTGCTGCAGATTTTCAGGTTTTGGTAAACTGTCCGGATCGATCCAGTGCTTTCAGCCCAGGCACAGATCTGACTTGGGAGGCATGAGATAGTAGCAAAGGTACGTTACTCACTCGCGACCACCGCTTGCCTACCTCAGACCAGGGTCCAGCTTTCCACTGCGCAGGGCACGGTACCCGGTTGCACGGCCGGCGGCTCTCAGGGCGATCTCCACTACAGTACTTGAAATGGACGGAGCGGTTTGCACCGTCATGAAGGGGCTGAATGCACCGCACGGTACGGATCTGGTAGCCTGAACTCCCACAGGTTTTTGTGCAGTATTCCCACTCATCTGCTGCCCAGCTGGAAAGTAAAAAAGGAACAAGATACCATCACAACTTTTACCTATTATCCGTACTGCTGCCAGGTCAGGCAGCCCTTAGTATACAATATTGTTGTGATGGAGCCACGTGATAAGGTCAATAACCACTCTCACACAGGCAGAAAAAAATGTAACACAGGAACTCCAGTCTAGAAAGCTGTCAGCATCCTACCAGATTTGGCTTGGGCTAACTTCCACACCTACCACTAGAAGAAATCATTTATATCTTTGTGCGAGACGTACTTACAGAGGCTGTGTGCACTCTTGAAGATTGCACATTCTGCGAATGGGCTTTGGCTTTTTGCTGGCTTCACAGAAGCTGCGATGAACCATTTTGTTATCACTTTTCCTGCGGCACCCATATTTGGTGTACTGGAACCCTGGAAAATATTTTGGAAAAATGAGGAAAACTAGGTCCTTGTTACAATTTTTGGTTTAGGTTTTATGGCCTATTAAATGGTTTTACATGATAGGTATTTACAAAGTATTTAAACATGCTCACAAGTTGCTCAGCTGGCTGGCATGAAATTGCTGCACTGTGCTCTGTGGGTGCTATTTATAACATGACACTGCATTAGGTTTTTAAGGCCAGAAGGGACAGTTATGACCCCTTAGTCCCACCTCTGCATCACACACAAACCACGGCACAGACAGGGGAGAAATTACCTCGTTAACATCAAGCAGCAGGTCACCAGCTACCTGGGAATAAACCCAAGTCTCATTTTAGTGCTTCTGCTACCAGAGCACATCGCCTGCTTGACTGCTGTATGTAAGACTTAAAAGTTATTTTGACATTTGCATTCCCCATTCTTTGCATAAGAGTAATGTACATACCAAAAGGGAACGTTAAGTAGCATAAATGCCTGAGTCTGTACTTCCAAAGTAGCTTTAGGTACTGAATTTAAACACCTACAAGACTTTTTTTTTTTCTAGGTGGAAGTGTGACACTTTTGAATAGTCAGGCACTTAAGATATTTTAAGCTCAGGCACCCGAAATAAAGATCTGCTTTTAAAAAAACAGGGAGGTTTCTACAGCATTCGCTTCCCCCACCTAGTACTTTTCCACTTTTGGTAATTTGTCATTATCACTAGAAAGTATTACAGCATCTGTTTACCTCCACCACAGGGTTTGGAGCACTGTGACCAACTCTTTAATGCCCACTCAAAAGTATCTATTTCTTCCTGGAGGACGTTGTTGCTGTTGATAGTTGGTACTGAATCCTCATGAATGATGTATTTGTAAGTCAGGCTAGATCTCGTGTCATTCTCCCGAGGAATGATCTATTAATAATCAAATGTAAACAGCGGTACAAAACCAGAGCTATTATTTATTCCTTTGCAAAGTAAAGAAACCAAGGCTTGGCTCTTAGGGGAAACATGGAAACTGCTAGTTAACTCATAGGAGGGAAAAAACTGGTTTTTATCGTCACAGTTAGAACTAAGAGTGGTAAGATCAACACAGAGCCATTGACAATGAGATAGGCTTCTAGGTTAGCATCTGAAGCTGGCCAAGCAGTACACCAACATCTAGGACAAAAGGATGGTGTGGCCACATCATTTACTTGGCTAAAGAGTAGGGCTGGTCTCAGACACGGTTTGACGTGCAATGCCCTTTTCTGGTCCGCTGAAAGTGTCCCACTCGTGTCCAACAACGCAGTCTTGCGCTTCCGATTGACACGCGACCGCTGTGCCAGCAGGCAGCGGTTTACAAGAGGGTATAAGCTGGGGACAAAAGGGCTTCAGGCCATCGGCCGCCTCACTGGCCTGTCTTTCAGAGAGGCATTACACAGCAGTGTTTTATCTCGGCACAAGCTCCGTGTTGGCTGTGCACTTCTTATAAATGACAAACGCACCGTATTCCCACTGCTCGGCACGGAACCTACCAGCACAACCACTGCGTCATGCAGGGGCCCGTCAGTGTGGAGAGTTTCTATGTCATCTTCGATGTTGTACTCCCACTCCACGCCCAAGTCGATGAAAGATCGGGATCTGGCCTCCTCCCCTTTCCCATTCAGAATATAGTGTCCTGTCGCCTGGTTCTTAATCGCTGAAAGGATTGAAAACAGTGCCAGTTGTGCCTCCCATCGCAGCGTCAGCAACCACCGTGGCTGACGTGAAACTTGATGGGATATGTTATAGGATTGCCTTTTGCAAAAAAACCCAACACGCTAGCAAGTGCTGTAGATACACTGGCTCAGAGAAAGGCCTTCCAAAGCCACCTCATGCAGCCTCCAATATCCAGTTTGATGACAGATGCATTTGTGTATTTTCTTCAATTTTCTACCTCCTTATCCACGTCAATTAGATACAGAACTAGAGAGAGCCTGAAGCATCTCTTCCTATGTAATGTGTGCATTTCCCATACTAGCTTAGTTCCCAAGAAGCACGGGTGGTAGCAAGGAACTCAGGTCAAGTCTTGAGAATCACCTGTCTCCCTTATTTGCCCAAGACCAGAATCAGTATTACTGGCAATGCCTATTGAGTACAACAGACAACTCAGCAGACATCAAGTGCATTTCTTATTTTCCTCAGATTACTAAAATGACAACTCTTCCACACATTTTAGTTGCTTTTGTGTGCAGATGTATGTATCAGATGCTAAAATCAGTAAGCAAAGAGCTGGGGCATTTGAACCCCTGGGAAACTACTTGGGTTTGGGTTCCTGCACCACACCTTAAAACTCACACAGTGTGTGGATTATTACTGTGATGCTTCAACTGGAAGCCAATACATTAGAAATCTGAAAGATAGACTCATTTTTTCTTTTGTACACCTTTTTCCAATGCTCCATAAAACATGATAAAAAGACCCCTCCACCTATGCACAAACCTTACAAGTTCCTGTGATTATAGTTATCCAAATGCAGCTCTGCAGCACCTAGTGAGTAGCTTCATGAAGCCACTTGCTGCCAAAGCAAAGCTATGCTTCTCTGAAAGTTACTATCCCTAGTACATGAGGAGCTGATTAAAAGGCTATTAACATCCACAGAATATCTAACCCCTCTCCTGTGAGATAAAAACTGTTGAGCATTAGAAAATGGTATGAGGTAAGATACAAGTTGATTGACAACAGTATGAACTATCCTCCATGAGAAAACTCTGAAATGAAATGGACTGCAAATATATCACAAGTTCCCCAAACTTCTTCCCATTAAATTAGCTGTCACTTACAATCTGCAGCAAATAATGCTTAAAGACACTGGATTTGATTCACATAAAAGAATACATCATGTTTACCCTGGCAGTGCCCACTTAAATGTGAGTGATGATGATCTTGTGTTAGTAAACATGCAAATTGGGATCACTTTAATATTTTGAAAAACCCAAATGAGAAGTAAATGTTTGCTGAGATTATGGTGTAGGACTCAGTCCTTAACATGCAATTTTGAATGCACATATTTACCCCAAACACTTTTATTTGGTTATCTCATTTCTCAGGTTCTACTGCATGACTGCCCCATGCTTCTCATCATGCCTCAAAGCCAAACCTGAGGAGAGAAACACTTACCAAGAAAGTGAGGAGAAGCCTCGTCTTCTTGGATAAACACATGTCGAGCACCAGGAGGGATATCAAACATCTTAAGGTACCCTTTGGCATGTGTAGTAGTCAATGGAGAAAGCAGAGATGGAAAGAAAAAGTAATAGCCATGGTTAGGAGCGCCCTACGTGATCCAGCTCCTACTTGCAGAAGAAGGCATCCGTCACCAACCGAGAAGCAGTGTCAGAAAGAAACTGAGCAAATAGTTTTGTAACATATTTGACGGGACCTCCTCGTGTTTTTTCTCTTTCAGGGAGAGAAGAGAAATCAGTTACAAATCTATTTGTCACTTGACTAGCTACACTGCTATCAGCCATATCAATTAACAATTCAGGCAAAAATATGTTTCCTATGTTCCTCAGCATAATGAGGGGGAAAACCAGAAGTCTTCCTGATCATTTTTTCCAAATCACTCATCAGCCAGGCTGTTAGATTTGAGTTGACTTACTGTCATGTTAGATGTTAATGTCTTAAGTATGTCTATTTACTTCTGAGACATCAAAGACTGGAGAAAGGTGGGCATAGTACAGAGCGTATTGTCGCTACACATCCAAAAAGGCTCATCTGTATGGAAGTTAACCCAAACTATTCACGACTGTGAATGTAAAATGCATCAATTAAATTGCTACTCCTTAAGTGAAAGGGCTGAAATCAGCTCTCTACAGCTAAAAGTAAAAAGCTGTTTCCAAAGAAGATTATTCCTATTTTAAATTTCAGTTATTTGTCAGTCCAAACCGCAGGTAATTAGTGTAACATTAAGTAAGTATTGTCATTAGGAAGACTAAAATCCCTCCTGGGGACCTGTCAACAGGTACTTCTATGCGAAGTTTTAATCAAGGGCATCATAAGTACTCTGAGTGCATGGTATTTTCATATTTCTATTACCTTCTCTCGAACAACTGCAGATTTAATGATGATAAATCTCTGTAGATCCCTTTTTTTAAGAGCCGAGTAAGTTTCTCTCTGTTTTGTACTCTGCTATGCAATCCTCCCAAGTAATCCAGCCCTGCTAGAGGAGCAGCGTAGACGTGACAAGAGCTTTATTATTTGTGCATTGCAAGCACAAGATGTAGCATTTAAGTAATTCTGCTTCACCCTGGGGATCCTGGGACTAATGGCTACATCAGTAGTTTGTCATCTACTTGACACACTACAGCTCCTTGGAAAACCTACGTGAAGAAAAAGAAGAGCTGGGAATGTGTAAAATCATGGTCTCGGCTGACGAGTGACTGTGCAAACAGCATCTGCCAATCTTTTCATTGATGGTCTTTTGAGCATATGAAACATAGAGCTTTTGCCTGATTTGGCATTATCTATCAAGGTCTGAGTGGAGATGAGAACTGCAGCAAGAACTCTCGAGTTGCCATGGATGCCTCGCTTTCTACAAGCACTTGACACTTACCCAGCATATTTTTAGACTCCTTTGTTTCAGAAAGGGAAATATTGCGAGCTCCTTTGGGCAATGTAAATGCTCCTCTTGTCTTCCCTTAAATAGAACGTCTGTGATTAGTGCTATGGGAGCCAAGTCCTGTTATTTCATTGACTATGTTTGTCAGCCAGATGGTCTTTACAAGGGTAAAGGATAAATTACTTCTGTGTTCCAATGCCTTTAAAGCAGAACCAAGACACATCTAGCAAATGTTAATAGTCAATGAAAGTCAGACCAGTGAAAATTCAGGTAGGTGATTTTAAGTTGGATACTTGCAGATTTCATTTTCCAGAAACTTGAATTCTTTTTGGCACCTCTTGCTTAAATGTTTTCCTGTTGGAAGAGGTCAATTAGTCTTTTTAATGACTAGGACTGCCAAAGTTACGGTAAAACAATAAACATTTCATAAACACTTCTATCACTTTCATAAACATCTGCAAAGAAGTGGCTGGTTAACAGCAGTCTGCCCTGAGCTATCGCCTGGCGCTGTGTGTCACTGCATCGCTGTGCTTTCCAGACGCTGAAAATGCTGTGCAAACATTGGATCGCACACCATCACCCTGTCAGACAAGGCGGTGGCTTTCAGTGGCCCACAGGCAGAAGTGCTGAGCCAGAATGTGGTGGGGTCAGTAGCATATTTTGGCTGTTGCTGGCCTCTCGGTTGCCCTCTTAATCCCCCAGGGAGTAAGCCAAACCGCAGGCTCCGGCAGCATGTGGACTGCGAGCTAGAGGCTGCAAACCATTGGCGTAGACAACAGAAGCCAGACTCGTTAAGAGAAAGCTCTTATTGGACTGGATCCAACGCAGTGACTTGAATATCTTCTCTGCCCCCAAAATTCCAATCATTTTCTGAGTGAAAAAATCAGAAATGCTCTTAGAAGGCCAAGCTCTTATTTCTGCTGATTGTTTTTTAAGAAAAGCACAGCAGCTGCCAGCTCCAGAAATATGCAGGCTTATATCTGAGGCTCAAAGTCATAGTCTTAAGTCCATTGCTCCTGAAGTTTGAAGGAGTCTTTCATTATTCCATGTCCAATCCATCAGCCTCCAGGGAGCCATGCCTTTCAGAAAGGCTTTCTACTGTAATTTGGTAATTACAATCAGTAAACTTTTCCAATTGGCTCATTATAATTAGTAAGCCTTTTTTTTCAGTAGAATATTTTATGTGTTTTATTTCCAGTCGCACACTAACTTATCTCTGTCCAAGTTTAGGTTGGCTGCTCCCTGTCCACATGTAGTTATTAACGTTGCAGTAAAGATTGCTTCATGGCAGCAATTACCAGCTTCTAAACTGTTAACGCAGATATTTACGTTGTCTGTCCCTCAGCCTTTCTCTGCTCTGTCTTAAAACGCTTCGTTCTAGCTGACAGATACTCCTGAAATAACTGCTCCCAGTCATACAGGAGAAGTATGTCCCTGAGTAGCTTCCCCAGACTGGGGAGGAAAAAAAAAAAAGCAATACAGGGGAGCCTTAAAATACCAAATAGTCACAGCAAAATGTACAAGGTAGTACTTCCCTGGCTTAACAAATAACTGACAAAATAGAAATTTCTGAAGAAGACCAAGGAGATCTCGAATTATTATTGATATGAAATGTGTTGCAAAATACCCCAGAGTGCAGTCTGAAAATTTTAACCGAGTCATTCTTAGATCTGAGCGAGAAGAATGCTATCCTGTGTTCCACTGGACCTCAGTCACACAATGTAAAGGGTATGCGAATATTTGGTTCATAATTCAGCTGAATTGATTTTTAATTTGTTTGTTTGACTGAAGGGCTGTAATTTGTGAGAAAGCATCATAAGAAAACAATTCGACATGAAGATCCATATGCTTATTTCATATGCACAGACATTCAGACTTCCATTGAAAACTCTGGAGTTTAGGTTTGAGAGGAAAAACTTGTGAAAAGTCAGGGACTAAACTATTCTTGCACATCAGCTCACAACTTGCGCTTTGCTACCTTTAAGTAGGTTGCATTTCTGGTCTGCAAAAGCAGCAAGTACAACAGAAACACCAGAGACAACAGAAACTATATCCAAAATACTATTCTTACCAAGCTTTTTGGGAGTGCGGGTAAAGGTTCCCTTCACGGTTCGGCAATGAGAGTTATCCCCACCACAGACGCCACACTTATCTTCAACCTTGTTAGAGCCGATTTCCTTGTCACAACCTACTTTCTGCAGAAGCAAGAGCCAGAAAAAAAAAACCCAAAAGAGAAGGCTTGGTCATTGGTTGTCAGTTTTAGTTATGGTGGGAAGCCATCGCAAAATTCATGCATCAAGGGAACTACCATCCAACACTGACCTATTTTATTGAAACACAAATTACTTGCAAATCTGGTGCTGGGTAATGGCTTTCATGTACAAAATAGGAAGTGATTCTTGCTTTATATTCACTGTACTTCAGGACTAAGAAAGATAGGGAAGACAGAAAAATAAACACAATTCTTTTCAGACATGAAACTAAGTGCAAAAAATGCAAATGAAACCATCAGTTGAAGAGAAGCGGAGTATTTCCGTGCAACAGGTCTGTGCCATTGCTCTGATTTCATTTAAATCTCAAGGAATTATGAGGAATATGATGCAGCAAATATTTCATTCAGAAACATCTGCAAAGCCTTATCTCTGCGCTGCTGACTGAGTCGTTCAGACCGATTCTAACCAAGGTTGTTCTGTAACACGGCACAGCTCAAACTCAGCGATGACCCTGGGAAGCTGTCACTCACCACGCATTCTCCACGAACGCAAATGCTGTAGGGATCTTTATAGGAACAGCGAGTCCCATCATGCGCCAGCTGTTTCATATAAGCAACATCCCCAGTTTCTTTGGATTGGCAGTACAGGTGACATCTCTTATTAGCTGTGTAGCAAGGAGAGAGGAGGAACTGCATAAATTAACAGCAATCCAGATATACTTCAGAAAAATATCCCAATAAAGGAGTGAAGAGAATACGACAGATAGAAAGGACCTTCAACAGACAGCTGTGGGGGAAAAAAGGAACTAATTTGCTTTTCTGTGAATCATGGGCCTGGCCTGCCGCTTTCAGACATTCTCACAGAAGTCAGTTCCCTTCTAAAGAGGCTCCGAGGACTGCGTTCTCGACTAATCTGAGAGCAGCTTTCACTCCGATCCTACTGGCAACAGGGCAGAGTTACAAAATCACAGGGATGCTGAAACATGACAGCAGAAAAATGAGCCTGTGAGAAGATGTTGTGCCAGCCAGGTGAAAAGCACGGAAGGTTTCATCTTTCTTTATCCTTTTTTGAAAATACTGGCTGAACACGTATTTCCTGGTTAATGTCTGAATCTAACTCCTTAGCCATCCACGTAAAAGGTAACTCAGGAGATACCTGAGGAAAAAATGCCAGCAACTCCGTAACACCTTTCAGTGAACTAGGAATCTGTCTTTGTGCTTGAAGCTGTCCTTGTCACTCAAGGTCATTACTGGGTTGAATTAAAGTCAGTAGCGAAGACTGACAGAATCAGGCCGAAGCAGCTGGATCTATAAAAGAGTGGGAAAATAAAAAGAGTGGGGAAATAGGAAGAGTGGGGAAACACTACAAAGGACCTCTCAAGTAGTGCCATTAGAAAAACACTTTAATGCTTCCAGCAGCCACCATCAAACGTTGACCCTTGGCACTCAGGCAGATGAAGAGCTGTACAGCAGAGAGGGCAGGAAGAGTTCTTCACAGCCCAGCCAACAAATTTCCACTCTTTGCCCCAACAGCAGAGAGCCAGAGCTCAACAGCACAGTGCATCACACGCTGTGAGCACCCACCGACTATTCTGCAGCAGGAGCTGAGAGCCTCAAGCCTCTGGCTGCATCACCTCCTCACTAAGAGGAGGATGAAGTCAGGAGAAGCTAGCTTACCTAGGGTTGGGGAAATGACAGCTGTCTCACAGGGCACCTGTTCTCTCCTTCTGGAGCTATCCTTTTTTCCTGATTTTTCGTCTCACCCCCTGCTTATTCCTGCTCTCTGCACGGCTGATGAACAAGACCCCCAAAAGCTGCGGGAGATTCCAGGATTGACTTGTAATAAAGGCAAATAACAGAACTTACAGTCAGGGTGTTCATATGGCAGCCAGTGGTGCTTGCTGTTCTGATACTCAAAGTGGGAATTGCGTTGCTGGCATTGCTGCGCTCTGAAGTCCTCAAAGTGCTTCGGACACTCCTCTGTATTGCAAAGCTGGAACTCAAAATTGACACCAGCACAGTCCTCACCTCCATTAACGGGCCTGCGAGGAGAAAACATTCAAGAGATTCTAAAACCCTCCGGCCATTAGCTCTGGGGATGCTTCATCCGTCTTCGGTGAAATTTCACACTCTAAGAGAAAATTTTGCAAAACAAAGGTGTGTGAAGTGACAGAAGTGGAAACAGAGCAGTTACACTGCGCAGATACACACTTGCAGTACAATCTCAGTGCGTGCCCGTGCATCCCCAAGGCATCTGCTGAAATCCAGAAGTAATATATGTGCACATACAAGCTGACAGTAGTCGGTTTACAATGAGAGATTATCTAGGTTTATCCTGCAGCCTGCTGAGCTCACACACTCTTCACTCTCTTATTCATCAGCTAAATCCTTGGGATGGTTTTCCATAGGCTTTCCTCTGGAAATAACTGGATTCCCCAAAAATAATGCTGGCTCCCTGCAAAAAGCCGTATTTCAAGTGGCTTGAACAGAATGTGAGTTTTGGCAGACTCCATCCAAAATGCAAATGCCATTTAAACTGACACCTGTAATGATTCCCAGTTGACTGGGACTACCAGCCTGCCAGAAGACCTACATTGGATTGTTGCACTGGCGTGTCCGAAAGCGAACTCCAGTTCCACAGGTCCGTGAGCAGGAGCCAAACTTTGTCCAGGGTCCCCAGTTGCCATCCTGCTTCAGCTGGTTAGCATTCTTCCACATGCAGTGACCTTTATAGCACCACTGAGAGAAATCGGGCAAGGACAAGAGATGAGAACAGAAACAAAACCCAAACCAAATGCGGAATCGCAGTAAAATCAGAAGCACACAGAGGTGAGCTCACAGGCGGAGAAGGGACGTCGTGGAGAACAGGCTGCAAGCAGAGACTTTCCGGGGGACAAAGCGGGTGAGGGCTGATGTACTTTGGGGTCCAAGAGCACTTGATCATCCTCCCTGAAGGCAGCCCGCCCTGTGAATGGCAGGCAGCTCTGCCGAACCTGAGCCTGAACCTTTCCATGGGCAGAGACATGAAGCTCAATACGTTCCACGCTCCTCTTCACTTAATTTAAGTAAGTTTTGCTTCATTTGAGTCTTAGTCGCTACCACCTTTTTGAGGGAATTTTAATGTTCTGAATATTAGCAGGATAAAGTTTTTGCTGAGGACTGACTGGGGTTTTTTGGGTTCCTCCCCCTTATACTGGCCAAATGTCACTTATGCAAATAGGCTGGGACAGAGGGCTAGTCAGTGGGCAGGGTGTTGTTTTGCTGCTGGCTAGGGCATACTCAGATGGTATAAGTGGCTCTCCTGTATCTCAAAATACATTGAATTTGCTAAACAAACATTTATTTGTATGTAATTTTATAATTAAAAATGAATCAGTAGCAGGACACCCACTAACGGGGTATTAAAAGGGAAAAATAAAGAGCTAATCCCAAGCCTACACATTTAGCCACAGGATGTCTGGACCACAAGCACTAAGAAGCAGTCCTACAGTAACGGCATTATCTGCTACCACGGATTCCCAAAGACACTTTATGGACACTTTGCAGATGAGACAAGAATCCAAAAAACATAACAAAAAGGCCACAGAAGAAGCTGAGAATGGGTTACACCTCAACTGGGGTTTCTACGTCCAAAATTTACTCTGCACTAGGGCGAGCCTTGTACAGTTCACAGAATATCACAAGGGGAAAGCACAGCTCCCTCTTTTCCCTTCCTCGGGCTCCTGCCAGGGGATGCCGGGCAATTCCCTCTCTTCCTCTGTGCCCTTCAACCCAGATGAATGCAACTTGGGTTTGGTGGTTTTTTTTTCAATACAAACATAGTGAAAACACAATACTCACTTTTCCAGGGGCACATTCTGTCCCATCGAGTGGAGGTCCTTTCTTAGTCTTACAGAAATACGGGTTATCTGGATGGCTACACCACAACTGCTTGCATGGGTCAAAGGTTCGGAACTGAAATGCAGCACATTTATGAGATGAAACACAACAGTAGATTATTAATACTTTTCAGATAAGGATTCAACCAACCCCGTCAATTTGTCTCACACACAGGGCTAGCAGTAAGTACAGTATCTTCAGAAAGAAAAGGGCAAAAGTATCTTTAGAAAGAAAACGGCAGTTCTTATTCCCTTCATCCCTGAGCTGGTGCGAAGAGGAAAAGAAAAGACACCCAGAAATGGGAAGAAAATGAGGGGATTTTTTCCCTTCTTCCTTAGGATCACTACCACAGGTCTGTGTCATATGGACAGTGCTGCCACCCATTTGACCATTAAACCAAATGACCCAGCTGACTGGGTTTCACCCATAAATATCTCTCTCCCCTTTATAGATCTGTTTAAACTACTCCATTAACTGCTCTTCAATTAGGAGCAAAATGCATATATTGCAGCTCTTAAATAAGGGCAGGCACCAACTTGCTGAATGAACGTTTTGTCTTTGCAATGACTGCCTTGAACATACCGCTGTGCACATTTTATAGCCGACGCCAAAATCAAAGCGGCACTGTTCATCCATGGAATAGTTGATGCCTGGCAGTTCAGGAAGCTTGGGCCAATCATGTTCGAAAGGGTCATCAAGAAGACAGTCGTAAGAGCTGTGGAAAGATACACAGGAAAAAAAATAATCATGAGAAGGTGTAGTGATTTGGTTTTTTGATCAGGAAGGTCGAAGTACTTATTCTTAGTAAGGTGATACTCCTTTCCTACAATCTGTTTTCTGTCCTGTTCACACAGTTAGTGCTCCCCAAAGCACCGGCAGCCCCTTCTGAAGGAATACTGCCTAGTGCAACGTGACTGAGCCGTGGACGGGAAGATCCTACAGCAAAATCTCTGCATTTAGTGGAGACCGTGGAGAGCCATCTCCAGCCCCTCCCTGCCCTAGTGATACATGTGAAATGTGCACTTTACTTTCCTGTCACCAGAGGTAGAAAACAAACACTGCTCCACTCTCAGTGCCAAAGGGCAACCAACACCTCCATGTGCTTCGACCTGAAGCATAATTCCCAATACAGGGCTGGACGCAAAGCCCCCTGTAGTCAGAGGGAGTCTTTCCACTGATTTTATGGAGCTTTTTGGAACACGACACTGGTCTGAGAACAAAGCCTTCTTACCTGACATCTACTGTATCCACAGGGATGAAGCCCTGCCTAGGCAAAGAGCAAGAATAAGGCTCGCTTTTTTCTCATTTCTGTTTAATTCTGATGTGATACTGGCAGGCTGCTCCTCCTGCACTGGCTATTTCACTTGAAGCTCTAAGGTCTCAGTCCATTACCATTTTATGCTTTACGTTACAAATAGGGTTTCTTCTATAGGAAATTTGGGTCAACGCATTAAGTTTTCACTCAGTTTTGACTGGCTAAACCAGCTGTGTGCTATGGAGAAGGAAGCCTGAGTAAGAACGGGATGGAGAGGTATATGCATGGAGAGAGGCTAGACCCATCACAGTAAGAGATCTGTTCTCCTTTTCTCCCTAATCCATACACATGCTGACTTCTCTCTTCCACAACTTTTGCTAGTTCCTTTTCTGAGTTTAGGGCTTCATCCTGCCTGTTTCACAGCATAACTCCAAGAGAAATCAAAAACCTAGGGAAAGCACCAGCTGACATAAATTCTGCCTGAAAGCCTCCTGCTACCATCCCCCCTTGGAGGACACAATGGGCTTGGAGTACAGCCCTACGCGAGGAAGCATCGTTCCTGGCTCATAGCTTTTCTAATATCGATTTGAAGGGGAAAGAGAGTATGGTAAAAAGGGTGAGGGGAAACAGCTCCATTGGAGCAGGCCAGCCGTGCAGGCAGCAGTGTCTCGCCGGGGCTGCAAGGAAGCACAGAGAAGCCTACCGGAATGCCTCTGAAGGCTGAACCCCTGCTTGGAGGCAGAGGGCAGGCAACCTGGAGGATCCCATTCCTGCGAGGCCCCAGTACCGCTGCATTTAGAAAAAGGGCTTCCACAGTCAAGGGTCCTGTTTACAACACTTGTGCTTGCCCCTTCATGCTGGGATTGCCCCTCCTCTTCCCTTCGCCGTCTAGCGGAGTGCAGCACACTGGCCCCACATCCCGGGAACTGCAAAGGCTTCTGCTTCCTTCAGTAAGACAACAACTGCCGTGTGCTGACGGATCCTTACTGTATGTATCTTTTGAGTTCTTGGCCGCTGCATCTGGACCAGTGGTAACGATGAAAGGCAGCCTGCACCAAGGGAGCCATAACACTCCCCATGGCTGTCTCATCCCCACATCTGTTCCCTTGACCATCGTGCTCCATTCCCAGCCTGTAACAAAGAACCAGCGTCAGAGCCCAGGCAGTTCCTGCTCTTCAACAGGTAATACAACTGTCAAGAAAACGGTTTCCCATGCACACACAACCATGCAAAACGAAATTGTTCTTTCCATTGTACAGATATCACCTGCATTTCAAACTGATCTTTGATGCCAGAACCTAAGGACGCTCTGAATACTCTTTTAATTTATACTTTGTTTCATTTGTTCATACCAGGAATGAACTAACTAGATGATGACAACTTCTTATGCTTTGGATGAAGGCAAACAACTCTGCTCATTAGGAAGCTGTTCATTCAGACATTCAATTGCTCACATCTGTGTACTCATTTATCAAAAGCAGCTATTTGAACACAGAGCTAACAGAGTTATCATGTTGCATATCCAAAGAGCTAACACAGTTAGCATGTTACATCTCCAGGTGTGCACTCGGTAGGGTTTAATATGCAAGTGACCCGGTCATCTCCAGCTGGGCTAAATTCCTCCTGGTGAGCTGAACAAGTAGCCTGTACTACTCAAGGATGACAAAAATCAGATCCCTAGTGCTCGTCATTAGTTCATCCAGACAGCTAACAGAGAGATCTTTGCTTAATCAGTTATTCCTACCCTAACATTTTATCCATTCTATCATTCTTGAAGAGATGCCAAATTTAACAAATCAGCATGTTCAGTCAATGAGAAGAAAGAAGTTAAGGATGCTTGACAAGCTACTGTCCCCACTGCCTGGGCCTTCCAGGTTTCTTACTGACCTCTGCCTCACCCTAGAGAAAACAAGTTCCCCTCTCTCTTCCCCCTCTTTTCTTCCCCCACTAATCTCTTCATTGCTTAAACCACTGATGCATTCCAAGGGGATGGAAATAAAATTAGCACGGCTTTCATACAGCCATTGAAATTAAACCACTTGAAGCAAGCAGGAGATGCAGCACCATATTTTGTTGGTGATCTAATTGCAAATGTTAGACTTACACGTGACCAGTTTCATGAGCAACAACAAAAGCTGATGAAAACCCATCCTCATGGTTGAGAGTACAGCTTCGGACCGGGTGACACATGCCAGTAACAGGAGCATACCCTATGGAAAGAAATCACGTCTCATCGTTTTGCTCATTACATTTATTTTAAACAAGACCCCCCCCAATAAACTTACTACCTGAGAGGAACCTAGGATTATTTTCTTTTGATTGTCCATTTTTTTCTCTGTCTTTGCAACTGCTGTCAAACAGAGTAAATGGCTCTGACATACTGGGATTGATTCCACAGGCGTCTGTGTTACTTTGGGCACTTTCACTTTTATCACCAAAAATGCACAAGATTCCTCTTCAATTAAAAGATAGCACTATAGGCTGGGATTCTTTGCATGTGTGCATATTAGTACCTTCATCGACATACTGCCTGGTGCACGCTGCATGTCTTTTCCTCAATAAAAGCTAAAATCTTTCTGGTGACAGGGAAGTCTGCCTAACATCTCAACCTAACCAGTTTCACTCCAGGCATGCCAGCCCAGACCCGAAGGAGAACTGAGACCTTTCTCTCACCCTGAAAGGTGAAGGGAGCATGGAGGTACCGAAAACAAATCCCTAAGACATCTCCAGATGGACAGCCAAAACACGGTCTCACCCAGACACTTCTTTATCTGCACTGACATAAATCATGCGTTGTGAATTTACTTCCCATTATCATTAGTTCCTTGAGTCATAAAGATTAATGCAGGTATCAAAGCAGCTGGTATGCCATCTATAAAAAGCAATGTACAGTGAACGATGCAATAAAACAAAAGCGAAGTTGAATGCAAAGTGTATTGAGCATTCCCAGTGATCCCTGCACACACGCGCACAAACACCCGCCGTTTGAAGAAAGTAAAGAGCTATTTACTTACATCTCTCAATTAAGAAATCTAATCTGCTACAGTTAGTCATAAATGGCAAGGACTACCATGGCAAGGTCTACTTGCTTTTTAAAAATTATGGAAAATGAATGGGAGGAAGAACCTTCTTTGCACGACACAGTAATTACTACGTGCTTGGGCTGTCCGCGTGGGCCTTTTCTAAGCCAGAACAGGGAGCTGAGAGTTCTGACGAGCGTACATGCCTTCCCCAACAGCACCAGGTTTCAATACATATTTAAAATTGAACACTTCCTTAAGTATCTGCTGAATCAAGGCCTACGTTGCTTATTGTCTCAGGATCACCTAACAATAAAATTCCCCAGTTCTCCTCTTTCCTGGCAGACGGTAGCCAAGAAACACCAAGTCCAGATAGTTTCGCTCCTGGTCAGCTGCATTACCTTGCATACCAGCGGGCCCAAAATCTTGCCTGGTTAAGAAGATGGCATGATCGTGGTGCTCAGAGTGATTGGGGTCTGACTTCTGCTGCTGATACGCCCAGCGGCAAACGTTCTCCAAGCTTCTCGAGGGATTCCCCCTTTCAATCAAGCTAATGGACTGAAAGAACAACACATTAGACCCAGGAGCTCCTAAAGGTAGGAAATTCAGACAAGTTTGGATTTTCTTGGAGCACTACCCAGGTTCCCATTTCTTTCTTCCTAAGAGAGAAGTTATCACTGTTAAGTCATGACAGCCTTCTCTCCTACCAGAAAAGAAAATGTGCACGCTAGCACTGACCATGTATGCGTAATAGTACATTTTTAGGGTTGTTTTTTTTTTGAAGGAAGTTTAATGAGTGTTCACATCATCTATGAAAATAACTGCCTTTCTGCATATAGCCTGTAACAGGCAGGAGGAACACACCACTTGATGTTAGGATCAGATAAGGCCATTTTTCTTTCTTTTGTTGGAACTTGCTCACGTTCTGGACTGCCAGAGGACAAAGTGCCTCAGCTGAAATGAATGAACATGCAGTGGCACACGCAGCCGGTGTGGAGGCAGTGAATAATATAAACACATGGGACAATGCCTCAACTGGAGCAAAACACTGTAGTGCCAGCAAATGTGTACCGATGAACACAGATTACACACCTGGCTCTGTCAGACTTCTGCTACAGCGTGTGCCTACAAGCTCAGTAAATTTAATTACAGGACAAACATCACACTGATCTTTTGACTTGCCCAAATTCAATGTCTGAGTTAAATGGAACAGATAGGATCTTTGTCAAACCCTAAACAGCATTAGCACTTTCCTCTCATCCTGAATATTTTAACAAGCATTTGTTTCAAAAATCTCTGAGTGTATTTTACCAGTAAAATCAATGTACTGTTACAAGTACTGCCTGGGGTACAAAGTGGAGGGGTGTGCTGTGACCTGGTAAAAGGGGTGTACATGAAATGAGAAAAGGAGATAGTTGCCCTAGCAGACTGCTCGGAGGGGGTGCACCAGCAAGCCGTGTCAGTCAACCAAGTTGACTGCTTCTACTAAACTGGTTTAATTCCCAAAGGATTCACAAGGGCAAGAATTTAGGCTGCAAGGCTGAGCAGGCTGAGGGACGCTCGTGGTCAGCCTCAGGAATGAGGGCAGAAGCACGTTTAGCACATGCCAAGCAGGGAAAGCAGTTCTCTGGGACTAGCTGTCCAGTGGACTTCTGTTTCCACAGCCCTGCATGTGATTCACATGGACTATAACTACAAAGAAGATGAAGGCGAAGAACTGGTTCTGAAGCTTGCTTACCTTTGCATATCCTAACATGACCATTCGGACCAGCACCACATTTATGTGAACACCCAGGGATTCATCGTGGTAAATTTCATTCACCTGAGGGGGAAAAAAATAAAGGAAAAACTAAAAAGAAAAAAACACTTGATGGTACCAAGGGACTTCCAAGGCCACTATTTCAAGTGCTTACACCACTACAGTCTTCCCAAAAGAGGATTCATGTCTCAAATCATTTCCATGCAGTGAGAAACGCAGACTAAGCTTCCCATCATCACATACCCCATCACACAGAACCTTCTGACGTACATGTCATGACTCTTCTCAAGTTTAACGGCTTCTGGATCAGGGCCAATAGAAAAGGTGACTGGGGAAGAACAAGACTTGAAGTTCAAACCTTGGATATACTTATCTGACTGCTTGATTTCACTCATTTGATAAACACAATGAGGGAAACGAGGTTATTCCTGAAAGCGAGGTTACAGCAGCGTGTTCAAGTTCACCGAGGGATTTAAAAGCAGATAGAGCTTGCTTTAACAACAGATAAACCCATCACCATCCATCCCACGTGGCCATCTCTGCTATGCCATCTGGCCACTCCAACTGCAGATGAATTCCAGATTCTGTTCCTAGTTGTTTCATCAACCATTTGTCTCACTTCGATCAGTTTAAACACATGGGATGAGTATTTTAGTGGGGAGAGCGGGCGAACATATTTTTGTTCATTTTGTAAAAGATGCTCTGCTGCCAGTAGCTCTCACTCAAGGAAATGTGCTGTTAGCTTCAGCGTAGGCTTGTCCTCGGAAAATACTTGAGGATTTGACTTAAAGCCATTTTTGCGTTCTGAAGCTCTGGGTTGGGAAGGCAGAATATTCAGACAATGACAGGAACAACCAGGCTCCATTTCTGTACACGTGTAGGCATGTGTTTAGCTTTACAGATGTGAATAGTACTCTTGATTCTAAATCAACCTGAAAATTAATGGGCGAAGTGCTTCCAAATCCCAGAAATGCTTTGGAAATTTTCATCTGAAAGTTTTAAAGTCAAGAGCGTTGCCAGAGACCTAAAGGCTGTAGTATACCTTACAGGGTAATGGTATCTCCAAATATACTTGATTTCTGCAAGTCAGCGTGTTCCGTCAGAAAAAAGTTCACCAGCTGCATGAAAGCATGTCAAGTTTATGCGATCTGGAAACACTTATTATGTTACGGACAAGTGCTGGCCTGAGAAAACACCCATCCATAAGACAAGCCCCTGAGACCTCAAAACTCTTGTCCTCCAGGACTGCAGAAAATACTCAGGAAAGAGCAAACTTGGAAGCCCACAGGGAGCCCTTATAAAGCAGTCCATGGCTTTGCACCAAACTAGGTCTGCAGAGGTCTCCAGTGAGACCCCTATGTGTCATTTAAAGGCAGAATTTTGATTCAAGTGTTTTTAGCCCCATTTCCAAAGGAAACAAAGATCAGATAGTCGCCCCCTCTGTCAGTTCTAACGCCCCAATAAATTTTGGCCCCATTTATCACTTTCCAGCAACCCTTGCAAAACAATAAAGACCTCAAAGAAATTCAGTATCCAGAAGTTTTGTGAAAATAAGCTGGTGATTAGAAGTAACAGTCTTACTACTACTCACAAGGAAGGCAAGACTACATATGCTTTATCACATACATGTACAGGAGCTTGGGGAATGCTTCCAGCACAAGAGGAGCTTATGTCCCATTAGAGAGCCCCGCCACCAGACAGAAATCCCAAGGTAACACTGCAGTTCCACTGCTCACTGAACAACTGAAATACTTCGCGGTGGGTTTTGGTTTGAAGAGTTGCTTTTTTTTTTTTAGAAGCAACTAAGACTGCCGCCCTGCTTTTCCGAGATAAATTAGAATTACGTGGTCACTTTGTATAAAAAAATAATTCTTTTTAGAGTGTTTGCAGAAGTGAAGTTAAAAAACCAGAATCATGCAGATGGCTCAAAAATTGTTCTTCCTGAGGACCTTCCTTGTGTCTGGGAAGTTGAGAAATGTCCTGCCACCAGAGTATAAATTACGGGGCTAAAACATCTGCAGATCATCAGTGAAGTTACTCATCCCCCTAAAAATGAAATGAATATTATATTATGGGTGATTGGTGAAAAACAAATACCACTGTTCAGAGGCCGGTATATTTGAATAGGATTTAGAGGTTGGTTTTTGGTGTTTTTTTTTTAAAGTCAGGCTAAACAGAACTTCCCCCTTCCCCTCAGGGAAAAAAGGTCATTCTGAGTTGTCCAGACTGTGGGACCTGGCACAATGATCTTAGCCCATGGTTTTTAAAAATGCATTCCCTTTTAGGACCAGCTGAGAAGAGAGAACTGTCAGCAGGACAGTTTTACAAGAAATGAGCACATACCTCAGACTGCCCGTCTTGTGAAGCAATTATTCCAAAGTTCAGTTATGCATCTCATATTTTCTTCCCATTAATGCAACAGCATTGCTCCCCACAATGGTTTGTGTCAGAAAAAACGCTCATGATTTCCCTTGTGCCAAGAAACAATAAGCCTTCCAGGAGTGACTTTCCTAGAGACAAAAAGCATCCTGGAACTGACCTCAAGAATCAAGTTATCTTCGAGATTTCTCCGCGACACCATTTTTTACCCCATTCTCTGTGGATTGCTTTGGAGGGCTGCACTACAGAATTCCCACGAGGAACAAGTTCATATATACTCTTGTGACTGAAACACAGGAAATCTTAGAAACCTGTAACCTCACTGGAAGGACCCAAAGCTAAAAAAAGTGCTGAAAACATCAGCATGACTGCAGCACTTTCCGACTGCTTAACTGCATTGACTCTGTGGTTATAATGGCAAAAGAAATTACATTCCAAGATACTGGTACAAAATGCATATATAAATCACACCGCAGTAAGCCTGATTTTTCTGATCTGAGCTTGTGAAATGTACCACAGATGGCCAACTGGCCACATACCTTCTGCTGTAGTATTTAAAAGTAAAAAGGGGTTAGACGGAATTCAATAGCAATAAGCACAGGAAGGAATCAGTCAGCACTCGCTCACTGGGACAGTGATGACGACTGTGGGACTCTGCAGTGGAGAAGTATCTATTTACTGAATGGATCAAAAATTGTTCAAACAGAGAAAATAAATGCACCTGGCAAATGAACTGAAAGGCTGCAGTAAGGAGCACTGAAAAGGGGAGGTAAATGCTAACCAAGGGACTTCAGTGCTTCTGTGGAAACCCACCCACCCGTACACAGTAGGAATGTCATGAGTGAACCCACACTCCCAAAGTGATGTAAGATAACAATGGTGGAATCTAAGGCACCTTCTAGCCAGACCTCCTCCCTAAAGGAAAAGTGGCTGGATTCTCACCTGTCACAGAAATTGCTGCCTCTTGACCCGCAGTCACCCATAGCTCCCCAAGTTATGCTGGATGGTCCCTCTGAGCATCTCCTGCAGTATGGCCTCTCAGCAGCTGGCCTTTTCAGCTTGAGACAGACGGCAAGCTGCAGATGCACTGCTGGTTTTGCACAGGCACCATGCAACTCCCCCATCAGGGTCGCCCACCAGTGCCCGCCGACCCTACCTCCACAGTGCCCCGGCAGGGGCTGCAAGCTAATTCAAGGCAACCTGCGGCCCTGCTGAGGGCTGAGGTCTCAAATGACTTGGCAGGGGGTAAACCGTTTGCCCAGCAAAGCCTCATCCATCATCACAGTCTTCCCAGACCAGCTCCCAGATCTGCCAGCGTAAGTGGTCCCTTCTGTCTTTCAGCTGCAGAAGGACTAGGAGGGATGGCTGCTGCTGGGTCGACGCACCAAGAGACATGAGAAACCTGAACTCTGCCCTTGTTCCTATTCTTAGTACTGGCTGACCCAGACTGAGTTTGCTTTCCTGCCTGTAGTGACTTCCTTTGGTATTTTTTAATGAGAAGCTCTATCTGAGAACAGCATTACCTTGATTACCAGCTCTTCATTTTCTTCTCTTAGAATCTATGGTCTTTGAACACTTTTTAAAATCACTAGTATATTTCAACAGAAATAATTTAAGAGTAACTGAACTGACGGAGGAAGCTTACAGAAGTTTCTTTGCTGATGTTTCCCTCTGCTCACTCACAGCAAGTTCTCTCCGCTTACACCAAATGCTTCATTTGACTTTCGCTGGGTTTTGGGGACTGTACAGCCTCTGTTTATGCCTTGATCAAATTACTTAAATTTCCACATCTGACTCGCATGGGGCAAAGTGCAGTTTCTTCATTAGTATTCTACAGTGAAGGAATGTTAAGTAATTCAGAATCTGATGATTAATGCCATCAGCTGCTCTACTGTTCACATCACTGGCAATGAAACAGCTTTGAAAAAAATAGTCAATCCACAGGTAGAAATCACTAGATTAAATGGCAAGGAGTGAGTCGTGCTCTTTTGGTGACACCTTCCCATGCCGTTAGCCTTTACCACAGGCTGAGGGCAATATTACATTAAAACTGATGTAAACTGATACATGGGAGAAGTGAGCGTGTGATGACTGTATGCTATAGAAACAGCTCCCTAACTAGTAATTTTGATGGACAACAAGGAAAGTTATAAGCCTGACAAAATCAAATATCAAAAATCAGGGTTGTTAAGAAGGGTGGCTTTGAAGAAGAAACAGCTGCCATAGCCTCTTCAGTCTTGTGATAAAAAGGAGAGGACCTGGGCTGTTCTCAAAGCCCTGCAATTCAGCTCCACGGCATAACCCATCAACTGGATCAGAGGCAAGAACGACGACTCCCAAATTTGTAAGAAAAAGTCACCACCTACAGAACAGGCTGTTTGGCCATATAGAACATGCCCTGGTGCCCACTGTGATGTTGAAATGCGAGGAAATAAAGGGGAAATTTCCTTCTGAAGCGTGCTACTCAAGCGCACCTGCTTGCCACAGAAAGCTGGGCTCAGAGACAACAGTTCAAAGGTTTCAAGCGAGAGAACACAAGCTGCATCCTTCCCCTCCTCCTCTTCCAGCTCAACACCCAACCCACAGCCCAGCCAGGTCAGCAGCAAGACTCCCACTGCCTGCTGTGGCGTCTTTTCATAGAATCATGGAATCGTTTAGGCTGGAAAAGACCTTTAAGATCACTGAGTCCAACTGTTAACCCAGCACTGCCAAGCCCACCACTAAACTATGTCCCCAAGCACCACATCTACACATCTTTTAAACACCTCTAGGCGTGGTGATGCCACCACCTCCGCGAGCAGCCTCTTCCAATGCTTGACCACCCTTTTGGTGAAGAAATTTTTCCTAATGCCCGATGTAAACCTCCCCTGGCACAACTTGAGGCTGTCTCCTCTTGGGTCCTGTCGCTTGTTACACGGCAGAAGAGATCAACCCTCAGCTCGCTACAGCCTCCTTCCAAGTAGTTGTAGAGGGCAGTAAGATCCACCCTGAGCCTCCTTTTCTCCAGGCTAAAACACCCCCAGTTCCCTCAGCCGCTCCTCACAGGACTCTTGCCCCAGCCCCTTCCCCATCCCCGCTGCCCGTCTCTGGGCACGCTGCAGCCCCTCAGCATCCTCCGTGCAGCGCGGGGCCCAGCACCCAACACAGGATTCGAGGGGCAGCCAGCCCCACAGTGCCCAGTGCAGGGGGACGGTCCCTGCCCCGGCCCTGCTGGCCAGGCTGGGTCTGACACAAGCCAGGATGCTGCTGGCCTCCGTTATCTAGGGAGAGGTTTCACAGAGAGCAACAGAGACCTAAAGAGGAGCCAGTATCTGGCTCAGTGAAGTTGCATTGTTTTTCATTTTTGTAGGTGCCCACGCTCTGCAACACAGAGCAGCCTCCAGGAAAGCCACCGAGCAGGGGCAAAAGAATTGGCAGGAACGGTGCTGAACTTGGGCTTTTCCGGCAACCCTTTTATTATGACAGGTTTTAAAAGCTCAGTACTCGACGCCTGTCGTCTCAGGGAAGCTGTGCCTCAGCTTGCGCAGGCTCTGTATTGACACCTACTCCCAGTAGATGGCGCTGCAGATGTTTAAGAAAAGATCGAAGCGTTTTGGGACAGTGTATCGGCTCGGCTGTTTACAAAGTTAAATGTTTTTTAAAGCTAAAAAGACAATATATTCTGAAATCACCTTTAATGAAGATTTATTGTTCGTGTCTCATGAGGTACGTGGTAAAAAGAAAATGATTCCCTGCAAGGACTGTATCAAGAATATTTTTGTTACTCACATGAACAATTAACTTGTCACCTCAACCTTTCTGGATTCAAATTTAACTTCCTTCTGTGGTTGCCAAAACTACATGAACTCCTATTTCACATTCTTCAGCAACACCAATTACCTGTGCAGTTTAGCACGGCCACAAGCCACCGCTCCGGGCAACTGGCATTTCTGAGATGCTGCTCGCAAGAACAGCGCGTGGAAAACTGCTGCGGATGAACTGTCTGCCGTAGGCACGCTGCAGTCGGCCACTAGCACCAGCTCTCATTTCCATGTGGAACTGCACAGAAAAGAATGAGCGCTGATCTGATTTTTCTCCTTTACCTCAGATAATAACTATCAGGCAAGGGATCGGGTCAGAGAGTAGAAAAAGTCGAGAGATCTCTGAATTAAGTGATGTGTTTACACCTAGCTATGCATTTCTAGACAGAGCAAATGAAAAAAGAGAGCAAATGATGGAGAGATGAAGAACTGCAGGTAGTGTGTGTGTGCGTGGAGACCTCCGGCAGAATTTTTAGACATATCTGGCGCTGCCTGTTCTTATTGAAGCTAATCATAAAGCTCTCATTGACTTCAGCATGTGGACAACAAACTAAAATTGTTATTTAGAAAGAAGGCGATACACACAAAACTTTGATGCTTATCGCCAAAAGAGGAATTCTGTCAAAAGCCACTTGCAATTTGAGAATGAATGATGCATGGAAGTACCCTTCTACTGGCTAATTTGCGTTTTTTCTCAAGAAAAAAAATAAGTGAAATATATAAATACTGCCAAGTCCAAACCTGCTTACAATCCCTCAGTATAACCCGATGCCCTCTGTGTATAACCTGTGCCCTTTCTGATCGCAGTTACTTTAATCCAGGGAAGCTCTGTCTGAAATAACCACCCAAGGGAGTAACAAATGTCAGCTGCCTAATGCAGCAGACCTTTAATTTCAGATCTAACACCACAGTGCTAAAAACATCAAGCTTTTTTAAAGCGTCCCCTTACGACAGTGTACTAGCTACCTCTGGCTGAAAGTGATCATTAAGAACATTTCACTGTTCTGTCTTCTGTTAGCTGAAAAACAAAAATTCCTCTAAACTGAATGCAGTGCCTTCAAGATCTTCTCTCTTTGTTAGGGGTTTCTCTTAGGTAGTGCAGAGGAGAGGAAAGCCACGTTGTGAGAGACAACATAACACAAAAGAAAAGCTAGCTGCAAAGCACCAGATACACCGACAGTGCCACATGCTCATAAAACATTCAACAAACCATGGTGAAAACCGATTCTCCTCTGGCAAAAGGTGACCTCAATGCCAGTGTGGCACACCACCACCTCACAGAGATGGGACCTGGCTCCTGACAGACCCCCGGCGTTGCTGAAGGGCTGCCTTGGCCCTGTGGCATAACCAGGGTGGGGGAACAGACAGAGGAGCAGGGGGAGAGGGGGCAGGGTTAGGCTTTCTCAGTCCTGCTTGCACCTCATTTCCCATTCCTCTGCCAGTTTTCACTCTACTTGCTTTCCCGCTGCACTCCTGCAGGTTCTGAGGGATGCTCCACTGGGGATTAGGAACGGTGCCAACACTATGCCAGGGTTTGGGAGATGGAGGCTACAACTCCTTATGCGCTCCTGGCAAAGGTAAGAATGGGAAAACCAAAGAATCATCACAGAATGGTTTGGGCTGGAAGCGACCTTGAAGACCCTCTAGTTCCCACCCTCTGCCACGGGCAGGGACACCTTCCACCAGCCCAGGTGGCTCCCAGCCCCGTCCAGCCTGGCCTTGAGCCCTGCCAGGGATGGGGCACCCACAGCTGCTCTGGGCAGCCTGTGCCAGCACCTCACCACCCTCACAGTAGAGAACTTCTTACTCGTATCTAATCTAAATCTACCCTCTTTTAGTTTAAAAGCATTCCCCCTTGCCCTATCGCTGCAGGCCCTACTGATGTCGATTCTGTCGCCTCAAGGAATTCAGCTGGAACTGCCCAATACTGGACAAGCCACCGGGCTACCCAAAACAACCCCAGGGGAACGACGTTCTCTCCAATGGGTGATTTTAGCCCCCTGCCCTTCTGGAAGGCAGGCTGTCAGTGAGCTTGGCAGTTCATGCTGTGAGATAACGGTAAAGCTTCACCTAAAAGCTAGGGACCATGCTAGATGTTATTGCTTTGGACTAGATGAACCCATTTGGACTTTTGACGTCCAGCGCTAACCCATAACAGCTGTTTTAGATGCACTGCTGGGTTTTCTATTTGCTCTTTTGAAGCCAGGAGCTGTCTCGCATATGCTGCATTACATACGGCAGAACTGCCCTCAACTTCCCCGCTTGGGAAGGCAAGTCTCAGCGAGTTACCGCCAGCCTTGCAAAAATCCCCACAAATGCTTGTAACATCCATCACGAGTTCTTCTCATCTGGAGCCTCCCATTTTTAGGAAGAGAAAAAGATACATGTTTGGATACATAAGGTTCAGTCCTTGGACCTTCACACCACTAGATGCAAACCTAAATCTGAACCACAAGTCAGGTTCATGTCTGCCAGGCGACTTCAGCTGTGCTGAACTGTGTCTGCTGGTGTCAGCAGCAGATGGGACTGCAACAGCTGTGGTCCCCGTGGCTGAGGATCTGCTAGGAACAAGCAAAGACTTGCTTATGGGCTTTCTGATTGCCTCAAGCCTAAAAAAGAAGCTTCTCCTAACAACAAAGATATGCTAGACATATATTCATGGTCATGAAAGTCTTGCTGTCGATTCAATCATGTCTCAGAGGTGATCCGCAGAGCAGCCCAGGTTCAGTGGCTGGTTTCTCAAGGATCTTCACACCCAGCTTCCTAACACACCACAGTCAAAGGCGTTCTGTGTGCATGTCAGAGGAGGGGAGGAAGTTACGATTAAACACTTTGGGCTCCAAAACCAAAGGCACAGACATTACTCAACTTAACAGCCCCTTGTCATCAAACCAAGATTCTACAGCATCCATTTGCTTATTGTTAGGGAGCAGCTCCCCTGGCATGCTGAAATACCACAGTGACCTCAAACATACAGGCTCACAATTACAGAAACAGTAGGAAAAGCGTAAGACTGAACAAAGCCCCAGGTTGTAAACCTAGCAGACTAAATTCTGTTTTCCAGTTACAATGTGTGTGTATGTCTGGAGTTTCTTATTCTAGATTTATAGCACAGTATAATTCTATACAGAGTTGTTATAATTCTACACAGAGCTATGCTGGAAAAGATATCAGTTTGTTTAAATTCATACAGATTTTTCTTTTTTTCCTCTCAAATTGTATGGATTAAATTTTTTAACTGCTGGTCCTCATTTTGGGAGCTAGAACAGGTCGGGTAGATTTTCAAAGATGCTCAGCATGTTTGTGCCCTTGGAAAACTGAGATGGGATTGTGACAGGCAAAAGCTGTGTGGTGCTAAGATTTTTTGTTGTTGTTTTTGTTTTTTTTCTTTTAAAGGACTTGGCTTTAAACATCTAAAAGGTATCTGGGGTCTTATGACAATGAGACCATTCCTGTGGGTACACTTTGGTCCTGGCCCTGTGCCTTGCCCTCAATATTTGAGGGGTCTCCTCTGTACCGAAGCAGTACAGTCTTTCACACATGCAGCATCTGTGTTGCTGACAGCACAGTTCCTTATGAAGGAATAGCTTATTTATCTGACTGAAGAGCTTGCAAAGGGAGCAAAAAGACCTTCTCTAGATATAGCAACTCATTTTTAGTCTGAAACACAAGATTTTCAGCCTTAGGTCTCTATACCAGAGTAGCCACGTGCATGATGCAGTGGTGGCACAATATGCACTAAACAGGAGCTGTGTGGGAAAAAAAAAAAAGGATTTGGTGCAGGACACATTGTGATACAAGCCACGTGGACCAAAGCTTGGACTAAAGGCAGAGGACATGGGAAAGAAGTAATGTCTCAGTCATTCTGAATGCAGCATTAAGAGCAGAAAACACTAAGAAAAAAATTATCATCACAAGCATATGAACTAACCATAAAACAAGGACTGAAGGCCAAATTCACCGTATGGGTTATTCGCATCGGCTGTCCCTCCTCAAGTGGAATGCTGCATAGGAGGGGGAGATGAAACGGGGGTTTAGGGATGAAGGGGAGAAGGTGGTTCTGATACTTGGCAATAGTGAAAGGATTGAATTCTCTCAGTCAGGAATGATGGTGGCTGATGCGACACGGAACAAAGAAATGTTACAAAGATGATTTCTAAGCCTAAGGAATAATTTTTAAATTATTTCAGGAATAAAAAGGTGAGTGTAAAAAATACAAGAATCGTTTCCACATTCTTCACATTGTTTTTAACTGTAAGCCTATTCCCTTACAATCTGTCCTTAGGATATTGTTTTTCTTTCCTGGAAAACCTTACGATCCCCACAGCTTCTAAGATGTATCCATATGAGCCTGACACTTACAGGCATTAAACAAAGTCCACACAATGCAAGGGATTATTATACATATCCCTCACATTTCCTTCATGTATTTCTTTCAGAGGAGTTCTAAGATAGAAAAACCAGAAAACATTTAAGCTTGAGCAATTCTCGCGTTCAGTGCTGGTGTAGTACATGACTTTTAATGCACAGTGTGAGCTATGCTCTTCTGTAATGTGCATTTCCATACAACCTGATAGCCTAGTTCAAGACCACACCTTTACATATAGTATCTCGCCATTGATTTTACAACCAGAAACGTATATGTAGACAAAAAATACTTGCTAATCCCGTAAGACACACTACGATAAAGCGTTCTGTAAGTCTCCATTCCTTCGGAGTTTCTATGTAAATATGGATATTGCCACACGAGTTAAGGAACAGACCGTACTAGTAGGTTTGCTTTCTTTCAAAGAGCTATTAGGTGTCTAGAACATTTTTTCGCTCTGCATGTTTATTCTTTCACTAGGTTTCCTTCAGAACTGTGTTGCAGGAGGAGAAATGAATTACTAGAAATGTATCAAGTTCACATTTTTTCCTCACTGTTTCTCAACTATTTCCAAATTCTTGGAATACTCTAGAACGTGCCCTAGAAAACTACTGTGAAAAAGACCAATTAAAGGAACATATTGAAAAGAGACAACCATATCCACCAGCAGACAAAATGATCACATTCATATTTTTATCAAGCGTGGTCTCTTAGACACTCCTACAAGAGCTTGCAAAAGCCTTTCACATTCCAAACCGAGCAGTGCAGCACTACAGAAGATACTCACTATGTTCATGAGGGTGAGGAGGTAGTTTTGAACGTGTTCTTTGCCATGGAATCGGACAACAGAGTCGTCCACACCTAGCAGCACCTCGATGTTGTAGTCGTCGTCTCCTGCATGCCTGCGTCGCCTCAGGGTTTCGTTTAGTTGCTGCTCTACGCTGCTGTACAGGGAGCTCAGCTCTCCGAGGCCGCCGAGAAGAGACTCTACAAGAAATAGGAAGACATTGACATTTACTCCAACTCCATTTCAGAAACATCCTCCCGCACAACATCCTCACCTGCAGAGTCACCACTTCTTTGGATAAAATAAATCAGGAACCCTGAAGAGATTATTCTAGTGGCACAGGGGTGGGGGAAATCACCAGGCACCCAATGACAAAATTCATTCAACCATATGGTTCTATAATTTATCACATGGTACTTATTTCAAGCATAAAATTTTAGGCCAAATACCGCAGGAGGTTTAGGCCAAATACCTGAACTCCTAACTCAGAATTCCCTCCCTCCTTTTTTTGCACCACATCAGGCACATGTTACAGAGCGCCACAGACACGGGATGCCTCAGCATTCACTGGGGATGCTGTACAACACTGAACTTGGGGGGCTTTAGCACTCAAAAGTAATGCGGTCAGCCCCAACTCATGCTGAAAAGATCTCAAATAGCAGTGTTGTGTGTTTTGCTGTCATACCCCATCACTGGAACAGCTAATCTAGAGTTTCTGAGAGACTTACTAGTTTTGGAAGTCTTTGTTTATAAAGCAGGCACTGAAATAGCCTCTCCTGTGAATATCACAGAATACTAGAAGTGTCCCTTGAAGACATGGGTCAAGGGGCAGAGTTCAGGTGAACCATTCTGAATTTAAAATTTTTGAAAAATTTTTATGCTGTTGAATGCATCCCCCCATTTTTTAAGGGGATGCATTCAATAGCTTGTACCTGCAATGACTCAAAAGCTATTTCTCCCACTTAGGACAGTAATGCAAAACATTACTATGGATTTTTGACAGGAAAAAAGATATAGGTGTAGGCTACTTAGTTCTTCCTAAATCTAAGCCAGCATACCAACAGGCTCTAAGCAATAAACAACAGTAAACAGACCAGTTTGGAACATCTTACGGTGCAAACCACTAGCTATGTACTGCAGACCCCACTAGGAACTGGGCCGTTCTTGTGTCTCTGGCTCTGTGACGGTCAAGGAGCATCCATCCCCATTCCCCCACTCTTTCATTTAGAAGAAAGAGATGATACAGCCCACAAATCCACAGGGATCTTCCTGCCCTAAGAACCCAGCTAAAGCAACCAGCATCCAATGGATAGAAAGGGTAGTAAATAGCCACCCTTTCACCGAAGGGGTGGTCAAGGATTGGAACAGGCTGCCCAGGGAGGTGGTGGAATCCCCTGGGTCCCCTGGAGGTGTTTCAAAAATGCGTAGATGCAGTGCTTAGGGACATGATTTAGTGATGGACTCGGCAGTGCTGGGTTAACGGTTGGACTTGATGATCTTAAAGGTCTTTTCCAACCTAAATGATTCTGTGATTCTATGAAAGCAGAGGGCGGTCCTGCCTTCCACTCATGTTGACTCTCATTGTAACGGGGCATTTCCCCAAACGATGGCACAGCTTTCAAGCCCTTTTCTCTGCACTGGAGCTGATGAAAGCCAAGGTTGCAAGTGCATAAACTGGCCCCTCACATGTTTTCAGGCAAGACTCCCAGTAAACTAGATTTTCCACACTTTCCACAAGTTTTGCTTGTGGAAGGACAGCAGGATCAGGGCCAATGTGCTGGATGGCCACACTGTAATTCATCTTGAGCAGATTCAACTAGTGGCTGAACTAGGTGGGAAGCCTCTCCCTCCTAAGTATCACAGTGGTTCACAGCAACACAGAAATAACTCTCCCCAAACCCCACATCAAACGGCAAGGTTGTCCCCAGTTGTTTTCAGAAGCTTAGCCCGCCACTGTGGGTGAGAGACCAGGTCTGCAAACAGCTTTACAATTCAACCGCAAGCCCTCTCGCTCTCAAGAATGCGAACCCTGTGATAGCACACAAGTGGGAAATTCATAGACAAGCTCCAATTCTAAAAATTGCTGCAGCTGGCAAAGCTGCCGAGCACAGTGTCCAACGGAAATATACCAGTAATGTCATCGTATCACTGCGCCCACAGCATGAATGGAATAGCTTGAGATCACTTCAGAAAGAACCAGCTATCTGCGCTGTGCAGCACCTTTGGTTTGGCCGTTGCTTCCCTTCTTAAATAGGTGGTTTTGTGGTTCAAATGAAGAGGAGAATCTCTTTTTTGTGTGCATGTGAGCAGGCAGAGTGAGGCAGAAAGGATTCCTTTTTTTTCCACCCCTCTCCAATACATAGCCACTTTCTGCACACAGAGGGTATTCTCAATATGCCAGCATTTTCCATGCATGCACCCACAGAATATTTTTCAAGTGTGCAATCCCAACAAAGCAAGAAAAAATAACCTCACTCTAGGAAGAAATGTAATGACCATTTTTGGCCAAGATTTGAAAAAAAGAAAAAGTAGCACTGGAAACATTTTCAAGCATTGGGCCTCCCACCTCCTGAAATGCAACTTGCATACTTCTTTCCACAGAAACCCCGAACCTCCCCCTGCCTGGGCTCAGTGGTAAAACCCCAACCATTTCACTCAGCCTGGTATGCAGCGTATTCCATCAAATGTACCAGGGCTTCTGAGGATATCAAACAGTGCTCACTCTAGCTACAGTTCTACTGGTGCCAACTAGTTTTTTTAAAATTTTATGTCTGCTGTTCTTGGCGCTACTTCAGTTACTCCTTAACAGAAACGCTAACGTCGACAAACAACTGTTGACTTTAAGGCTGATCTGAGGTACTTATCAGCTAGTAATTACTTAGCAAGCCTCATTCTGTGCATTGTCTTTCCCCATGCCTTGCTGGGAAGCGAAGCAGTGAGGTCCTCTCCCTGAATGCACCCACTGTGAAATGCTGTGCCCTGTCCGAAAAATGCAAGGTAACATGAGTGGTTTGTCTCTTCTCTTGTTTGCCGGCTTTCCATAATCCAGCACTTCAGTCTTGCGAGTCAAACAATTGGACTCAAACCCAGATTATACATACTAACGATCGCTCTGTTGGCAAACGTGGCAATCTGCATCCATTGCCAAGCACCTACTAGAACGTCAGGGCAAAGGGATGATGGCGTGACACACAAGAGCAGCAGCACAAAGTGAGAAGACGCCTATGTTCCTACAGCCCAGTCATTAAATCTCTTTCATCGTGCCATTGCTCATGATTCAGCTAAGTACTACGGCATCGGTGGAAATTTTAGAAGAGCTCAGAGAGTTGATGAATCTTTTCATAGCATTAAAGTCTGTTCCAAATACCTCAAACAACCTGAAGTTATTTACCATAACTGATTACCATTAATTTTGGCTAGTTCTAAAAAGTTTGTTCTGTGCTCACTGGCTTCAACCGAGGCATCGGGAAGGGGGGACAGGCAGACATCCTTTCTGAGCGGCACAGAAAGCGTCCTCGGATGTGTTCTGTTCAGGAGATGGCATCATTACTCTTATAAATACAAAATACACACGTGTAATTCAGAACCTTCCAGGCACGTAGACACAGAGACAAACACATTGGAAATTTTATCTAATCCGCTCTACAGAAGGCTGACCCAAGCTTGCATCTGGTCTATGGACCACATTGCTCCAAATGAGACTAATTACAAAGCCAACTCCTACGCTTACTGTGAAGTTGCAGTGAAAACCATCTTCTGTCTGCTTTCTGTGCTGAGAGCTTCCCAGCTTTGGAAAGGTGAGATTTTCAGAACACCACAACGCCTACAATTCAGAGTTCTTTCAAAAATTTATGGATGCTGCAGCAAGAGAGACATGGAAAAATCTTAGCAGAGAGTCATTTACTGCAGTATGAGTGCTACAACCAGCAGAGGCATCAGCATTCTCCAATCAATGCGTTCAGTAGGTACTTATAGGTACTCATAACAGCAGGGCAGAGTTCAGTCTGAATGCTTCTGGCACAAAATCTTGGTTAATGCATGACTGAGACCGCTGGCTGTGCTCGGCAAGACTTTCACAGACCTTCTGTACTGCAATAAATAACAAATGCAATCATCCTTTTCCTTTTGACCCTCCCTCTCACCAACACAAAAGATATAAATTGCTTTCTTCAGTCAACTCATACACATCTCCACGTGCCTGATGACTTTCAGGGATAGCCAGACATCTGCAGCACTAGTAAATGGGCATTACCTATTGATAGTGCCACACACTATTGGAACTCTGGACACAAAACACAACTAAATCTCTGGAGATCATTAGGCAATGGTTAAGAAACACACGTGCTGTGCCTTCCCCTGTGTACAATTACAGGCCTTGCATGTAATGGGCTAGAAAGAAAACTGGCATTCAAAGAAAAATGCATCATAATCTTTGTGTGTTAATCCAGGGCTAAGGAAAACCCAAGGTGCTTGAAGCTGGTATAACTTTACTGAGCATCAGCGCTGCAGGGAGCACATCATCTGCAAATATTTAAATCCAGGGGGGGGTTCAGCATTGAGGTGAACAGTTTACATGTAGGCAGTCCTGCACATTTGCTAGCTGAATGCCTTTGGACACCCCCTTACCTGTATGCTGGCACTGCTGGCACCAGGTAATGGAGAAACCAGCCTTTCCTTAACAAAACTCTTCTCTAGAGCACAGGGCAAGTAATTCAGCCACGAGCAAAAGTTGGAGAAACAACGCCCTTGTTACGAATGGGAAGAGACCACTGCAATGTTTAGTGAAGTGAATTATTTAAATTAATCATTTGAAGACAAAGGTTCTTTGCAAGTTAATCTACAAAGCTTACCCAGCAGCTTTGAGTGCACTGTCTCAATTGGTAACGAGAGATGGCCCTCGCTGAATGGCAATATTCTGTTAGGCACCGAGGAAATGAATCTGTCTGTTTGTGGATTTGTACTAGACAGACTAATCCTTCCTAATCTCATTCTGGAATTAGCCGGTTCATTATCTCTTCCTTTTTTATTTTGCTAGTCACCTGCAACTTTTACATCATGATCTTACCTGTCAGAAAAAGATTAGTCCGTGCTCTTTCACCCAGTGAAATGGTTATGCAAACATTTGGGTAGGAAGTCAAAACATACAGCATTGTATGCACATGTGCAGGTGTGTATTTTTTCTTCTTTTTCTTTTTTTGCAGCACACATCAGAGCCTGTCTACCATGCATCACCTAGCAAAAATGAGGAGAGCAAAGTATGACATCTTCCTCCAGCCCAGCTGGGGTTCCTCTGCCAAGAAAAGGCAGAAGGAGTTTTGTGTGTGTAGCGAATGAAGTAGTGGAACAGAGATGCACCTGAAGGAAATCTCCCCCACATGCTTTGTCATCGTATTTTGTTGAAAACCATGGCTGCTAACCTCGCCTTGTGCCACCTCTAGACACTTGGAACCATGCTGCTGGAATCAGATGGTAAGTTTCTGTCAAGCACAAATATATCTACAGAGCCTCTCTGTGAACCCAGAAGTGCCTGTTCCAAAAGCCATAACCCCCTTGCAGACCAAGAAAGTCTCCCTCCCTTCTAAACCCTTTTTCAGAAACAGTGAACTTTTCACACAAACACCTGCATCAAAAATTGGACATGACTGTACCCCTCATAAATGTTTTCCTGTATTAAAAAAAAAATAAAAAATAAAAAATTCTGGGTTGCAGTATATATATTTCCTAGAGCGTGATTTTAAAAGAATGAAACTATAGCTCTTTCCCAACTATTAAATAAAGCTCCCCAAAAAGATCTGCCCAAGTCTAATCTCGTGAATGCTGTCATCAGTCAAACCTCTGTATACCTAAAGAGAACCCTAAGCACTTCTCACATGGAAGATTCTTACAATCTTATTTTATACTGTAAAATATGTGGGCTGAATTCTGTGATACAACACTGTTGGTATCAGCAGCATTCCTTATACATATATCTATGTAAATATGTTCCTCACATATGCTTCCTTGCTTAAGGAATAACAGGGTATATCTGGATGTTGCATCCTTTCTTTGGCCACCTTTCACTCAGTGTGACTGAGCCGAGCGTGACACAGCAACACTTCACTCCTCTGAGCTGGCATGGGAGAGCCTTGGGAGACCTCAGCCAGCCGCTGCAAGCAAGGGAAGGCAGGAATTGCTCTGCAGCAGCAGGAATGAGGTTATCTTCAGAATCGGATGGCTACAGCCTGGTGCCTTGCTTAGGCCCAAGGGAAGCAGCCAGGGACTAAGAAAACCCAGCAAACGAGAATACAGATTTACATCTGTAAGTACAAGGCAGAGATTGGTGCAGTGTAACTACAAACCTGCCCACTGTCAAGGTACTCATTTACTCAAAGTCACGCCACACACTGAGGAGCGAGGTGATGCCTCTCCAGGACACCAGCCTCCCAGACAAGAGATCCGTGTTCATCCAAGCCTCCTGAATCGATCCCACAACTGCTGCTGCCGCTGCACTTGTGGCCTTAAGATTTATGCCTTTTCCTCTGCCTCTTTTGGAGGCACTTCTCTCATCTCCACAGATGTCGGAGCTAGCAGACAAGCGGTTCAAATTCGTTAGTGCAGAAAAAGGAAAATGTCTCCAAACAGTGGCAGAGCAAGATGTGAGTCATGCCCTGCTCCCAGGCACTGGCTGCTCTCCGGAGAGAAGCCTGGCTCACCTCATTCCTGCGGTCACACTCCTGCATCTGTAGAGCCGGGAAGCAACAGATTCAGTGAGCAGGGAGTCTTGAGTTACAGCGCCCTACATTGCTGAGGCATAGGTTTAGTGCCTAGTATTAATAGCAATGTTCTTAATAGGAATTGGGTTGTACTTGCATACAAGTACACATTCCTTAATAGGCATTGTGTGAGGAAAAGAGCGAATGGAGCAGGAATTGCATTTCAGGAGGGATCCTAAGTATAAGCATGAAAATTGATCAACCGAGATCAGATCCGCGGAGAGAAAGGAAGCATGAGCGAAGACGAAAGGGAGAGATCACAGAGTTGCAAGCACGCAAAGTGAGGTTCTTCTGAGCCCAGTGAAGACGCGGTGGTGGTGCTGGAAAAGGACAGCCGTATGTCGGGGTGCAGTGGTAAAACTGCCAGTGTGCAAGCTTGGATGCACGAGCTGATCATCAGCTGGGAGAGCGACGGCTGCGTCCCCACACCGACCCGCTGCCGCACATCAGGCACGCGGGCCACACAGCCAGACTCCCTAGGAGTGGCGTGAGGTCACCGACGCAGCCATAAGCTAGAGTTTCTTTCTGGCAAAAGACTATGACCCACTGACAAATTTAGGAGAAGCAAGCATACAATTGCCTAATTTAGCCTTTTCCTGAAAACACAGCTGGCAACAGTGCCTAGGGAGGCTCCACAACTTCACTAACTCAAAAGGAAAATAATGAAAAATCGATTTGGGACAAACTGAAATCAATGTACATCCCTTCTTAACGAGCGTGTTAATGTATAAAATGTCCCCAAGGACAGCTGTATTCTGTAGCAGCTAAAAAATTCCATTATGCTATTCTCAAAGAAACTAGGCCAACTCATAATATCACTTCTAAAGTTGCACTAAGTAGCCGTTGCACATTTTTCTACTTGTTAACCACTGGATGAATACGAGTTTCCATGATTGCTTTCTCTCCTAGTCATAGTTTCTCGAAGCTCTGTATTTTCTTCAGCTCTCAAAACCTGTGTTACCAAGGTGGAGACAGCCATTCTAAGTTTTTCTCTGCCCTTTCCCCCCAGTCTTAAAGCTCAGATCTTTCAGGCTGCTACACAGCTTAGTCTATTTATTTTATTCTGTTGAACTTCTGTGCATCTGCTTCCAGGACAGCGAAGAGAGAAGTTACTGGGTGCAAAAAATGAACTGTAAGCTCCTCTTGTGATCAAATGCAAGAAGGGTGTGGAGAAAAGGATGGCTCACTTAGGAAAGGCAGCTAATGGTACCAGTGGCTCTATTACACCCTGAAGATAATGTTTAAACCTTCCGATACTTAAGGGGGGCTTATAAGAAAGATGGGGACAGGCTTTTTGGTAGGGCTTGTAGTGGTAGGACAAGAGGGAATGGTTTTAAACTACAA